>LR738710.1:701852854-701866894 GCA_902687465.1 Secale cereale | reverse complement strand
ATTCACCAACCCAAGTCCGATCATCACGTGAGATGAGGTGGTGTCAATGGTGAACATCAACATGTTGATCATATCTACTATATGACTCATGCTCGACCTTTCGGTCCTCCGTGTTCCGAGGCCATGTCTGTACATGCTAGGCTCGTCAAGTCTAACCCGAGTGTTCTGCATGTGCAAAACTGGCTTGCACCCGTTGTATGCGAACGTAGAGTCTATCACACCCGATCATCACGTGGTGCTTCGAAACGACGAACCTTCGCAACGGCGCACACTCGGGGGGAACACAATTTTATCTTGAAATTTTAGTGAAGGATCATCTTATAATGCTACCGTCGTCCTAAGCAAAATAAGATGCATAAAAAGGATTAACATCACATGCAAATCATAAGTGACATGATATGGCCATCAACTCGTGCTTTTGATCTCCATCTCCAAAGCACCGGCATGATCTCCATCGTCACCGGCGCCACACCATGATCATGATCTCCATCATCGTGTCGCCATCGGGGTTGTCGGCGCCCACCATGCTCTTACTACTATTGCTACCGTTTAGCGATAAAGTAAAGCATTACAAAGCGCTTAATGATTGACACGCAGGTCATACAAAAATTAAAGACAACCCTATGGCTCCTGCCGGTTGCCGTATGCATCGACATGCAAGTCGATATTAACTATTACAACATGATCATCTCATACATCAAATATAATTCATCATGTCATTGGCCATATCATATCACATGCATACCCTGCAAAAACAAGTTAGACGTCCTCTAATTTGTTGTTGCATGTTTTACGTGGCTGCTATGGGTATCTAGCAAGAACGCTTCTTACCTACGCAACGCCACAACGGTGATATTCAAGTTGCTATTTAACCTTCTACAAGGACCGCCTTGTTCTATTCCGATTCAACTAAGATAGGAGAGACAGACACCCGCCAGCCATCTTATGCAACAAAAGTCACATGTCTGTCGATGGAACCGGTCTCATGTACGTGGACATGTAAAGTTGGTCCGGGCCGCTTCATCCTATAATACCGCTGAATCAAGAAAGACTAAGGAGGGCAGCAATTTAAACATCAACGCCACAAACCCTTTTGTGTTCTACTCGAGAAAGCATCTACGCAAGATCCTAGCTCATGATGCCACTGTTGGGGAACGTTGCATGGAAAACAAAAATTTTTCTCTACGTTCACCAAGATCAATCTAGTAGATGCAACTACGAGGGGAGAGTAGGATCCACATACCCTTGTAGATCGCTAAGCGGAAGCGTTATGAACGCGGATGATGGAGTCGTACTCGCCGCGATTCAGATCGCCGAAGATCCTAGCACCGAAGCAACGGTGCCTCCGCGTTCTTCACACGTACGGCTCGGGGACGTCTCCTCCTTCTTGATCCAGCAAGGAGGTTGATGGAGAACCGGCAGCACGACGGCGTGGTGGTGATGGTGGAGAAGAACTCCGGCAGGGCTTCGCCTAAGCACCGCGGGAGAAGAAGATATTACGGGAGAGGGAGGGCAGCACCGAGGCACGAACTTGTGTTGGCTGCCCTCCCTCTACCTCTCTATATATAGGGGGAAGGAGGAGAGGGGGGCGCCCCTAGGGTTTCCCCTAGGGGGGCCGGCGGCCAGGGCATGGGGGGGGCGGCGGCCAAGGGCCAGGCCCTAGGGTTTCCCCCCCTAGGTGCCTTGCCCCCCAAGGCTAAGGGGGTGCGGCCACCCTAGGGGGTCCCACCTCCCTTGGCGCACAAGGAGAGGGCCCAGGGGGGGCGCACAGCCCCTTGAGGGCTGTGGTGTCCCCCCTTGTGGCCCATTAGGCCCAGAACTTCTTCCGGACCCCCCGAAACCCTTTCCGGTACTCCGCCGATTTCCCGATGCTCCCCGGAACACTTCCGGACTCCGAAACCTTTCATCCTATATATCAATCTTCGTCTCCGGACCATTCCGGAGACCCTCGTCATGTCCGGGATCTCATCCGGGACTCCGAACAACCTTCGGTAACCATACACTTTTCTCACTAACAACCCTAGCGTCACCGAACGTTAAGTGTGTAGACCCTGCGGGTTCGGAAACCATGTAGACATGACCGAGACACTCCCAGGTCAATAACCAATAGCGGGATCTGGATACCCATATTGGTTCCCACATGTTTCTCGATGATCTCATCGGATGAACCACGATGTCAAGGATTCAGGCAATCCCGTATGCAGTTCCCTTTGTCTCGTCGGTATGTTACTTGCCCGAGATTCGATCGTCGGTATCTCTATACCTAGTTCAATCTCGTTACCGGCAAGTCTCTTTACTCGTTACCGTAATACATAATCCCGTTACCAACTACTTAGTCACTTTGAGCTCATTGAGATGACGTATTACCGAGTGGGCCCGGAGATACCTCTCCGTCACACGGAGTGACAAATTCCAGTCTTGATCCATGTCAACTCAACAGACACCCTCGGAGATACCTGTAGAGTACCTTTATAGTCACCCAGTTACGTTGTGACGTTTGGTACACACAAAGCACTCCTACGGTGTCAGTGAGTTACATGATCTCATGGTCATAGGAACTTATACTTGACATGCAGAAAACTATAGCGATAACTGACACGATCAAAAGCTATGTTAACGTTTGGGTCTCGTCCATCACATCATTCTCCTAATGATGTGATCCCGTTATCAAATGACAACTCATGTCTATGACCTGGAAACCGCGGTCATCTTTGATCAACGAGCTAGTCCTGTAGAGGCTCACTAGGGACACAAAGTCTGTCTATTCATCCACACGTGTATCTGAGTTTCCAATCAATACAGTTATAGCATGGATAATAAACGATTATCATGAACAAGGAAATATAATAATAACTCTTTTATTATTGCCTCTAGGGGATATTTCCAACACGTACTCTGGTTGACATATGACGTTCAGCAGAAACTTGATCTGAAGTTTCATGATCATCATCATTAGCTTCCTCACTAATTGGTGTAGGAATCACTGGAACTAGTTTCTTTGATGTTCTACTTTCCAATTCGGGAGAAGTTACAATTACCTCATCAAGTTCTACTTTCCTCCCACTCACTTCTTTCGAGAGAAACCTTCTCTAGAAAGGATCCACTCTTAGCAACAAAGACCTTGCCTTCGGATCTGTGATAGAAGGTGTACCCAATATTTTCTTTTGGGTATCCTATGAAGATTTACTTCTCCGATTTGGGTTCGAGCTTATCATGTTGAAACTTTTTCACATAAGCATCGCAGCCCCAAACTTTAAGAAACGACAACTTTGGTTTCTTGCCAAACCATAATTCATAAGGTGTCATATCAACGGATTTAGATGGTGCCCTATTTAACGTGAATGCAGTTGTCTCTAAAGCATAACCCCAAAACGATAGTGGTAAATCGGTAAGAGACATCATAGATCGTACCATATCCAATAAAGTACGGTTACGACGTTCGGACACACCATTACGCTGTGGTGTTCCGGGTGGCGTGAGTTGTGAAACTATTCCACATTGTTTCAAATGAAGACCAAACTCGTAACTCAAATATTCTCCTCCACGATCAGATCGTAGAAACTTTATTTTCTTGTTACGATGATTCTCTACTTCACTCTGAAATTCTTTGAACTTTTCAAATGTTTCAGACTTGTGCTTCATTAAGTAGATATACCCATATCTGCTCAAATCATCAGTGAAGGTCAGAAAATAACGATACCCGCCGTGAGCTTGAACACTTATTGGTCCGCATATATCAGTATGTATGATTTCCAACAACTCTGTTGCTCGCTCCACAGTTCCGGAGAACGGAGTTTTAGACATCTTGCCCATGAGGCATGGTTCGCAAGAACCAAGTGATTCCAAAAGGTCCATCACTATGGAGTTTCTTCATGCGCTTTACACCAATATGACCTAAACGGCAGTGCCACAAATAAGTTGCACTATCATTATTAACCTTGCATCTTTTGGCTTCAATATTATGAATATGTGTATCACCACGATCGAGATCCAACAAACTATTTTCATTGGGTGTATGACCATCGAAGGTTTTATTCATGTAAACAGAATAACAATTATTCTATGAGTTTAAATGAATAACCGTATTGCAACAAATATGATCAAATCATATTCATGCTCAACGCAAATGCCAAATAACATTTATTTAGGTTTTACACTAATCCCAAAAGTATAGGGAGTGTGCGATGATGATCATATCAATCTTGGAACCACTTCCAACACACTTCGTCACTTCATCCTTTAACTAGTTTCTGTTCATTATGCAACTCCCATTTCGAGTTACTACTCTTTAGCAACTGAACCAGTATCAAATACCGAGGGGTTGCTATGAACACTAGTAAAATACACATCAATAATATGTATATCAAATATACCTTTGTTCACTTTGCCATCCTTCTTATCCGCCAAGTATCTAGGGCAGTTCCACTTTCAGTGACCATTTCCTTTGCAGTAGAAGCACTTGTTTCAGGCTTGAGTTTAGCTTTGGGTTTCTTCATGGGAGTGACAACTTGCTTGTCATTCTTCTTGAAGTTCCCCTTCTATCCCTTTGCCCTTTACTTGAAACAAGTGGTCTTGTTAACCATCAACACTTGATGCTCTTTCTTGATTTCTACCTTCGCCGATTTCAGCATCGCGAAGAGCTCGGGAATTACTTTCGTCATCCCTTGCATATTATAGTTCATCACGAAGTTCTACTAACTTGGTGATAGTGACTAGAGAACTTTGTCAATTACTATCTTATCTGGAAGATTAACTCCCACTTGATTCAAGTAATTGTAGTACCCAGACAATCTGAGCACATGCTCACTGGTTGAGCTATTCTCCTCCATCTTGTAGGCAAAGTACTGTCAGAAGTCTCATACCTCTCGACACGAGCATGAGTATGAAATACTAATTTCAACTCTTGGAACATCTTATATGCTCCGTGGCTTTCAAAACGTTTTTGAAGTCCCGGTTCTAAGCCGTAAAGCATGGTGCACTTAAACTATCAAGTAGTCATCATACCGAGCTTTTGTCAAAAACGTTCATAACGTCTACATCTGCTCCTGCAATAGGTCTGTCACCTAGCGGTGCATCAAGGACATATTTCTCTGTGCAGCAATGAGGATAATCCTCAGATCACGGAACAATTCCGCATCATTGCTACTAACATCTTTCAACTTAGTTTTCTCTAGGAACATATCAAAAAATAAACGGGGAGCAACATCGCGAGCTATTGATCTACAACATAGATATGCTAATACTACCAGGACTAAGTTCATGATAAATTAAAGTTCAATTTAATCATATTACTTAAGAACTCCCACTTAGATAGACATCCCTCTAGTCATCTAAATGATCACGCGATCCAAATCAACTAAACCATGTCCGATCATCACGTGAGATGGAGTAGTTTCAATGGTGAACATCTTATGTTGATCATATCTACTATATGATTCACGCTCGACCTTTCGGTCCCCAGTGTTTCGAGGCCATATCTGCATATGCTAGGCTCGTCAAGTTTAACCCGAGTATTCTGCGTGTGCAAAACTGGCTTACACCCGTTGTATTTGAACGTAGAGCTTATCACACCCGATCATCACGTGGTGTCTCGGCACGACGAACTTTCGCAACGGTGCATACTTAGGGAGAACACTTATACCTTGAAATTTAGTAAGGGATCATCTTATAATGCTACCGTCGTTCTAAGCAAAATAAGAAGCATAATAAGATAAACATCACATGCAATCAAAATATGTGACATGATATGGCCATCATCATCTTGTGCTTTTGATCTCCATCTCCAAAGCACCGTCATGATCACCTTCGTCACCGGCGCGACACCTTGATCTCCATCGTAGCATCGTTGTCGTCTCGCCAACTATTGCTTCTACGACTATCGCTACCGCTTAGTGATAAATTAAAGCAATTACATGGTGATTGTATTTCATACAATAAAGCGACAACCATATGGCTCCTGCCAGTTGCCGATAACATTACAAAACATGATCATCTCATACAAAACCGTATAACTCATCATGTCTTGACCATATCACATCACAACATGCCCTGCAAAAACAAGTTAGACGTCCTCTACTTTGTTGTTGCAAGTTTTACGTGGCTGCTACGGGCTTAGCAAGAACCGTTCTTACCTACGCATACAAAACCACAACGATGTTTCGTCAAGTATGTGCTGTTTTAACCTTCACAAGGACCGGGCGTAGCCACACTTGATTCAGCTAAAGTGAGAGAGACAGACACCCGCCAGTCACCTTTAAGCAACGAGTGCTCGTAATGGTGAAACCAGTCTCGCGTAAGCGTACGCGTAATGTCGGTCCGGGCCGCTTCATCTCACAATACCGCCGAAGCAAAGTATGACATGCTGGTAAGCAGTATGACTAGTATCGCCCACAACTCATTGTGTTCTACTCGTGCATATCATCTACACATAGACCTGGCTCATGATGCCACTGTTGGGGCACGTAGTATTTTAAAAATTTCCTACGATCACGCAAGATCTATCTACCAGATGCATAGCAACGAGAGGGAAGAGTGTGTCTACGTACCCTTGTAGACCGGAAGCGGAAGCGTCAAGTGACGCGGTTGATGTAGTCGAACTTCTTCGCGATTCAACCGATCAAGCACCGAACGTACGGCACCTCCGCGTTCTGCACACGTTCAGCTTGATGACGTCCCACGAGCTCTTGATCCAGTTGAGCTTCACGGGAGAGTTTCGTCAGCACGACGGCGTGGTGACGGATATGATGTATTTACCGGCGCAGGGCTTCGCCTAAGCACTGCAACGGTATGACCGAGGTGTGTTTCTGTGGAGGGGGGCACCGCACACGGCTGGAACAATTCAACTTGTGTGTCTTTGGGTGCCCCCCTGCCCCCGTATATAAAGGAGCAAGGGAGGAGGGCTGGCCGGCCTCCTATGGTGCGGCTAGGCAATCCTACTAGGAATAGGATTGCAATCCTATTCCTAGTAGGAGTCCACCAAGAAGGAAGAGAGGGAAAGGAAAAGAGGGAGAGGTGGCGCCCCCCAATCCTAGTCCAACTAGGATCCCCTGGTGGGGCGCCGGCCAGCCTCTATGGGCTGCCTCTCTCCTTTCCTTCAAGGCCCACTATGGACCATCCCCCCTCGTGGGGGGTTCCGGTAACCCCCTCCGGCAATCCAGTTAAATCCGAAACTTTTCCGAAACACTTCCGGTGTCCGAATATAGTCGTCCAATATATCAATCTTTATGTCTCGGACATTCCGAGACTCCTCGTCATGTCCGTGATCTCATCCGGGACTCCGAACTACCTTCGGTACATCAAAACTCATAAACTCATAATACCGATCGTCATCAAACGTTAAGCGTGCGGACCCTACGGGTTCGAGAACTATGTAGACATGACCGAGACTCATCTCCGGTCAATAACCAATAGTGGAACCTGGATGCTCATATTGGTTCCTACATATTCTACGAAGATCTTTATCGGTCAAACCGCATAACAACATACGTTGTTCCTTTTGTCATCGGTATGTTACTTGCCCGAGATTCGATCGTCGGTATCTCCATACCTAGTTCAATCTCGTTACCGGCAAGTCTCTTTACTCGTTCCGTAACACATCATCTCGTGACTAACTTATTAGTCTTTTGCTTGCAAGGCTTATTGTGATGTGTGTTACCGAGAGGGCCCAGAGATACCTCTCAGACACTCGGAGTGACAAATCCTAATCTTGATCTATGCCAACACCACGAATACTTTCGGATACACCTGTAGAGCATCTTTATGATCACCCAGTTACGTTGTGACGTTTGATAGCACACAAGGTGTTCCTACCGTATTCGGGAGTTGCATAATCTCATAGTCATAGGAACATGTATAAGTCATGAAGAAAGCAATAGCAGTAAAACTAAACGATCATAGTGCTATGCTAACGGACGGGTCTTGTCCATCACATCATTCTCCTAATGATGTGATCCCGTTGATCAAATGACAACTCATGTTTATGGTTAGGAAACATAACCATCTTTGATCAATGGGCTAGTCTAGTAGAGGCATACTAGGGACACTCTGTTTTGTCTATGTATTCACACATGTACTAAGTTTCCGGTTAATACAATTCTAGCATGAATAATAAACATTTATCATGATATAAGGAAATATAAATAACAACTTTATTATTGCCTCTAGGGCATATTTCCTTCAACCGGTGCATCAAACCCACCTTATATCCTTCTTCAAAACAACCACCATACTTACCTATCATGGCATTTTCATAGTCATTCCGACATACATTGCCATGTAACTCCACTGGTCCGTCATTATGAGTTTGAATTTACCTCGAGTTGTAAGTAAATAAAAGTGTGATGATCATTATTAGAACATTGTCCCATGTGAGGTTATAAAAAAACAAAAGGAGAGAGACCAAAAGAGTCTCCAAAAAAGTAAGAGAAAAAGAGTTTCCAAAAAAAGAGAAAGGAGTCTCCAAAAAAATGAGAGAAAAAGAGAGAAGGGACAATGTTACTATCCTTTTCCACACTTGTGCTTCAAAGTAGCACCATGTTCTCCATTATAAAGAGTCTCCTATTTTGTCACTTTCATATATTACTAGTGGGAAATTTTTGTTATAGAACTTGGCTTGTATATTCTAACAATGGTCTTCCTCAAAACGCCATAGGTCTTCATGAACAAGCAAGTTGGATGCACACCCAATTCTGAGCTTTCATAAACTTATAGCTCTAATGCATCCGTTACATGGCAATCCCTCACTCACATTGATATCAATTCATGGACATCTCCATAGTCCATTGATTTGCCTAGTTTTGATGTGAGACTTTCTCCCTTATTTTGTCTACTACTACCTTCTATTCCGCCCATAGTGCTATGTTCATGGCTCACGCTCATGTATTGCGTGAAGAGTTGAAAAAGTTGAAGCGCGTTAAAAAGTACTCCCTCCATTCGGAATTACTTGTCTCGAAAATGGATGTATCTAGAACTAAAATACGTCTACATACATCCATTTCCGCGACAAGTAATTCCGAACGGAGGGAGTATGAAACAATTGCTTGGCTGACACTGGGGTGTGCATGATTTATACTTTGTGTTGATAAAAGGGAGCATAACAAGACTATATGATTTTGTAGGGATAATTTTCTTTAGACATGTTATTTTTGAAGCTTCATGATTTTGCTTTCTAGTATGCTTGAAGTATTATTGTTTTGATGTCAATGAACTTTTGTTTTGAATCGTATGGATCTGAATATTCATGCCACAATACAGAAGATTACTTGATAATTATGTTAGGTAGCATTCCACATCAAAAGTTCTATTTTTATCATTTACCTACTTGAGGACGAGTAGGAATTAAGCATGGGGATGCTTGATACGTCTCCAACATATCTATAATTTTTATTGTTCCGTACTATTATATTATCAACTTTGGATGTTTTATATGCATTAATATGCTATTTTATATTATTTTTGGGACTAACCTATTAACCTAGAGCCCAGTGTGAGTTTCTGTTTTTCCTTATTTTTGAGTTTCGCAGAAAAGGGATATCAAATGGAGTCCAAACGGAATAAAACTTTCGCGATGATTTTTCTTGGACCAGAGAATATCCAGGGGACTTGGAGTCCAAGTCAGAGGAGCCCCGAGGAGGCGACAAGCCAGGGGGCGCGCCCTAGGGGGGCGCCCCAAGTGATCGTGGGCCTCTCGGAGACCCCATGACCTCCTACCCTGGCCTATAAATTCTCTAATATTCCCAAAACCCTAAAGGGAGCCACGAAACACATTTCGATCGTCGCAGGTCTCTGGCCTCTCGTGATCCAATCTGGAGGCCTTTTCTAGTACTCTATCGGAGGGGGATTCGATCACGGAGGGCTTCTACATCGACCTTGTTGCCCTTCCGATGATGCGTGAGTAGTTTACCTCAGACCTGCGGGTCCATAGCTAGTAGCTAGATGGCTTCTTCTCTCTCTATGATCTTCAATACAATGTTCTCCTCGATGTTCTTGGAGATATATTCAATGTAATCTTGTTTTGCGGTGTGTTTGTTGAGATCCGATGAATAGTGGATTTATGATCAGATTATCTATGAATATTATTTGAGTCTTCTCCGAATTCTTATATGCATGATTTGATAGCTTTGTATTTCACTTCGATCTATCAATTTGGTTTGGCCAACTAGATTGGTTTATCTTGCAATGGGAGAGGTGCTTTATGATGGGTTCAATCTTGCGATGTCCTCACCCAGTGACATACAGGGTAGCGAGACACGTATTGTATTGTTGCCATTAAGGGTAACAAGATGGGGTTTATATCATATTGCTTGAGTTTACCCCTCTACATCATGTCATCTTGCTTAAGGTGTTACTCTGTTTTCATAACTTAATACTCTAGATTAAACCCGGGCATGGGTAGCCCG
Organism: Secale cereale; assembly: GCA_902687465.1. Taxonomy (NCBI): domain Eukaryota; kingdom Viridiplantae; phylum Streptophyta; class Magnoliopsida; order Poales; family Poaceae; genus Secale; species Secale cereale. The sequence goes on along the minus strand of LR738710.1, from coordinate 701,856,497 downwards.
ACCCGACGACCCGGGCCGAGCCCGACCCGAAAAATCCAGGCCGGGCTGGTCGGGCTTGACATTTGGGCCGGGCGCGGGCTTTGTTTTGCAGCCTGAAAGATAGTTCGGGCCGGGCTCGGGCTTTGTTTTGCAGTCTGAAAGATAGTTCGGGCCGGGCTCGGGCTTCTATTATTTTGTATTTCGGGCCGATCTTTCGGGCTTCGGGCCGGGCTTACACGTGCACATACTAAAAAAAACAGCATTCAGGCTGGGCTTTCGGGCTTCGGGCTTGATTTCGGGCCGGACTCGGGCTTGAAAACAGGGAGTATTTTGGGCTTCGGGCCAGGCTCGGGCTTGAGAAATGAAGGTCGGGCTTTTACAAGCCCGGCCCGAAACCCGGCCCGGCCCGACGTTTGCGTGGGTTTACTCTAGATGCATGCTGGATAGCGATCGATGGATGGAGTAATAGTAGTAGATGCAGGCAGAAGTCGGTCTACTTGTCATGGACGTGATGCCTATATTCATGATCATTGCCTTAGATATCGTCATAACTTTGTGTTTCTATCAATTGTTCGAACGTAGATTCTTAAAATCATTTTTGCCGGAGATGCTCTAGCATTTGCAATGGCAGATCGTCTGTTAGATAGGCAAAAGGTGTCTTGAACTCCACATAGGCCCGGGTCTACATTTCGATAATAGCTAAATATGCAGCTTTAAATGCATTTCTAAATTTTAGTTTTTTCTCGCTGCGGCGAATTTGCAAATTTTAGTTGTGCCTGAACAATCGAACTCAGACGCACGACACACGCCAACAGTGTTGGATCAACTAATTAGGCCGTAAGCCGTGTCGCTTGGCTTATCGTGTGCATGAAAAATTGACAAGTCTATGATTTAGCCAATTCCTTTGAACAATTGCTCTCTGAAATTCAACAGAGTAGGCGAACCGTACGCATCGCAAGACACATGGGTTATGTCGGGTGTTTAGCAACTTTGCGTGATATATATGCTACTTAATCTGGATCAAGAGGACTATCCGAGAAAGACATAGCTTGGTTTTTCTTCGCTTGGTTGCCATCACACCTGACACACCCAACCAGTTGAGATTTCTTTAATACCCTGCACATGAATGTCACCTGGCAGTATACAGCATGTGAATTCTATATTCAAGTAAAGTACTCCCTCCGTTCGGAATTACTTGTCTCGAAAATGGATGTATCTAAAACTAAAATATGTCTACATACATCCATTTCTGCGACAAGTAATTCCGAACGGAGGGAGTATTTCTTACACACATGGCAATGTACAATTTCCACTTTATCTGTATACCAAAGCAGTTGCCCGATTCAAAGTTTCTACTGTATCAGTCAACCTTTTTATTCTACATACATGCACTACAGATAAAATTCTACCGTGCAGTGAGCAGAAGCGGCACAGCAACACAAAAAGCAACCTACCTGTTGACATCATCGCTCGATCCATAGCTCGGATCGCTTGCGAAACTGACCCCAGCAAACCAGGCAACGCGCATCAACTGAATCCCAAGGACCAGCACCCACCAGGTCACCAAGCATCGAAGGCTCTGCACCATCCACCCGGGCGCAGCGATCTCGCCGGCCAGCTGGAGGCCCCTCATCAGCTGCAGCACCCGGTAGCCCTCGTAAACGACGGGGGCCACCAACCAGACCGGCGATCTCCAGTGCCATGTAAGCGTCTCGGTCAGCATCTGCACTGAAAGCAGCAACAGGTATGGCCCAAGCAGCACCAAGAACGGAATGAATGGCAGATGCGGCCGCAGAGCTCCCCGGTGAGACGCGAAAAGCAGGGCCAAAGGAGCAACGAAGCCTAGTGCGCTGGCGATTAGATTCCACATTCTGTAAGAAGTTGGGATCTGCCTTGTCAGGTCGAACGAATTGTTCTCTGGACGCCCGCACGCGTCCGCCATAAGGAAGAACAGCATTGCTCCCATGTTAAAGATGCAGTCGAGTCCCACTAGGGATAGAAGGCCAGCAATGTTAGGGCCAAGGAACACTGAAGGCAATGGCAGCCACAGAGTTGGAACTATACCAGTAACCAACAGAACCGAAGGCCCTAGCAGCCACATTGGCAGCTTGAATGTTGCTAGCTGCCTTGAAGGTTCATTTTGGACGTCCACAACATCCTGGTCACTCTGGAGGATTGGAATCTCTGGAGCTTCTTCTGTATCAATAGCTTCGACAACATTTGTTCCCATGACAATGCTGGCATCGTCCTCTGCGGAAGCATACGGAAGAGAGGCCTCCCAAGGCAAATCCTTAGTGCATCGCAGTGCAATGTTTTTAAAGTGGCCCGGCTGCAAGGGGCTCCAATGAAGAGAGTTGGGCAAGCTCGTGAGTCTATTCTCATGAACCTGCCTCCTAACATATGCTTTGTTTAGTTTTATCTGTGAACAGAGCAAAGAAGCCATGGTACAAGGATGCGAAATTCCAACACTGCAAAATAATTAAAGAAGTGAAACAAATTAGTGCCTCCAATGTATGGACCATGGAGAGGTCAGGTATCCAGCAGTTACGATAAACTCAAACACACGCTAGCAACGAAATGAAATACAGTTAGATGTCAGTTGACAACAGTAAAACAATGCTTGCCATTTGTTTCTTGGCATGTCACTCAACCATTTATTAGATGGTACTGAACCAAAGATTGCTGGTCCATGTTATGAAAAGAGAGCGTGAAAGAAAAAGTAATGTAACAACGATGAATTGCAGAATCCACAGGCAGATCAGATATTCAATGATGTACAGAAATTCATGATTGCAGTTAGTGTTTTGAGATACTTCTTATCCAACAGTTTTTTTTAGTGAAGAACTCCAGCTTCAGCTCTTGCGATTGTTTTTGCTAACTGATAGCTATAACTTGTAACTTGAAGCATACTTTTGACTTCCGAGACAGGAAACATGGTAAAACATGCAATCAAAAAATGGAACTCAGCTGCACCTCATTACAGACAGGTTGCTATCAAACCTAAAGCCTAACAATAGTCAAGAAGGCCAAGTACAAAGACTGAAGCCAAAAGACAAATACCTAAGCACTTAGGAATAAACTTCAAAATTGCAAGAATTATCTAGCGTGCGTGAGATTTAACATGTTGTAAATACAGCAAAAATTATAGAGTATGTATGAGTTATAAAACCAGACATACAAAGTCCCCCGCTTAAACTGCATGAGATTCAAGACAGTGGTAACTATTTAGGCCTGAATTCACTAATTCAGGAGATAGTATAAAGATGCTACTTAACACAGACCTAAAGTGCTAGTTCTTGTCCCCAGCGGACAGTCTGTCAAAAAGGTTACTGGGGTTCCCAAGCTATTCACCACATCTATGCAGCAAAGGTACTAAACACCAGAAACTTAAGGATAACCTGTACTTTAAGTGTGTGTCATTTTGCATAACTACAAACAAGCTCTGTATTAACAGAAACAAAATCCCCATATCGGTTGACTACACAGCATGTGCATCTAGCTATGCCTGATGGAAAAACCTACACCTTAAAAACATGGGCTAGTACTCAACAGCTCGCCGGAACTGACTAACCACTAGCTTTGATTGATCCTTCAGCGCCCGAACCTCACAAATCACAAGAGTATACAGCTCTTAAGTAAACCCCCCCCCCCCCCCCCCCCCCCC
>LR738710.1:701691434-701846019 GCA_902687465.1 Secale cereale | reverse complement strand
ACTACCGAACCTCGTAGGTCGACAAGGGTACGCACTGCACCTGAGTGGTATGGTAACCCTGTCTTGGAGGTCATGTTGTTAGACAACGGTGAACCTACGAGCTATGGAGAAGCGATGGTGGGCCCAGATTCCGACAAATGGTTAGAGGCCATGAAATCCGAGATAGGATCCATGTATGAAAACAAAGTATGGACTTTGGAAGTATTACCTGAAGGGCGGAAGGCCATTCAGAATAAATGGATTTTTAAGAGGAAGACGGACGCTGACGGTAATGTCACCGTGTATAAAGCTCGACTTGTGGCAAAGGGTTTTTCACAAGTTCAAGGGATTGACTACGATGAGACTTTCTCACCCGTAGCGATGCTTAAATCCGTCCGAATCATGTTAGCAATAGCTGCATATTTCGATTATGAAATCTGGCAGATGGATGTCAAAACAGCATTCCTTAACGGTTTTCTTAAGGAAGAGTTGTATATGATGCAACCAGAAGGTTTTGTCGATCCAGAGAATGCTGACAAAGTATGCAAGCTCCAGCGTTCCATTTATGGGCTGGTGCAAGCATCTCGGAGTTGGAATCTTCGCTTTGATGAGGTGATCAAAGCGTTTGGGTTTATACAAGTTTACAATGAAGCTTGTATTTACAAGAAAGTGAGTGGGAGCTCTATAGCGTTTCTAATATTATATGTGGATGACATATTGCTGATTGGAAACAATATAGAATTTTTGGATAGCGTGAAGGGGTATTTGAGCAAGAGTTTTTCGATGAAAGATCTCGGTGAAGCTGCTTTCATATTGGGCATCAAGATCTATAGAGATAGATCAAGACGCTTGATAGGACTTTCACAAAGCACATACCTTGATAAAGTTTTGAAGAAGTTCAAAATGGATCAATCCAAGAAGGGGTTCTTGCCGGTATTGCAAGGTACGAAGTTGAGTAAGACTCAATGCCCAGTGACTGCGGATGATAGAGAAAAGATGAGTGTCGTCCCCTATGCTTCAGCCATAGGCTCTATCATGTATGCAATGCTGTGCACAAGACCAGATGTCAGCCTTGCCATAAGTATGGCCGGAAGGTTTCAGAGTAATCCTGGTATGGATCACTGGACAGCGGTCAAGAATATCCTAAAGTACCTGAAAAGGACTAAGGATATGTTTCTCGTTTATGGAGGTGATCAAGAGCTCGTCGTAAAGGGTTACGTTGACGCAAGCTTTGACACTGATCCGGATGACTTTAAGTCACAAACCGGATACGTATATATTCTCAACGGGGGAGCGGTAAGCTGGTGCAGTTCCAAGCAGAGCGTGGTAGCTGATTCTACATGTGAAGCGGAGTATATAGCTGCCTCGGAGGCGGCTAAGGAAGGTGTCTGGATGAAGGAGTTCATGACAGATCTTGGAGTTGTGCCTAGTGCACTGAACCCAATGACTCTGTTCTGTGACAACACTGGTGCCATTGCTCTAGCCAAGGAACCAAGGTTTCACAAGAGGACCAGACACATAAAGCGACGCTTCAATTCCATCCGCGATTCGGTCAAGGAGGAGGACATAAACATTTGCAAAGTACACACGGATTTGAATGTTGCAGATCCGTTGACTAAGCCTCTTCCACGGGCTAAGCACGATCAACACCAAGACTCTATGGGTGTTAGATTCATTACCTTGTAATGCTAGATTATTGACTCTAGTGCAAGTGGGAGACTGTTGGAAATATGCCCTAGAGGCAATAATAAAAGAGTTATTATTATATTTCCTTGTTCATGATAGTCGTTTATTATCCATGCTATAACTGTATTGATTGGAAACTCAGATACACGTGTGGATGAATAGACAGACTTTGTGTCCCTAGTGAGCCTCTACAGGACTAGCTCGTTGATCAAAGATGACCGCGGTTTCCAGGTCATAGACATGAGTTGTCATTTGATAACGGGATCACATCATTAGGAGAATGATGTGATGGACGAGACCCAAACGTTAACATAGCTTTTGATCGTGTCAGTTATCGCTATAGTTTTCTGCATGTCAAGTATAAGTTCCTATGACCATGAGATCATGTAACTCACTGACACCGTAGGAGTGCTTTGTGTGTACCAAACGTCACAACGTAACTGGGTGACTATAAAGGTACTCTACAGGTATCTCCGAGGGTGTCTGTTGAGTTGACATGGATCAAGACTGGAATTTGTCACTCCGTGTGACGGAGAGGTATCTCCGGGCCCACTCGGTAATACGTCATCTCAATGAGCTCAAAGTGACTAAGTAGTTGGTCACGGGATTATGTATTACGGTAACGAGTAAAGAGACTTGCCGGTAACGAGATTGAACTAGGTATAGAGATACCGACGATCGAATCTCGGGCAAGTAACATACCGACGAGACAAAGGGAACTGTATACGGGATTGCCTGAATCCTTGACATCGTGGTTCATCCGATGAGATCATCGAGAAACATGTGGGAACCAATATGGGTATCCAGATCCCGCTATTGGTTATTGACCTGGGAGTGTCTCGGTCATGTCTACATGGTTTCCGAACCCGCACGGTCTACACACTTAACGTTCGGTGACGCTAGGGTTGTTAGTGAGAAAAGTGTATGGTTACCGAAGGTTGTTCGGAGTCCCGGATGAGATCCCGGACATGACGAGGGTCTCCGGAATGGTCCGGAGACGAAGATTGATATATAGGATGAAAGGTTTCGGAGTCCGGAAGTGTTCCGGGGAGCATCGGGAAATCGGCGGAGTACCGGAAAGGGGTTTCGGGGGACCGGAAGCAGTTCTGGGCCTAATGGGCCACAAGGGGGAACACCACAGCCCTCAGGGGGCTGTGCGCCCCCCCTTGGGCCCTCTCCTTGTGCGCCAAGGGGGGTGGACCCCTCTAGGGTGGCCGCACCCCCTAGCCTTGGGGGGCAAGGCACCTAGGGGGGGAAACCCTAGGGCCTGGCCCTGGCCGCCGCCCCCCCCTGCCTTGGCCGCCGCCCCCCCTTGCTCTGGCCGCCGGCCCCCTAGGGGGGAAACCCTAGGGCGCCCTCACCTCTCCACCCCCCCTATATATAGTGAGGCAAAGGGAGGGCAGCAAACACAAGTTCGTGCCTCGGTGCTGCCCTCCCTCTCCCACAACATCTTCTTCTCCCGCGGTGCTTAGGCGAAGCCCTGCCGGAGTTCTTCTCCAACATCACCACCACGCCGTCGTGCTGCCGGTTCTCCATCAACCTCTCCTCCACCCCTTGCTGGATCAAGAAGGAGGAGACGTCCCCGAGCCGTACGTGTGAAGAACGCGGAGGCACCGTTGCTTCGGTGCTAGGATCTTCGGCGATCTGAATCGCGGCGAGTACGACTCCATCATCCGCGTTCATAACGCTTCCGCTTAGCGATCTACAAGGGTATGTGGATCCTACTCTCCCCTCGTAGTTGCATCTACTAGATTGATCTTGGTGAACGTAGAGAAAAATTTTTGTTTTCCATGCAACGTTCCCCAACAGTACGTTCCGCACCAGAGTGGTACGGCAACCCAGTTCTGGAAATCATGTTACTGGACCATGATGAACCTACGAACTATGAGGAAGCGATGATGAGCCCAGATTCCGCAAAATGGCTTGAGGCCATGAAATTTGAGATGGTATCCATGTATGAGAACAAAGTATGGACTTTGGTTGACTTGCCCGATGGTCGGCAAGCCATTGAAAATAAATGGATCTTTAAGAGGAAGACCGACGCAAACGGTAATGTTACTGTTTACAAAGCTCGACTTGTTGCGAAAGGGTTTCGACAAGTTCAAGGAGTTGACTACGATGAGACTTTCTCACCCGTAGCGATGCTTAAGTCTGTCCGAATCATGTTAGTAATTGCCGCATTTTAAGAAATCTGGCAAATGGATAACAAAACTGCATTCTTTAATGGATTTATTAAAGAAGACTTGTATATGATGCAACCAGAAGGTTTTGTCAATCCTAAAGGTGCTAACAAAATGTGCAAGCTCCAGCGATCCATTTATGGACTGGTGCAAGCATCTCGGAGTTGGAATATACGCTTTGATAAGTTGATCAAAGCATATAGATTTATACAGACTTGCGGTGAAGCCTGTATTTACAAGAAGTGAGTGGGAGCACTACAACCTTTCTGATAAGTATATGTGAATGACATATTGTCGATCGGAAATGATGTAGAATTTTCTGGAAAGCATAAAGGAGTGTTTGAAAGGAGTTTTTCAAAGAAAGACCTTGGTGAAGCTGCTTACATATTGGGCATCAAGATCTATAGAGATGGATCAAGACGCTTGATAAGACTTTCGATGAGTACATACCTTGATAAGATTTTGAAGTAGTTCAAAATGGATCAGTCAAAGAAGGAGTTCTTGCCTGACTTGTAAGGTGTGAAGTTGAGTAAGACTCAAAGCCAGACCACGGCAGAAAAATATAGAGAGAATGAAAGTCATTCCCTATGCCTCAGCCATAGGTTCTATAAAGTATGCCATGCTGTGTACAAAACACGTTGTGTACCTTGCCATGAGTTTGACAGGGAGGTACAATAGTGATCCAGGAGTAGATCACTGTACAACGGTCAAAATTATCCTTAGTAATTGGATGACTAAGGAAATATTTCTCGATTATGGAGGTGATAAAGAGTTCGTCGTAAAGGGTTACGCCGATGCAAGCTTTGACACTAAATCCAGATGACTCTAAGTATCAATCTGGATGCGTATTGAAAGTGGGAGCAATTAGCTAGAGTATCTCCATGCAGAGCATTGTAGACATAGAAATTTGCGAAATACATACGGATCTGAATGTGACAGACCCGTTGACTAAACTTCTCTCACAAGCAAAACATGATCACACCTTATTACTCTTGGGTATTAATCACATAGCGATGTGAACTAGATTATTGACTCTAGTAAACCCTTTGGGTGTTGGTCACATGGTGATGTGAACTATGGGTGTTATTCACATAACGATGTGAACTATCGGTATTAAATCACATGGCGATGTGAGCTAGATTATTGACTCTAGTGCAAGTGGGAGACTGAAGGAAATATGCCCTAGAGGCAATAATAAAGTTGTTATTTATATTTCCTTATATCATGATAAATGTTTATTATTCATGCTAGAATTGTATTTACCGGAAACTTAGTACATGTGTGAATACATAGACAAAACAGAGTGTCCCTAGTATGCCTCTACTAGACTAGCCCATTGATCAAAGATGGTTATGTTTCCTAACCATAGACATGAGTTGTCATTTGATCAACGAGATCACATCATTAGGAGAATGATGTGATGGACAAGACCCATCCGTTAGCATAGCACTATGATCGTTTAGTTTTACTGCTATTGCTTTCTTCATGACTTATACATGTTCCTATGACTATGAGATTATGCAACTCCCGAATACCGTAGGAACACCTTGTGTGCTATCAAACGTCACAACGTAACTGGGTGATCATAAAGATGCTCTACAGGTGTCTCCGAAAGTATTCGTAGTGTTGGCATAGATCAAGATTAGGATTTGTCACTCCAAGTGTCTGAGAGGTATCTCTGGGCCCTCTCGGTAACACACATCACAATAAGCCTTGCAAGCAAAATACTAATAGGTTAGTCACGAGATGATGTGTTACGGAACGAGTAAAGAGACTTGCCGGTAACGAGATTGAACTAGGTATGGAGATACCGACGATCGAATCTCGGGCAAGTAACATACCGATGACAAAAGGAACAACGTATGTTGTTATGCGGTTTGACCGATAAAGATCTTCGTAGAATATGTAGGAACCAATATGAGCATCCAGGTTCCGCTATTGGTTATTGACCGGAGATGAGTCTCGGTCATGTCTACATAGTTCTCGAACCCGTAGGGTCCGCACGCTTAACGTTTGATGACGATCGGTATTATGAGTTTATGAGTTTTGATGTACCGAAGGTAGTACAGAGTCCCGGATGAGATCACGGACATGACGAGGAGTCTCGGAATGTCCGAGACATAAAGATTGATATATTGGACGACTATATTCGGACACCAGAAGTGTTTCGGAAAAGTTTTGGATTTAACTGGACTGCCGGAGGGGGTTACCGGAACCCCCCACGAGGGGGGATGGTCCATAGTGGGCCTTGAAGGAAAGGAGAGAGGCATCCCATAGAGGCTGGCCGGCGCCCCACCAGGGGATCCTAGTTGGACTAGGATTGGGGGGCGCCACCTCTCCCTCTTTTCCTTTCCCTCTCTTCCTTCTTGGTGGACTCCTACTAGGAGTAGGATTGCAATCCTATTCCTAGTAGGATTGCCTAGCCGCACCATAGGAGGCCGGCCAGCCCTCCTCCCTTGCTCCTTTATATACGGGGGCAGGGGGGCACCCAAAGACACACAAGTTGAATTGTTCCAGCCGTGTGCGGTGCCCCCCTCCACAGAAACACACCTCGGTCATACCGTTGCAGTGCTTAGGCGAAGCCCTGCGCCGGTAAATACATCATATCCGTCACCACGCCGTCGTGCTGACGAAACTCTCCCGTGAAGCTCAACTGGATCAAGAGCTCGTGGGACGTCATCAAGCTGAACGTGTGCTGAACGCGGAGGTGCCGTACGTTCGGTGCTTGATCGGTTGAATCGCGAAGAAGTTCGACTACATCAACCGCGTCACTTGACGCTTCCGCTTCCGGTCTACGAGGGTACGTAGACACACTCTTCCCTCTCGTTGCTATGCATCTGGTAGATAGATCTTGCGTGATCGTAGGAAAATTTTAAAATACTACGTGCCCCAACACCGGTGAAAGTTGTGCGGTACTAGAGTGGCTAGCAAAGGTGGAAGGGCGAGAGTGTGTATAAGCCATGGACTCAACATTAGTCATAATGAACTCACATACTTATTGCAAAAAAATATTAGCCCTCGAAGCAAAGTACTACTACACATGCTTCTAGGGGAGAGGTTGGTAGGAGTTAACCATCGCGCGCTCCCAACTTTCACACAAATGAAAACAATCAAGAAAAAATTGCGCTCCAACTTCATCACATAACTGGAAGACCATACGTGCATGCTACAGGAATCACAAACCTCAACACAAGTATTTCTTTAACCACACAACTTACTACTAGCATGACTCCAATATCACCATCTTAACATCTCAAAACAATTACAGGGAATCAAACTTATCATATATACAATGCTCTTTATGAAAGTTTGTATGTTATCTCCCTTGAATGCATATCATATTAGGACTAAATTCACAACCAAGCAAATTACCATGATGTTTAGAGACTCTAAAAATAATATAAGTGAAGCATGAGAGCTCATCAATTTCTTCAAAATAAACATCACCGCCGTGTTCAAAAAGATACAAGTGAAGTACTAGAGCAACTACCGTAGCTCAAAAGATATAAGTGAAGCACGAAGAGTATTCTAATAAATTCACGATTAATGCGTGTCCCTCTAAAAAATGTGTATTCAGCGAGGATGATTGTGGCAAACTAAAAAGCAAAGGCTCAAATCGTACAAGACACTCCAAGCAAAACACATATCATGTAATGAATAAAAATATAGCCTCAAGTAAATTTACTAATGGATTAAAGACAAAAGAGGGGATGTCTGAAGGAAATATGCCCTAGAGGCAATAATAAAGTTTTTATTTATATTTCCTTATACATCATGATAAATTTCTTTTATTCATGCTAGAATTTTATTAACCGGAAACTTGACACATGTGTGAATAGATAGACGAAACAGAGTGTCCCTAGTATGCCTCTACTAGACTAGCTCGTTAATCAAAGATGGTTATGTTTCCTAACAATGGACATGAGCTGTCATTTGATCAACGGGATCACATCATTAGGAGAATGATGTGATGGACAAGACCCATCCGTTAGCTTAGCAATATGATCATTTAGTTTTTCTGCTATTGCTTTCTTCATGACTTATACATGTTCCTATGACTATGAGATTATGCAACTCCCGAATACCGGAGGAACACCTTGTGTGCTATCAAACCTCACAACATAACTGGGTGATTATAAAGATGCTCTACAGGTGTCTCCGAAGGTGTTTGTGGTGTTGGCATAGATCGAGAATAGGATTTGTCACTCCGAGTGTCGGAGAGGTATCTCTGGGCCCTCTCGGTAATACACATCATAATAGGCCTTGCAAGCAAATGACTAATGAGTTAGTCACGAGATGATGTATTACGGAACGAGTAAAGAGACTTGCCGGCGACGACATTGAACTAGGTATGATGATACCGACGGTCGAATCTCGGGCAAGTAACGTACCGATGGAACGGGGTATGTTGTTATGCGGTTTGACCGATAAAGATCTTCGTAGAATATATGGGAACCAATATGAGCATCCAGGTTCCGCTATTGGTTATTGACCGGAGATGAGTCTCGGTCATGTCTACATAGTTCTCAAACCTGTAGGGTCCGCACGCTTAACATTCGATGACGGTCGGTGTTATGAGTTTATGAGTTTTGATGCACCGAAGGTAGTTTGGAGTCTCGGATGTGATCACGGACATGACGAGGAGTCTCTAAATGGTTGAGACATAAAGATTGATATATTGGAAGATTATATTCGGACACCGGAAGGGTTCCGGGGGTCACCGGATAAATACCGGAGTACCGGGAGGTTACCGGAACTCCCCGGGGAGTATATGGGCCTTATTGGGCTTTAGGGGAGAGAGAGAGAGGGGCTGCCTAGGGCTGGGCCGCGCGCCCCCCAAGCCTAGTCCGATTTAGACTAGGGCGGAGGGGCGGCACCCCCTCCTTTCCTTCTCTTTCTCTCCTTCCCTCACCCCTTCTCCTACTCCTACTAGGAAATGGGAGTCCTACTCCTAGTGGGAGTAGGACTCCCCCTTGGCGCGCCTCCTCCTCCTAGGACGACCGCCTCCTCCCTTTCCCTCCTTTATATACGTGGGGAGGGCACCCCTTGGAGACACACCAATTGTTCCTAGCCGTGTGCGGTCCCCCCTCCACAGTTACACACCTCGGTCATATCGTTGAAGTGCTTAGGCGAAGCCCCGCGCCGGTAACTTCATCATCACCGTCACCACGCCATGGTGCTGACAAAACTCTCCCGCGACACTCAACTAGATCAAGAGTTTGTTGGACGCCATCGAGCTGAACGGGTGCTGAACGCGGAGGTGCCGTATGTTCGGTGCTTGGATCGGTTGGATCGCGGAGACGTTCAACTACATCAACCGCGTTACTAATTAAACACTTCCGCTTTCAGTCTACGAGGGTACGTAGACACAGTCTCCCGCTCGTTGCTATGCTTCTCCTAGATAGATCTTGCGTGATCGTAGGTAATTTTTTTTGAAATACTATGTTCCCCAACAGTGGCATCATTAGCCAGGTCTATGCGTAGATGATATGCACGAGTAGAAAACAATGAGTTGTGGGCGATAATAGTCATACTGCTTACCAGCATGTCATACTTTGATTCGGCAAGTATTGTGAGATGAAGCGGTTCGGACCGACATTACGCGTACGCTTACGCGAGACTGGTTTCACCTAGACCTGGCCATGGGCAGCCCGGCCCGGACGGCCCGACCCAACCCGGCCCGAAAATCCCGGGCCGGGTTGAGCCTGAACATGCCATCGCGCCGGGCTCGGGCCTGGAAATCAAACCCGACGGGCAGATTGGGCTAGGCTCGGGCCTGTGAAAAATGTGTTTTTAGCCGTGGTCGGGCCGGGCCGAGCAGGCCATGTCGGACTTTTCCAGGTTTGGGCCGGGCTCGGGCCCGATTTAGTAGGCCCGGTGGTCGGGCCGGGCTGGGCTCGGGCCTTGGTTTTCAGCATCGGGCTTTGTTTGGCCCGGCCCGAAGCCCAGCCCGAAGCCCGGCTCGGCCCGAGATATGGCCATGTATAGTTTCACCGTTATGAGCACTCGTTGCTTAAAGGTGACCGGATGGTGTCTGTCTCTCTCACTTTAGTTGAATTGAGTGTGGCTACGCCCGGTCCTTGTGAAGGTTAAACTAGCACAGTTGACGAAAAATCGTTGTGGTTTTGTATGCGTAGGTAAGAACGATCCTTGCTAAGCCCGTAGCAGCCACGTAAAACTTGCAACAACAAAGTAGAGGACGTCTAACTTGTTTTTGCAGGGCATGTTGTGATGTGATATGGTCAAGACGTGATGAGTTATACATTATTGTATGAGATGATCATGTTTTGTAACTTATTGGCAACCGTCAGGAGCCTTATGGTTGTCTCTTTATTGTATGAACTGCGAAGGCCATGTAATTGCTTTACTTTATCACTATGAGTTAGCGATAGTAGTAGTAGCTATAGTTGGCGAGACGACCACGACGCTACGATGAAGATCATGGTGTCAAGCCGGTGACGATGGAGATCATGATAATGCTTTGGAGATGGAGATCAAAAGCACAAGATGATGATGGCCATATCATGTCACATATTTTGATTGCACGTGATGTTTATCTTATTATGCTTCTTATTTTTCTTAGTACGACGGTAGCATTATAAGATGATCCCTTACAAAATTTCAAGATACAAGTGTTCTCCCTAAGTATGCACCGTTGCGAAAGTTCGTCGCGCCGAGACACCACGTGATGATCGGGTGTGATAAGCTCTACGTTCAAATACAACGGGTGTAAGATAGTTTTGCACATGCAAAATACTCGGGTTAAACTTGACGAGCCTAGCATGTACAGACATGGCCTCGGAGCACTGGAGACCAAAAGGTCGAGCGTGAATCATATAGTAGATGTGATCAACATAAGATGTTCATGTAATGCCCAGGATGGGACTATACCTCCTACGTGTCGAGGCACGACTTAAAGGTATAAGCCCATCCTAGAATGATCTCAAGTTTGGTATCTTTGCACGACTCATGTAAAAGAGGGATTAAATTGCAAAAGGAGATAGTTGGCTTACACTCGCCACTTCACACAATACATTACATAAGCAAAACATCATTCAAAACATCACAACCCGACTACGGGCGAAGATCCAAAAGAAAGATACCAAAACAACATAAAGCCACAGGTCCGGATCAAATCCTAGTAGAAACCACTACTGATCGTCGAAACGTCACAAGCAAACGGCCACTCTCTTCATGGGACTCTTGGAAGTACTTGAACCAGCTCCTGCTTCATTCTCGGCTGAACCTGCATCTGGTGTTGTAGTATCTGTGAGCCACGAGGACTCAGCAATCCCATAACCATGGGTAACAAGACTAGCAAAGCTTTGTGGGTAGGAAGAGGTAAAGTGGTGAGGTTGCAGCAGCGGCTAAGCATAATATGGTGGCTAACTTACGAGTTCCAGAATAAGATGAGCATCTACGCAAACGGTCGCAAAAGGTGATCGCTAAAGATCATGAACTACATACGGTCAAACATAACCCCACCGTGTTCTCTTCTCAAAGTGAAAAGAGACAGTCACGGTTACTCACACAGTTGTGTGTTTTACTTCGGACCCTCTGTCAAGTTTTCTACAACCGGACATTAACAAATTCCAATCTGCCACATAACCGCGGGCACGGCTTTCGAAAGATCATAACCCTGCAGGGGTGTCCCAACTTAGCCCATCACAAGCTCTCATGATTAGCTGAAGTGATAAATATAATATCATCACTCCTTACCTTAGGGAAAACCGATCAGGCTCGGCATCCCGGTAGCACAAGACATTTCGACAATGGTAAAACAAGTCCAGCAAGACCTCCCGGTGTGTCGACACCCTGATAGTAGCCGCGCGTATCTCGTCTCAGGACACGACCGGATGGGCGATTCTACAGGTATACCAGATACCTCGGGTTTCCCCAAGGCGGCCCCGCAGACTCCCCGTTTGGGACCAACACCATCAGCACTGGCCCCCCCTGCTATGTAGAATTAAGAATCCTCGGGGACGCGACCCCCTATACAAATTTAATTAATTAATTATGTTGTTATTATGAGCAAATTAAAACCAAAGTTGGGCCTTGCTGGAGGAGTTTTATTCAAAGTCGAACTATCAAGGGGTCCCCATCCACCCATCGTGTAAGGAACGCAAAATCAAGGAACATAATGCCGGTTTATCGGCGCCTAAGGTGGCATGAGTGGAACAAAACACCGAGCAAAAGGCCAAGCCTTCCACCCATGCCCAGTATATAGGTGTGTTAATAATAATTATAGATATTGTGATATTACAACAACAAGTTCCCTCCTGGAACGAACTTCATCTTCACCTGCAACTAACAACGCTATAAGAGGGGCTGAGCAAGCGGGTAACATAGCCAAATAGTGGTTTTGCTAGGAAGGTGTCAAAGGTTAGAGGTTTCATGGCAACAAGGAGAGGCTAACATAAAAGATGGGTAGCGCGACATGTAACGATAGCATCAAGACAACTAAGCATGGCAATGGTAGTAAAGCTATCCAAGGGTATGATCATCTTGCCTGGGATTTCGCAAGGGAGAAGAACGGATCCATGAAGTAGTCGGAGCAACATAGTTGAGCGAATCCTCACAACTCCGGAACAAAACCGACACTAACAAGAGAAGCAACCGGAAAGAAGCAAAACAACACGGTAAACACACAAGCATAAACATGGCATACGATGCACATCCAAATATGATGCATGTCCGGTTTAAATATGCATGGCATGGCAAAGTGCACAAACAAGTACTACAAGTTAAGTGGAGCTCAATATGCAACGAGTTGCATATTGACGAAACACCACATTTTAATTATTTAATTGACTCTCGTTATTTACAAGACAAGATTAAATGTTTGTTAACATGGCAAGAGGTGAAGCATAATAAAACTACACTAGTTAGGCATTTTAAATGAGGCCGGAAATAACAACAACAATTCCGGAAAATCCCCATGAGCATGTTTAGTAATTATAAGCAAACAACAATTAAACATTCAAAGGTTGTTAACATGATGCGGATGACATGATCAAGTTTAATGCAATTTTATTAAAAGGTAACATGAAGGTGATAAGGAGTATTGTCGCCGTGGTGGAAGGAAAAGGGTGCCACGGCAACGATCCGAAAATGATGCAACGCAACATCTCGGTTCCGGTAACTCGTTGAGAGACCGGTGCAAAAGGTAACGGAGAGCGAGACATGCAAGATGAAAGGTGGGGTGATCCCGTCACCGGGTTCCCACGAGTCGGCGACGAGGCAACCGAGGAACATGACAAACGGACGAAACGGGCACGGTGCACACAAGGGCAAACATTTCATACAACACACAAGCAACACCCACGGGTCATCGTCTCGGGGTTATACCTTCGAAACACTTGTTTCGGGGCGGTTCGAGGTCGTCGAGGAAGTAGTGGTACACGAATCGTAGCCGTTCACGTTCGTCGAGGTACTTGGCGAATTCCTCGTTTCCGGGGCGACGGTAGTGGTACATGCCGTAGAGGGAAGTAGTTGTTCTCGTTCATCGGTAGGGGTACTTGTCGCGGCATCGGACGTCATGGTACTTGGGGGGGTCTCGTGGTACTTGCCCCAAACAACATCGGATGTAGTCATACACGCACGTTCCGTAGAGGTACACATGTAGTCGTTCACATCCCGTTCGGAGAGGTACTTGTCGTAGGGGTTCATGTCGCGTCGTCGGACGTGGTGGTACTTGGCGTTCGTCCTCACGTGTAGTCGTTCTCGTATCGGAGTCGTACACGTCCCGTAGAGGTACACGGGGCGACGGTAGGGGTACTTGGGGTCTCCGAGTAGTCGTGGTACTTGGCGCTTCCGGCGACGGTAGTACTTGGACTCTACAGAAAAATACATAGCAGCAGTAGCAAGGAGACAACACGGCAGAGGCAGGCGCCGCGGGATCCGGTGCTGGGGAAGAAGGGCGCAAGGCCAGGCGACGTAGTTGACCGGAGGGAGGCGCGGGATCCGACCCTGGCGAGGACGAGGGACTAGCGCCCTGGGGACGCGGCGGGACGGGGCGCGCTGGAGCTCGCCTTGGCGCTCGAGGAAGGCCTGCGCGGGCGCGCGCGAGGCAGCTGGGGCGTCGGCGGCTCCTGGGAGAAGCGGAGAGGAAGGGCGCCCGACGCCCGGCGCTGGAGGCGCGAGGTCGCGGCGGCGCCTTGGCGACGGAGGCTTCTGGCGCGAAGGAAGCCGAGGCAAGGCGTAGGAGGAAGGAGGGTCGCGACCGGCTTGAGGGAGAAGGGCGCTCGGGGCGATGGAGCATGGCGACGGACGAGGGAGCTGGGGAGCGAGAGGGAGGAGGGGTTCGGGACTCGGGCGCTGGGAGATCGAGAGGAAACGGGGTGGCGGCGGTGTACGAGGGGAAACAGGGAGGATCGAGCGTGAGAGATGCGATCGGCTAGGGTTCTGGGAGGGAAGATGGGCCGCGGGCTGGCTGGAGGTTGGGAGGCCTGGAGGGAATCGGGCCGAAGGACCTGATGGGCCAGGAGGCCTGGCGGCTGGAATCTCTTCTTCTTTTAAATTGCTTAAACAGAAAAAGAAGAAAGAGGGGAAAGAGAAGAGAGGCTTAGGGAAAAAATACTGAACGGGGTTAATTTTCCCGAACTCATAAAAAATGAGTTGGATCCAAGAAAATTATAAGTGGCATGATAAAAAAAATATAAATTCAAACCCATTTGAATTTAATTCAAATGGATTGAACTATGACAAGGTTTCGGAAGTGTCCAAAAATGATGAGGATTTTGGAGGAACCTCGATAAACGGGAAAAGAAATATAGGGAAGGTTTTTGAAGGAGAAACTCGAAGTAGGAAAAGCATGGGGAAAATTATGCACGTGTGTTGGTTAATTCCAAACAAATGGAATATTATTATATAGCTCCCTAATAATATTGAGAGGCTTTTATATGTTTTAAAGAGAAGACATTCTTCCCTCAATTTAAATGGACCGAAGGTCCACACAATTTATTTAGGTTGTGATGCAAAAGATTAATGACATGATGGCATGATGACATGATGCAATGCAAAAAATAACACAAGCACAAACGAAACACACGGGAGACCCGGAACATCTGGAATCTTCTGGAATCTTCTGGGACGTCGGTCTTCGGGCGTCACAGTTCACCATTGAAAACTACTCCATCCCACGTGATGATCGGACATGGTCTAGTTGATTTGGATCACGTGATCATTTAGATGACTAAAGGGATGTCTATCTGAGTGGGAGTTCTTTAGTAATATGATTAATTGAACTTTAATTTATCATGAACTAAGTCCTGATAGTTTTTGCATATCTATGTTGTTGTAGATCAATGGCTCGTGCTACAGTTCCCTTGAATTTTAATGTGTTCCTAGATAAAGCTAAGTTGAAAGATGATGGTAGCAACTACACGGACTGGGTCCGTAACTTGAGGATTATCCTCATTGCTGCACAGAAGAATTATGTCATGGAAGCACAGCTAGGTGACATGCCTGCTGCAGGAGCAACTCCAGACGTTATGAACGTCTCGCAAGCTCGTTCTGATGACTACTCGATAGTTCAGTGTGCCATGCTTTACGACTTAAAATCGGGACTTCAAAGACGTTTTGAACGTCATGGAGCATATGAGATGTTCCAAGAGTTGAAGTTAATATTTCAAGCAAATGCCCGAATTGAGAGATATGAAGTCTCCAATAAATTCTATAGCTGAAGATGGAGGAGAACAGTTCTATCAGTGAACACTTACTCAAGATGTCTGGGTACTACAATCACATGTCTCAACTTGGTTGCAAAGTTGATGAAGATAGTGTTATTGATAGAGTTCTTCAACCACTGCCACCAAGCTATAAAGGCTTCATGATGAACTATAATATGCAAGGGATGCAAAAGACAATTCCCGAGCTCTTCGCTATGCTCAAGGCTGTGGAGGTAGAAATCAAAAAGGAGCATCAAGTGTTGATGGTTAACAAGACCACTAGTTTCAAGATAAAGAGCAAGGGAAAGAAGGGGAACTTCAAGAAGAATAGCAAGCCAGTTGCTAATCCCGCAAAGAAACCCAAGTCTGGAGCCAAGCCTGAAACTGAGTGCTTCTACTGCAAAGGGACTGGACATTGGAAGCGGAACTGCCCCAAGTATTTGGCGGATAAGAAGGATGGCAAAGTGAACAAAGGTATATTTGATATACATGTTATTGATGTGTACCTTACTAATGCTCGTAGTAGCACCTGGGTATTTGATACTGGTTCGGTTGCTAATATTTGTAACTCGAAACAGGGGCTACAAATTAAACGAAGATTAGCTAAGGATGAGGTGACGATGCACGTGGGAAATGGTTCCAGAGTCGATGTGATCGCCGTCGGCATGCTACCTCTATATCTACCTTCGGGATTAGTTTTAGACCTAAATAATTGTTATTTGGTGCCAGTGTTGAGCATGAACATTATATCTGGATCTTGTTTATTGGGAGACGGTTATTCATTTAAATCAAAGAATAATGGTTGTTCTATTTATATGAGTAATATCTTTTATGGCCATGCACCCTTGAAGAGTGGTCTATTCTTGTTGGATCTCGATCGTAGTGATACACATATTCATAATATTGAAGCCAAAAGATGCAAAGTTGATAATGATAGTGCAACTTATTTGTGGCACTGCCGTTTAGGTCATATTAGTGTAAAGCGCATGAAGAAACTCCATGCTAATGGACTTTTGGAATCACTTGGTGCTTGCGAACCATGCCTCATGGGCAAGATGACTAAAACTCCGTTCTCTGGAACAATGGAGCGAGCAACTGATTTTTTGGAAATCATACATACATACTGATGTATGTTGACCGATGAGTGTTGAGGCTCACGGTGGGTATCCTTTTTTTCTGACCTTCATTGATGATTTGAGTAGATATGGGTATATCTACTTGATGAAGCACAAGTCTGAAACATTTGAAAAGTTCAAAGAATTTCAGAGTGAAGTAGGGAATCATCGTCACAAGAAAATAAAGTTTCAACGATCTGATCGTGGAGGCGAATATTTGAGTTAAGAGTTTGCTCTTAATTTGAAACAATGTGGAATAGTTTCACAACTCACACCACCTGGAACACCATAGCATAATGGTGTGTCCGAACGCCGTAACTGTACTTTATTAGATATGGTGCGATCTATGATGTCTCTTACCGATTTACCACTATCATTTTGGGGTTGTGTTTTAGAGACAGCTACATTCACATTAAATAGGGCACCAACTAAATCCGTTGAGACGACACCTTATGAACTGTGGTTTGGCAAGAAACCCAAGTTGTCGTTTCTTAAAGTTTGGGGTTGCGATGCTTATGTGAAAAAGCTTCAACCTGATAAGCTTGAACCCAAGTTAGAGAAATGTGTCTTCATAGGATACCCAAAGGAAACTGTTGGGTAGACCTTCTATCATAGATCCGAAGGCAAGATATTCGTTACTAAAAATGGATCCTTTCTAGAGAAGGAGTTTCTCTCGAAAGAAGTGAGTGGGAGGAAAGTGGAACTTGATGAGGTAATTGTACCTTCTCCCGAATTGGAAAGTAGTACATCACAGAAACTAGTTCCAGTGATTCCTACACCAATCAGCGAGGAAGCTAATGATGATCATCATGAAACTTCAGATCAAGTTACTACTGAACCTTGTAGGTCAACCAGAGTGTGTTCCGCGCCAAAGTGGTACGGTAACCCGGTTCTGGAAGTCATGTTACCAGACCATGATGAAACTACGAACTATGAGGAAGCGATGATGAGCCCAGATTCCACAAAATGGCTTGAGGCCACGAAATCGGAGATGGGATCCATGTATGAGAACAAAGTGTGGACTTTGGTTGACTTGCCCGATGATCGGCAATCCATTGAAAATAAATGGATCTTTAACAAGAAGACTGACGTCGATGGTAATGTTACTGTCTACAAAGCTCAACTTGTTGCGAAATGTTTTCAACAAGTTCAAAGAGTTGACTACGATGAGACTTTCTCACCCGTAGCGATGCTTAAGTCTGTCCGAATCATGTTAGCAATTGCCGCATTTTATGATTATGAAATCTGGCAAATGGATGTCAAAACTGCATTCCTTAATGGATACCTCAAAGAGGAGTTGTATATGATGCAACCAGAAGGTTTTGTCGACCCTAAAGGTGCTAACAAAGTGTGCAAGTTCCAGCAATCCATCTATGGACTGGTGCA
This sequence comes from Secale cereale, assembly GCA_902687465.1. Taxonomy (NCBI): domain Eukaryota; kingdom Viridiplantae; phylum Streptophyta; class Magnoliopsida; order Poales; family Poaceae; genus Secale; species Secale cereale. The sequence goes on along the minus strand of LR738710.1, from coordinate 701,828,004 downwards.
AGCATCTCGGAGTTGGAATATACGCTTTGATGAGGTGATCAAAGCATATGGTTTTATACAGACTTTTGGAGAAGCATGTGTTTACAAGAAAGTGAGTGGGAGCTCTGTAGCATTTCTGATATTATATGTGGATGACATATTGTTGATTGGAAATGATATAGAATTTCTGGATGGCATAAAAGGATACTTGAATAAGAATTTTTCATTGAAAGACCTTGGTGAAGCTGCTTATATATTAGGCATCAAAATCTATAGAGATAGATCAAGACGCTTAATTGGACTTTCACAAAGCACATACCTTGATAAAGTTTTGAAGAAGTTCAAAAAGGATCAGTCAAAGAAAGGGTTCTTGCTTGTGTTACAAGGTGTGAAGTAGAGTAAGACTCAATGCCCCACCACTGCAGAAGATAGAGAGAAAATGAAAGTCGTTCCCCATGCCTCAGCCATAGGATCTATCATGTATGCAATGCTGTGTACCAGACCTGATGTGTGCCTTGTTATAAGTTTAGCAGGGAGGTACCAAAGTAATCCAGGAATGGATCACTAAACAGTGGTCAAGAACATCCTAAAGTACCTGAAAAGGACAAAGGATATGTTTCTCATTTATGGTCGTGACAAAGAGCTCGTCATAAACGGTTACATCAATTCAAGCTTTGACACTGATCCAGATGACTCTAAGTCACAAACCGGATATGTATTTTTGTTGAACGGTGGAGCTGTCAGTTGGTGTAGTTCCAAGCAGAGCGTCGTGGCGGGATCTACGTGTGAAGCGGAGTACATAGCCGCTTCGGAAGCATCAAATGAAGGAGTCTGGATGAAGGAGTTCATATCCGATCTAGGTGTAATACCTAGTGCATCGGGTCCAATGAAAATCTTTTGTGACAACACTTGAGCAATAGCCTTGGCAAAGGAATCCAGGTTTCACAAGAGAACCAAGCACATCAAGAGACGCTTCAATTCCATCCGCGATCAAGTCAAGGAGGGAGCATAGAAATTTGCAAGATACATACAGATCTGAATGTCGCAGACCCATTGACTAAACCTCTTCCACGAGCAAAACATGATCAACACCAAGACTCCATGGGTGTTAGAATCATTACTATGTAATCTAGATTATTGACTCTAGTGCAAGTGGGAGACTGAAGGAAATATGCCCTAGAGGCAATAATAAAGTTGTTATTTATATTTACTTATACATCATGATAAATTTCTTTTATTCATGCTAGAATTGTATTAACCGGGAACTTGATACATGTGTGAATACATAGACGAAATAGAGTGTCCCTAGTATGCCTCTACTAGACTAGCTCGTTAATCAAAGATGGTTATGTTTCCTAACCATAGACATGAGTTGTCATTTGATCAACGGGATCACATCATTAGGAGAATAATGTGATGGACAAGACCCATCCGTTAGCTTAGCAATATGATCGTTTAGTTTTTCTGATATTGCTTTCTTCATGACTTATACATGTCCCTATGACTATGAGATTATGCAACTCCCGAATACCGGAGGGACATCTTGTGTGCTATCAAACGTCACAACATAACTGGGTGATTATAAAAATGCTCTACAGGTCTCTTAGATGGTGTTTGTGGTGTTGGCATAGATCGAGAATAGGATTTGTCACTCTGAGTGTCGGAGAGGTATCTCTGGGCCCTCTCGGTAATACACATCATAATAAGCCTTGCAAGCAAACGACTAATGAGTTAGTCACGAGATGATGTATTATGAAACGAGTAAAGAGAATTTTCGGTGATGAGATTGAACTAGATATGATGATACCGACGATCGAATCTCGGGCAAGTAACATACCGATGACAAAGGGAACGACGTATGTTGTTATGAGGTTTGACCGATAAAGATCTTCGTAGAATATGTGGGAACCAATATGAGCATCCAGGTTCCACTATTGGTTATTGACTGGAGATGAGTCTCGGTCATGTCTACATAGTTCTCAAACCCGTAGGGCCCGCACGCTTAACGTTCGATGACGATCGGTGTTATGAGTTTATGTGTTTTGATGTAGCGAAGGTAGTTCAGAGTCCTGGATGTGATCACGGACATGACGAGCAGTCTCGAAATGATAAAGACATAAAGATTGATATATTGGATGGTTATATTCGGACACCGGAAGGGTTCCGGGGGTCACCGGATAAATACTGGAGTACCAGGAGGTTACCGGAACACCCCGGGGAGTATATGGGCCTTATTGGGCTTTATGGGAGAGAGAGAGGGGCTGCCTAGGGCTGGGTTGTGCGCTCCCCAAGCCTAGTCTGCATTGGAATAGGGGGGAGAGGTGGCGCCCCTCCTTTCCTTCTCTTTCTCTCCTTCCCTCCCCCCTTCTCCTACTCAGACTCCCCCTTGGTGCGCCTCCTCCTCCTAGGCCGGCTGCCTCCTCCCTCTCCCTCCTTTATACATGTGGGGAGGGCATCCCTTGGAGACACATCAATTGTTCCTAGCCGTGTGCGGTGCCCCCCTCCACATTTACACACCTCGGTCATATCGTTGCAGTGCTTAGGCGAAGCCCTGCGCCGGTAACTTCATCATCACCGTCACCACGCCATCGTGCTGACGAAACTCTGCCGCGACACTCAACTGGATCAAGAGTTCGTGGGACGTCATCGAGCTGAACGTGTGCTGACCGCGGAGGTGCCGTATGTTCGGTGCTTGGATCGGTTGGATCGCGAAGACGTTCGACTACATCAACCGCGTTACTAAACGCTTCCGCTTTCGGTCTACGAGGGTACGTAGACACACTCTCCCGCTCATTGCTATGCTTCTCCTAGATAGATATTGTGTGATCGTAGGTAATTTTTTTTGAAATACTACGTTCCCCAACAATGTCATCCGGGGCATCCCCAAGCTTAGATGCTTGGTTGTCTTTTAATATTACCTTGGGGTGCCTTGGGCATCCCCAAGCTTAGGCTCTTGCCACTCCTTATTACGTAGTCCATCAAATCCTTACCCAAAACTTGAAAACTTCACCACACAAAACTCAACAGAAAAGTCATGAGATTCGCTAGTAAAACAAAATCCAATCCTTACTTGTAGGTACTATTGTGAACTCACTCTTATTTTATATTTATGTTATATCTACTATATTCCAACTTCTCCATGGCTCATACCCTTCGATACTACCCATAGATGCATCAAAATAAGCAAACAACACAAGAAAACATAATCTGTTTTAAACATGGTAGTCTGTAAAGATACAAATTATAGTGAAACCTCTGCATCTCCAAAAAATTTGAAAATCAGGAAAACGTGCGCAATTTGTAGGTCAGAAACATGTAAAACATTCAGGGTTTTATCACGTTCCAGTAAGCAGAAAGAATTCAAACACTGGGCGCAAAATTTTCTGTTTTTTAGCAAAACCAATCTACCATCTTCCAAATCATCCCAAAGATCTTACTTGGCACAAGCACTAACAAAAGTTATAAAAACTTCTCTAACCAGAGGCTAGATAATAGATTTATTCAAAAACAGGAAGAAAAGGGTAAAAAATAAAATAAAATTGGGTTGCCTCCCAACAAGCGCAATTGTTTAACGCCCTTAGCTAGACATAAAGCAACGATCTAAGTAATTTTATCTTTGGTATTACCTTTACTGGATTATTCCCTTTATTTTTAGGAACATAAATAAACTTAGTAGCTTTAGTAGGAGGGCGATTTGGAGTAGTTTTAATAGAGGCAAAAGTGAAACCCAAATTGGTAATGACCCCTTCTAAATTGTCAATTATAACATAATCTTGATTTAACTTCTCATCGACTAGGGGTTCCTTTTCCTTTAGGTTTTTCAACGTGATTCCTACCTTCGATCCAAATTGGGTGATGTGGTTGTGGATCTTCTTATCCAAAATTTCAATAAGTTATACGATGGAAATTTTATTCTCAATGATATCAAGCATTTGCATTACATGCTCCAAATTTAAAATTGTTTCATTAACCATGAGTGGGGGTGAGCCTACCAAATCGTTTATAGCATTATAAGCATCTCCAACAGCCGCGCTGGAAATTTTGGGTTTTTAGCGCGCGCGCAACCGCTCCGGGAGCTCCAGCGGAGGCGCAATAACCACGCGCGTGGCATAAAGAGTTCAATGCGCGGTCTGAAATGCCATCGCGCGTCGTTTATGTGTTGCGCCCGCTTCCATGCGCCGCACACTCGAGCGACCGCTCACGACTTCCACCTACCCCGACCCAGGCGCTGGCGCCGCCGCCCGCACCACCCCGTTTGTTCTGGTGACCATTCCGGCGCTTCCCCGACCTATCCCCGCACCGCCGCTGCTTCCTCTATCTCCCTCCAGTCGTCGCCGCCCCTCGCGCGCGCCATTCCTCCCACAACAGCGCCCGGCCGCCCACTGTCGGTCGGCGCCCACAAGGTGTTCGACAAAACGCTTGCAAGGTATGTATTGCTTCACCTTCTCATTTTTTACATGAATTTGGTGCATAGATTTTATAGCCTAGTTTAAATTGAAATTTTTAGATGAGTTCGTCATATGATTCTTCCGAAGAAAAATTTGATATTGAAGAGGAGGAGGATCTTGTAATGATCCTAGCTATGCACATCAATAAAAAACCGAAGCACGGTGGTTTGGTTATGGGTCGGCAGAAAATTTGGAGGGATAGGACCGATGCCCATAACAGATTGATGAGGCGCTATTTTGTGGAAAATCCCATGTGCCTCGAATGATACTTTCATTGTCGGTTTAGGATGAGCACCGAGTTGTTCAGGCGCATTGCAGAGAAACTAGCGAGCCATGATCGATTTTTTCAGCAAAAGAGGAATGCCACCAGAGAGCTCGGGCATAGCACCTTTCAGAAGGTGACAACCACTTTGCATATGTTGGCATACGGTATTTCGGGTGATATAATTGATGACCACTTGGCCATGGGTGAGAGTCAAGCCATCATGTGTGTCAAGCGCTTCGCAGTCGGAATTGTGCAAGTGTTTGTCCTGGGGTATTTGAGATCTCCCAATGTTGAAGACGCCGCAAGGCTTTTGGAGATGAACAAAGATCGCGGGTTCCCGGGTATGCTTGGCTCAATAGATTGCATGCATTGGAGTTGGAAGAACTGTCCTAAGGCATGGCATGGGCAATTCCACGGCCAAAAGAAGGGTTCCACTATAATCCTTGAAGTGGTGGCTGACCAAGAGACTTGGATTTGGCATGGTTTTTTTGGAATGCCTGGATCTTTGAATGACATCAACGTTGTTAATCGGTCATCATTGATGAATAAGATCGCAAATGGTGAGCTGCCACCAATGCAGTTTGTAGCAAATGGCCATACATACAACTATGTCTACTTTCTTGCGAATGGCATCTACCGAAAGTGGCAAACATTTGTGAAGCCGTTGAAAAACCCGGAAGTTAAGAAAAATCTTGATTTCCACAATGCTCAGGCTGCGGCTAGAATAGATGTGGAGAGAGCTTTATGGATTTTGCAAGCCCAATTTGCCATTGTGAGAGGACCGACTAGATTTTGGGATCAAAAGATGATTTGATACATCATGCACACTTGTGTGATCATGCACAACATGATCATCGATAATGAGCATGGTCAAGATTTAGACTACTCTGAGTATGAGCTCTTGGGACATCCCGTGCGAGTGCGGTGGAGGGCTGCCAGGGTGGCCCGTTTTGTTGCCTCCTATCATGCCATTCGACATGCCAAAACGCATGATGATTTCTAAAAGGATCTCATCGAGGAGTGGAGGGCATGGAATGGCCGACAAAAAGCATCATGAGTTGTATGTTTGATGGTGTATTGTTGAACTATTTGTTCTATTGCAAGATAAACTATTTGTTTGAGTTGTAATAATAAAATTGAACTATTTATTGTTGATTTATTTTGTTTGTGTTTGATCTTCTCGATTGTGTTTGGAGTGCATATGTTGTTTGTGCGAGAGCGCGCTCGTAGTTTTTTGCAGCGGCTGCTGGAGTGGCTCGCGCGCGCTAAACTTTTCACCAGCCATTGGAGCAAGCGCTCCTCACCATGCAAAAACTTGCGATCACTGCGCTGCAAACGCTTTTATAGCGCGTCACGCATTGCGCGTCTATTGGAGATGCTCTAAGGTAAGGCTACCCAAAAAAATCCTCCAGTGATGGTGTCTAGTACATATCTATACCAAATGGTAACACCCACATAAAAATTACGGAGAAGAATGGTAGTGGATTGCTTACGAGTAGATCTATTTTGACCATTGCAAATTCTATACCAAGCATCTTTTAAACTTTCTCCTTCCTTTTGTTTAAAATAAATAACCTCACTTTCAGGGGTATTAGTAATGGTAGACAGACTAGCCATGGTGGCAAAAACAAGCAATCTAACACACAAGCAAACAAAAAGACGAATGAAAAAGGGCGAAAAAAGCAAATATTTTTGTGTTTTTCCAAAAAACGTTTTAGAAGTGGAGGATATGAAAACGAGAGGCAAATGACAGATAATGTAAATGCAAGAGATGAGACTTTATGACAAGTACTTGGTAGGCTTGATGTAGACCTCCCCGGCAACGGTGTTAGAAATTCTTCCTGCTACTTCTTGAGATTGTGTTGTTTTTTCCCTTGAAGAGAAAAGGGTGATGCAACAAAGTAAACATAAGTATTTCCCTTAGTTGAGAACCAAGGTATCAATCTAGTAGGAGGCATAAGCAAGTATCCAATCTATGCACTTGCACAAACTAACAAACACTTGCACACAACGCGAAAAGGGGTTGTCAATCCCTTCACGATCACGAGTAAAAGTGAGATCTAATAGAGAGATAATAAATAAATAAAGTAAATAAAATTCAACGAGGTATTTTTTGTGTTTTTGATTATGTAGATATGCGAGTAAGAGTGCGATCTAATAGAGAGATAATAAACAAATAAAGTAAATAAAATCCAGAGAGGTATTTTTGTGTTTTTGATTATGTAGATATGAATAAATAATATGTAACATAGACCCGGGGGCCATAGGGTTCACTAGTGGCTTCTCTCTCGAATGAAGCATACGGTGGGTGAACAAATTACTGTCGAGCAATTGGTAGAAAAGCACAAAGTTATGATGATATCTAAGGCAATGATCCTGAATATAGGCATCACGTCCGTGAGAGACTCCTGCCTGCATCTACTACTATTACTCCACCCATAGACCGCTATCCATCATGCATCTAGAGTATTAAGTTATGAAAATAGAGTAACACCTTAAGAAAGATGACATGATGTAGAGGGATAAACTCAAGCAATATGATATAAACCCCATCTTGTTACCCTTAATGGCAACAATACAATACGTGTCTCGCTGCCCTTTTGGTCACTTGGTGAGGACACCGCAAGATTGAACCCATCACAAAGCACCTCTCCCATTGCAAGATAAACCAATCTAGTTGGCCAAACCAAATCGATAGATCAAAGTGAAATACAAATCTATCAAATCATGCATATAAGAATTCAGAGAAGACTCAAATAATATTCATAGATAATCTGATCATAAATCCACAATTCATCGGATCTCGACAAACACACCACAAAAGAAGATTACATCGAATAGATCCCCAAGAACATCGAGGAGAACATTGTATTAAAGATCATAGAGAGAGACGAAGCCATCTAGCTACTAGCTATGGACCCGCAGTTCTGAGGTAAACTGCTCACGCATCATCGAAGGACAACAAGGTTGATGTAGAAGCCCTCCGTGATCGAATCCCTCTCCGACAGAGTACTAGAAAAGGCCTCTAGATGGGATATCACGAGGTCAGAGACCCACGACGGTGGAAAAGTGTTTTCGTGGCTCCCTTTAGGTTTTTGGGAATATTAGAGAATTTATAGGCCAGGGGGTCTCCGAGGGGCCCACTAGCCCTAGGGGCGCCCCCCTAGGGTGCGCCACCTGGCTTGTCGCCTCCTTGGGGCTCCTCTGACTTGGACTCCAAGTCCCCTGGATGTCTTCTGGTCCAAGAGAAAGATCATCGCGAAACTTCTATTCCGTTTGGACTCCGTTTGATATCCCTTTTCCGCGAAACTCAAAAATAAGGAAAAAACAGAAACTGGCACTAGGCTCTAGGTTAATAGGTTAGTCCCAAAAATAATATAAAATAGCATATTAATGCATATAAAACATCCAAAGTAGATAATATAATAGCATGGAACAATCAAAAATTATAGATACGTTGGAGACATATCATCCATCGGCGGTGATTACTCATCGGCTACCCATGCAAATAGTGCAAATGGTGGCATCCTTCACATGTCCTTTGAACTGTCTATGTCATGCCGTGGCACAGATCTTTCCCTTACAATGCATGCAATCAATTGGACTGAGCAGTTCTAGAAACCCACGTGCTTTTTTCATCTGCAAAAGTTTGTGAGTGTCCTGACCATTGGGTGCTCTCGAATACTCTGGCCCAAAATATTCAACCACCGCCTTTGCAAATTACTTCACACACTTGATGGAGGTTGATACGTCTCCAACGTATCTATAATTTTTTATTGTTCCATGCTATTATATTATCCTTCTAGGATGTTTTATGGGCTTTTATATACACTTTTATATGATTTTTGGGACTAACCTATTAACCCAGAGCCCAGTGCCAGTTTCTGTTTTTTCCTTGTTTTTAAGTTTTACAGAGAAGGAATACCAAACGGAGTCCAATTGACGTGCCAATTTTTGATGATTTTTATGGACCAAAAGAAGCCCCCAGAGTAAAAGAGTTGGGCCAGAAGAGTCACGGGCTGCCCACAAGGGTGGGGGCGCGCCCACCCCCCTAGGCGCGCCCCCCTATCTTGCGGACAGCCCGGAGACCCCCCTGACTTGTGCCCTACGCCAAAAAATCCTATAAATACAGAAACCTCCGGAAAATAACCTAGATCGGGAGTTCCGCCGCCGAAAGCCTCTGTTGCCACCGAAAACCAATCTAGAACCATTCCGACACCCTATCGGAGGGGGGAATCCCTCTTTGGTGGCCATCTTCATCATACCGGCGCTCTCCATGACGAGGGAGGAGTAGTTCACCCTCGGGGCTGAGGGTATGTATTAGTAGCTATGTGTTTGATCTCTCTCCCTCATGTTCTTGAGATGGCACAATCTTGATGTATCACGAGCTATGCTATTATAGTTGGATCTTATGATGTTTCTCCCCCTCTACTCTCTTGTGATGAATTGAGTTTTCCCTTTGAAGTTATCTTATCGGATTGAGTCTTTAAGTATTTGAGAACAATTGATGTATGTCTTGCATATGCTTATCTGTGGTGACAATGGGATATCACATGATCCACTTGATGTATGTTTTGGTGATCAACTTGCGGGTTCCGTGACCTTGGGAATCTATGCATAGGGGTTGGCACACATTTTCGTCTTGACACTCCGTAGAAACTTTGGGGCACTCTTTGAAGTACTTTGTGTTGGTTGAATAAATGAATCTGAGATTGTGTGATGCATATCGTATAATCATGCCCATGGATACTTGAGGTGACAATGGAGTATCTAGGTGACATTAGGGTTTTGGTTGATTTTTGTCTTAAGGTGTTATTCTAGTACGAACTCTATGATAGATCGAACAGAAAGAATAGCTTCACGCTATTTTATTACGGACTCTTGAATAGATCGATCAGAAAGAATAACTTTGAGGTGGTTTCGTACCCTACCGTAATCTCTTCGTTTGTTCTCCGCTATTAGTGACTTTGGGGTGACTCTTTGTTGCATGTTGAGGGATAGTTATATGATCCAGTTATGTTATTATTGTTGAGAGAACTTGCACTAGTGGAAGTATGAACCCTAGGCCTTGTTTCCTATCATTGCAACACCGTTTATGCTCACTTTAATCATTAGTTACCTTGCTGTTTTTATATTTTCAGATTACAAAAACCTATATCTACCATCCATATTGCACTTGTATCACCATCTCTTTGACGAACTAGTGCACCTATACAATTTACCATTGTATTGGGTGTGTTGGGGACACAAGAGACTCTTTATTATTTGGTTGCAGGGTTGCTTGAGAGAGACAATCTTCATCCTACGCCTCCCACGGATTGATAAACCTTAGGTCATCCACTTGAGGGAAATTTGCTACTGTCCTACAAATCTCTGCACTTGGAGGCCCAACAACGTCTACAAGAGGAAGGTTGCGTAGTAGACAACAAGCTCTTTTCTGGCGCCGTTGCCAGGGAGGTTAGTGCTTGAAGGTATATCTTTAGATCTTGCAATTGAATCTTTTTGTTTCTTGTTTTATCACTAGTTTAGTTTATAAAAGAAAACTACAAAAAAAATGGAATTAAGGTTACCTCATATGCTTCATCTTTTTAATATCTTTCGTGAAAATGATGGAAAGGAAAATTGTGCCCAAGTACTAGAAGAAGAATGCATTAAAATGTTTGGCACTAAATACTTGAATGATGAGCATGATTGCAATGTTGTTAGTGTGAATCCTTTGAATATCCATGATGCTAATGATATGCAAAGCCACAAGCTTGGGGAAGCTATGTTTGATGAAGATGATATTTTTAGTCCCCCAAGTTTTGATGAGAAAAATCTATTATGATGAAAGTATGCCTCCTATTTATGATGATTATATTGATGAAAGTGGATTCGGAGAGGTCATGACTTTATTTACTGATGAATCCACTGTTTCGTAGAGATTCCAATTGATTATGAGAACAAACATGCTATCTATGATGATTATTGTCATGACTTGTATTCTATTAAGAATAATGATAACCATGAAACTTGTCATCATGATTTTAGTTTTCAATTGGATTATGCCTCACATGATAATTATTTTGTTGAGTTTGCTTCCACTATTATTAATGAGAAGAAATTCGCTTATATGGAGAGTAATAAAATTTATATGCTTGGGGATCATGAAAGAATGCTTTATGTGATGGTTATATTGTTGAATTCATTCATGATGCTACTGAAAATTATTATGAGATAGGATCATATGCTTCTACATATTGCAATAATATCAAATTTCCTTTCTATGTGCTTAAAATCTTGGAGTTATGCTCGTTTTCCCTTCCTATGCTAGTTGATTCTTGCCATAATTTGTTTGCTCACAAAATCCCTCTGCATAGGAAGTGGGTTAGGCTTTATGTTTCAATTCTTATCTTTTATGCGAGCATCATTGAAATCATCATGCCTAGCTAAAAGGCATTACAGAAAAGTGCTTGTTGGGAGACAACCCAATATTTACCCCTACTGTTTTTGATTGTTCACATGATTAAGATACTTTATTAATCATGTTTTATAGCTTTTTTTCAATAAAGTGCCAAGTAGAACCTTCGGGAAGACTTGGGTGAAGTCTTTGCGATCTTGCTGTAAAAAACAGAAACTTCGCGCTCACGAGATTAGCTGCCATTTTTTACTGGAGAGTGATTTTAAGTTGATTCTTTTTGAAGAAGATTAATAGACAAATTCCTCAAGTTCACCAATTTACTTCAGAATTTTTTGAGTTATAGAAGTATTCGAAAGTTACAGATTGCTACAGACTGTTCTGTTTTTGACAGATTCTGTTTTCTATGTGTTGTTTGCTTATTTTGATGAATATATGAGTAGTATCGGAGGGTATGAACCATAGAGAAGTTGGAATGCAGTAGGTTTAACACCAACACAAATAAAGAATGAGTTCATTACAGTACCTTAAAGTGGTGGTTTGTTTTCTTATACTAACGGAGCTTACGAGTTTTCTGTTGAGTTTTGTGTTGTGAAGTTTTCAAGTTTCGGGTAAGGATTCGATGGACTATGGAATAAGGAGTGGCAAGAGCCTAAGCTTGGGGATGCCCATGGAAACCCAAGGTAAAATTCAAGGAAAACCAAGAGCCTAAGCTTGGGGATGCCCCGGGAGGGCATCCCCTCTTTCGTCTTCATCTATCGGTAACTATATTTGAGACTATATTTTTATTCACCACATGATATGTGTTTTGCTTGGAGCGTCATGTATGATTTGAGTCTTTGATTTTTAGTTTTACACAATAATCCTTGCTGGACACACCTTTTAAGAGAGATAAATATGAATTAGAATTTATTAGAATACTCTATGTGCTTCACTTATATCTTTTGAGCTAGATAGTTTTGCTCTAGTGCTTCACTTATATCTTTTAGAGCACGGTGGTGCTTTTATTTTGTAGAAAATTGTTGATCTCTCATGCTTCACTTATATCCTTTTGAGAGTCTTTTAGAACAGGATGGTAATGTGCTTTGGTTATGAAACTAGTCCTAATATGATAGGCATCCAAGATGAGTATGGTAAAAACTTTCATATAAAGTGCATTGAATACTATGAGAAGTTTGATACTTGATGATTGTTTTGATATATGAGGATGGTGATATTAGAGTCATGCTAGTAGAGTAGTTGTGAATTTGAGAAATACTTGTGTTGAGGTTTGCAAGTCCCGTAGCATGCACGTATGGTAACCGTTGTGTGACAAATTTGAAGCATGAGGTATTTCATTGAGTGTCATCCTTTGTGTGGAGGTCGGGATCACGCGATGGTTAACTCCTACCAACCCTTCCCCTAGGAGCATGAGTGTAGTACTTTGTTTTGATGACTTGTAGATTTTTGAAATAAGTATGTGAGTTCTTTATGACCAATGTTGAGTCCATGGATCATACGCACTCTCACCCTTCCACCATTGCTAGCCTCTCTTGTACCACGCAACTTTCGCCAGTACCATACACCCACCATATACCTTCCTCAAAACAGCCACCATACCTACCTATCATGGCATTTCCATAGCCATTCCGAGATATATTGCCATGCAACATTCCACCATTCCATTCATATGACATACTTCATCATCATTCACATAGAGTCATATTCTGTTCTAGCTTCGAGTTGTAATCTTTGAGTTGTAAGTCAATAAAAGTGTGATGATCTTCATTATTAGAGCATTGTCCCATGTGATGAAAGGCCAAATAAAAAAAAGAGATGGCCCAAAAAAATATATAGGGGCTAAATAAAAAAAAGGAGAAAGCCCATCCCAAAAAAGGGGGACAATGCTACTATCCTTTTCCACACTTGTGCTTCAAAGTAGCACCATGATCTTCATGATAGAGAGTCTCTTGTTTTGTCACTTTCATATACTAGTGGGAATTTTTCATTATAGAACTTGGCTTGTATATTCCAACGATGGGCTTCCTCAAATGCCCTAGGTCTTCGTGAGCAAGCAAGTTGGATGCACACCCACTTAGTTACTTTTGATGAGCTTTCATACACTTATAGCTCTAGTGCATCCGTTGCATGGCAATCCCTACTCACTCACATTGATATCTATTGACGGGCATCCCCATAGCCCACTGATATGCCTAGTTGATGTGAGACCATCTTCCTCTTTTTTGTCTTATCCACAACCACCACTCTATTCCACCTATAGTGCTATATCCATGGCTCGCGGTCATATATTGCGCGAAAGTTGAAAGAGTTTGAAAAAAATAAAGTATGAAACAAGTGCTTGGCTGAAACCGGGGTTGTGCATGATTAGAATATTTTGTGTGATGAAGATGGAGCATTGCCTAACTATATGATTTTGTAGGGATGAACTTTCTTTGGCCATGTTATTTTGAGAAGACATGATTGCTTTGTTAGTATGCTTGAAGTATTATAATTCTTATGTCAATATGAACTTTTATCTTGAATCTTTCGGATCTGAACATTCATGCCACAAAAAAGATAATTACATTGAGAATTATGTTAGTTAGCATTCCATATCAAAAAAAATGTTTTTATCATTTACCAACTCGAGGACGAGCAGGAATTAAGCTTGGGGATGCTTGATACATCTCCAATGTATCTATAATTTTTGATTGTTCCATGCTATTATATTATCCTTCTAGGATGTTTTATGGGATTTTATATACACTTTTATATGATTTTTGGGACTAACCTATTAACCCAGAGCCCAGTGCCAGTTTCTGTTTTTTCCTTGTTTTTGAGTTTTACAGAAAAGGAATACCAAACGGAGTCCAATTGATGTGCCAATTTTTGATGATTTTTCATGGACCAAAATAAGCCCCCGGAGTAAAAGAGTTGGGCCAGAAGAGTCATGGGCTAACCACGAGGGTGGGGGCGCACCCACCCCCCTTGGGCGCGCCCCCTATCTCGTGGACAGCCTGGAGACCCCCCTGACTTGTTCCCTACGCCAAAAATCCTATAAATACAGAAACCTCCGGAAAATAACCTAGATCGAGAGTTCCGCCGCCGAAAGCCTCTGTTGCCACCGAAAACCAATCTAGACCCGTTCCAGCACACTGCCGGAGGGGGGAATTCCTCTCCGGTGGCCATCTTCATCATCCCGGTGCTCTCCATGACGAGGGAGGAGTAGTTCACCCTCGGGGCTGAGGGTATGTATCAATAGCTATGTGTTTGATCTCTCTCTCTCTCTCTCTCTCTCTCTCTCTCTCTCTCTCTCTCTCTCTCTCGGGTTCTTGAGATGGCACGATCTTGATGTACCGTGAGCTTTGCTATTATAGTTGGATCTTATGATGTTTCTCCCCCTCTACTCTCTTGTGATGAATTGAGTTTTCCCTTTGAAGTTATCTTATCGGATTGAATCTTTAAGGATTTGAGAACACTTGATGTATGTCTTGCATGTGCTTATCTGTGGTGACAATGGGATATCATGTGATCCACTTGATGTATGTTTTGGTGATCAACTTGCGGGTTCCGTGACCTTGGGAATCTATGCATAGGGGTTGGCACACATTTTCATCTTGACTCTCCGGTAGAAACTTTGGGGCACTCTTTGAAGTACTTTGTGTTGGTTGAATAGATGAATCTGAGATTGTGTGATGCATATCGTATAATCATGCCCACGGATACTTGAGGTGACAATGGAGTATCTAGTTGACATTAGGCTTTTGGTTGATTTGTGTCTTAAGGTGTTATTCTAGTACGAACTCTATGATAAATCGAACGGAAACAATAGCTTCGTGCTATTTTACTATGGACTATTGAATAGATCGATCAGAAAGAATAACTTTGAGGTGGTTTCGTACCCTACCATAATCTCTTCGTTTGTTCTCCGCTATTAGTGACTTTGGAGTGACTCTTTGTTGCATGTTGATGTCTAGTTATATGATCCAGTTATGTTATTATTGGTGAGAGAACTTGCACTAGTGAAAGTATGAACCCTAGGCCTTGTTTCCTATCATTGCAACACCGTTTATGCTCACTTTTATCATTAGTTGTCTTGCTGTTTTTATATTTTCAGATTACAAAAACCTATATCTACCATCCATATTGCACTTGTATCACCATCTCTTCGCCGAACTAGTGCACCTATACAATTTACCATTGTATTGGGTGTGTTGGGGACACAAGAGACTCTTTGTTATTTGGTTGTAGGGTTGCTTGAGAGAGACCATCTTCATCCCACGCCTCCCACGGATTGATAAACCTTAGGTCATCCACTTGGGGCAAATTTTCTATTGTCCTACAAACCTCTGCGCTCGGAGGCCCAACAACGTCTATAAGAAGAAGGTTGCGTAGTAGACATCAGAAGTGCTCTCTCCCATTGCCAAGGGATCGTCAGTCAAATTTGCAAGAATAACATATGTCATGATGCGCAATGCCGTAGTCACCTTCTGGACAGTGCCATGTCTAAGATTTCTGGCACAATTCCTCCTCTACTCGAAGAATCGATTAGGCCTCTTCACACAATTGAAAAATGTGAAGGAACAAATTCGGAGCAATTCTGAACCGGCATCGAACGTATCGCTCTGGATACACTAGATTGGAAGAAAATAAGTGATCATCAATCTATGGTGCCCATATTGCTTACAAATCGCCTCACGATCAACAATAGAACCATCATGCTTTAGCCGCCTGTTCTTCTTCATGTGCATCATCATGATCAAATCAATGTCCTCGTTGTTGTCCCACCTGTATTCCTCTCTGGAGGAGGAATGTTCCCACGAAGACAATTCAAACAAATTCATCAACATTACACAATATTTGCATCAGACCCACTCTTACATCGTGATACATCCATTTTGCATCATGTTTTCTTACTGTTATTTATGTTGTTATTTATGTATAATAATGCTTTTTGGAGTAATTCTAATGCCTTTTCTCTCATAATTTGCAAGGTATACACCAAGAGGGAGAATAGCGGCAGCTGGAAATCTAGACCAGGAAAAGCTACATCAGGCCACCTATTCTGCACAACTCCAAACAAGCTGAAACATCACGGGGATTTTTTATGGAATATATAAGAAATACTGGAGCTGGTAACCACCAAAGGAGGCCCACCAGGTGGGCACAACCCACCTGGGCGTGCCAGGGCCCCCAGACGCACACTGGTGGGTTGTGCTCACCCAGGCCCGCTTCCGGTGACCATCTTCTGGTATATAAGCCTCTCTGACCTAGAAAAATAAGGGGGGAGAATTTCGGGATGGAACGTCGCCGTCTCGAGGCGAAACTTGGGCAGGAGCACTTTTGCCCTCCGGCGAAGCGATTCCGCCGGGGGAACTTCCCTCCCGAAGGGGGAAATCATCGTCATCATCATCACCAACAACTCTCCCATCTTGGGGAGGGATATCTTCATCAACATCTTCACCAACACCATCTCATCTCAAACCCTAGTTCATCTCTTGTGATCAATCTTGCTACCGAAACTATAGATTGTTGTTTGTGGATGATGTAATGCCCAGGATGGGACTATATCTCCTACGTGTCGAGGCACGACTTAGAGACATAACCCCATGCTGGAATGATCGCAAGTTTGGTACCTTTGCACAACTCATGTAAAAGATGGGGATGGAAAACATAAAATAGTTGGCTTACACTCGCCACGTCACACAAATACATTATGTATCCAAATCATCATTCAATAAAACATCACAACCCTTCTAGGGTAAAATCAAATGGCAAGATACCAAACATAATTTAAATCCACAGGTCGGATTGAATCCTAGTAGAAGTCTCCACTACGGATCATCAGGATAACGAACATAGTATCGACTACGCTCCTCGTCGTACTCCCAGTCTAGCTCGGTGCCATCACCTGGATAGCTCACCATCGGACCTGCATCTGGTGTGGTGAAGTAACTGTGAGCCACAGAGGACTCAGCAATCCCGTTCCCGGGTAACATGACTATCTAAGCCTTGGGTGTGGAACAAGGCTGAAGAAAGAATAAGAAAGTGGTTGCAGCAGCACTAGCCTAGCTTACGTATAAGAGAGCGAGAAGAGAAGGCGCCACGGTCGAGAGATGATCACTAAGTGATCCTGAACTAATCCAGTCAAACATAACCCCACCGTGTTCATCTCCCGA
Organism: Secale cereale; assembly: GCA_902687465.1. Taxonomy (NCBI): domain Eukaryota; kingdom Viridiplantae; phylum Streptophyta; class Magnoliopsida; order Poales; family Poaceae; genus Secale; species Secale cereale. The sequence continues at coordinate 701,810,757 of LR738710.1, read as the reverse complement.
AACCCCTTTCGGAAAATGACAGTCACGGTACACACGCTGGTGGTGTATTGGTTCAATGTGTCAAGTTATCTACAACCGGATATTAACAAGCTCCCATCTGCCACATAACCGCGGGCACGACTTTCGAAAGTTCAAAACCCTGCAGGGGTGTTCCAACTTGGCCCATGACAAGCCCACGATCCGCGGAGTCACAACTCCAAGGTGGGAAGACCCGAGTATTCTCGGAATCCCGTGCTCAAGATACTCCGAACTAAGGTAAGGCTAATCTAGCAAATCCTCCCGGCGTGCCGACACCCCGATAGTAGCCGCGCGTATCTAGTCTCAGGCCACGACCGGATGGGCGATTCTACAGGTTTTTACCAAACCTCGAGTTTCCTCATGGTGGCCCCGCAGACTCCCCGTTTCGGACCAACACTCATGTGGAGCACTGGCCCGGGGTTGTTGATTAAGAACGAGGGTTAATTACTCCCTATGCAAGTTTAATTAGTTATTAGGCAAATAGTACCAATGTTGGGACTTGCTGGAAAAGACTGAGCACTTAGCGGTTTATCGAGGGGGCCCCATAAACCCCAACCGTGTGAGGAACGCATAATCAAGGAACATAACACCGGTTTATACGGTTCCTAGCGGCATGAGTGGAACAAATCACCAAGCAAAAGGCTTAGCCTTCCACCCATTGCCAATATATAGATGATTTCATTTAAGCATTTATAATAGTGTGATATAACCCAACAAACTTCAACATGAAGCAAGCATCTTCAACTTCACCTGCAACTAGCAACGCTATAAGAGGGGCTGAGCGAAGCGTACTTTGCCATTCAACGGTTTGCATAGGTAGGGTGGTTAAACATGGTCATGGTTACAAGTAGGAGGCTGACAGGAAAAACATGGGCATCGAGGCAAAACTATAGAGCGATACTCTAGCAATAGGCAAAGATAGTAATGTTATCGGGGTTCGGTCATCTTGCCTGAAGAGTTGTCGTTCGGATCGAAAGAGGGGTCCTCGTGCTCAACCTCGGTAGTAACCTCGTGCTCGTACTCGTACTCGGTCTCAGCTTCCGGCTCTAAACAATACAATCACACAAGGCACGAATCAACAAGATGCCATGCGCACACAAAAATGATGGATGCATGATTGATGCACTATGGGAGCACACGGAGCACGGAAAAATAGCACTCAAGCAAAATACTTCAAAACTAGATAACAATAGGATATTATGAATCTACACGAAAAATCAATCAAGTTTCATATAAGACTTGCTGAAATTGGAGCTACGGCCTAAAAGTTATGCCTGAAACAAGAAATATGCACAAGCTGAAAATTACAGCCACAAAGCAACTTCGGAGCACTAGATAAATAATCTACAGCACTCAAACATCATGGCAAGGAGCATGAACATAAACTAGACATATCCTACAGCAAATAAGTCCATTGGTGCACCCCCAAAGGAGCCACGGATCAATAGCAACAAGCTTGGACATATTGAACTTGACAACAAAATCCTGACAGCAGTAATTTATTGCAACTTTGGAGCAAAAGTTAAATATGCTACAGCCACTCAAATAAGCATGTGAGAGCATGAATGGATAGCCAACAATATGTACAGCAAAGAACCATCAAGAGTCACCCCAAAACTATCATGGTTTGTCCTAGAACAACAAGCAAACATGGCATCTGGAAATTACAGATTCCAGACTTAGTGAAATTTCACTAAGTGTTAAAACAGCAGTTTCATCATGGCATCTACGAGAGCAAGTTTAAGTCACCTCAAAACTAAACATGGCAAGTGGTAAGCACCACATCAAAGTACATATGATGGTGATTCCAAAACACCTAAGCATGCATCATGGAGATAATTACAACGATAGCAATGAGCTCAACAAGAAGGCATTTCATAACAAGTTAAACAACTAAACAGCCACATGGCACTTTGCAACGAGGATAAACATGGCAAGATTAATCTATCATGCAACCTAACACAAACAACACGTAGAGCATGGCAAGACGAACACGTGGACATGTCATTTGCATCAATCGGATAAACGAGCTAAAAGATATCACTATGCAAAGATGACATAAAAACAACAACTAACAGCAGTTTATAACGGGATGCACTCTTGCAACGAATATATAAGCATCTAGATGATCTCAAACATGCATGGCACAATGGAATGAATCGTAGTGCTAGTCACCACGAACGTCTGGACGTGTCATTCACTCAAATCGGAGCAACACACACAAAGTTATCCAAGTTTGAAATATGCATCAGCACACAAAAAATACAACACAGGGACTAGGGTTCTTGGGGGCAACCTCACAGATCTAAAGGAAAAATGGGCTCGGGCCCGCGGATCGGAGCAGATCGGGCCCGCGGATCTGCGGATCTGGCGAAGGGCTTCGGCTGGAGAAGAGGCGGCGGCGGCCCGCGTGGGCGGAGGGGCGGCCTGGCCGAAGGCCCGGCTGGGGCGATGCGGTCGGGCCCTGGCTGGCGAGCTGGCGGCGCTCGGCTGGGCGGAGTGGGACGGAGGCGACGCGGCTGGCCCGCGGTGGTGAGGCGGCCCAGCGCGGAGGCGGGACAGTGCGGCCTCGGGCGCCTGGCGATCGGGCCGGCCCAGCGAAGCGGCTGGCGAGGCGCGGCTCGGCGGCCCGGCTCGGGGCCCAGGAGGGAGCGGGAGACCTGGCGATGCGAGGGAGAGGCCGATGCGGCGGCTGGGCCTTTCGGTGGATCGGGGAGGCGAGCGCTGGCCTCGGGCGAAGCGGTGCGGGAGCCCAGGCGGGGAGGCGGGGAGGCCGTTGACCGCTGGGACTTGGATCGAGCGGCGGGGGATCCAGATCGGGATCGATCCCTCCGATCTGTAACTAGGCGGCAGCGCTCGGCTTCCTACGATGGGAAAAACGGCGGCGGGGTGCTGGCTTGCGAGGAGGCTCGCAGGGAGAGGTGGAGATGGCGGGGATGGAGGAGACCGGCAGGAGAGGACCCGGTGAGGTGAGGTTGGTGGATTCCGGCGAGGTGGAGGTACTCCAGCGAAACTCCGGCGAGATTCCGGCGAAGCTCCGGTGAGGTGGTGGTGGCTGGAGGAAGGAGAAGGTGGGGGCTAGGGTTTCCTTGAATTGGGGCAAAAATTGTGGGAGGTGGACAAATATATAGGCACAAGGAGCTAGGGTTGCCCAAATGGAGTGCGGTTTTCGGCCACACGATCAGGGTTAGATGGCCTAGATGAAGGAAGTGGCTCGGAGTGGTTTGGTTAGCTGTTGGAGGGGTGTCTTGGGCCTCAAAGTGGAGGCACTTTGAGCCCACGAGAATAACTGTTGGGGTAGCAAACGGACTCGAAACGCGACGAGATTTGACTGGCGGGTTACACACACAAAAACAACAACAACACACGACAAGTCTCGCGCCAAACCGGTAACGTTACACGGCCAAACACCAAAGTAGGCCTACGGGACGCCTCGGACACGTGAGGAAGCTCCGGAATGCGAAACGGACAACGGGAAGGAACGCGTGGAACCGGATGCAACCGACAACATAAATGCAATGCGATGCACATGACTACATGATATGAATGAATGCCACACACGCACACGACAAAAGAACGAAAACCCGAAAGACGAAGAACCCGAAATGGAATTGATGAAGCCAGAGATATATTATATGCCCAAAAGGGAAAGTATTACATCCGGGGCATTACAGGTGATTAGTAGTGTTGATTACATCTAGTAGTTGATTACTATATGGTTTATTTGGCGGAAGAATATATGTTTAGATCCATTATGCTATATATTACCCCTCTGATCTTGAGCATGTTCATCACTTGTGAAGTAGTTACCTTTGTTCTTGAGGTCACAGGAGAAATCATGTTGCAAGTAATCATGTGAATTTGATATGTGTTCGATACTTTGATAGTATGTATGTTGTGATTCCCTTAGTGGTGTCATGTGAACATCGACTACATGACACTTCACCATATTTGGGCCTAAGTGAATGCATTGTGGAGTAGTGATTAGATGGTGGGTTGCGAGAGTGATAGAAACTTAAACCCCAGTTTATGCACTATTCCGTAAGGGGCCGATTGGATCCAAAAGTTTAATGCTATGGTTAGAATTTATTCTTAATACTTTTCTCGTAGGTGCAGATGCTTGCGGGGGGTTAATCATAAGTAGGAGGTTTGTTCAAGTAAGAAACGCACCTAAGCACCGAACCACCCACATATCAAATAATCAAAGTAGCAAACACGAATTGAACCAACATGATGAAAGTGACTAGATGAAATTCTCGTGTACCCTCAAGAATGCTTTGCTTATTATAAGAAACCATTTTGGCATATCTTTTGACACAAAAGGATTGGGCTATCTTGCTGCACATTTGCTACTACTATCGTTACTTGCTCTTTACAAAATTATCTTGCTATCAAACTACTCTGCTACTTACAATTTCAGCACTTGCAGACATTACCTTACTGAGAAACACTTGTCATTTCCTTGTGCTCCTCGTTGGGTTCGACACTCTTACTTATCAAAAAGATCTACAATTGATCCCCTATACTTGTGGGTCATCAAGGCAATTTTCTGACGCCGTTGCCGGGGAGTGAAGCGCTTCTGGTTAGTGGAAATTGGTAAGGAAACATTCATATAGTGTGCTGAAATTTATTGTCACTTGTTACTATGGAGAACAATCCTTTGAGGGGTTTGTTCGGGGTATCTTTTGTTGGGGAACGTAGTATTTTAAAAAAATTCCTACGATCACGCAAGATCTATCTGCCAGATGTATAGCAACGAGGGGAAGAGTGTTTCTACGTACCCTCGTAGACCGGGAGCGGATGCATCAAGTGACGCGGTTGATGTAGTCGAACTTCTTCGCGATCCAACCGATCAAGCACCGAACGTACGGCACCTCCGCGTTCAGCACACGTTCAGATTGATGACGTCCCACGAGCTCTTGATCCAGTTGAGCTTCACGGGAGAGTTTCGTCAGCACAACGGCGTGGTGACGAATATGATGTATCTACCGGCGCAGGGCTTCGCCTAAGCACTGCAACAGTATGACCGAGGTGTGTTTCCGTGGAGGGGGGCACCGCACACGGCTAAAACAATTCAACTTGTGTGTCTTTGGGTGCCCCCCTGCCCCCATATATAAAGGAGCATGGGGGGAGGCCGGCCGGCCCCTTGTGGCGCGCCTAGGAGGTGCAATCCTACTAGGAATAGGATGGCAGTCCTATTCCTAGTAGGAACTACCAAAAGGGAGAACGGGGGAAGGAAGGAGAGGGAGAAGGAGAAGGAAAGGGGCGCCAGCCCCCCCCTCCCTCCTTGTCCAATTCGGACCAAGGGGTGGGGGGTGCGCGGCCCAGCCCCGGCCCTCCTTCCCTCTTTCTCCTACGGCCTATTAAGGCCCATAGCTTCCCCAGGGGTTCCGGTAACCCCCCCGGTACTCCGGTAAATTCCGAAACTTTACGGAACACTTCCGTTGTCCGAATATAGTCGTCCAATATATCAATCTTTATGTCTCGGACATTCCGAGACTCCTCGTCATGTCCGTGATCTCATCCGGGACTCCGAACTACCTTCGGTACATCAAAACTCATAAACTCATAATACCGATCGTCATCAAACGTTAAGCGTGCGGACCCTACGGGTTCGAGAACTATGTAGACATGACCGAGACTCATCTCCGGTCAATAACCAATAGCGGAACCTGGATGCTCATATTCGCTCCTACATATTCTACGAAGATCTTTATCGGTCAAACCGCATAACAACATACGTTGTTCCTTTTGTCATCGGTATGTTACTTGCCCGAGATTCGATCGTCGGTATCTCTATACCTAGTTCAATCTCGTTACCGGCAAGTCTCTTTACTCGTTCCGTAATACATCATCTCGTGACTAACTCATTAGTCATTTGCTTGCAAGGCTTATTATGATGTGCATTACCGAGAGGGCCCATAGATACCTCTCCGACACTCGGAGTGACAAATCCTAGTCTTGATCTATGCCAACACCACGAATACTTTCGGAGACACCTGTAGAGCATCTTTATGATCACCCAGTTACGTTGTGATGTTTGATAGCACACAAGGTGTTCCTACGGTATTCGGGAGTTGCATAATCTCATAGTCATAGGAACATGTATAAGTCATGAAGAAAGCAATAGCAGTAAAACTAAACGATCATAGTGCTAAGCTAACGGATGGGTCCAGTCCATCACATCATTCTCCTAATGATGTGATCTCGTTGATCAAATGACAACTCATGTCTATGGCTAGGAAACATAGCCATCTTTGACCAATGAGCTAGTCTAGTAGAGGCATACTAGGGACATACTGTTTTGTCTATGTATTCACACATGTATCAAGTTTCCGGTTAATACAATTCTAGCATGAATAAAAGACATTTATCATGATATAAGGAAATACAAATAAGATCTTTATTATTGCCTCTAGGGCATATTTCCTTCATCTTCACCTTGAACGGAACCACAATTATCTATCCCTCAACCCGCTGCACCTACTAAAAATATTGAATATGAAATCTCTTCCGGTATGATAGAACAACTGCTAGCTAATCCTTATGCGGGAGATGGAACCGAACATCCTAATATGCACTTGATATATGTTAATTTGTGGATTGTTTAAGCTTGTAGGTCTACCCAGAGATCAAGTTATGAAGAAGGTTTTTCCTTTATCTTTGAAGGAAAAAAATATTAGCATGGTGTAGGCTATGCGATGATATTGGATCTTGGAACTGGAACCAATTGAAAATGGAGTTTCACCAAAACAAATATCCTATGCATCTAGTTCATCGTGATCGTAATTACATATATATTTTTTGGCCTCGTGAAGGAGAAAGTATCTCTCAAGCTTGGGGGAGGCTTAAGTCAATGTTATATTCATGCCCCAATCATGAGCTCTCAAGAGAAATTATTATTCAAAAAAATTATGCTCGGCTTTCTCATAATGATCGATCCATGCTCGACACTTCTTGTGCGGGTTCTTTTATGAAGAAAACTATTGAATTCCGGTGGGATCTTCTAGAAAGAATTAAACGCAACCCTGAAGATTGGGAACTTGACGAAGGTAAAGAGTCAGGTATTGAGCTTAAGTATGATTGTGTTAAATCTTTTATAAATACCAATGCCTTTTCAAAGTTTAGCACTAAATATGGACTTGACTCTGAGATAGTAGCCTCCTTTTGTGAATCTTTTGCTGCTCATGTTGATCTCCCTAAGGAGAAGTGGTTTAAATATCACCCACCTATTAAAGAAGAAATTAAAGAACCGGTACCAGTTAAAGAAGAAACTATACTTTATAATGTAGATCCAGTTGTTCCTACTACTTACATTGAAAAAACACCCTTTTCGCGAATACGCAAGATGCATATCATTCCATTGATAGGTAGAAAGCAAGAATGTCAGGATTACACGGGTATCACTTTACCACGTAGGCAGAGCTGGCGTGGAAAAGTGGTACATGAGCAGAATAGATGGGGGTGCTCGGCCCCAACCTAGCTATCTACACATCAGGGAGGCATAAAGTTTGCAATGTCCTTGGCCCCAGCAAAAGCCCATGCCCGAGCGTCGTCCTTGATGATCTACAAAAGTAGCGTAGTGGAGGGCTGCATGTGGTCGAAGATGCATGCATTTCGGTGGCGCCAGATGGACCACGCAGTGAGGAGGGCGAGGGAGGCGAGACCTTTCCGCAAGGCCGCTAGAACCCGCCTGGTAGAATCAGCCCACCACTCAAGGAAGCAATCATCGGTGTCTGGAGGGGGGATTGGCAGCTGGCACCAGGCGAAGATCTCATGCCAGATGATCTGGGAGAATGGGCATTGTACAAGAAGGTGATCGAGGGTTTCCAACACCTGGTCACAGAAGATGCAGCGGTCGTCATGCGGCAAGCCGTGGTGCGCGAGGCGGGCGCCGGACCAGCAGCGATCCTGGCTTGCGAGCCACGCAAAGACACAGATCTGCAGCGGGGCCCACGTGCGCCAGATGAGTTTCCAGTTGGGCGCGATGGTGGAGCCAGCGAACATGGCTCGGTAGCAGGAATTCCCAGTGTAGATGCCCGAGTCGGTCCACTTCCAGTGAACCACGTCGGGGTCGAGAGTTAGGGTTACGGGCTGCAGGGCGCGCCAAAGCTCGACGTATTGAACCATCGCAGCCGGCCTCAAGGCACCCTGGATATCTCCCACCCAGGCCCTGTTGTGGATGCCCTGCGCAACGGTCGCCGTACGCCTCCGGCGCTTGGGGACCAAGGCGAGGACGGCCGGTGCAAGCTCGCTGGCCGAGCGACCCGAGATCCAACGGTCTCTCCAGAACAAGCAGGAGGTCCCATCGCCAAGGATCCAGTAAGAGGAAGCATCAAAAATCGCCTGGACCTCGGGATCAAAGGGCAAATGAAGGTGCCGCCAAGGACGGGACTGATCAGTGGCCTGAAGCCAGAGCCACCTAGCGCGAAGTTCCACGCCGATGCGCTGCAGGTCCCGAATGCCAAGCCCACCCAGCTCCAGGGGGCGGCACAATTTTTGCCAACTAACAAGGCAGCCTCCACCAGAGGCATTGGCCTTGTCGTGCCAGAGAAAGTCGCGCATGATCCTGTCGATCTTCTTGATAATAGCTAGTCGGAGCGCCATGGCCATGAGCAGGTGGACGGGCATGGCGGCAAGAACATGGCGCACCAGGGCTAAACGCTCTCCTCGTGAGAGGAGGGACGCCCTCCAAGTCAGCAGCTTGCGCGCCATCCGCTCCACCAATGGCATAAGGGCTGTCGGGGAGACCTTCCGGGTCGAGAGCGGGATGCCAAGGTATGTGATGGGGAAGAGCGCGATCGGGCAGGCAAGCGTGCCCTCGACGACCGCGGTCTGCTCGGCCGTGCAATGGATCAGCGTGGCAGAGCATTTTCAGAAGTTGGTGTGCAGCCCAGTTGCGGCGCCGAAGACACGGAGCAGCTCACGAATGACCTGAAGCTCGTGGGGGTCCGGGTGGCAGAAGATGACCACGTCATCGGCATACAAGGATATACTCAAGGCCATCCGACGCTCGGTGAGGTGGCGCAGCACTCCCGTCCTGATGGCGTGCTGGAGGAGGGAGTTGAACGCGTCAATGACCAGCGTGAAGAGCATGGGAGAGACGGGGTCACCCTGCCGGAGACCTTTTTCGTGACAGATGGGGGGGGGGATGGCCATTGATTAGCACACGCGTTTTCGCCGTGGAGAGCAGGATGGAGATCCACTCGTGCCACCTGGGGCCAAAGCCAAGGTGCCCGAGAAGCTGTAGGAGAAAAGGCCATGAGACGGAGTCGAAGGCGCGCGCAATGTCGAGCTTGAGGAGAATGCGAGGAGCCCTCATGTTGTGTAACTGGCGGGCAGTCTATTGAACCAGGATGAAATTGTCGTGAATGCAGCGACCTACAATGAACGCACTCTGGTTGGTCGACACCATGCCCCCAAGTCGTGGAGCTAGCCGCAGTGACAACACCTTGGCGAAAAGCTTGGCCAAGAGGTGAATTAGGCTGATAGGCCTGTAGTCCGCAAGGATGGCGGCGTCGGGTTTCTTCGGGAGGAGAGTGACAAGCACTTCGTTAAGCTTCTGAAAACCCATGCCATTAAGGTGGTATAGCTTGTCGAAAGCGTCATAGATGTTATGCTTAACAGTGTCCCAGCAGGCGCGCAAGAACTCGGATGTGAAGCCGTCCGGGCCTGGAGCCTTGCCTGAAGGGAGAGATTTAACGGCCTCCCAAATCTCGGCCTCGGAGAAAGGAAGCTCCAGCTCGGAGAGATCGAAGGAGCGGTCATCGTAAGCCTCGAGGGAGAGGGTGATGTTGCGCTCATCCGAGGAGCCAAGAATGCCAACAAAATGCTCGAACGCAGCCTCGGCCATCCCAGCCTCGTCGGAGATCAGCGAGCCATCGACATCCAACTGCAGGATGCGGTTCTTCTGCTTGCGTTGGGAGGCGTGGATCTTAAGGAAGGTGGAGTTAGTATCGCCTTCCCGGAGCCAAGAGAGGCGCACACGCTGGCGGGTAATTGATCTCTCGAGAGATGCCAGGCCTAGGTACTTGAGCTTAAGATTCCGGCGTAGCCAGGCCTCCGAAGGTGACAGGGGGCGCGAGTCCTGTGCCGCATTGAGGCGAGCAAGCAGTTCGCGCGCAACCAGAAGTTAAAGAGAGACGTTGCCGATGCAGCGTGCACTCCAACTTTGGAGTCGGCGGGCTGTGAGCTTGAGGCGCTGGTAGATCCACCTAAAAGGGTCCGGATCCGGAGGCTCGTAGTTCCAAGCGATGTTCACAGTGTCCTGAAAGCCTTCGAGGTGGACCCAAAATCGCTCGAAGTGGAATCGCTTGGGGCTGCCAGGATGCCGGGAACAGTCAAGCAGGAGAGGGGCGTGGTCAGAAGCCACCGAAGCAAGGCAACGGAGAAGGCAGTGCGGCTGGAAGTCCTCCCAACTAGGAGTGCAAAGAACTCTGTCATTCCACACGAGAGTGGGGTTGTCTTGCTCGTTGGACCAGGTGTAACGACGACAATGGAGGTAGATGTCCTGCAGTTCCATGTCAGCAATGAAACGGCGGAAACGACTCATAGAACGGTGGTGCAATAGCCCGTTGTTCTTGTCGGCAGAAGACAGGATCATGTTGAAGTCACCCCCAACAATCCAGGGGCCCGCACAAGTGAGACGAAAGTCATGGACCTCGGCAAGAAAGGCCACCTTCGCATTGTCCTCTTGGGGTCCGTACACGGCAGTAATCCACTAGTGCTGTTGTCCCGGGCGAGGGGTGTGACAAGGGCGGATACATGGTAGGCACCACACTCTGGCCTAGAGAGGGTGATCACGGAGCGCTGCCAAGCAATGAGAATACCTCCGCGCGTGCCGTTGGCAGGCAGGAAAAAGAAGTCCTCGAATAGAGAGCCAAGAGTCTCAGAGACAATAGGAGCAGAGACCACCGCACGCTTGGTCTCGCTAAGACACACAATCGAGGGGGACACTGAGAGAATCATGGAACGGACCGCCGTGCGCCTGGCTTTGGAATTTAAGCCACGCACATTCCAGAAAACGACTTTGAGACTACAATCCATAGAAACGTTGGGGGGGGGGCTAAATGGGGGAGAACACCACCCTAAGAGGGAACCATGACCGGCATCACGGGCGCACGGTCGAGGAGCTCCGTGATGCCACGAGGGATCTGCCATCCGTAGTAGTCTGCAAAGGCTTGCACCACATCTTCAGCTAACGGCCGTGCGAACAGCTGCGTGTACTTGGCGAGGGTGGAGTCATCAAGCGAACCATCCTCCTCGAGGAGCCCGAGCCTCCGCAAAAGCACTTTCTTGGCCTTCATCTCGGAATCCAGGCCACAATCTGCCTTGGCAATTTGAGTACTTCTCCTGGGAGTGAAGTTGGGAGGGATCGCGTTGCGCTTGCGCCTCGGCGCTGGCTTGGGCTGGGGCAAAACCTGATCAACTGGCCGCGCAACCGAGTCCAAAAGCGCACGTAGCGCGGGTCGTTGCATGGCCTCGGGGTCCGGGGCATGCACGGAGGGGGCCATCGCAGGTGCACACAGCGGTGAAGGCAGGGTGCCTGTCGGGGAATTAACACGGCAGATGTCCGGTTTAACGGACTTGATAATGGAACCATCGCACGGGTTAGCTTGAAGGGGTTAAAAGCACACAAAGGACACAGAGGGTTTATACTAGTTCGGCCCCTTCGATGAAGGTAAACGCCTACGTCTAGTTTGGTTTGGTATTGCTTGGGCGTCGATGAACAGGGAGCGGATCGCTTGCCTGTGTCTCGATGGGTTGTTTCTTGCTTGTCCCTGAACCGTCGCCGGGTCGTCCCTTTATAGAGAGGCGATGCCCGGTCTGGTTTACAGAGTCCCAAGGCCGGCTCATACTTGTGTCCGCCTCGGTCTCTGCTCTTTCTTCCTTATCTCTCAAGTTACATGATCAGGCAGTTTACAAATCGTAACTCTATACATGGGCCTTAAGATCTCATGGGCCGTAGCCTCTACTAAGTATTACAATGATACAACGATATTACCATAATCCGGTTTACACTAGCCGGTTCATACCTGCTAGTAATATCCCTGACATTAGGCCCCAGAATGATTTGAACTTGTTCACATCAATCTTCCCAGTCTGCATAATCTTCCTTCTTGTGTCTTTTCATTTTTGTAAACCGGCCATGACGTCATCCTTGAAAGTCACTTAATTTAACCATGACATCACTTCCGCATTTAACGCACCCAGCTGTCTATCGACTTTGTTTAAGGGTCATCCCGAAAATCGAGGCGACAGAGGATCTTTATCCAATCTTCTGCCTCCTCAAATCTCGCGCCTGTCGTTTCAACTCTGCCCTTCTATAAATACCGCTGCCTCTATTCTTTATCTCATTCCGTTCTTTCTTCTTCCTCCGTCGCTCGAGCTCAAGACTCCGTCGTCGCCCGTCAAACTCAAATCTTCGCCGTCGTCCGTCAAGCTCAAGTCTTCGCCGGCCGCTGCATCAACCTGAGCGTGACCAGAGAAACTCCGCCACCGCCTCTTGCCGTTCCAGGTATGCCATTTTCCTCACTGTAGATCCATAGCTCTAGGGTTCCTTCTCGCATCTCTGCCATTAAACCTCAATGGTAGCTTCGTTCGTTCTTCGTAGGCGCCAAGTTCGCAGAGGTTTCAGCCTTTAAATCTTACCTTTTAAACTTGCTTCTATTCCGCCACTGTATGCTTTAGATCTCGTCTTTTAGTTTCATCTACTTCGTATAAGATTCTTGCGGTTCTTCCTGTAATAACCTTGTATTTACTTTTCCTTTTCCTGGGTGCTCAGATCTGTTTTACTTTAGCTGTCTGCGAAAACTTGTTTCTTCACCTTTGTAGATCTGTAAAGTATGCTCCGGTTTAAACAGTCATATGCTGCTTCTGTAAAAATTCCATGACGAACGCGACGGTTTAGCTCTTTCTCTTTTGTTGTCATGAACCGGTAGTAATACAGTTTCCTGTTTATTGCTGGGTTAGCCATATCATTAGTCCCTTGTCTAAACCGTTGCGTGATCTTCGCATATATCTTCCGGTTTAGGCCACTGTACTCAAATAATCCGGGTTTATACTTTACCCTTTCAGCACTTGTTCTTCTGTTGCTATGGCCAAGCAGTTTGTCTCTTGCAACTGGGTTCCTTCCATTATTACGGAAGAAGATTTAGCCAATGCTGCTGCAATCAGTACTTTAGGTCCTCAGTCCGTTTTAAAGTGGCGGGCTCCAGGAGATGAATGTCCTCCTACTCCCAAAGAGGGGGAAATTATCGTCTTCTTCGACCATATTGCTCGGGGCTTTACTCCTCCTGGTTCAAAGTTCTTCCGGGACATACTTGCCGCTTTCCAACTTCACCCTCTGGACATAGGTCCCAATTCTGTTTCCAACGTCTGTGATTTTCAAGTTTTCTCAGAGGTGTACTTGCAAGAAGAACCGTCTGTCGACCTGTTCCGGGACTTCTTCCACCTGAACCGGCGTACTGAGTTTACCAGCGGACCTCATCAAGAACTGGGCGGGGTCAGTATTCAGAAAAGAACAGACACAGTCTTTCCTCATGCTGCTCTCCACACACACCCCAAGGAGTGGAACAAGTCTTGGTTTTATTGTATTGACACTTCACCTGAAGGGGAAAACCCACTGCCGGGTTATCGCGAGCACCGTCTTCCGGTGGACCACCCTTTGCCGTAGCGCCTCAGCTCTTCCGAACGGCCCCGATTTGCTTCTCAACTTGCCAGGCTAAAGGCCTTTATGGCCAATGGCTTAACCGGAGTAGATTTTACGCGCTGCTGGCTTTCTTGGAGTATTCTTCCTCTGAGTCTGCGCCCGAGCTTGATGTGTAAATATTCTGGTAAACCGGATGATCCTCAACGGTTTTCCAAGGAAAAACTTTCCGAATCGGAAGTTATTGAATCGGCTAAGAAGATGCTCAATGTCTCCTTAGACGAATGCAGCCAAACCGGATTGGCTCCGTACTACAAGAAAAACAAGCTGCCTGCAGTAAGTTTTGCTTTCCTTCGTATGGATGTAATCCGTTCCTTTAAACCGTTCTTTCAATTATCTTTCACCTTTTGAACAGTCTGATGATCCCTTCTGGAAGAGGAAGCCACAAGAAAAGGCCGGAAAACAGCCACGCCGGAAAACTTTCGCTAACAAGAAGAGAAAGGCGGCTGCTGGCTCCGGTTCACATGCCGAAGATGATGATCCGGACTCCGAGGTATGGGTTAATCTGGTTCTACCTTACTCATTTTTTATCCATGCTTGTATTTAACGGTAACTTTTCACAGGAGCTGGCTGAAGGAGATAAACCGGCCGGAATTGAGGTAACTATGCTTTCTTCCGGTTCAGAACCACTTCCACAAAAAATTCGTCGGACAGTCCGGAAATATCAGTTTTCTCACCCTTATGCTCAATCGGATCCCAATTTTCTTTTGAAGAAATAGCAACATGAAGCCCTTCGCCGGACCACCCGCCATAGCGGCCTTGCTATTGAATCGTCTAGAATCTCTCTTACTCCAGCTCGGAGGCGCCGCTCTGAGGTTACACTCTCTCCAACTCTTCTTCATCCCAAGGCCGGGCTTATACGCAAACCGCTTAAACCGTCTGACCCTGATTATCAGGACACTCCCTTATCTTCTTCCGGCGAATCAACTGCCACACAACTCCCACCCCTGAAAACTGTCCCAGGGTAAGTCTTTTAATTTAACCGGTTTATGATTGCACTTTGCTTTACAGTTCTAACTTGTTTTTCCAACTTCTTTCAGCAAACCAAAGCCTAGCAAAAAGCCGAAGGCCAACAAACCCACTGCTGAGACTGCCATTGATGATCCGGCGGTTGATCTGGATTCAGCTACCCCTCTAGAAGGCGAACCCACAATTCCACTTGAAGATCCTGCTCCTATGGATCACACCACTGTGCCTGAGGATCCCAATACTGAGGACGTCCATGAACCGGCAAGTCATGCCCAGGCCGATCCTCCTCGGACTAGTCCGGCTCCTGCTAGCCCGGTTCATACTGCGACCCCACCACCAACAACTGCTTCTCCGGAAGTTCAAATAACTCACACAGCCTATACCGCTCCTGCTCAGCCTACTGTCTTAGCCAAACATACGGCTAAAGCGGAGAAGCTGCATCAAGCAAAGGGTAAATGGAGTACCGAGCTGTCTAGTTTCGCTGACATGAGTGCCCAGGAGCTTTATTCCGGGTACTTGAACCGGCTTCACACTGGTCGAGACTATGAAGCATGCTTGATTAATATGATGAAGGACAAGTATGAGGTAATCCTTTGCATTTCCTTTTTACTTTCAATGTACTTCTGTCTATACCGTAGCAGCCCCCAAGTTCCAGTTTAGCTATGTTTAGAAGGTGAACCGGTACTTCCTGATTAATCAAATGATCTTACATTAGCCCCCAAGTGCCAGGGGCATAACTCGGTTTATGCGCCTGGGACTTGCCTGACTTTTTCCTTTAATACTTCAACTATCCATTAGCCCCCAAGTGTCAAGTAGACAACTTGTTTGTGTGCTTGAGACTTTGTCTTTGAATTGCTGCTGTTTAACGCTTCAATTGCCCATTAGCCCCCAAGTGTCAAGTGGATAACTGGGTTATATGCTTGAGACTTGTCTGATTTTTGCTTCTTGCTAATTGATTTTCCTTGCAGGCTGATTTAAACTGGAGGGCTGAAGAAATCAGTGAACTCCGGAACAGACTTGCTGAAACGGAGTCTGCTGCTTCTAAGGCCAAGAAGGACTTGGCGCTGAGTTTAAAGACTGCTGAACAACTGAAGAAATTCTTTGAAGAAGAGCGGACCGCCTTCGAGGTTCAGAAAAAGGATCTGGAGAAAAGGGCCAAGGACGCTGAGGAAGCCCTTAATCCGGTGACTGAAGAATTAACCGGTTTAAAGCGGCAAATAGAATTGATGACTTCTGCTGTCTTCGGTAAGTATTTAATCTGCATCCCTGCTTTCATCCTTGTAATCTTCCATCCGTGCCGGTTTAACTGTGATAATCATATGCAGGGTGCCGTGTCACCCATCTTGGGGATGACTTACGGAAAAAACTCAAGGCGTGTTGTACTTTGGTCGAGCAGCTATATTCCGGCGCTCAAAGGATCATAAGTGCAACATCTTTCAATAAACCGGCCCCAACCACTATCCAAGGCACATTAGAGAAGCTGTCTGTCTTGCCAGTGCGCTTAGAGGAAGTGAAAAAATCTGCTGCTCGAGCCGGTTCTCTCATGGCGCTTACCAGAGCTAAAGCTTGGGTTCCAGATTTTGATCCGGAAGAAGCCTTGAGTGGGTATCCCGACACTAAAGAAGACGGATCAGCTTTTACTGCAAAGGATCTCCATGCCTTGACGAAGGAGATGCGTCCCCTCGCCAGCAAACTTGCGGCCGAATCAGATTTATCCAGGTATCATCCGGGGTATGATTTGCAGAACGAGCGGGTGGAGTGGCCGGTTTATGATACCGTCAGTCTAATCCCACCAGTGTGCCCTCATACCTTCGCTCCAGATATCGATCCGTCGGAACTCATCAATGAAGAGATGTACTTTCGTGCCTTAACGAAAATCGATTGGTGCGTCCCTGACTTCCAGCCGCTTCAAGAAGAGCAGGAGACTCCGGACCAAGTTGATACCCAGCCATCGCAGCAGGAGGGAGCATAGCTCATAGCATATCTTTGTAGTTGCAGTCTCATTTTACCGAACAATCTTTAATCCGTCAGGCTTGCTATGCCTTGTAATAGGATAGCTGAAAACATTGTCCGTTTTGATCCGGATATTCCGACTTCTTGCTTTAACATTGTTAATTTCAATTTGGTCTAACATGGCGTATCCTGCATATCATTTGTTCCTACATCGATAATACTAAAAATATGTCCTAACGGTTTTACCGCTGGACCCATTAAATTGTTCTCACAATATATCAAACAAGTGTATACTTATATCAGAAATAATTTTATACCTGAGATCAAGTATGCTTGATACTCTTAATCCGGCGAATTTTGCCTTTTGAAGGGAGTCTTTTGATAGACCCAATACTAATCCCGGGTCTTATAGAAATTGCCGGTTTAGATCATGCCTGGCTTCTTACTTTGTTTCTGCCTGATGATTGTTCCAGGTTATGATGAACACTGGGTTAACTCTTGCTGGTGTTTTATAACCCAGACCTTTTAAGATATATGATCAACTCTGGAATTGTCCCATTTCGGATTAAAGAACCATAAAAACATGAACACCAGAAATGCAAGTTTTGCAAATAAAACCATGTAGTCGAGGCTTTTTACGAGCTGCCAGGCTCAAAATAAGGTTCAGCCAATCAATGGAATGGGCTTACCATCCAGAGGGCCTCTATGGTTCCCGTAGAACCATAGGAAAAACTTTTAGCCAATCACTGGATGGTTATCACCACCCAGAGGGCCTCTATGGTTCTCGTAGAACCATAGGAAGAACTTTAGCCAATCACTGGATGGTTGTCACCACCCAGAGGGCCTCCATGGTTCCATAGAACCATAGGAAGAACTTTAGCCAATCACTGGATGGTTGTCACCACCCAGAGGGCCTCCATGGTTCCATAGAACCATAGGAAACAACTTTAGCCAATCACTGGATGGTTGTCACCACCCAGAGGGCCTCTATGGTTCCATAGAACCATAGGAAAAACTTTAGCCAATCACTGGATGGTTGTCACCACCCAGAGGGCCTCTATGGTTCCATAGAACCATAGGAAAAAACTTTAGCCAATCACTGGATGGTTGTCACCACCCAGAGGGCCTCTATGGTTCCATAAAACCATAGGAAAAACTTTAGCCAATCACTGGATGGTTGTCACCACCCAGAGGGCCTCTATGGTTCCATAGAACCATAGGAAAAACTTTAGCCAATCACTAGATGGTTGTCACCACCCAGAGGGCCTCCATAAAGTGTCCTCTTTGATCCTGACACGATCTTATGCTTAAAGAAACTCTTCAGTGAGTTATTGCTCCTGAGCACATATGCCCTGCAAAATCAGTTTAAACCGATCGATTTGTTTGAAATATGACATATGATAATACATGTATGGTTATCCCCATACAATACTTGTATTGGAAAAAAGGCTGAGCCCCCGGTTTACCGAGGGTGCCGGTTTATTCATTAATCATAATATATACATAGGATACAGTGGAGCTCATGGCTCAGGTATAGTAGGGCCGCAAGAGGGCGATGTTCCACGGCCTCTTTGTCTCTTCTTCCGATGTTCTTGAGTCCTTGTGTTCTCGAACGTCCACCAGGTAATATGAACCATTGTGCAGATTCTTGCTGACCACAAAGGGCCCTTCCCAAGGCGGGGATAGCTTGTGCATGTCTGTTTGATCTTGGATGAGCCGGAGTACTAAGTCGCCCTCCTGGAACGTCCTTGTCTTGATCCGGCGGCTGTGATATCTGTGCAAGTCTTGTTGATAGATCGCAGACCGTGCTGCCGCTACATCACGCTCTTCATCCAACCGGTCCAAACTGTCTTGTCTGGCCTACTCATTGGCCGCTTCAACATAAGCCATCACCCTTGGTGAATCATGACGGATATCACTTGGAAGGACCGCTTCAGCACCATATACCATAAAGAAAGGTGTGTAACCTGTGGACCGGTTTGGCATAGTGTTGATACTCCAAAGGACAGATGGTAACTCCTCAACCCAGCATCCTGGGGTTCTTTGCAAGGGAGTCATAAGCCGGGGCTTGATACCTCGCAAAATCTCCTGGTTTGCTCTTTCAGCTTGACCATTGGTTTGAGGGTGGGCCACAGAAGATACGTCTAGGCGAATATGTTCCCGTTGACAAAATTCTTCCATCTAACCTTTAGATAAATTGGTGTCGTTGTCTGTGATGATGCTGTGTGGAAAGCCAAACCGGAAAATCACCTTTTTGATGAATTTAACTGCTGTTGCCGCATCACACTTGCTCATAGGCTCTGCCTCAATCCACTTTGTAAACTTATCCACCGCCACCAGTAGATGAGTTTTCTGATCTTGGGATCGTTTGAAGGGCCCAACCATATCAAGCCCCCAAGTCACAAACGGCCAAGTTATGGGTATCATCCGAAGCTCCTGTGCCGGAACAAGAGCGCGTCGTGAAAACTTCTGACAAGCATCACACTTCCGGACTAGATCCGCCGCATCAGCATGAGCTGTCAACCAATAGAACCCGTGTCGAAAAGCTTTAGCCACCAAAGATTTTGAACCGGCATGATGACCACAATCCCCTTCATGGATCTCACGAAGAATATCACAACCTTCCTCAGCTGATACACACCGCTGAAATGCTCTAGAGACGCTGCGATGATGAAGTTCCCCGTTTGCAATTGTCATGGATTTAGAACGCCGGACTATCTGTCGTGCCTCTATCTCGTCGTCCGGTAGCTCTCCTCGGCTCAGATACGCGAGATAGGGCCGCGTCCAATCCGGAATAACATGAAGTGCCGCAACTAGCTGTGCCTCCGGATCAGGAACAACCAAGTCTTCCTCTGATAGTACTTGCACTGATGGACTCTGTAGCTCATCCAAAAAAGTATTTGGTGGTACCGGTTTACGTTGGGAACCCAGCCGGCTCTGAGCATCAGCCGCTTCATTCCTTCGCCGGTCTATGTGATCCACCTGATACCCTTTGAAATGTCCTGCAACTACTTCAACTTCTCGTCTATAAGCTGCCATGAGAGGATCTCTTGAATCCCACTTGCCAGATACTTGTTGTGCCACTAAATCTGAATCGCCGAAGCACTTAACCCGGCTCAAGTTCATCTCCTTTGCCATCCGCAAGCCATGAAGTAATGCTTCATACTCTGCTGCATTATTAGTACACGGAAACAATAAACGGAGGATGTAACAAAACTTATCACCTCGCGGGGAAGTTAAAACAACTCCAGCCCCCGAGCCTTCTAATTGCCTTGAACCGTCAAAGTGAATCGTCCAGTATGTAAGATCCGGCTTCTCCTCTGGTGTTTGCAGTTCTGTCCAATCATTGATGAAGTCCACCAATGCCTGAGATTTGATAGCGGTACGTGGCACATATTTCAATTCATGTGGGCTGAGCTCAATGGCCCACTTTGCAACTCTGCCTGTCGCTTCCCTGTTCTGGATGATATCCCCCAATGGTGCTGAGCTAACAACAGTTATTGGATGGCCTTGGAAATAATGCTTCAACTTCCGGTTTGCCATGAACACACCATATACTAGCTTCTGCCAATGTGGGTACCTCTGCTTAGATTCAATGAGTACTTCACTGACGTAATAGACTGGACGCTGAACCGGATATTCCTTTCCTGCTTCCTTACGTTCGACCACGATTGCCACACTAACTGCCCGTGCGTTGGCGGATACATATAACAACAAAGGCTCATTCTCAACAGGGGCAGCCAGGACTGGTGGCCTTGCCAGCTGTCGCTTCAAGTCCTCAAACGTAGTATTTGCCTCATCACTCGATATAAACCGATCCGTCTTTCTCAGCATCTGATAAAGCGGAATCGCCTTCTCCCCCAAATGGCTAATGAACCGGCTCAATGCTGTGATCCGGCCAGCGATGCGCTGAACATCATTAATGCAAGCCGGTTTAGTCAAAGATGTGATTGCCTTGATCTTCTCTGGATTAGCTTCTATTCCTCTGTTTGATACCAAAAACCCAAGGAGCTTGCCTGCCGGAACACCAAAAGCACACTTCTCCGGATTAAGCATCATCTTATATGTCCGAAGATTATCAAAGGTCTCCTTGAGGTCCTCTATCAGCGTCTCCTCCTTTCTTGACTTCACCACGATATCATCCACATAAGCATGAACATTTCTCCCTATCTGCCCCTTAAGGCAGTTCTGTACACAACGCTGATAAGTTGCCTGGGCACTCTTGAGTCCAAAGGGCATAGATACATAGCAAAAAGCACCGAAAGGAGTTATGAAAGCTATCTTCTCCTGGTCTTTAACTGCCATCTTGATCTGGTGATATCCTGAGTATGCATCCAAAACACTTAGCCGCTCACATCCCGCTGTAGCATCAATGATCTGATCAATGCGAGGGAGAGCAAAAGGATCAGTTGGACAAGCTTTATTGAGGTCTGTGTAGTCCACACACATTCTCCACTTTCCATTCTTCTTTAACACCAGCACCGGATTAGCCAACCACTCTGGGTGAAAAACTTCAACTATGAACCCTGCAGCCAAAAGCCTGGCCACCTCTTCTCCTATAGCCTTGCGCCTTTCTTCGTTGAAACGACGCTGATACTGTTTAACCGGTTTAAACTTCGGATCAATGTTAAGGCTGTGCTCAGCGAGTTCCCTCGGTATACCTGGCATGTCAGAAGGTTTCCATGCAAAGATATCTCGGTTCTCACGGATGAACTCGATGAGCGCGCTTTCCTATTTGGGATCAAGGTTAGCGCTGATCGTGGACTGCTTGGATGAATCGCCTGGCACAAAATCAACTTGCTTGGTCTCCTCCGCCGATTTAAACTTCAACGCCGGATCATGCTCTGTAGTTGGTTTCTTCAATGGGGTCATGTCTGCCGGGTCAACATTATCCTTATAAAACTTCAACTCCTCTGTAGCACACACTGCCTCCGCGTAAGCAGCGTCTCCCTCTTCACACTCCAATGCAATCTTGCGACTTCCATGAACCGTGATCGTTCCTTTGTGACCCGGCATCTTGAGCTGCAGATAAACATAACACGGCCTAGCCATAAACTTGGCATAAACCATCCTCCCGAACAGAGCGTGATAAGGGCTCCGAATCTTGACGACTTCAAAAGTTATCATCTCTGACCTGGAATCACGCTCATCTCCAAAGGTAACTTCTAAGTCAATTTTCCCAACTGGGTAAGCTGACTTACCTGGCACCACCCCATGGAACATCGTGTTTGACTGCCTTAGCTTCCTATCCGTCAAGCCCATACGACGGAGGGTCTCATAATACAAGATATTGATGCTGCTGCCGCCGTCCATAAGAACCTTAGTGAACTTATAGCCACCCACCTGTGGTGCTACCACCAAAGCCAAGTGGCCCGGATTATCCACCCGCATCGGGTCATCCCTCCTACTCCATACAATGGGCTGCTCTGACCAGCGCAGGAATTGCGGCGTCGCCAGTTCAACCGCGTGGACTGCCCGCTTTAAGACTTTTTGATCTCGTTTACACAAACTCATGGTGAACACATGATATTGCCCACTGCTTAACTCCTTCGGATTACTCTGATATCCAGATTGCTGCTGCTGTTGATGACGCTGCTGATTACCTTGGTTATTGTGATTACCTTGGCCCTGCTGTTGGCTGCCTTGGTTATTGTAACTACCTTGACCAGGCGGCTGATTGCCCTGGTGATTATAACCACCTTGACCATATTGATTATTGACCCAGTTATGATAACCACTGTTATTGCCACGATATCCTGATTCGGAGCTGTTCCCCTGGTGACCCGGACCGTAGAACCCCGGGCCTGAACCGCCGTTTGGAGGCCTGTCATTAGAATTAAAGCGGCTCATTATGGCTTCCATAAAGGGCCTGCATTCTCCTATAGTGTGTTTTGCTGGTCGTTCCCTTGTGCTATGCTTCGGACAAGGCTGACTTAACTCCTGGTCCCAACTAACATCCCCTCCGCCGGTTTGTGGAGGTGGCTTGCCCCTATTGCGCTGAAAACCCCCTTGAACTTGGGTATTGGCCACGAAATTAGAGCTACCCTCTGCCTTTCGCTTGCCTAAGAAACTGGCACCAGCTGGATTAATCTGTGCCGGTTTACCAGGCTTATTGACCTTTCCAGCCTTGTCTCCCTCTGCTTCCGGATACTTATTGTTGTCGGAGTCCCCGTACTTCACCAGAGCGCTCATGAGAGTCCCCATATCATTACAATCCCGTTTAAGCCGTCCTAGTTTTAACTTTAGAGACTCAAACCGTCAATTGTTTTCCAATGTCACTATTGCCGTACTGGGATTGATACCATTCGAAGAGTGTAAGATTTCTGACACTCGCCGCACCCATGCACTTGTAGACTCCTGTTCCCCTTGGACACAGGCTGCTAAATCTACCACTGACATCGGCTGCTTGCACGTATCCTTGAAGTTTTTGATAAACTGGCTACGTAATTCTCCCCATGATCTGATAGAATTAGGGGGTAAACCCTTCAGCCAAGTCCGGGTTGTACCTTCAAGCATCATAGTAAAGTACTTTGCACAAGCCGCTTCATCTACATCCAGCATCTCCATGGCCATCTCGTAACTCTCAACCCAAGCTTCTGGAGCCAAATCTGCTGTGTAATTAGGTACTTTACGCGGACCTTTGAAATCCTTGGGCAGCTTCACGCTCCGTAAAGCGGGGATAAGACACTGCACCCCAAAGGAACTCGTTGTGACTCCTGTCTCTGATGTGGTTGTGTGAACCGGCGTTGTTTGACGGATCTCCTCCCGGGCTACCGATCTAACCCGATTCGCATCCTGAGCTTGTGCGTCCGTGCCTGCCGGATTATTCTGTCTGTGCCAGTGTCGCCTGCGTTCACTGCTAGACACTTCCGGTTCTTCCCAATGCCTAGTGTAACTCCGGCTGGGGCGCGGTGTTGAATGGAGCCTCTCCCGGCTAGGAGAATACGCTTGCTGTTGTATTAACGCTGTATTAAGTAGATCCTTAACCCTGTGTGCCTCCAACGCCACAGGCGATGTCCCCTCAATGGGTAAAGCGGCCAAGCGTGAAGCAGCAACAACGATGTTGTCCAAGGGATTTGAATAGTGACCCGGAGGGGTAGGAACGTGAGGCGTAGACGTGACCCGCCGATCTTGCTCCGCAGTAGGCTATTGAACCGGCTCATCCCTTGCTCGGGGCGCCCTCCGATTTAGAGCCGGATCATTGCTGGTCCCCGCCCCGGGTGTCCTGAAAAGATCTGTCGCCTCGTAAACCGACGGTAGACGAGACTGGTATTTCCGACTCCTTACTCCCTGCGCAGATGCCTGCTCCATCCTTAGATGAAAGGCCTGATCATTCAGCTCTGCCTGCCTTATTGCTATCATAGCTTTCTCTGTCTTCAGATCTTCCCTTGCTTGATCAATCCGGCCCTTTAACTGAAGGAGCTCTGCATCATGTTGCGCTTTGTCTGCTGGAGCTACCTCTGCCATGGCTCGGGCTGTGAACTCCTCGACTAAAGTGGATAGAACGTCAGTGGGCGAGAGGGCCTGGCCACTCCCCCCTACACCAGCTTCTACTGTCGCCCCGATCACTGTGGACTGTGGCGTAGGTTGTGAACCGGCCAAAAAGACAGCCACCCGGTTTGGCGGGCCAAAGGGGCCCGGAATACTGTCTCCGTCGGACTCACCCTCAGACCGGCCGTCCCGCAACTGATACAAAGATTCGGTCTCTCCGGATGAAGATTCGTCGTCGGAGTAGACAACTGTCTCGCCACCGGATTCCGATCCATCCTCGGCCTGGACCTCGTGAACTGCTCCAACGAAAACGTGCTTCATGGCGGGCTGAATCTGGGTCGATCTCGCACGCTGAGCCGGCTCGACGATGTTGGGGAAGACGTCCGGCTCAGGTCCCGGTTCGCCGATCTTGCCGATGAAGACGTGGATGCCGCCGAAGGGAACCCGGTACCCGTATTCGATTAAATCGGCCTCCGGTCCCCAACCTGCGTCGTCGATGTAGATCCGGCTGCGGCGACTCTTGGTCATCCGGCCGATCGCGTAGCCTTTGAGCCCTTCAAAGCTGCCCTTCAAGAACTCGAAACCATCGTGCGGAGGCCCCACGGTGGGCGCCAACTGTCGGGGAATTAACACGGCAGATGTCCGGTTTAACGGACTTGATAATGGAACCATCGCACGGGTTAGCTTGAAGGAGTTAAAAGCACACAAAGGACACAGAGGGTTTATACTAGTTCGGCCCCTTCGATGAAGGTAAAAGCCTACGTCTAGTTTGGTTTGGTATTGATTGGGCGTCGATGAACAGGGAGCGGATCGCTTGCCTGTGTCTCGACGGGTTGTTTCTTGCTTGTCCCTGAACCGTCACATGGGTCGTCCCTTTATATAGAGGCGATGCCCGGTCCGGTTTACAGAGTCCCGAGGCCGGCTCATACTTGTGTCCGCCTCGGTCTCTGCTCTTTCTTCCTTATCTCTCAAGTTACATGATCAGGCGGTTTACAAATCGTAACTCTATACATGGGCCTTAAGATCTCATGGGCCGTAGCCTCTACTAAGTATTACAATGATACAACGATATTACCATAATCCGGTTTACACTAGCCGGTTCATACGTGCTAGTAATATCCCTGACATTGCCCGTGGGGGAGGGGCCACGCGGCGGCCCATTTCTCGCCGCAGCAGGCGACAAAGTGGCGGGCGAAGCGAGGTCAGGCCCAGCAGAGCTGGTCGGGCGGGCGGGAGAGGGCGCGGGACCGAGATGGGACGCGCGGCCAACCGCGGCAGAGGCAACATCGGATCCTGGCAATGACGCGAGACGATCGCCTGTGCAGGGAGACCATGGGCCGAAGCCACCAGATCCCGAGGCGCAGGAATCTTTTCCACGGCCAATGACTGGGCTAGGAGGGGATCGTGGGGTGGGCGGGGAAGCATAGCCATCCGCCAGGTGGCCCGTGAGGGGAGGCCGAGGCGAGCCAACGGGCGAAAGGGGAGGAGAACCGCTCCCACGAGGTGAGCCAACGGGCGAAAGGGGAGGAGAGCCGCTCCGAGGAAGCGCCAGCTGGCGAGCAGGGGAGTTTGAACGCGGTCGTTGGAGCGGACCGGTCGCTGGAGAGGACGGGCTGACCTCAGCGGTCACCTTATCTTGCGGCAGAGCAGAGAGACTTTGCCTTTGCAGAGGCCCCACAGGATGCAAGTGGGTCGAGACGGGGCCCGCCTGGTGGGGGGGAGCGACGGTGGGGTAGGGCCCAAGAACGCCCTGCCAGCCATGGAAAGGGGGCGGGGCACGCGATCGCCGGCAACCTTCGGCCGGAGCACCGGCACTGCTGGAGCTCGCGCCACGATCACCGGAAGAGCGCGGTGGAAAGCTATGGCCGGAGGGCAAGGTGGCGAGCTGTCGGGGCCGACGCCCGAGCTAGGGTCCGCCGGGGGCAGTGGCGGGGGCAGCCGGAAATCCTCCGAGCGGCGAACATGAATGCGCACCGGCCACCGAAGGAGATGCACCGCGAATCGCTCCGCGCGGTCGGGGTCAGCGTCAGGCCACACCGCGTCAGGCTCGGGAAGAAACAGCTCCGAGGTGCGGGGGATGGCATCAGGGTTGGGTGTCCAGGCCGAGAGGCGGAAGATAGCCATGTCGCTGCCGTTGCGGGTCTCAGGCATGAGATGGTCGATGTAGCAGAACGGGGAAATCAGCTGCTCCGCCGTGGCCCAGTGCCAGCCATGCTCGGGGATTGTCGTGGAATTATCACGGCAGATGTCCAGTTTAACGGACTTGATGATGGAACCATCGCACAGGTTAGCTTGAAGGGGTTAAAAGCACACAAAGGACACAGAGGGTTTATACTAGTTCGGCCCCTTCGATGAAGGTAAAAACCTACGTCTAGTTCGGTTTGGTATTGCTTGGGCGTCGATGAACAGGGAGCGGATTGCTTGCCTGTGTCTCGACGGGTTGTTTCTTGCTTGTCCCTGAACCGTCGCCGGGTTGTCTCTTTATATAGAGGCGACGCCCGGTCCGGTTTACAGAGTCCCGAGGCCGGCTCATACTCGTGTCAGCCTCGGTCTCTGTTCTTTCTTCCTTATCTCTCAAGTTACATCATCGGGCGGTTTTTTACAAATCGTAACTCTATACACGGGCCCTAAGATCTCATGGGCCGTAGCCTTTACTAAATATTACAACCAAACATATTATAATAATCCGGTTTATACTAGCCGGTTCATACCTGCTAGTCATATCCCTGACATTAGGCCCCTGAATGATTTGAACTTGTTCACATCAATCTTCTCAATCTTACATAATTTCCTTCCTTGTGTCTTCTCATATTTTTGTAAACCGGCCCTGACGTCATCCTCGAAAATCACTTAATCTGTCCGTGACATCACTTCCGCATTTAACGCCGCGAGCTGTCCATCGGCTTTGTTTAAGGGTCATCCCGAAAATCGAGGCGTCAGAGGATCTTTATCCAATCTTTTGTCTCCTTGAATCCCGCACCTGTCGCTTCGGCTCTGCTTCTCTTCTATAAATATCGCTGTCCTCATTCATTATCTTCTTCTGCTCTTTCTTCCTGCTCCGTCGCCCGAACTCAAAGCTCCATTGCTGCCCGAGCTCAAGCCGTCGCCGTCGACCGCCGGATCCAAGTCCTAGCCGGCCGCTGCATCGACCTGAGCTTGACCATAAAAGACTCCTCCGCCGCTTCTCAGGTACTCCATCTTTTTCCTCTTTGTAGATCCGTAACCTCTAGGGTTTTCTTTCGCATCTACGCCATTAGACCCTCAACGAGAGCTTCACCTTGTTCGTCTTATACGCCAAGTTCGCAGAAGTTTTGACCTTTACATCTTGCCCTTAGATCCTACCTTTATTCTGCTGCCATATGCTTTAGATCTCGTCATTTATACACAACCTGTAGATTCATTTGCTCCGTATATCACCCTTGCAGTTCTTCCCGTAATATCCTCGTACTTGTTTTTCTTTTTCTTGTGTGCTCATATCTGTTCCACTTTAATTATCTGCAAAAAACATGTTTCTTCTCCTCTGTAGATCTGTTAAGTATGCCCCGGTTTAAACTGTCATACACTGTTCTTGTAAAAAAAATCTCGATGAGCGCGACGGTTTAGCTCTTTCTCTATTGCTGCCATGAACCGGTAGTAACATAGCTCCCCGTTATTGCTGGGTTAGCCATATCATTAGTCCCTTGTCTAAACCGTTGTGTGATCTTCGTATATATCTTCCGGTTTATGCCGCTGTACTTAAATAATCCGATTTTATACTTTTATCCTTTTAGTACTTGTCCTTCTGTTGCTATGGCCAAGCAGTTTGTCTCTTGTGACTGGGTTCCTTCCATCATTACGGAAGAAGACTTGGTTAATGCCGCTGCCATTGGTACTTTAGGCCCTCAATCCGTTTTAAAGTGGCGGGCTCCAGGGATTGAATGCCCTCCTACTCCCAGAGAGGGGGAGGTTATTGTTTTCTTCGACCACATAGCCCGAGGCTTCACACCTCCCGGTTCAAGATTCTTCCGAGATGTGCTTGCCGCTTTCCAACTCCATCCTCAGGACATTGGTCCCAATTCCGTTTCCAATATCTGTGACTTCCAAGTTTTCTCAGAGGTGTATCTGCAAGAAGAGCCGTCTGTTGACCTGTTCCGGGATTTCTTTCACCTAAACCGGCGTACTGAGTTCACCAGCGGACCGCATCAGGAACTGGGTGGGGTCAGTATCCAGAAAAGGAGGGATGCAGTCTTTCCCCATGCCTCTCTCCACACGCACCCAAAGGAGTGGAACAAGTCTTGGTTTTACTGTATTGACACTTCTCCTGAAGGGGAGAACCCACTGCCGGGTTATCGCGAGCACCGTCTTCCGGAGGATCATCCTTTGCCACATCGACTTAGCTCTGCCGAACGGCCCCGGTTTGCTTCTCAGCTTGCCAGATTGAAAGCTTTTATGGCCAACGGTTTAATTGGAACCGATTTTATGCGCCGTTGGCTCTCTTGGAGTATCCTTCCCTTGAGTCCGCGACCACATCTGATGTGCCAGTATTCTGGTAAACCGGACGACCCTCAACGGTTTTCCAAGAATAAACTTTCTGAATCGGAGGTCATTGAATCGGCTAAGAAGATGCTCAACGTCTCCTTAGAGGATTGCAGCAAAATCGGATTAGCTCCGTATTACAAGAAGAACAAGCTGCATGCAGTAAGCCTTGCTTTCTTGTATATATTTTTTGATCCGTTTATATAAACCGTCCTCTAACTGTCTCTTTTCTGTCCGAATAGGCCGATGATCCTTTCTGGAAAAGAAAACCTCAGGAGAAACCCGGAAAACAGGCACACCGGAAGACCTTTGCTAGTAAGAAGAGAAAAGCGGCTGGTGGCTCTAGTTCTCACGCTGAGGATGACGATCCAGACTCTGAGGTATGAATTAATCCGGCTTTAACTTGCTTGCTTTTACTTATATCCATATCTAATGATAAATTTTTCACAGGAGTTGGCTGAAGGAGATAAACCGGCCGAAGTTGAGGTAACTATCCTTTCTTCCGATTCAGAACCACTTCCACAAAAAAGTCGTCGGACAGTCCGGAAATATCAGTTTTCTCATCCTTATGCTCAATTGGATCCTAATTTTCTTTTGAAGAAACAACAACATGAAGCCCTTCGCCGGACCACTCGCCATAGCGGTCTCGCAGTGGAATCATCCGGAATATCTCTCACTCCGGCCCGGAGGCGCCGTTCTGAGGTTATACTCTCTCCAACCCTCCTTCATCCCAAGGCCGGGCTTATACGCAAACCTCTTAAACCGTCTGACCCTGATTATCAGGAGACTCCATTATCTTCTTCCGGTGAATCGACTGCCACACAACTTCCCCCACTGAAAACTGTCCCAGGGTAAGTCTTTTAAATTTATCCGGTTTATGATTGCACTTTGCCTTATAGTTCTAACTTGTTTCTCCAACTTCCTTTAGCAAGCCAAAGCCTAGTAAAAAA
This sequence comes from Secale cereale, assembly GCA_902687465.1. Lineage (NCBI taxonomy): Eukaryota > Viridiplantae > Streptophyta > Magnoliopsida > Poales > Poaceae > Secale > Secale cereale. Next base: position 701,781,153 of record LR738710.1, on the reverse strand, counting down.
CCAAAGGCCAACCCATCAACTGCTGAGACTGTCATTGATGATCCGGCAGCTAATCCGGACTCGACTGTCCCTCCAGAAGGTGAACGTATAATTCCCCTTGAAGATCCTGCGCCTACGGACCATATTTCAATGCTCGAGAATCCTACTGCTGATGATGTTCATGAACCGCCAAGTCCTGCCCGAGCCAATTCTCCTTTGACCAATCCGGCTCCTCCTAGTCCGACTCACACTGTGGCCCCACCTCCAACAACTGCTTCTCCGGATGTGGAGATAACTCATACGGCTTACACCGCTCCTGCTGAGCCTACTGTCTTAGCCAAACATACGGCTAAAGCAGAGAAGATGTACCAAGAGAAGGGCAAATGGAGTACTGAGTTGTCCAGTTTTGCCGATATGAGTGCCCAGGAACTCTATTCCGGGTATTTGAACCGGCTTCACACTGGTCGAGATTATGAAGCAGGATTAATTAACATGATGAAGGACAAGTATGAGGTAAACATTTGCTTTTGTTTTTCTGCTTTCATTACGCTTCTGACTATATTATAGTAGCCCCCAAGTTCCGGTTTAGCTACATTTAGAAGGTGAACCGGTACTTCCAGATGAAGAAAATGATCTTTACATTAGCCCCCAAGTGCCAGGGGCATAACCCGGTTTATGTGACTGGGACTTGCTTGACTTTTCCTTTGATACTTCAATTATCCATTAGTCCCCAAGTGTCAAGTAGACAACTTGTTTGTGTGCTTGAGACTTTGTCTTTGAATCATTGTTGTTTAACTCTTCAATTGCCCATTAGCCCCCAAGTGTCAAGTAGACAACTTGCTTGTGTGCTTGAGACTTGTCTGATTTGTGCTTCTTATCACTTGATTTTCCTTGCAGGCTGATTTAAGCCGGAGGGCCGAAGAAGTCAGTGAACTCCGGAACAGACTTGCTGAAACGGAGGCTGCTGCTGCTAAGGCCAAGAAAGACTTGAAGCTGAGTTTAAAGACTGCTGAAGAGCTGAAAAAATTCTTTGAAGAAGAGCGGACCGCCTTTGAGGTTCAGAAGAAAGATCTGGAAAAGAGGGTCAAAGATGCTGAAGAAGCGCTTAATCCGGTGACTGAAGAGTTAACCGGCTTAAAGCGGCAAATAGAGTTGATGACTTCTGCAATATTTGGTAAGTATGATCTGTACTCCTGCTTTATCCTTGTAATCTTCCATCTGTGCCGGTTTAACTGTGATACTCATATGCAGGGCGCCGTATCACCCATCTTGGGGATGACTTACGGAAGAAACTGAAGGCATGTTACACTTTGGTCGAGCAGCTGTATTCCGACGCTCAAAGGATCATAAGTGCAACATCATTTAATAAACCGGCCCCCACTACCATCCAAGGCACATTAGAAAAGCTATCTGTTTTACCAGTGCGTTTGGAGGAAGTTAAGAAATCTGTTGCTCGGGCCGGTGCCCTCATGGCGCTTACCAGAGCGAAAGCATGGGTTCCGGACTTTGATCCGGAAGAGGCTTTAAATGGGTGTCCAAATACCAAGGAAGACGGATCATCGTTTACTGCGAAGGATCTCTATGCCTTGACAAAGGAGATGCGTCCTCTCACCAGCAAACTTGCAGCCGAAGCAGATTTATCCAGGTATCATCCGGGGTACGACTTGCAAAACGAGCGGGTGGAGCGGCCGGTTTATGAAACCGTGAATCTAATCCCACCAGTGCGTCCTCATACCTTCGCTCCAGATATCGATCCGTCGGAACTCATCAATGAAGAGATGTATTTCCGTACTTCCAGCCGCTTCAAGAGGAAGAGGAGACTCCGGCTCAAGTTGATGCTCAGTCGTCTCAGCAGGAAGGAGCATAGCTCATAGCTTATTGCTGTAGTTGCAGTCCCGTTTTACCGAACAATTTTTAATCTGTCAGGCTTGCTATGCCTTGTAATAGGATAGCTGAACACATTGTCCATTTTGATCCGGATATTCTGACTTTTTGTTTTAATGTTTGCCGATTTAAAATTTGTCTGATGTCGCTTATCTTGCGTATGACCTGTCCCTACATAGATAATACTGAAAAGATGTCCTAGCGGTTTACCGTCGGACAGATTAAATTGTTCTCACAATATATCAACAAATGTATACTTATATCAGAAAATAACTTTATACCTGAGACCAAGTATGCTTGATACTCTTAATCCGGCGAATATTGCCTTTTTGAAGGGAGCTTTTGTATAGACTCAACAATAATCCCTGGTCTGCCGGTTTAAAGCATGCTTGGCTTCTTGTTTTGTTTCTGCGGGATGATTGTTCCGGGTTATGATAAACACCTGATTAACCCAAACTTTTTACTCATGCTGGTGCTCATGACCCAGACTTTTCAACTTTGTAGATGTATGGTCAATTTCTTGAATTGTCCCACTCCGGATTAAAGAATCAGAACACATAAACATCAGAAAATGCAAATTTGCAAATAAAACCATGTAGTCGAGGCTTTTTATGAGCTGCCAGGCTCAAAGCAAGGTTCAGCCAATCACTGGATGCGGGTAGTGTCGTCTTTCCAGAGGGCCGGTCAATGGATGCGGGTACCATCCATAGGAACCATAAGAAAAACTTTAGCCAATCACTGGATGCCCGTAGCCTTTCCAGAGGGCCTCCATGGTTCCATGAAACCATGGGTAAATATAAGCCAATCACTGGATGCCCGTAGCCTTTCCAGAGGGCCTCCATGGCTCCATGAAGCCATGGGTAAACATAAGCCAATCACTGGATGCCCATAGCCTTTCCAGAGGGCCTCCATGGCTCCATGAAGCCATGGGAAAATATTGAACCAATCACTGGATGGATTACCATCCAGAGGGTTTTCATGAAGCGTCCTCGTTGAGCCGGATATGACCTTACGCTCTCCAGGGAGTTATTGCTTCTGAGTGCATATGTTCTGCAAAATCAGTTTAAACCGATCGATCTGTTTAAAATATAACATATGGTAAGACATGTATGGTTGTCCTCATAAGACATCTGTATTGGAAAAAAGGCTGAGCCCCCGGTTTACCGAGGGTGCCGGTTTATTCATTAATCATAATATATACATAGGATACAGTGGAGCTCATAGCTCAAGTGTAGTAGGGCCGTAAGTGGGCGATGCTCCATGGCCTCTTCGTCTCCTCCTCTGATGTCCGTGAGTCCTTGTGTTCTCGAACGTCCACCAGGTAATATGAACCATTGTGTAGATTCTTACTGACCACTAAGGGCCCTTCCCAAGGTGGGGATACCTTGTGCATATCTGTTTGGTCTTGGATGAGCCGGAGTACTAAGTCTCCCTCCTGGAATGTTCTGCTCTTGATCCGGCGACTGTGATATCTGCGCAAGTCTTGTTGATAGATCGCAGACCGTGCTGCTGCTATATCACGCTCTTCATCCAGTCGGTCCAAACTGTCCTGTCTCGCCTGCTCGTTGGCCGCTTCAACATAGGCCGTCACCCTTGGTGAATCATGACGGATATCACTTGGAAGGACCGCTTCAGCACCATATACCATAAAGAAAGGTGTATAACCTATGGACCGATTTGGCGTAGTGTTGATACTCCAGAGGATAGATGGTAACTCCTCAACCCAACATCCCGGGGTTCTTTGCAAGGGAGTCATAAGCCGGGGTTTGATACCTCGCAAAATCTCCTGATTCACTCTTTTAGCTTGACCATTGGATTGGGGGTGGGCCACAGAAGATACATCTAGGCGAATATGTTCCCGTTGACAAAACTCTTCCATCTCACCCTGAGATAAATTGGTGCCGTTGTCTGTGATGATGTTGTGCGGAAAGCCAAACCGGAAAATTACCTTTTTGATGAATTTGACTGTTGTGGCCGCATCACACTTGCTCACAGGCTCTGCCTCAATCCACTTTGTAAACTTATCCACCGCCACCAGTAAATGAGTTTTCTGATCTTGAGATCGCTTAAAGGGTCCAATCATATCGAGCCCCCAAGTCGCAAACGGCCAAGTTATTGGTATCATCCGGAGCTCCTGTGCCGGAACAAGAGCACGTCGCGAAAACTTCTGACAAGCATCACACTTCCGGACTAGATCTGCCGCATCAGCATGAGCTGTTAACCAGTAGAAACCATGTCGGAAAGCTTTAGCCACCAATGATTTTGAACCGGCATGATGACCACAATCCCCTTCATGGATCTCGCGAAGAATCTCACAACCTTCCTCAGCTGATACACACCGCTGAAATGCTCCAGAAACGCTGCGATGATGAAGCTCTCTGTTTGCAATTGTCATGGATTTAGAACGCCGGACTATCTGTCGTGCCTCTATCTCATCGTCCGGTAACTCTCCTCGGTTCAGATATGCCAAATAGGGCAGCGTCCAATCCGGGGTAACATGAAGTGCTGCAACTAGATGTGCCTCCGGATCAGGAACAGCTAGGTCTTCCTCTGACGGTACTTGTACTGATGGACTGTGCAGCTCATCCAAAAAAGTATTTGGCGGCACCGGTTTACGTTGAGATCCCAACCGGCTTAAAGCATCAGCCGCTTCATTCTTTTGCCGGTCTATGTGGTCCACTTGATACCCTTTGAAATATCCAGCAACTGCTTCCACTTCTCGTCTGTAAGCTGCCATGAGAGGATCTCTCAAATCCCACTTGCCTGAAACTTGGTGTGCCACCAAATCTGAATCGCCGAAGCACTTGACCCGGCTCAAGTTCATCTCCTTCGCCATCCGTAAGCCATGAAGTAATGCCTCGTATTCTGTCGCATTATTAGTACAAGGAAACAATAAACGGAGGACGTAACAAAACTTATCACCTCGGGGGGAAGTTAAGACAACTCCAGCCCCCGTGTTGGAAATATGCCCTAGAGGCAATAATAAAAGAGTTATTATTATATTTCCTTGTTCATGATAATCGTTTATTATCCATGCTATAATTGTATTGATTGGAAACTTAAATACATGTGTGGATAAATAGACAAACTTTGTGTCCCTAGTAAGCCTCTTCAGGACTAGCTCGTTGATCAAAGATGACCACGGTTTCCAGGTCATAGACATGAGTTGTCATTTGATAACGGGATCACATCATTAGGAGAATGATGTGATGGACGAGACCCAAACGTTAAACATAGCTTTTGATCGTATCAGTTATCGCTATAGTTTTCTGCATGTCAAGTATAAGTTCCTATGACCATGAGATCATGTAACTCACTGACACCGTAGGAGTGCCTTGTGTGTGCCAAACGTCACAACGTAACTGGGTGACTATAAAGGTACTCTACAGGTATCTCCGAAGGTGTCTGTTGAGTTGACATGGATCGAGACTGGGATTTGTCACTCCGTGTGACGGAGAGGTATCTCCGGGCCCACTCGGTAATACGTCATCTCAATGAGCTCAAAGTGACTAAGTAGTTAGTCATGGGATTATGTATTACGGAACGAGTAAAGAGACTTGCCGGTAACGAGATTGAACTAGGTATAGAGATACCGACGATCGAATCTCGGGCAAGTAACATACCGACGAGACAAAGGGAACTGTATACGGGATTGCCTGAATCCTTGACATCGTGGTTCATCCGATGAGATCATCGAGGAACGTGTGGGAACCAATATGGGTATCCAGATCCCGCTATTGGTTATTGACCTGGGAGTGTCTCGGTCATGTCTGCATAGTTTCCGAACCCGCAGGGTCTACACACTTAAGGTTCGGTGACGCTAGGGTTGTTAGTGAGAACAGTGTATGGTAACCGAAGGTTGTTCGGAGTCCCGGATGAGATCCCGGACGTGACGAGGGTCTCCGGAATGATCCGGGGACGAAGATTGATATATAGGATGAGAGTGAACGGAGTCCGGAAGTGTTCCGGGGAACACCGGGGAGTCGTCGGATGACCGAAAGGAGTTTCGGGGGGTCCCGACAAGTGTTGCGGGCCCTATGGGCCATAAGTGGGAGACGCAACAGCCCTCATGGGGCTGTGCGCCCCCCCTTGGGCCCTCTCCACCTGCGCATGGGGGCTGGCCCCCCCTAGGGAGCCGCACCCCAGAGTCCTTGGGGGCAAGGCACCCTGGGTGGGCAAACCCTAGCCCTGGGGGCTCCGCCCCCTTCCCATCTCCCTTGGCCGCCGCCCCCTAGGGAGAACCCTAGGGGCGCCCCCTCCCCTCTCTCCCCCCTATATAAAGAGAGGCAGAGGGAGGGCAGAAACACAAGTTCGTGCCTCGGCGCTGCCCTCCCTCTCCCACGAATATCTTCGTCTATTTTGCAGTGCTTGGCGAAGCCCTGCTGGAATTCCTCCACCACCATCTCCACCACGCCGTCGTGCTGCTGGTTTTCTCCGTCAACTTCTCCTTCCCCCTTGCTGGATCAAGAAGGAGGAGACGTCCCCGAGCTGCACGTGTGAAGAACGCGGAGGCACCGTCCGTTCGGTGCTAGGATCTTCGGCGATCTGAATCGCGGTGAGTACGACTCCATCAACCGCGTTCTTGAACGCTTCCGCTTAGCGATCTACAAGGGTATGTGGATCCGACTCTTCCCTCGTAGATGCATCTCCTAGATTGATCTTGGTGAGCGTAGGAAAAATTTTTGTTTCCCATGCAACGTTCCCCAACAGTGGCATCATGAGCTAGGTTCTTGCGTAGATGCTTTCACGAGTAGAACACAAAGGGGTTTGTGGGCGTTGATGTTCAGATTGCTTCCCTCCTTGGTCTTTCTTGATTCAGCGGTATTATGGGATGAAGCGGCCCGGATCAACTTTACATGTCCACGTACATGAGACCGGTTCCATCGACAGACATGCGACTTTTGTTGCATAAGATGGCTGGCGGGTGTCTGTCTCTCCCATCTTAGTTGAATCGGATTCGACAAAGGCGGTCCTTGTAGAAGGTTAAATAGCAACTTAAATATCACCGTTGTGGCTTTGCGTAGGTAAGAAGCGTTCTTGCTAGATACCCATAGCAGCCACGTAAAACATGCAACAACAAATTAGAGGACGTCTAACTTGTTTTTGCAGGGTATGTATGTGATATGATATGGCCAAAGACATGATGAGATATATTTGATGTATGAGATGATCATGTTGTAATAGTTAATATCGACTTGCATGTCGATGTATACGGCAACCGGCAGGAGCCATAGGGTTGTCTTTAATTTTTGTATGACCTGCGTGTCAATCATTAAGCGCTATGTAATGCTTTACTTTATCACTAAACGGTAGCAATAGTAGTAAGAGCATGGTGGGCGCGCGACAACCCCGATGGCGACACGATGATGGAGATCATGATGATGGGGATCATGGTGTTACGCCGGTGACGATGGAGATCATGCCGGTGCTTTGGAGATGGAGATCAAAAGCACGAGTTGATGGCCATATCATGTCACTTATGATTTGCATGTGATGTTAATACTTTTATGCATCTTATTTTGCTTAGGACGACGGTAGCATTATAAGATGATCCCTCACTAAAATTTCAAGATAAAATTGTGTTCCCCCCGAGTGTGCGCCGTTGCGAAGGTTCGTCGTTTCGAAGCACCACGTGATGATCGGGTGTGATAGACTCTACGTTCGCATACAACGGGTGCAAGCCAGTTTTGCACATGCAGAACACTCGGGTTAGACTTGACGAGCCTAGCATGTACAGACATGGCCTCGGAACACGGAAGACCGAAAGGTCGAGCATGAGTGATATAGTAGATATGATCAACATGAAGATGTTCACCATTGACACCACCTCATCTCACGTGATGATCGGACTTGGGTTGGTGGATTTGGATCATGCCACGCTCGAATGACCAGAGGGATGTCAATTTGAGTGGGAGTTATAAGTAATTTGATTAGTTAAAACTCACTTATCATGAACAATAGTCTAAGATGTCTTCGCAAATCTTTGGTTGTAGATGGCTCCCGCAGTAGCTCCCCTGAATTTTAATGCGTTCCTAGAGAAAACTAAGCTGAAAGATGATGGGAGCAACTTTGTGGACTGGCTCCGCAATCTGAGGATCATCCTCACAGCTGCCCAAAAGGTTTATGTCCTAAATGCACCGCTAGGTGAACCCCCCGCTCCGGCCTCTGTGGACGTTATGAACGCCTGGCAGTCGCGTTCGGATGACTACTCAGTAGTGCAGTGTGCCATGTTGTATAGCTTGGAAGGAGGACTTCAAAGGCGTTTTGAACGTCATGGAGCATATGAGATGTTCCAGGAGTTGAAGTTCATCTTTGAAAAGAATGCCAAGATCGAGAGGTATGAGACCACCGATAAATTCTTTGCTTGCAAGATGGAGGAGAATTCGTCTGTCAGTGAGCACTTACTGAAGATGTCTGGGTACTATACCCGCATAGCTGATCTAGGACTTGTGTTCCCGGAGGAGGCTATCATTGACAGAATTCTCCAGTCACTCCCACCTAGCTACAAGAGCTTCGTGCAGCAGTATAACATGCAAGGGATGAACAAATCCATCGCCGAGCTGTTTTCAATGCTGAAAGTCGCTGAGGCAGACATCCAGAAGGAGTATCAAGTGTTGATGGTCAATAAAACTACCAGTTTCAAGAAAAATGGCAAGGGCAAGAAGGGTAACTCTAAGAAGGGTAGCAAGGCAGTTGCTCATCCAGTGAAGAAACCCAAGGCTGGGCCCAAGCCAGAGACTGAGTGTTTCTATTGCAAGGGGAACGGCCACTGGAAGCGGAACTGCCCCAAGTATCTGGCAGACAAGAAGGGGGCCAACAACAACAACAAGCAAGGTATATGTGATATACATGTTATTGATGTGTACCTTACCAACTCTCGTTGTAGTGCCTGGGTATTTGATACCGGTTCGGTTGCTCACATTTGCAACTCTAAACAGGAACTACGGAATAAACGGAGGCTGGCGAAGGACGAAGTGACGATGCGCGTGGGGAATGGTTCCAAGGTTGATGTGATCGCCGTCGGCACGCTCGCTCTTCGATTACCATCGGGATTAGTTATGAACCTGAATAATTGTTATTTAGTGCCTGTGTTGAGCATGAACATTATATCTGGATCTTGTTTAATGCGAGACGGTTACACATTTAAATCAGAGAATAAAGGTTGTTCTATTTATATGGGTAATATCTTTTATGGTCATGCACCCGAAGTAGGGGGTTTATTCTTATTAAATCTCGATAGTGATGATACACATCTTCATAACATTGATGCCAAAAGATGTAGAGTTGATAACAATAGTACCACTTTCTTGTGGCACTGCCGTCTGGGTCATATCGGCGTGAAACGCATGAGGAAGCTCCATGCTGATGGACTTTTGGAGTCTCTTGATTTTGAATCACTTGACACATGCGAGCCGTGCCTCATGGGCAAGATGACTAAGACCCCGTTTTCAGGAACAATGGAACGGGCAAGTGACTTATTGGAAATCATACAAACTGATGTGTGTGGCCCGATGAGTGTCACGGCGCGCGGTGGATATCGTTATTTTCTCACCTTCACTGACGACTTAAGTAGATATGGGTATATTTACTTGATGAAGCATAAGTCTGAAACGTTTGAAAAGTTCAAGCAATTTCAGAGTGAAGTTGAGAATCATCGTAACAAGAAGATCAAGTTCCTACGATCTGATCGAGGGGGAGAGTATCTGAGTTATGAGTTTGGCAATCACTTAAGAAAATGTGGAATTGTTTCACAGTTGACGCCACCTGGAACACCACAGCGTAATGGTGTGTCCGAACGTCGTAATCGAACCCTATTAGATATGGTACGTTCTATGATGTCTCTTGCCGATTTGCCACTATCATTTTGGGGATATGCGTTAGAGACGGCTGCATTCACTTTAAATAGGGCTCCATCTAAGTCCGCTGAGACAACACCGTATGAACTATGGTTTGGTAAGAAACCTAAGTTGTCTTTTCTCAAAGTTTGGGGTTGCGATGCTTATGTCAAAAGGCTTCAGCCAGAAAAGCTCGAACCCAAAGCGGACAAATGTGTCTTCATAGGATACCCAAAAGAGACGGTTGGGTACACCTTCTATCTCAGATCCGAGGGCAAAGTGTTTGTCGCTAAGAACGGGTCCTTTCTCGAGAAAGAGTTTCTCTCGAAAGAATTGAGTGGGAGGAAGGTAGAACTTGATGAGGTTATTGAACCTCTGCTTCAACCAGAGAGTAGCGCAGCACGGAAAGATGTTTTTGTGGAGCCTGCAACGGTTGAAGAGGAAGCCAATGATGATGATCAAGAAGCTTCTGATCAAGTTACTACCGAACCTCGTAGGTCGACAAGGGTACGCACTGCACCTGAGTGGTATGGTAACCCTGTCTTGGAGGTCATGTTGTTGGACAACAGTGAACCTACGAGCTATGGAGAAGCGATGGTGGGCCCGGATTCCGACAAATGGTTAGAGGCCATGAAATCCGAGATGGGATCCATGTATGAAAACAAAGTATGGACTTTGGAAGTATTACCTGAAGGGAGGAAGGCCATTCAGAATAAATGGATTTTTAAGAGGAAGACGGACGCTGACGGCAATGTCACCGTGTATAAAGCTCGACTTGTGGCAAAGGGTTTTTCACAAGTTCAAGGAGTTGACTACGATGAGACTTTCTCACCCGTAGCGATGCTTAAATCCGTCCGAATCATGTTAGCAATAGCTGCATATTTCGATTACGAAATTTGGCAGATGGATGTCAAAACAGCGTTCCTTAACGGTTTTCTTAAGGAAGAGTTGTATATGATACAACCGGAAGGTTTTGTCGATCCAGAGAATGCTGACAAAGTTTGCAAACTCCAGCGTTCCATTTATGGGCTGGTGCAAGCGTCTCGGAGTTGGAATCTTCGCTTTGATGAGGTGATCAAAGCGTTTGGGTTTGTACAAGTTTACGGAGAAGCTTGTATTTACAAGAAAGTGAGTGGGAGCTCTATAGCGTTTCTAATATTATATGTGGATGACATATTGCTGATTGGAAACAATATAGAACTTTTGGATAGCGTGAAGGGGTATTTGAACAAGAGTTTTTCGATGAAGGACCTCGGTGAAGCTGCTTTCATATTGGGCATCAAGATCTATAGAGATAGATCGAGACGCCTGATAGGACTTTCACAAAGTACATACCTTGATAAAGTTTTGCAGAAGTTCAAAATGGATCAATCCAAGAAGGGGTTCTTGCCGGTATTGCAAGGTACAAAGTTGAGTAAGACTCAATGCCCAGTAACTGCGGAAGATTAATAAAAGATGAGTGTCATCCCCTATGCTTCAGCCATAGGCTCTATCATGTATGCAATGCTGTGCACAAGACCAGATGTCAGCCTTGCCATAAGTATGGCCGGAAGGTTTCAAAGTAATCCTGGTATGGATCACTGGACAGCGGTCAAGAATATCCTAAAGTACCTGAAAAGGACTAAGGAGATGTTTCTCGTTTATGGAGGTGATCAAGAGCTCGTCGTAAAGGGTTACGTCGATGCAAGCTTTGACACTGATCCGGATGACTCTAAGTCTCAAACCGGATACGTATATATTCTCAACGGGGGAGCGGTAAGCTGGTGCAGTTCCAAGCAAAGCGTGGTAGCCGATTCTACATGCGAAGCGGAGTACATAGCTGCCTCGGAGGCGGCAAAGGAAGGTGTCTGGATGAAGGAGTTCATGACAGATCTTGGAGTTGTGCCTAGTGCATTGAACCCAATGACTCTGTTTTGTGATAACACTGGTGCCATTGCTCTAGCCAAGGAACCAAGGTTTCACAAGAGGACCAGACACATAAAGCGACGCTTCAATTCCATCCGCGATTCAGTCAAGGAGGAGGACATAAGCATTTGCAAAGTACACACGGATTTGAATGTTGCAGATCCGTTGACTAAGCCTCTTCCACGGGCTAAGCATGATCAACACCAAGACTCTATGGGTGTTAGATTCATTACCTTGTAATACTAGATTATTGACTCTAGTGCAAGTGGGAGACTGTTGGAAATATGCCCTAGAGGCAATAATAAAAGAGTTATTATTATATTTCCTTGTTCATGATAATCGTTTATTATCCATGCTATAATTGTATTGATTGGAAACTCAGATACACGTGTGGATGAATAGACAGACTTTGTGTCCCTAGTGAGCCTCTACAGGACTAGCTCGTTGATCAAAGATGACCGCGGTTTCCAGGTCATAGACATGAGTTGTTATTTGATAACGGGATCACATCATTAGGAGAATGATGTGATGGACGAGACCCAAACGTTAACATAGCTTTTGATCGTGTCAGTTATCGCTATAGTTTTCTGCATGTCAAGTATAAGTTCCTATGACCATGAGATCATGTAACTCACTGACACCGTAGGAGTGCTTTGTGTGTGCCAAACGTCGCAACGTAACTGGGTGACTATAAAGGTACTCTACAGGTATCTCCGAAGGTGTCTGTTGAGTTGACATGGATCGAGACTGGGATTTGTCACTCCGTGTGACGGAGAGGTATCTCCGGGCCCACTCGGTAATACGTCATCTCAATGAGCTCAAAGTGACTAAGTAGTTAGTCGCGGGATTATGTATTACGGAACGAGTAAAGAGACTTGCCGGTAACGAGATTGAACTAGGTATAGAGATACCGACGATCGAATCTCGGGCAAGTAACATACCGACGAGACAAAGGGAACTGTATACGGGATTGCCTGAATCCTTGACATCGTGGTTCATCCGATGAGATCATCGAGGAACGTGTGGGAACCAATATGGGTATCCAGATCCCGCTATTGGTTATTGACCTGGGAGTGTCTCGGTCATGTCTGCATAGTTTCCGAACCCGCAGGGTCTACACACTTAAGGTTCGGTGACGCTAGGGTTGTTAGTGAGAACAGTGTATGGTAACCGAAGGTTGTTCGGAGTCCCGGATGAGATCCCGGACGTGACGAGGGTCTCCGGAATGATCCGGGGACGAAGATTGATATATAGGATGAGAGTGAACGGAGTCCGGAAGTGTTCCGGGGAACACCGGGGAGTCGTCGGATGACCGAAAGGAGTTTCGGGGGGTCCCGGCAAGTGTTGCGGGCCCTATGGGCCATAAGTGGGAGACGCAACAGCCCTCATGGGGCTGTGCGCCCCCCCTTGGGCCCTCTCCACCTGCGCATGGGGGCTGGCCCCCCCTAGGGAGCCGCACCCCAGAGTCCTTGGGGGCAAGGCACCCTGGGGGGGCAAACCCTAGCCCTGGGGGCTCCGCCCCCTTCCCATCTCCCTTGGCCGCCGCCCCCTAGGGGGAACCCTAGGGGCGCCCCCTCCCCTCTCTCCCCCCTATATAAAGAGAGGCAGAAGGAGGGCAGCAACACAAGTTCGTGCCTCGGCGCTGCCCTCCCTCTCCCACGAATATCTTCGTCTATTTTGCAGTGCTTGGCGAAGCCCTGCTGGAATTCCTCCACCACCATCTCCACCACGCCGTCGTGCTGCTGGTTTTTTCCGTCAACTTCTCCTTCCCCCTTGCTGGATCAAGAAGGAGGAGACGTCCCCGAGCTGCACGTGTGAAGAACGCGGAGGCACCGTCCGTTCGGTGCTAGGATCTTCGGCGATCTGAATCGCGGCGAGTACGACTCCATCAACCGCGTTCTTGAACGCTTCCGCTTAGCGATCTACAAGGGTATGTGGATCCGACTCTTCCCTCGTAGATGCATCCCGAACCTTCCAACTGTCTTGAACCATCAAAGTGAATCGTCCAGTACGTAAGATCCAGCTTCTCCTCAGGAGTTTGTAATTCTGTCCAATCATTGATGAAATCCACCAATGCCTGAGATTTTATAGCGGTGCGTGGCACATACTTCAACTCATGTGGGCTGAGCTCAATGGCCCACTTTGCCATCTACCTGTAGCTTCCCTGTTCTGGATTATGTCCCCCAACGGTGCTGAACTAACCACAGTTATCGGATGACCTTGGAAATAGTGCTTCAGCTTCCGGTTTGCCATGAACACACCATACACCAGCTTCTGCCAATGTGGGTACCTTTGCTTGGACTCAATGAGTACTTCACTCACATAATAAACCGGACGCTGAACTGGGTATTCCTTTCCTGCTTCCTTGCGCTCCACCACGATTGCGACGCTGACTGCCCGTGCATTGGCGGCGACGTATAACAGCAACGGCTCATTATCAACAGGGGCAGCCAGGACCGGCGGCTTTGCCAGTTGCTGCTTCAGATCCTCAAACACCGCGTTTGCCTCATCACTCCATATAAACCGGTCTGTTTTCTTCAACATCTGATAAAGCGGGATCGCCTTCTCTCCCAAACGGCTGATGAACCGGCTCAATGCTGTAATCCGGCCAGCTATACGCTGAACATCGTTGATGCAAACCGGTTTAGTCAAGGATGTGATCGCATTAATCTTCTCCGGATTAGCTTCTATTCCTCTGTTTGATACTAAGAATCCAAGGAGCTTGCCTGCCGGAACACCAAAGGCACATTTCTCCGGATTAAGCATCATCTTATAGGCTCGAAGATTGTCAAAAGTCTCCTTAAGATCCTCTATCATCGTTTCCTCCTTCCTTGATTTAACCACAATGTCATCCACATAGGCATGGACATTCCTCCCTATCTGTCCCTTAAGACAGTTCTGAACGCAACGCTGATAAGTTGCTTGAGCACTCTTGAGCCCAAAATGCATAGATACATAGCAAAAAGCACCATAGGGAGTTATGAAAGCTATCTTCTCCTGGTCTTTAACTGCCATCTTTATCTGGTGATATCCTGAGTATGCATCCAAAAAACATAGCCGCTCACATCCCGCTGTAGCATCGATAATCTGATTAATGCGAGGGAGAGCAAAAGGATCGGTGGGACAAGCTTTGTTGAGGTGTGTGTAGTCCACACACATTCTCCATTTTCCATTCTTCTTTAACACCAGCACCGGATTAGCCAACCACTCTGGGTGAAAAACTTCCACTATGAACCCTGCAGCCAAAAGTCTGGCCACTTCCTCCCCTATAGCCTTGCGCCTCTCTTCGTTGAAACGGCACAGGTACTGTTTGACCGGTTTAAACTTCGGATCAATATTAAAACTGTGCTCAGCGAGTTCCCTCGGTATACCTGGCATGTCAGAAGGTTTCCATGCAAAGATATCCCGGTTCTCATGGATGAACTCGATGAGCGCGCTTTCCTATTTAGGATCAAGGTTAGCGCTGATCGTGAATAGCTTGGACGAATCGCCTGGCACGAAATCAACTTGCTTGGTATCCTCCGCCGATTTAAACTTCAATGCCGGATCATGTTCTGTAGTTGGCTTCTTCAACGGAGTCATATCTTCCGGGTCAACGTTATCTCTATAAAACTTCAATTCTTCTGTGGCACATACTGCCTCTGCATAAGCAGCGTCCCCCTCTTCACATTCTACTGCTATCTTGCAACTTCCATGAACCGTGATTGTGCCTTTGTGACCCGGCATCTTGAGCTGCAGATAAACATAACATGGCCTGGCCATAAACTTGGCATAAACCGTCCTCCCGAATAAAGCATGATAGGGGCTCCGGATCTTGACGACTTCGAAAGTTATCATCTCCGACCTGGAATCATTCTCATCTCCAAAGGTAACTTCTAAGTCAATTTTTCCAACCGGATAAGCTGACTTACCTGGAACCACCCCATGGAATTGTTGGGGAACGTAGTATTTTAAAATTTTCCTATGATCACGCAAGATCTATCTACTAGATGCATAGCAACGAGAGGGGAGAGTGTGTCTACGTACCCTCGTAGACCGGGAGCGGAAGCGTCAAGTGACGCGGTTGATGTTGTCGAACTTCTTCGCGATCCAACCGATCAAGCACCGAACGTACGGCACCTCCGCGTTCAGCACACGTTCAGCTTGATGACGTCCCACGAGCTCTTGATCCAGTTGAGCTTCACGGGAGAGTTTCGTCAGCACGACGGCGTGGTGACGGATATGATGTATTCACCGGTGCAGGGCTTCGCCTAAGCACTGCAACGGTATGACCGAGGTGTGTTTCTGTGGAGGGGGGCACCGCACACGGCTAAAACAATTCAACTTGTGTGTCTTTGGGTGCCCCCCTGCCCCCGTATATAAAGGAGCAAGGGAGGAGGCCGGCCGGCCCTTGTTTGGTGCGGCTAGGGTTGCAATCCTACTAGGAATAGGATTGCAATCCTATTCCTAGTAGGAATCACCAAAAGAAGGAAGAGAGGGAAAGGAAAAAGGGAGAGGTGGTGCCCCCCAATCCTAGTCCAACTAGGAACCCTACATGGGGCGCCGGCCAGCCCTACGGGCTGCCTCTCTCTTTCCCTTAAGGCCCACTATGGACCATCCCCCTTCGTAGGGGGTTCCGGTAACCCCCTCCGGCAATCCCGTTAAATCCGAAACTTTTCCGGAACACTTCCGGTGTCCGAATATAGTCGTCCAATATATCAATCTTTATGTCTCGGACATTCCGAGACTCCTCGTCATGTCCGTGATCTCATCCGGGACTCCGAACTACCTTCGGTACATCAAATCTCATAAACTCATAATACCGATCGTCATCAAACGTTAAGCGTGCGGACCCTACGGGTTCGAGAACTATGTAGACATGACCGAGACTCATCTCCGGTCAATAACCAATAGCGGAACCTGGATGTTCATATTGGCTCCTACATATTCTACGAAGATCTTTTATCGGTCAAAACCGCATAACAACATACGTTGTTCCTTTTGTCATCGGTATGTTACTTGCCCGAGATTCGATCGTCGGTATCTCTATACCTAGTTCAATCTCGTTACCGGCAAGTCTCTTTACTCGTTCCGTAACACATCATCTCGTGACTAACTCATTAGTCTTTTTGCTTGCAAGGCTTATTGTGATGTGTGTTACCGAGAGGGCCCAGAGATACCTCTCCGACACTCGGAGTGACAAATCCTAATCTTGATCTATGCCAACACCACGAATACTTTCGGAGACATCTGTAGAGCATCTTTATGATCACCCAGTTACGTTGTGACGTTTGATAGCACACAAGGTGTTCCTACGGTATTCGGGAGTTGCATAATCTCATAGTCATAGGAACATGTATAAGTCATGAAGAAAGCAATAGCAGTAAAACTAAATGATGATAGTGCTATGCTAACGGATGGGTCTTGTCCATCACATCATTCTCCTAATGATGTGATCCCGTTGATCAAATGACAACTCATGTCTATGGCTAGGAAACATAACCATCTTTGATCAATGAGCTAGTCTAGTAGAGGCATACTAGGGACACTCTGTTTTGTCTATGTATTCACACATGTACTAAGTTTCCGGTTAATACAATTCTAGCATGAATAATAAACATTTATCACGATATAAGGAAATATAAATAACAACTTTATTATTGCCTCTAGGGCATATTTCCTTCAGTCTCCCACTTGCACTAGAGTCAATAATCTAGCTCACATCGCCATGTGATTTAATACCGATAGTTCACATCGTTATGTGAATAACGCCCATAGTTCACATCACCATGTGACCAACACCCAAAGGGTTTACTAGAGTCAATAATCTAGTTCACATCGCTATGTGATTAATACCCAAGAGTAATAAGGTGTGATCATGTTTTGCTTGTGAGAGAAGTTTAGTCAACGGGTCTGTCACATTCAGATCCGTATGTATTTCGCAAATTTATATGTCTACAATGCTCTGCATGGAGCTACTCTAGCTAATTGCTCCCACTTTCAATACGCATCCAGATTGATACTTAGAGTCATCTGGATTTAGTGTCAAAGCTTGCATCGGCGTAACCCTTTACGACGAACTCTTTATCACCTCCATAATCGAGAAATATTTCCTTAGTCATCCAATTACTAAGGATAATTTTGATTGCTGTATAGTGATCTACTCCTTGATCACTATTGTACCTCCCTGTCAAACTCATGGCAAGGTACACAACGTGTTTTGTACACAGCATGGCATACTTTATAGAACCTATGGCTGAGGCATAGGGAATTACTTTCATTCTCTCTATATTTTTCTGCCGTGGTCTGGCTTTGAGTCTTACTCAACTTCACACCTTACAAGTCAGGCAAGAACTCCCTTTTTGACTGATCCATTTTGAACTACTTCAAAATCTTATCAAGGTATGTACTCATCGAAAGTCTTATCAAGCGTCTTGATCTATCTCTATAGATCTTGATGCCCAATATGTAAGCAGCTTCACCAAGGTCTTTCTTTGAAAAACTCCTTTCAAACACTCCTTTATGCTTTCCAGAAAATTCTACATCATTTCCGATCGACAATATGTCATTCACATATACTTATCAGAAAGGTTGTAGTGCTCCCACTCACTTCTTGTAAATACAGGCTTCACCGCAAGTCTGTATAAATTTATATGCTTTGATCAACTTATCAAAGCGTATATTCCAACTCTGAGATGCTTGCACCAGTCCATAGATGGATCGTTGGAGCTTGCACATTTTGTTAGCACCTTTAGGATTGACAAAACCTTCTGATTGCATCATATACAATTCTTCTTTAATAAATCCATTAAAGAATGCAGTTTTGTTATCAATTTGCCAGATTTCATAAATGCGGAAATTGCTAACATGATTCGGACAGACTTAAGCATCGCTACGGGTGAGAAAGTCTCATCGTAGTCAACTCCTTGAACTTGTCGAAAACCTTTCGCAACAAGTCGAGCTTTGTAAACAGTAACATTACCGTCAGCGTCGGTCTTCCTCTTGAAGATCCATTTATTTTCGATGGCTTGCCGATCATAGGACAAGTCAACCAAAGTCCACACTTTGTTTTCATACATGGATCCATCTCAGATTTCATGGCCTCAAGCCATTTTGCGAAATCTGGGCTCATCATCGCTTCCTCATAGTTCGTAGGTTCATCATGGTCTAGTAACATGATTTCCAGAACTGGGTTGCCGTACCACTCTGGTGCGGAACGTACTCTGGTTGATCTACGACGTTCAGTAGAAACTTGATCCGAAGTTTTATGATCATCATCATTAACTTCCTCACTGATTGGTGTAGGAATCACTGGAACAATTTTCTGTGATGTACTACTTTCCAATTCGGGAGAAGGTACAACTACCTCATCAAGTTCTACTTTCCTCCCACTCACTTCTTTCGAGAGAAACTCCTTCTCTAGAAAGGATCCATTCTTAGCAACGAATATCTTGCCTTCGGATCTGTGATAGAAGGTGTACCCAACAGTTTCTTTTGGGTATCCTATGAAGATTTACTTCTCCGATTTGGGTTGAGCTTATCATGTTGAAACTTTTTCACATAAGCATCGCAGCCCCAAACTTTTAAGAAACGACAACTTTGGTTTCTTGCTAAACCATAGTTCATAAGGTGTCGTATCAACGGATTTAGATGGTGCCCTATTTAATGTGAATGTAGCTGTCTCTAATGCATAACCCCAAAAGCGATAGTGGTAGATCGGTAAGAGACATCATCGATCGCACCATATCTAATAAAGTACGGTTATGACGTTCGGACACACCATTATACTATGGTGTTCCAGGTGGCGTGAGTAGTGAAACTATTTCACATTGTTTTTACTGAAGGCCAAACTCGCTAACTCAAATATTTTACCTCTACGATCATATCGTAGAAACTCTTATTTTCTTGTTACGATGATTCTCCACTTCACTCTGAAATTCTTTGAACCTTTCAAATGTTTCAGACTTGTGCTTCATTAAGTAGATATACCCATATCTGCTCAAATCATCAGTGAAGGTCAGAAAATAACGATACCCGCCGCGAGCTTCAACACTCATTGGTCTGCATACATCAGTATGTATGATTTCCAACAACTCTGTTGCTCGCTCCACAGTTCCGGAGAACGGAGTTTTAGTCATCTTGCCCATGAGGCATGGTTCGCAAGCACCAAGTGATTCATAATCAAGTGATTCCAAAAAGTCCATCACTATGGAGTTTCTTCATGCGCTTTACACCAATATGACCTAAACGGCAGTGCCACAAATAAGTTGCACTATCATTATTAACCTTGCATCTTTTGGCTTCAATATTATGAATATGTGTATCACACGATCGAGATCCAACAAACTATTTTCATTGGGTGTATGACCATAGAAGGTTTTATTCATGTAAACAGAACAACAATTATTCTCTAACTTACATGAATAACCGTATTGCAATAAACATGATCAAATCATATTCATGCTCAACACAAACACCAAATAACACTTATTTAGGTTCAACACTAATCCCGAAAGTATAGGGAGTGTACGATGATGATCATATCAATCTTGGAACTACTTCCAATACACATCGTCACTTCATCCTTTAACTAGTTTCTGTTCATTATGCAACTCCTATTTCGAGTTACTACTCTTTAGCAAATAAACCAGTATCAAATACCGAGGGGTTGCTATGAACACTAGTAAAATACACATCAATAATATGTATATCAAATATACCTTTGTTCACTTTGCCATCCTTCTTATCCGCCAAGTGTCTAGGGCTGTTCCACTTCCAGTGACCATTTCCTTTGAAGTAGAAGCACTTAGTTTCAGGCTTGAGTTTAGCTTTGGGTTTCTTCACGGGAGTGACAACTTGCTTGTCATTCTTCTTGAAGTTCCCCTTCTATCCCTTTGCCTTTTACTTGAAACAAGTGGTCTGGTTAACCATCAACACTTGATGCTCTTTCTTGATTTCTACCTTCGCCGATTTCAGCATCGTGAAGAGCTCAGGAATTACTTTCGTCATCCCTTGCATATTATAGTTCATCACGAAGTTCTACTAACTTGGTGATAGTGTCTAGAGAACTTTGTCAATTACTATCTTATCTGGAAGATTAACTCCCACTTGATTCAAGCAATTGTACTACCCAGACAATCTGAGCACATGCTCACTGGTTGAGCTATTCTCCTCCATCTTGCAGGCAAAGTACTGTCAGAGGTCTTATACCTCTCGACACGGGCATGAGTATGAAATACTAATTTCAACTCTTGGAACATCTCATATGCTCCGTGGCGTTTCAAAACGTTTTTGAAGTCCCGGTTATAAGCCGTAAAGTATGGTGCACTAAACTATCAAGTAGTCATCATATCGAGCTTTTGTCAAAACGTTCATAACGTCTACATCTGCTCCTGCAATAGGTCTGTCACCTAGCGGTGCATCAAGGACATAATTCTTCTGTGCAGCAATGAGGATAATCCTCAGATCACGGAACAATTACGCATCATTGCTACTAACATCTTTCAACTTGGTTTTCTCTAGGAACATATAAAAATTAAACGTGGAGCAACATCGCGAGCTATTGATCTACAACATAGATATGCTAATACTACCAGGACTAAGTTCATGATAAATTAAAGTTCAATTAATCATATTACTTAAGAACTCCCACTTAGATAGACATCCCTCCGGTCATCTAAATGATCACGTGATCCAAATCAACTAAACCATGTCCGATCATCACGTGAGATGGAGTAGTTTCAATGGTGAACATCTTATGTTGATCATATCTACTATATGATTCACGCTCGACCTTTCGGTCTCCAGTGTTCCGAGGCCATATCTGCATATGCTAGGCTCGTCAAGTTGAACCCGAGTATTCTGCGTGTGCAAAACTGTCTTACACCCGTTGTATTTGAACGTAGAGCCTATCACACCCGATCATCACGTGGTGTCTCAGCACGAAGAACTTTCGCAACGGTGCATACTCAGGGAGAACACTTGTACCTTGAAATTTTGTAAGGGATCATCTTATAATGCTACCGTCGTTCTAAGCAAAATAAGAGGCATAATAAGATAAACATCACATGCAATCAAAATATGTGACATGATATGGCCATCATCATCTTGTGCTTTTGATCTCCATCTTCAAAGCACCGTTATGATCACCTTCGTCACCGGCGCGACACCTTGATCTCCATCGTAGCAACGTTGTCGTCTCGCCAACTATTGCTTCTACGACTATCGCTACCGTTTAGTGATAAAGTAAAGCAATTACATGGCGATTGTATTTCATACAATAAAGCGACAACCATATGGCTGCTGCCAGTTGCCGATAACTTTACAAAACATGATCATCTCATACAAAACCGTATAACTCATCATGTCTTGACCATATCACATCACAACATGCCCTGCAAAAACAAGTTAGACGTCCTCTACTTTGTAGTTGCAAGTTTTACATGGCTGCTACGGGCTTAGCAAGAACCGTTCTTACCTACGCATACAAAACCACAACGATGTTTCGTCAAGTATGTTCTGTTTTAACCTTCACAAGGACCGGGCGTAGCCACACTTGATTCAGCTAAAGTGAGAGAGACAGACACCCGCCAGTCACGTTTAAGCAACGAGTGCTCGTAACGGTGAAACCAGTCTCGCGTAAGCGTACGCGTAATGTCGGTCCGGGCCGCTTCATCTCACAATACCGCCGAAGCAAAGTATGACATGCTGGTAAGCAGTATGACTAGTATCGCCCACAACTCATTGTGTTCTACTCGTGCATATCATCTACGCATAACCTGGCTCTGATGCCACTGTTGGGGAACGTAGTATTTTAAAATTTTCCTACGATCACGCAAGATCTATCTACTAGATGCATAGCAACGAGAGGGGAGAGTGTGTCTACGTACCCTCGTAGACCGGGAGCGGAAGCGTCAAGTGACGCGGTTGATGTTGTCGAACTTCTTCGCGATCCAACCGATCAAGCACCGAACGTACGGCACCTCCGCGTTCAGCACACGTTCAGCTTGATGACGTCCCACGAGCTCTTGATCCAGTTGAGCTTCACGGGAGAGTTTCGTCAGCACGACGGCGTGGTGACGGATATGATGTATTCACCGGTGCAGGGCTTCACCTAAGCACTACAACGGTATGACCGAGGCGTGTTTCTGTGGAGGGGGGCACCGCACACGGCTAAAACAATTCAACGTGTGTGTCTTTGGGTGCCCCCCTGCCCCCGTATATAAAGGAGCAAGGGAGGAGGCCGGCCGGCCCTTGTTTGGTGCGGCTAGGGTTGCAATCCTACTAGGAATAGGATTGCAATCCTATTCCTAGTAGGAATCACCAAAAGAAGGAAGAGAGGGAAAGGAAAAAGGGAGAGGTGGTGCCCCCCAATCCTAGTCCAACTAGGAACCCTAGGTGGGGCGCCGGCCAGCCCTATGGGCTGCCTCTCTCTTTCCCTTAAGGCCCACTATGGACCATCCCCCTTCGTAGGGGGTTCCGGTAACCCCCTCCGGCAATCCCGTTAAATCCGAAACTTTTCCGGAACACTTCCGGTATCCGAATATAGTCGTCCAATATATCAATCTTTATGTCTCGGACATTCCGAGACTCCTCGTCATGTCCGTGATCTCGTCCGGGACTCTGAACTACCTTCGGTACATCAAATCTCATAAACTCATAATACCGATCGTCATCAAACGTTAAGCGTGCGGACCCTATGGGTTCGAGAACTATGTAGACATGACCGAGACTCATCTCCGGTCAATAACCAATAGCGGAACCTGGATGTTCATGTTGGCTCCTACATATTCTACGAAGATCTTTTATCGGTCAAAACCGCATAACAACATACGTTGTTCCTTTTGTCATCGGTATGTTACTTGCCCGAGATTCGATCGTCGGTATCTCTATACCTAGTTCAATCTCGTTACCGGCAAGTCTCTTTACTCGTTCCGTAACACATCATCTCGTGACTAACTCATTAGTCTTTTTGCTTGCAAGGCTTATTGTGATGTGCGTTACCGAGAGGGCCCAGAGATACCTCTCCGACACTCGGAGTGACAAATCCTAATCTTGATCTATGCCAACACCACGAATACTTTCGGAGACATCTGTAGAGCATCTTTATGATCACCCAGTTACGTTGTGACGTTTGATAGCACACAAGGTGTTCCTACGGTATTCGGGAGTTGCATAATCTCATAGTCATAGGAACATGTATAAGTCATGAAGAAAGCAATAGCAGTAAAACTAAACGATCATAGTGCTATGCTAACGGATGGGTCTTGTCCATCACATCATTCTCCTAATGATGTGATCCCGTTGATCAAATGACAACTCATGTCTATGGCTAGGAAACATAACCATCTTTGATCAATGAGCTAGTCTAGTAGAGGCATACTAGGGACACTCTGTTTTGTCTATGTATTCACACATGTACTAAGTTTCCGGTTAATACAATTCTAGCATGAATAATAAACATTTATCATGATATAAGGAAATATAAATAACAACTTTATTATTGCCTCTAGGGCATATTTCCTTCAGGAATACCGTGTTTGACTGCCTCAGTTTCTTATCTGTCAAGCCCATTCAATGGAAGGTCTCATAATACAGGATATTGATGCTGCTGCCACCATCCATAAGAACCTTAGTGAACTTATATCCTCCCACCTGTGGTGCCACCACCAAGGCCAAGTGGCCCGGATTATCCACCCGCATCGGGTGATCCTCCCTGCTCCATACAATGGGCTGCTCTGACCAGCGCAGGAATTGTGGTGTCGCCGGTTCAACTGCCTGGACTGCCCGCTTTAAAACCTTCTGATCTCGTTTACACAGACTCGTGGTGAACACATGATACTGCCCACTACTTAGCTCCTTCGGATTGCTCTGATATCCGGATTGTTGCTGTTGTTGCTGACGCTGCTGATTTCCTTGGTTGTTGTGATTATTTTGGCCTGGCTGCTGGCTGCCTTGGTTATTGTAACCACCCTGGTTACGCGGCTGATTGCCTTGGTTATTATAACTACCTTGGCCATTTTGATTACTGGCCCGGTTATGATAACCATTGTTATTACCCCGATATCCTGATCCGGAACTGTTCCCCTGATGACCCGGACCATAGAACCCTGGGCCTGAGCCACCATTTGGAGGCCTATCATTAGGATTAAAGCGGCCCATCATGGCTTCCATCAAAGGCCTGCATTCTCCTATAGTGTGTTTTGCCGGTCGTCCCCTCGAGCTATGCTTCGGACAAGGCTGATTTAACTCTTGGCCCCAATTAATATCCCCTCCGCCGGTTTGTTGGGGTGGGTTTCCCCTGTTGCGCTGGAAACCCCCTTGCACTTGGGTATTGGCTACAAAATCAGAGCCACCTTCCGCCTTTCGCTTGCCCAAGAAACTTGCAGTAGCCGGATTACCCTGCGCCGGTTTACCAGGTTGTTTATCGTTTCCTGCTTTGTCTCCCTCAGCTTCTGGATACTTAGTATTGTCAGAGTCCCCATACTTCACCAGAGCACTCATGAGAGTTCCCATATCGTTACAATCTCGCTTAAGCCGTCCCAATTTTAGCTTTAGAGACTCAAACCGGCAATTGTTCTCTAAAGTCACTATCGCCGTACTGGGATTGATACTATTCGAAGAATGCAAGATCTCTGAGACTCGCCGCACCCATGCACTTGTAGATTCCTGTTCTCCTTGCACACAGGCTGCTAGATCCACTATTGACATCGGCTGCTTGCACGTATCTTTGAAATTTTTGATGAACTGGCGACGTAGCTCTCCCCATGATCCGATGGAATTCGGGGGTAAACCCTTTAGCCAGGTCCGGGCTGTACCTTCATGCATCATAGTAAAGTACTTTGCACAAGCCGCTTCATCCACGTCCAGCATATCCATGGCCATCTCATAACTCTCAACCCAGGCTTTCGGAGCCAAATCTGCTGTGTAATTAGGCACCTTACGCGGACCTTTAAAATCCTTGGGCAGCTTCACGCTCCGTAAAGCGGGGATAAGACACTGCACTCCAAAGGAACTCGTTGTGACTCATGTCTCTGCTGTGGCAGTTTGAACCGGCGTCGTTTGACGGACCTCCTCCCGGGCTACTGACCTAACCCGGTTTGCATCCTGAGCTTGTGCATCCGCGCCTGCCGGATTATCCTGTCTACGCCGATGTTGCATGCGTTCACTGCTAGACACTTCTGGTTCCTCCCAATGCCTAGTATAACTGCGGCTGGGATGTGGTGTTGAATGTAGCCTTTCCCTGCTATGAGAATATGCTTGCTGCTGTACTAATGCCGTATTAAGTAGCTCCTTGACCCGGCGTGCCTCCAATGCTACCGGGGACGTCCCCTCAACGGGTAAAGCGGCCAAACGTGCAGCAGCAGCAACGATGTTATCCAAAGGATTCGAATAATGACCTGGAGGGGTAGGAACGGGAGGTGCAGACGTGATCCGTTGATCTTGCTCCGCAGTGGGCTGCTGAACCGGCTCATCCCTGGCCGGGGGTGCCCTCCGGTTTGAAGCCGGATCATTGCTAGTCCCAGCCCCGGGTGTCCTGAACAGATCCGTCGCTTCATAAACCAACGGTAGACGAGATTGATATTTTCGACCCCTTACTCCCTGTACAGAGGCCTGCTCCATCCTTAAATGAAAAGCCTGGTCATTCAGCTCCGCCTGCCTTATTGCTATCATAGCTTTCTCTGTTTTCAAATCATCTCTTGCTTTATCAATCCGGCCCTTTAGCTGAAGGAGCTCTGCATCATGTTGCGCCTTGTCTGCTGGAGCTACCGCTGCCACAGCTTTGGCCGTGAACTCCTCGACTAAGGTGGATAGAACGTCAGTAGGTGAGAGGGCCGGGCCGCTCCCCCCTACACCAGCTTCTGCTATCGCCCCGTTCACCGTAGGCTGCGGCGTAGATTGTGAACCGGCCATAAAGACAGCCACCCGGTTTGGCGGGTCCAAGGGGTCCGGAATACTGTCTCCGTCGGACTCACCCTCAGACCGGCCGTCCCGCAACTGATACAAAGATTCAGTCTCTCCGGATGAAGATCCGTCGTCGGAGTAGACGACTGTTTCACCGCCGGATTCTGATCCGTCCTCGGTTTGGGCCCCGCGAACTGCCCCAACAAAAACATGCTTCCTGACGGGCTGAATCCGGGCCGATCTCGCACGCTGAGCCGGCTCGACGGTGTTGGAGCAGATGTCCGGCTCAGGTCCCGGTTCGCCGATCTTGCCGATGAAGACATGGATGCCACCGAAGGGAACCCGATACCCGTATTCGATTGAATCGGCCTCCGGTCCCCAACCCGCATCGTCGATGTAGATCCGGCCGCGGCGACTCTTGGTCATCCGCCCGACAACGTAGCCCTTGAGCCCTTTAAAGCTGCCCTTTAAGAACTCGAAACCATCGTGCAGAGGCCCCATGGTGGGCACCAACTGTCGTGGAATTAACACGGCAGAAGTCCGGTTTAACGGACTTGATGATGGAACCATCGCACGGGTTAGCTTGAAGGGGTTAAAAGCACACAAAGGACACAGAGGGTTTATACTAGTTCGGCCCCTTCGATGAAGGTAAAAGCCTACGTCTAGTTCGGTTTGGTATTGCTTGGGCGTCGATGAACAGGGAGCGGATTGCTTGCCTGTGTCTCGACGGGTTGTTTCTTGCTTGTCCCTGAACCGTCGCCGGGTTGTCTCTTTATATAGAGGCGACGCCCGGTCCGGTTTACAGAGTCCCGAGGCCGGCTCATACTCGTGTCCGCCTCGGTCTCTGTTCTTTCTTCCTTATCTCTCAAGTTACATCATCGGGCGGTTTACAAATCGTAACTCTATACACGGGCCCTAAGATCTCATGGGCCGTAGCCTTTACTAAAAATTACAACCAAACATATTATAATAATCCGGTTTATACTAGCCGGTTCATACCTGCTAGTCATATCCCTGACAAGGATGCCCCGGATCTCGATGTCGACACGGAGGCGAAGGGAGAGCAGCTCGGCGCCGGCGGAGCGGCCCCAAGGCTGAGAAAGCAGACGGAAACGCTGGGCGCGGACGGGACGCTCCGCGACACGGGCGCGAGCCACCGGGTCAGCGAAACGCACCAAGAACTCGCCTTCCGGCCGCAGATGAACGGAGAACTCATTGTCGGAGAAGCCGAAGCGGTCTCGGAGAGCGGCAGCGACATCGGAACGGCCGACGCCGGACATGTTCTCAGCCACGGTCACCACCAGCACGCGCTTCAAGGCAGCCTCGACCGCGATGATCTCAGGGGAGCGCTCCAAGAAGCAGAGCACGCCCGCGGGTCGCAGGGATGGGTGGCCGGACATGGCGGGGGGGAGGACGAAGACGGCGGGGAGGACGACGGGGAGGCCGCAGTGCCAGAGGGCGAAGGCCAGGAGACACGGGCCGAGCCAGAAGCCATGTCCACGCCCCCAGACCCGGAAGACGTGGGTCGGCTGGGGCCCTGGACACTGGAGGCGGAGGATCTCGCATGGCAAGGAGAGGTGGCGCGGACACGCTTGACCGCCGGCGCGGCGTGTGGGGGGGGGAGGCGCGCAGGGCGTCGTAGTCCCGAGCGACATGGTCGTAGAAGCGACATCGCTTGCATCGAATGTCTCGGCGGCACTCGACCCTGGTGTGGCGGGTGCTGAAGCAACGCGGGCACTCCTGCGAAGCAGGGGAGGGCGGCCGGGGGCAAGCAGCCGCGGTCGGGGCCTGACGCCGGCGCGGACGACGGGGGCGAGGTCGCGGGCGACGACGGCCTGAGGCGACCAGCCGGCCACCACCATCCACGGCGTCAGCGGCGTCGCCAGCAGGGGAGACCAGATGGATCTCGGAGCTGGGCCAGGGGCGCGAGGCAGGCGGCGGCGAGGGGGTTGAGGCGTCGGCGGCCTCTGGAGTGAGCCCGGAGGACGCGGGCTCACGGGCGCAGAGGGCCTGCCGGTAGGAGAGCGGCCGAGCACGGGGTGGAGACGGGGAGGCGGAGGACGGGCTGGACTCCAGCCATCATAGCTCGTGCGAGCGTCTAGCCCCAGCGGCGGGAGGCGAGGCCATGGGGAAGGGCGGGCTCCGGGGAGACCGCGGCGGTGGACGTCGGGGCCGGAGTGGCCACCGACGGCGAGCGCAGAGCGAGGGCTAGGCGAGGGTGAGAGCAAGGGGGCGAGAGCGCGCCATCGAAAAAAAACACCTTTCCCTGGATAAAGGAACATGCTAAAGTATCAACTGTGGTTAACAAAAGTTATATTAGAACACCTAAACCTGATGAACAAATTAAAGTAGATCCTAATATTGCTATGGTCAAGGATCTCTTGGAAGAAAATGTAGATGGGCATGTTATTTGCTTTAATGAAGAAGCTGCTAGAATTGACAAACCTGATAAAAAGGACAAACATAGACCTGTTGTTGGCATGCCCGTTGTCTTGGTCAAAATAGGAGATCATTGCTATCATGGTTTATGTGACATAGGTGCTAGTGTGAGTGCTATCCCTTACTCTTTATTCCAAGAAATTATAAATGACATAGCACCTGCAGAAATAGAAGACATTGATGTCACTATTAAACTGGCTAATGGATACACTATATCACCAATTGGGATTGTTAGAGATGTTGAAGTCTTGTGTGGGAAAATAAAATACCCTATTGATTTTCTTGTCCTTGGTTCCCCACAAGATGGCTTCTGTCCCATTATCTTTGGTAGACCCTTCTTGAACACCGTTAATGCTCAGATAGATTGTCAGAAACAAACTGTCGGTGTTAGTTTTGGTAATGAGTCTCATGAATTTAATTTCTCCAAGTTTAATAAAGCTTCATGAAAAAGAATTACCTAGTAAAGATGAAATTATTGGTCTTGCTTCTATTGTTGTGCCTCCTACTAATCCTTTGGAACAATATTTGCTAGACCATGAGAATGATTTACATATGCATGAAAGAAATGAAATAGATGATATTTTCTTTGAGCAACGTCCTCTGCTTAAACACAATCTACCTATTGAAACTTTAGGAGGTCCTCCTCCACCTAAAGGTGATCTTGTGTTTGAATTAAAACAATTGACTGATGAAATATGCTTATCTTGATGAAAATAAGATATATCCTATTATTATTAGTGCTAACCTTTCAGAACATGAAAAAGAAAGATTATTGAAAGTTCTAAGGAAGCACCGAGCTGCTGTTGGATATACTCTTGATGATTTAAAGGGCATTAGTCCCACTCTATGTCAGCATAAGATTAATATGGATCCTGATGCTAAACCAGTTGTCGATCATCAACGTCGGTTAAACCCGAAGATGAAAGAAGTGGTAAGAACGGAGATATTAAAACTTCTGGAAGCAAGTATAATCTACCCTATAGCTGATAGTAGATGGGTAAGTCCCGTTCATTGTGTTACTAAGAAAGGAGGTATTACCGTTGTTCCTAATGATCAGAATGAACTTATTGCACAAAGAATTGTTGCGGGTTATAGAATGGTAATTGATTTTCGAAAATTAAATAAAGCCACTAGAAAAGATCATTACCCTCTACTTTTTATTGGTCAAATGCTAGAAAGATTATCAAAGCACACACACTTTTGCTTCCTTGATGGATACTCTGTGTAAGGGCATCTTCTGCCTTAAGGTTTTGGTGATGATGACAACACACGTATGGTCTAATCGTGTGCCATAGTTTTCTCAGGTACACATTGTGTGGCGCAAGACGGTAGGATTTCCCTCTATGCGGAAAAGATCGAAGACGGAGTGTCTGACGTTTTTTATTCCATTGGTCGTAGGATATCCGTACTATTAAGAGGGAATCCGCAACAGAAGGTATTGGGTGAATCACTTCACGTACACATTCCTTGCACCCACCATATACCCTCTGTTCGAGGAGAGAGAGGTTCCCCGTCCTCTGTCCTGTGCAGTTCTGTCCATGGCGGTAGTACCGCCACTTTAAGCAGTTGTACCGCTAGCCAGTAGTTCCGGTCTTACCACCGCTCCAAGTACCGCTCAGGGGTGACTCCCTTCTATACCGGGTATGGTGGTAGACCCGTGGTGGAACGGTAGTTCCGGTTTGTCCTGACAAACCGGTACTACCGGTGTTCATGGTGGTAGTACCGCCTCGGACCCCACCACCCAGGGACTGCTGGCCTAGCGGTAGTTCCGGCCCAACCTCCACTCCAACTACCGGCCTCAGGGGTTTACCTTCTGTATGTGGCCCAGTAGTTGAGTGGTGGTTGTGCGGTAGTTCCTGTTTATTCTGATAAACCAGTACTACCGGGTGTGCCATCGGAAGTACCACCCTGGTGCCCTAGCAGGGGTTTCCCGCATTCACGTGTCTATTGAGGAAGTACCGCTCCTATGCGTTTCTGCACATAACGGTTGGATCTGTGGGGGGGGGGCTATTTAAGGAGGTGCTTCTCCTTCCTCCCATTTGGCCTCTTGCCTCTCTCTCTCCTCCATTACTGCCATTAAAGCTCTCTTGCCCGATCTCTCCCTCTAGCCACTCAAACTCGTTGATTTGCTAGGGATTGAAGGAGGAGACCTAGATCTACACTTCCACCAAAGGATATTTGATTCCCCCATACTTTCTTGTGTGGATTTTGTTACTCTTGGGTGCTTGGGTGCTTGGGCGCCCTAGACGGAAGAGGTCACTTCGGAGCCACATTCCATTGTGTTGAAGCTCCGGGGTTTCATTGGGAGCCTCCAATTAAATTGGGCAGAGAGCCCCAACCTTGTTTGTAAAGATCCAGTTGCCGCCTTCAAGGGCACCAATAGTGGAATCACGACATCTCGCATTGTGTGAGGGCATGAGGAGAATATGGTGCCCCTAGTGGCTTCTTGGGGAGCATTGTGCCTCCACACCGCTCCAACGGAGACGTACTTCCCCTCAAAGGGAAGGAACTTCGGTAACACATCCTCGTCTCCACCGGTTCCACTCTTGGTTATCTCTCACCTTTACTTGTACACGTTTAATTGTGCTTTATTCCTTGCTTGCATGTATGCTTGTTATTGTTGCATCATATAGGTTGTCAACGTAGTTGCACATCTAGACAACTTATTTCCTTGCTAAGTTTAATTTGGTCAAGAAAAGCTAAAAATTGTTAGTTGCCTATTCACCCCCCTCTAGTCAACCATATTGATCCTTTCACTCTGGTTTTTCACAAATACCTGTTTCTCAACCTGATCAAGAAAATACTACTTTTACTTGTCCCTTTGGAACTTATGCTTATAGACGTGTGCCTTTTGGTTTATGCAATGCACCTGCTACCTTTCAAAGATGTATGACTGCAATATTCTCTGACTTTTGTGAAAAGATTGTGGAAGTATTCATGGATGATTTCTGTCTATGGGAATTCTTTTGATGATTGTTTAAGCAATCTTGATCGAGTTTTGCAGAGATGTGAACAATCAAGTCTTCTCTTGAATTGGGAGAAATGCCACTTTATGGTTAATGAAGGTATTGTTCAAAGAATTGAAAGACTCATTGACGACCGAGGTCAAAGGCATGTTCAAAGAATTTCTTGAGGGACTTAAATTACCCACCGCACCGTTGGAAGTGGTTCGTCCCGCTAACAACGTTTCGGATGCTATTCCCGACAAGGTAGAAGCTAGTAGTGAGCAAGTCCTGGTGACTAAGAATGGGAGTGGCATTTTTTCTCACTCCGCACCTCCCATCAATTATGGAGGACCCGTGCCAACACCGCATTTAAATTATGTTGGTCCTCCTCCTAAGTTTGTGAAAAATGCTGATTTTGCTACTTGGACATTTCGTTTTAAACGCCATTTAAATCATTGTTCTACTAATCTTTGGAGAATAGTTGAGCAAGGTTTCTACTCGCATGATCCTTACAACTTAACTCCAAGAGAAGCTGCGGATCATCAATTCAACGAGTTTGTTCTTTGTATTCTTCAAGAAGTTATCCCTCCCGAAGACATTGCACATCTTCGACCCTTCTCCGTGGACAAGGAAGCATGGGAGCATGTTGGTTCCTTGTACAAGGGAAGCGCAAGCATTCAACGCTCAAACTAAGAAGTTGTGCCAGATCAAGCCGCTGAGTTTGCCATGATCGAAGATGAAGATCCCCATGAACTTTATCGGAGATTAACCACTCTTGCAGTCTCACTTCGAGATCAAGGGAGCAAGGATACGGATGACAATTGGATCAAGCGCAAGTTTCTCAAGGCCATGATGCCTTATCACAAAGCCATGTCCTCCGTCATCCACCAAAGACCGTACTTCCACACTTTGTCCTCAAGTGAGGTGTTGGATGAGTTCGTTGCCATGAGGATCTTGGATAAGACCGCCGACAATGCGGTGTTGCGAGCTCAACGGTCAAAGAAGCCCAACCTTGCATCGAAGGCCAAGGCTTGTGTGGAAGAAGAGGATGAAGAGGATGAAGATGAGTATTGCGCCGAAGACACCAAATATGCCTATCATGAGCACATGGCTCTAGGTTCATGGCAATTTTGGGGCAACAAGAAGAATTCTAGGCCCAACTTCAACAAGAACAATTACAGTGGCCTCAAGGGCAAGCAACGAGTGAGGACATGCTACGATTGTGGGAATGTGAGTCACTTGATGTAGATTGCTCATATGAGAAAAGAGAAGACAATGGAGGCAAGCTTATCCGAAAGGACATGGCCAAGTCTTATCCCACCAAGAACAACTTCAACAAGAAGACTCCTCCCAAAGGATTGGTGGCCCAAGAAGAATATGTTGAGGATGATGATGATGAAGAAGAAGATGATGAGATGGTTACAATGGCCACCGTTGCTATTGCAACAAATCCACGATCATCCCTCTTCGACTCACCAAATGAGAACATCACCGTCAAATGCCTCATGGCTAAGGCCACCAACAAGGTAACCCCCAACATCAATTCTACCATCACTTCTAATCCTTCATTGACGGATTGTATTGATCAGAGTGAGGGGTGGAGGCGGAGGAAAATGAATTTGAGGTGTTTATGAGTAAACTCAAAGGCAAACCCAAGAAGCACTTCGTTGCTCTCTTGGAACAACTTGGTGAAGCCAATGACATGATCGAGGCTCACGAGGAGACCATTTCTAAAATGGAGGGTCATAGTCGAGACTAGGCCGATGAGATATCGGATCTCTCTAATGCTCTTGACAAAGAGTGTGGTCTTCGCGTGGCTCTTGAGGAGTCACACAACGATGATCATGCTAAATTAAAGAAAGATCTCGATCATGCTTGAGTTGTCTCTCGTGTGCTCAATTCCGAGAAGGCAAAGCTTGTGGTTGACCATGCTAGACTCAAGGAGGAGCTTGTTACACTTGACAAGGCTCACAAGGTCTTGAAGAGTGTACATGCTAGCCTCAAAGAGTCTCATGATCAACTTCAAGTTTTGCTAACCAAGGAGAAAGCTACCTTTCCTCGCATGGTTTTAATTGATAATGCAAATGCTACTAACCCATGTTGCAAGCATGTGCATCTTGTTGAAGAAATGCCAAGTTAAAGAAGCAACTTTAGAAAGGCCTTGTGTCTTGCATACAAGGTGAGAATAACCTCAACGATCTTTTCAGCAATCAAAAGGAAGTTGTTGCGAAGGAAGCAATTGGGTTTGCTCCCAAGACCAAGAAGAAAAAGAACGACAAGACCAATAAATCCCCTCCTCTCAAGCAAACCTTTGTGAAGGAGGGAGAGGTTACTCCTAAGAAGAATAAGAACCTTGTGAAGAGTGGTGGAGTCAAGAAAAACACTGCCACTCCTCCCAACAAAGCCGGCGACTTTAACCCTTCTTATGTTTTATGTCATGCTAGTGATGGACATGTTTTTGCTAAATTTGTTGGTTCTTCTTATGAGTACATTGAATGGTCTATTTGGGTTCCTAAGACCCTTGTTACTAACCTCAAAGGACCCATTACAAAATTGGTACCTAAATCCAAGCATTGATCTCTTGTAGGAGTTTTCTTCCGGTGGGGAATCTTGGTTGCTCGATAGTGGAGCCACAAATCATATGACTGGAAGCAAAGACTTGGTGGTGGACGTGCACAAAGGTTCATCTATGGGCATCAATGTAGAATGGGGCGATGTTTCATCTTCAAAGGTATTGGGGCTTGGCAAGGTTGTCGTTTCTCATGATCTCACGATCGAGAAACTCATGCTTGTTGAGTCCCTTGCATACAATTTACTTTTCGTTCGTCAACTTGCACTCATGGGCTTTGCTACATTCTTTGATATTGATACCATGGCCCTATTGTGGAGCAAGACTCTTAAAGTAGCCTTCGTTGGGCATGTCGAGAATTGTCTCTATGTGGTTAACTTCTCGGAGCGACCCACTAAGACCGCGACATGCCTAATGGCTAAAGTTGATGTGGGATGGCTTTGGCATCGTCGTTTAGCCCACATCAATATGAGATCTTTGCAAAGTCTTCTCAAGGGGGGCCATGTCCGTGGACTAACAAATGTTTGTTTTGCCAAAGATCGTGCTTACAGTGCTTGTATCGAAGGAAAGCTACATGAGAAGGCTCACCCTCCCACGACTATCATCTACTCAACGAGACCTTTAGAGCTCCTCCACATGGATCTCTTTGGGCCTCCATCCTTTGATAGTCTTGGGGGTAGAAAGTATTGCTTGGTGATTGTTGATGACTATTCAAGATACACTTGGGTATACTTCTTCAAGAGGAAGAGTGAGACGCAACAAACCGTCATCAACTTTGCACATGAAGCTCAACGACAACATGATGCAAAGATCTTGATGATTCGAAGTGACAATGGCACCGAGTTCAAGAATTACACCTTGGATGAGTTTCTTAGTGATGAGGGGATCGAGCATCAATATGCCGCACTATATACCCCTCAACAAAATGGTGTGGCGGAGAGAAAGAACTGGACATTGATGGACGCGGCAAGGACCATGATGGCGGAATTCAAGTCCCCGTACAACTTTTGGGCCGAAGCCATCAACACCGCTTGTCATGCATCCAATCGCCTCTATCTCCGCAAAGGCTTGAACAAGACTCCATATGAGATACTTACCGGTAACAAGCCCAACCTCAAGTACTTCCAGGTGTTCAGTTGTAAGTGTTTCATTCTCAAGAAAGGTGTTCGTTTGTCTAATATTGAAGCTAGAGCTCATGAGGGCATATTTGTTGGTTATGCTACAAACTCTCATGCTTACAGTGTTCTCAACAAGTCCAATGGACTCATTGAGGAGACGTGTAACATAGAGTTTGATGAGAATAACGGCTCCCAAGTGGAGCAAAGTGGTACTTGTGATGTAGGTGATTAAATTCCTCCTCAAGCCATAAGAAGAATGGGTGTTAGTTATATCCTACCCATTGAGGAACTCCTTGTGGCCAAAGCAGAAGGACAATGTTCCACTCAAGTGGAACCATCACCAACCCAAGACCCACATGCTTCCGAAGAACAAAGTGAAGGCCCTCAACCCGATGAACAAGGCCAAGTGCAAGATCAACCGCAAGATGGTGATGGTCCATCAAGTGATGCACAAGGTCAAGTTCCCTCTCCCAAGCATGTTCAAGATTAAGAGCAAGATCAAGATCAAGCTCATGACGACGCTCAAGATGATCAACTCATAGTTCCTCAACTATCTCTTGAAGAGCAATTGGAGTGTCGTGCTGCCAAAGTTGCGTCCAGGCTCGCTTCTAGAGAGAATCACATGGAGAATATACTTGGAAGCATCACAAAGGGGATAAGCACTTGTAGACAATTAGCAAACTATTGTACTCATCAAGCGTTTGTTTCTTGTGTTGAACCTCAAAAGGTCTATGAGGCGCTCGAAGACCCCGATTGGCTCAATGCCATGCATGAAGAACTCCATAACTTCGAGCACAACAAGGTGTGGCGTTTGGTGCCAAGGCCGAAGGAGAACCATAATGTCATTGGAACCAAATGGATCTTCAAGAACAAGCAAGATGCTCATGGGATTATCATTTGCAACAAGGCTCGTTTGGTGGCTCAAGGCTACTCCCAAGTCGAGGGTATAGACTACGGTGAAACCTTTGCCCCCGTTGCTCGCCTTGAATCTATTCATTTTTTGCTTGGCTTTGCTTCTCATCATAAATTTAAATTGCAACAAATCGATGTGAAAAGTGCTTTTCTAAATGGTCCCCTTAATGAGTTAGTGTATGTCAAACAACCCCGGGGGTTTGAGGATCCTAAGTTCCCCAGTCACGTGTATCAACTCGATAAGGCGCTTTATGGCCTTAAACAAGCCCCATGTGCGTGGTATGAGAATCTTACCGAGTTGTTGAAAGATCGTGGGTTTGAAATTGGGAAAATCGACCCCACTCTTTTTACTAAGAAGGTCAAAGGGGAGTTTTTTGTATGCCAACTATATGTTGATGATATTATCTTTGGTTCTCCTAACAAAGCTTTCAATGATGAGTTTGCCGCACTCATGACCGTGGAGTTTGAGATGTCCATGATGGGAGAGTTGAAGTTCTTCCTTGGGTTTGAGATCAAACAAAGAAAAGAAGGACTCTTCATTAAACAAGCCAAATACACTCAAGACATGCTCTTCAACCTAAGTGATCTCAAGCCGGCTACTACTCCAATGCCCACCAAGTGCCAACTTGACATTGATCCCAATGGTAAAGCGGTGGATCAAAAGGTATATTGTTCTATGATTGGTTCCTTGCTTTACCTTTGTGCATCTAGACTGGATATCATGTTGAGTGTCGGAATTTGTGCACGGTTTCAAGCCTCACCTAAGGAAAGTCACTTTGTGGCAGTCAAGCGAATCTTTCGATATTTGGCTCATAGCCCAAACTTTGGCTTATGGTACCCAAGAGGAGCTAACTTCGACCTTGTAGGTTTCTTGGACTCGGATTGGGCGGGAGACAAAGTGGATAGGAAGTCAACTTCTGGAGGTTGCCAATTTCTTGGTTGCTCTTTGGTGAGTTGGTCTTCCAAGAAGCAAAGTTGTGTATCTCTCTCTTCCAGCAAAGCCGGGTATGTGGTGGCCGGTAGTTGTTGTGCTCAACTTCTATGGATGAGGCAAACTTTAAAGGATTATGGTGTCACGTGTGACAAAGTGCCTCTTTGGTGTGACAATGAAAGTGCCATCAAGATTTCTCTCAACCCGGTGCAACATTTCAAGACGAAGCATATTGAGATTTGGTATAACTTCATCCGGGAGCATATTCGGCGAGGAGAAATTGATCTTCATTATGTCAACACCCATGATAACCTTCCATATATCTTCATGAAGCCTTTGGATGAAGCAAGATTCCGTGAGTTAAGGCATGAGCTAAATATCATAGATTTGAGCAATGTGGATTGAAGTTGTGCACACCTCCCATACACACCGTGTTATCTTGTTTAGATGTAGGCATGGAAATAGGGGGGTGTTGTTCTCTCTATGACCCCCCCCCCCATTATGCACAAATCGATCATATCTTTCACATTCACCATTGTTGATAGTATATATGTGCTTTAAAGATGGGTAGTGGTCATGGGCCCAAGGTTAAAATCTTCGCGATGCCATACCACTTCACTCAAACATAGGTGGCTCCGGCCACCACCCTTGTGCTTAAGGGTTTTTCCTTGTTGTGTGTTTCCTTTTTCCTAGCTCCTTTGGTTCTCCTAGATTTTTGAATTCTCTTAAGAGTGGTTTTTCTTCTTTGCTTCTTGCACTCTTGAGAGTCTTCTTCATCATATTACAGTGACTTGCTTCCATCCTAAGCCATCTCATCCCAATCCATCTTTTCAATTGTACACAAGTTTGATCTCTGTTTGTGCTTGGGTTGTTGCAACTTGGCGGTACAACCGATGATCAGAGCGGTTCTACCGGTCTCCCACTATGTTGTGTAGTCCTAGCGGTACTTCAGGTCCTGCACGAGCGGTTCTACCACTCCTGCCTGTACCAGTACCTCTGGACGGTACTACCGGTATTTGGAAGTGGTACTACTGTTGCTTCTAGAGCGGAAGTACCGCTCTCAAACCACGGTTAGCTACAGGACCGGTACTACCGCTCCTCTGAGCGGTACTACCGGCTGACATCTGGGGCTTATATAAGGGGCGCGGGCTGAAGGGGTTTTCTTGTTCCCTTCGTGCTGGTCCCTCCTCTAATTCCTAGCTGCCGGTTGCTCCGTCCATCGCCCCGGAGCGCCCTTAGGCCCTCTGGATCCGTCGGCCCTTCATCGGATCCGCTCCATTGAGGTCGCCTCCTCTTCGATATACTCTCATGGATACCGGTAATGCCATGTTTCTTCTCGTTCTTAGAATTTCTCTTGTTCAATCCCCTTCCTAGGACATTGCTTGTACTCCCACATTTTTTGCCAAATGTTTGGTGGGAGAGATCCGTATAGCCTTCTCCTATTTCATGTGCGTAAGTAGAAGTAGGAATATTGCCTCTAGATTCGAGATAGGGTGGTTCCCATTCTTCCACTCGGCAGATCCGCTCTCAGCAGTACTACCGCTCCTTGCGAACGGTACTACCGCTCGAGCGGTTCTACCGGTGGAACAACCGGAACAACCGGCTTCTCTGAACATATATGCATTGTATTTCTTCTACTCACATACATGGGATATATTCCTCTAATCTTTTGTACATTCTTCTCATCTTTGTTGGGGTTTCTGTGTGCTCTCTGTGTCCGTCTGCAGGTGGCTCCAGTTCTCATGCTGCTCGGAAGTCTCAGAACACCAAGAAGAGGGCCCGTAGAGGCAAACCTTCGGATGACAATGATGATTCTCATGAGGTGGTGATTCCTACCAAGACCACTCGTCGGGAGAAGTCTGATGTCGCCAAGCAACGTGTTGCGGTGCCAATGCTCAAATGGAAGGTGCCATACTGGCAAAGGTTTCGCTTCCAGGATCCCTACACTGTAGCACCGAATCCTCGTTGGAACAACCCTCAGTTCCAGAATGAGTTACAGGTGCGGATTGTGTCAGAAATCTTCGATCATCACAAGAACAAGTTTACCCGGATGTGGTCAATTGGCATATATCATTGGAGGAACAACCTTGCTTACTTTGGAGAAGCTCTGGCAATCTGTGAGGAGTTCGATTTGATCAAGCTCATGACCATAAATTGTGACTTTGATGTGCAACTCGTCCATCAGTTCTATGCTACAGTCCACTTCAGCTCTGATGAGGAACGCCAGCTCTCCTTTATGTGTCGTGATGTGTTCTTTCATGTCCCGTGGAGAGCTTTCTGCAATGCTCTTGGCTATAAGGATACCGGGGTGGAGGGTCAAGGTGGCATCCGTCCTCCCGACCGTGCTCACCCCATGGACAAGGTGAAGCTTGCACCTCTGTACATCCCTGGACATGGTATTTTGGGCAAGTCCAATGATCTTCTGCCAGTCTATGACATTATGCATCATGTGTTCCGCTGTGTGCTGCTTCCCAAGGTTGGGAATCAAGATGATATCTATGGTTCTGGTGGATTTGCTTGTGGCCATGAAGACCAAGAGGGGATCCGGTGCCACGTTTGTTGTCTCCAAGTGGTTGTGGGAGGACATGTACAATATGGTGTTGTACCGCAAGGTACCGATCTATGCTCCTTTTGTGATGCAGTTTCAGAACACCGTTTGGGCAGTCTGTAGGCCAGGAGAGCCTCTCACCACCCCTGCCAACCTCACGGAGCATGAGGTTAAGGAGCTAAGGATGAAGAAGCATAAGACTCCTCACTTTGCTTCAGGAAATGAGGAGGATGTGCTTGCTACCTCGAAAGACGAGAACTTTGAGCTAGAGGCTGGGGACCAGCCCCCGTGGGCGGAGAAGCTGACTTCCAAGCTCAAGAAGACCTTTTGCCTACAGACTCATATTTAGAAGAAGCTCTACAAGGCCCATGTTGCTGAGAAGATGGCGCGTCGCGGGCAGATTCAATTGATGAGGCGCCTCAGTGTGCCAGATGTGAAGAGTGGCTCCGAGAAGTGCATCACTCCTGAGGATACTTGGTGTTTGGAGAACTGTCAGTGGTATGATGAAGCGCCTGCTTCCTCCTCTATCTGTGTTCCTGAGGAGGCTACTGCGTTGTCTGAGGAGTCTGAGGAGGCTGATGATGTTGATGGTTATGCTTCTGATAGCTTTGCGGCTAGGTCTACTGAGCCCTTGGGCGCTAGCTTTGCTATTTTCCTTTTTGGTGTCTTGATGCCAAAGGGGGGAGAGCTCCATTAGGTCACGGGAGTTGCATGGGTGGTTTATTTGCAGTTGGTCTTGAGAGTTTATTTGCAGTTGCTCTTTCTAGTGTCTTGTGGACTTATCCTATGTTGAGATCTCGTGCATGGTGTAAGACATGTGTCCCTTATCTATTTATCTACGCACTCTTCCATCAGTAGAGCTTATGTGTTGTTGGTACCCTTATCCTTGTCTCTACTGCTTTATGTTTTGGTGTTATTGTTTTGCTGTCTTCGGTTGGTCTATAAAATCCAGGGGGAGCATTGATCCTAGTGTGCGCACTTTGCATTCCAAAAGCAAACTCTGAATAGTGCTCACACTCAGGGGGATCCCCTTCTCCATTTTCTAGAACTCCCGGGCTTCTCGCGTGGTTGTCATCATCCACCGAAAAGGGGGGAGATTATAAGGGCATCTACTGCCTCACGGTTTTGGTGATGATGATGAAAAACGTATGGTCTAATAATGCGCCATAGTTTTCTCAGGTACACATTGTGTGGCGCAAGACGGTTAGGATTTCTCTCTATGCGGAAAAGATCGAAGACGGAGTTTTCGACATTTTTATTCCTTTGGTCATAGGATATCCGTACTATTAAGAGGGAATCCGCATCGGAAGGTATTGGGTGAATCACTTCACGTACACATTCCTTGCACCCACCATATACCCTCTGTTCGAGGAGAGAGAGGTTCCCCGTCCTCTGTCCTGTGCAGTTCTGTCCATGGCGGTAGTACCGCTACTTTGAGCGGTTGTACCGCTGGCCGGTAGTTCCGGTCTTACCACCGCTCCAAGTACCGCTCAGGGGTGACTCCCTTCTGTACCGGGTACGATGGTAGACTGGTGGTGGAACGATAGTTCCGGTTTGTCTTGACAAACCGGTACTACCGGTGTTCGGGGCGGTAGTACTGCCTCGGACCCCACCACCCAGGGACTGTTGGCCCAGCGGTAGTTCCGGCCCAACCTCCGCTCCAACTACCGGCCTGTGGGGTTTACCTTCTGTATGTGGCCCGGTAGTTGAGCGGTGGTTGTGCGGTAGTTCCGGTTTATTCCAATAAACCGGTACTATCGGGTGCGCCACCAGAAGTACCGCCCTGGTGCCCTAGCAGGGGTTTCCCGCATTCACGTGTCTATTGCGGAAGTACCGCTCCTATGTGTTTCTGCACATAAGGGTTGGATCTGTGGGGGGGGCATATTTAAGGAGGTGCTTCTCCTTCCTCCCATTTGACCTCTTGCCTCTCTCTCTCCTCCATTACTGCCATTAAAGCTCTCTTGCCCGATCTCTCTCTCTAGCCACTCAAACTCGTTGATTTGCTAGAGATTGAAGGAGGAGACTGATACGTCTCCAACGTATCTATAATTTTTGATTGTTCCATGCTATTATATTATCCTTCTAGGATGTTTTTTGGGCTCTATTATACCCTTTTATATGATTTTTGGGACTAACCTAGTAACCTAGAGCCCAGTGCCAGTTTCTGTTTTTTCTTTGTTTTTGAGTTTTACAGAAAAGGAATATCAAACGGAGTCCAATTGACTTGCCAATTTTTTATGATTTTTTCTGGACCAAAAGAAGCCCTCGAAGTAAAAGAGTTGGGCCAGGAGAGCCACGGGCTGCCCACGAGGGTGGGGGCGCGCCCTGGGCAGGGGGCGCGCCTTCCTATCTCGCGGACGGCCCGGAGGGCCCCCTGACTTGTGCCATACACCAAAAAATCCTATAAATACTGAAACCTTCGGAAATTAACCTAGATCGGGAGTTCCGCCGCCGAAAGCCTATGTAGCCACCGAAAACCAATCTAGACCCTGTTCCGGCACCCTGTCGGAGGGGGGAACCCTCACCGGTGGCTATCTTCATCATCACGGCGCTCTCCATGACGAGGAGGGAGTAGTCCACCCTCGGGGCTGAGGGTATGTACCAGTAGCTATGTGTTTGATCTCTCTCTCTCTCTCTCGTGTTCTTGAGATGGCATGATCTTGATGTATCGCGAGCTTTGCTATTATAGTTGGATCTTATGATGCTTCTCCCCCTCTACTCTCTTGTAATGGATTGAGTTTTCCCTTTGAAGTTATCTTATCGGATTGAGTCTTTAAGGATTTGAGAACACTTGATGTTTGTCTTGCACATGCTTATCTGTGGTGACAATGGGATATCATGTGATCTACTTAATGTATGTTTTGGTAATCAACTTGCGGGTTCCGTGACCTTGGGAATCTAGGCATAGGGGTTGGCACACGTTTTCGTCTTGACTCTCCGGTAGAAACTTTGGGGCACTCTTTGAAGTTCTATGTGTTGGTTGAATGGATGAATCTGAGATTGTGTGATGTATATCGTATAATCATGCCCACGGATACTTGAGGTGACAATGGAGTATCTAGGTGACATTAGGGTTTTGGTTGATTTGTGTCTTAAGGTGTTATTCTAGTACGAACTCTATGATAGATTGAACGTTACTACAGACTCTTGAATAGATCGATAAGAAAGAATAACTTTGAGGTGGTTTCCTACCCTACCATAATCTCTTCGTTTGTTCTCCGCTATTAGTTACTTTGGAGTGACTCTTTGTTTCATGTTGAGGGCTAGTAATATGATCCAATTATGTTATCCTTGTTGAGAGAACTTGCACTAGTGAAAGTATGAACCCTAGGCCTTGTTTCCTATCATTGCAACACCGTTTATGCTCACTTTTATCTTTAGTTACCTTGCAGTTTTTTATATTTTCAGATTACAAAAACCTATATCTACCATCCATATTGCACTTGTATCACCATATCTTCGCCGAACTAGTGCACCTATACAATTTACCATTGTATTGGGTGCGCTGGGGACACAAGATACTCTTTGTTATTTGGTTGCAGGGTTGTTTGAGAGAGACCATCTTCATCCGACGCCTCCCATGGATTGTTAAACCTTAGGTCATCACTTGAGGGAAATTTGCTATTATCCTACAACCTCTGCACTTGGAGGCCCAACAACGTCTACAAGAAGAAGGTTGTGTAGTAGACATCAGAGACCTAGATCTACACTTCCACCAAAGGATATTTGATTCCCCCATACGTTACTCTTTGGTGCTTGGGCGCCCGACGGAAGAGGTCACTTCGGAGCCACATTCCATTGTGGTGAAGCTCTAGGGTTTCGTTGGGAGCCTCCAATTAAGTTGTGGAGAGAGCCCCAACCTTGTTTGTAAAGGTCCGGTTGCCGCCTTCAAGGGCACCAATAGTGGAATCACGGCATCTCGCATTGTGTGAGGGTGTGAGGAGAATACGGTGGACCTAGTGGCTTCTTGGGGAGCATTGTGCCTCCACACCGCTCCAACGGAGACGTACTTCCCCTCAAAGGGAAGGAACTTTGGTAACACATCCTCGTCTCCATCGGTTCCACTCTTGGTTATCTCTCACCTTTACTTGTACAAGTTTTATTGTGCTTTATTCCTTGCTTGCATGTATGCTCGTTATTGTTGCATCATATAGGTTGTCAACGTAGTTGCACATCTAGACAACTTATTTCCTTGCTAAGTTTATTTTGGTCAAGAAAAGCTAAAAATTGTTAGTTTCCTATTCGCCCCCCTCTAGTCAACTATATCGATCCTTTCACTCTGGTTTTTCACAAATACCTGTTTCTCAACCTGATCAAGAAAATACTACTTTTACTTGTCCCTTTGGAACTTATGCTTATAGACGTCTGCCTTTTGGTTTATGCAATGCACCTGCTACCTTTTAAAGATGTATGACTGCAATATTCTCTGACTTTTGTGAAAATATTGTGGAAGTATTCATGGATGATTTCTCTATCTATGGGAAGTCTTTTGATGATTGTTTAAGCAATCTTGATCGAGTTTTACAGAGATGTGAACAAACAAGTCTTGTCTTGAATTGGGAGAAATGTCACTTTATGGTTAATGAAGGTATTTTCTTAGGTCATAAGATTTCTGAAATGGGTATTGAAGTGGACAAAGCTAAGGTTGATGCAAATGAGAAAAATTCATGTCCTAAGGATATCAAAGGTATTCGTAGTTTCTTAGGTCATGCTGGTTTCTATAGGAGAATTATCAATGATTTTTCTAAAATTTCTAGACCTCTCACTAACCTTTTACAAAAGGATATTCCTTTTGTTTTTTATGATGATTCCTTTGAGGCCTTTGAAACACTTAAGAAAGCTTTAATTTCTGCACCT
The DNA here is from genome assembly GCA_902687465.1 of Secale cereale. Taxonomy (NCBI): domain Eukaryota; kingdom Viridiplantae; phylum Streptophyta; class Magnoliopsida; order Poales; family Poaceae; genus Secale; species Secale cereale. The sequence goes on along the minus strand of LR738710.1, from coordinate 701,736,348 downwards.
ATAGTTCAACCACCTGATTGGAACTTACCTGTTGAATTATGTGTGATGCTAGTGATTACGATGTTGGTGTTATTCTAGGACAAAGAGTTGATAAGAAACTGAATGTTATTCACTATGCTAGTAAAACTCTAGACAATGCTCAAAAAAATTATGCTACCATACTACTTCTCGAGCTTGCGTTGTATTCCCTCGAAGAGGAAAGGGAGATGCAGCACAGTAGCGTAAGTATTTCCCTTAGTTTTTGAGAACCAAGGTATCAATCCAGTAGGAGACCACGCGCGAGTCCCTCGCACCTACACAAACAAATAAGAACTTCGCAGCCAACGCGATAAGGGGTTGTCAATCCCTTTACGGCCACTTACGAAAGTGAGATCTGATAGAGATGATAGTTTGATATTTTTGGTATTTTTTATTATAAGAACAGAAAGTAAAAGCGGAAAAGTAAAGTAGATTGTAGATTGATATGTTGAGAATAGACCCGGGGGCCATAGTGTTCTCTAGTGGCTTCTCTCATGATAGCGATATTCTACGGCGGGTAAACAAATTACTGACGAGCAATTGATAGAAAATCGAATAATTATGAGACTATCCGGGCATGATCATTATATATAGGCATCACGTCCGAGACAAGTAGACCAAAACGATTATGCATCTACTACAATTACTCCACACATCGACCGCTATCCAGCATGCATCTAGTGTATTAAGCTCATAAGAACGGAGTAACGCCTTAAGCAAGATGACATGATGTAGAGGGATAAACTGAAACATAGTGATATAAACCCCATCTTTTTATCCTCGATGGCAACAATAAAATGCGTGCCTTGCTGCCCCTACTGTCACTGGGAAAGGACACCGCAAGATTGAACCCAAAGCCAAGCACTTCTCCCATTGCAAGAACTATAGATCTAGTAGGCCAAATCAAACCAATAATTCGAAGAGACTTGCAAGGATATTATAATCATACATAAAGAGTTCAGAGAAGAACCAAGTATTTCTCATAGATAATCTTGATCATAAACCCACAATTCATCGGATCTTGACAAACACACCGCAAAAAGAGATTACATCGAATAGATCTCCCCGAAGACCGAGGAGAACTTTGTATTGAGATCCAAAGAGAGAAAAGAAGCCATCTAGATACTAGCTATGGACCCGAAGGTCTGTGGTAAACTACTCACAACTCATGGTGAGGCGATGATGATGATGTAGAAGCACTCCGTGGAAGATCCCCCCCTCCGGCGGAGCTCCGGAACAGGCCCCAAGATGGTATCTCACGGGAACAGAAGGTTGCGGCAGTGGAACTAGGGTTTTCTCTGTTGTTCTGATAGTTTCGGGGTACGTAGGTATATATAGGAGGAAGGAGGGCACCGGGGGCCAAACGTGGGGCCCACGAGGCAGGAGGGCGTGTCCTATAGGGGGCGCGCCCCCCACCCTCGTGGGTGCCACGTGTGCCCTACTCCGTGGTTCTCAAGTCTCCCGTGCGTGATTTTCTCCAAAAATATCTCTCCCGAAGGTTTCATTCCGTTTGGACTCTGTTTGATATTCCCTTTCTGTAAAACCCTGAAACAGGCAAAAACAGCAATCTGGACCGGGCCTTTGGGTTAGTAGGTTAGTCCCAAAAATAATATAAAAGTGTATAACAAAGCCCATTAAACATCCAAAACATCATAAATAATAGCATGGAACAATAAAAAATTATAGATACGTTGGAGACGTATCAAGCATCCCCAAGCTTAATACTTGCTCGTCCTCGAGTAGGTAAATGGTAAAAACAGAATTTTTGATGTGGAATGCTAACCAACATAGTTTTTCAATGTAATTCTCTTAATTGTGGCATGAATGTTCAGATCTGAAAGATTCAAGACAAAAGTTTGTATTGACATAAGAAATAGTAATACTTCAAGCATACTAACAAAGCAATCATGTCTTCTCAAAATACTATGGATAAAGAAAGTTATCCCTACAAAATCGTATAGTCTGGCTATGCTCCCTCTTCATCACACAAAATATTTATATCATGCACAACCCCGATTTCAGCCATGCACTTGTTTTCATACTCTATTCTTTCAAACCTTTCAACTTTCACGCAATACATGAGCGTGAGCCATGGACATAGCACTATGGATGGAATAGAGAGGTGGTTGTGGAGAAGACAAAAAAGGAGGGAGATAGTCTCACATCGACTAGGCGTATCAACGGGCTATGGAGATGCCCATCAATAGATATCAATGTGAGTGAGTAGGGATTGCCATGCAACGGATGCACTAGAGCTAAAAATGTATGAAAGCTCAACAAAAGAAACTAGTGGGTGTGCATCCAACTTGCTTGCTCACGAAGACCTAGGGCATTTGAGGAAGCCCATCGTTGGAATATACAAGCCAAGTTCTATAATGAAAATTCCCACTAGTATATGAAAGTGACTAAACATGAGACTCTCTATCATGAAGAACATGGTGCTACTTTGAAGCACAAGTGTGGAAAAAGATAGTAGCAATTGTCCCTTTTTCTTTTCTTTTCTTTTTTTCTTTTTTGCCTTTTTTTCTTTGGCCTTTTTTTGGAGGGGCTTTATTGATTTAGCCTTTCCTCACATGGGACAATTCTCTAATAATGATGATCATCACACTTTCATGGAATTACAACTCGATATTACAACTCGATGCTAGAATAAAGTATGACTCTATATGAATGCCTCCGGCAGTGTACCGAGATGTGCAATGAATCAAGAGTGACATGTATGAAAAATTATGCATGGTGGCTTTGCCACAAATACGATGTCAACTACATGATCATGCATGGCAATATGACAATATGAAGCGTGTCATATGAACGGAATGGTGGAAAGTTGCATGGCAATATATCTCGGAATGGCTATGGAAATGCCATGATAGGTAGGTATGGTGGCTGTTTTGAGGAATATATATGGTGGCTGTTTTGAGGAAGGATATATAGTGGGTGTATGGTACCGGCGAAAGTTGCGCAGTACAAGAGAGGCTAGCAATGGTGGAAGGGTGAGAGTGCGTATAATCCATGGACTAAACATTAGTCATAAAGAACTCATATACTTATTGCAAAAATCTACGAGTCATCAAAACAAAGCAATCAACGCATGCTCCTAGGGGGGAGGTTGGTAGGAGTTAACCATCGAGTGCCCCCGACCTCCACACAAAGGTTGACACTTACAAATACCTCGTGCTCTAACTTCGTCACATAGCGGTTCACTTCACCATACGTGCATGCTACGGGAATAACTAACCTTAACACAAGCATTTCTCAATTTCATAAATACTCCATTAGCATGACTCTAATATCACTATCCTCATATCTCAAAACAATTATCAAGCATCCAACTTCTCATCATATTCAATGCACTTAGTGTGAAAGTTTTTACTACGTTGATTTTGGGTACCTATCATGTGAAGACTAGTTTTATAGCCTAAGCACATTACCATGATGTTTTAATAGACTCTCAAAAGGATATAAGTGAAGCATGAGAGATCAACAGTTTCTTCAAAATATTATCACCACCGTGCTCTATACGATATAAGTGAAGCACTAAAACAAAAAAAACTATTCAACTCAAAAGATATAAGTGAAGCACATAGAGTGTTCTATCAATTCCTAGGACATATTTAACTCTCTCAAATAGGTGTGTCCAGCAAGGATAATTGTGCAAACTAACAAGCAAAGACTCAAATTATTCAAGACGCTCCAAGTAAAACACATATCATGTGGTGAATAAAAATATAGCTCCGAGTATAGTTAGCGATGGATGAAGACGAAAGAGGGGATGCCTTCCCGGGGCATCCCCAAGCTTAGGCTTTTGGTTGTCCTTGAATTTTACCTTGGGGCGCCATGGGCATCCCCAAGCTTAGGCTCTTGCCACTCTTTGTTCCATAGTCCATCAGAGCAATACTCAAAACTTGAAAACTTCACAACACAAAACTTAGACAAAAATCTCGTGAGCTCCGTTAGTATAAGAAAACAAACCACTACTCAAAGGTACTGCAATGAATTCATTCTTTGTTTATATTGGTGTTAAACCTACTGTATTCCAACTTCTCTATGGTTCATACTTCCCAATACTACTCATAGATGCATTGAAATAAGCAAACAACACACGAAAAACAGAATCTGTCAAAAACAGAACAATCTGTAGTAATCTGCAGTTTTCGCATACTTCTGTAACTCCAAAAAATTTGAAATAAATTGGTAAACGTGAGGAATTTTTCTATTAATCATCTGCAAAAATAATCAACTAAATAGCACGCTCCAGTAAATCTGGTGACCATTCTAGCGAGCGCTAACGATTATGTTTTTCACATCAAGGTCATATAAACTTCACACAAGTCTTCCCAAAGGTTCTACTTGGCACAAACACTAAACAAAACACAAAACCACATCTAAACAGAAGCTAGATGCAATATTTATTCCTAAATAGAAGCAAAAACAAAAAATATAAAATTGGGTTGCCTCCCAACAAGCGCTATCGTTTTACGCCCCTAGCTAGGCATGATACATGGATAGATCTAGGGAATGCCATAATGATACGATATATCGCAAAAACTCATCTCGTATTCCCTACGTTCAGCAGCAAGTTTCCTTTGTGGAAAGCAAAAGTAATCAAAAGGGCTAAATTTAATGGGACAAAAGTCCCCCATATCGATCTCAGGAGGAATAGGTTCCTCTTTCAGCCCTTTGTAGTGAACAACCAATTCATCATTATAGGCGTTCTTTTGGCAGAAGGTCATAAGCCTTCGCTCAAGGGAGAATCCTAACCCATTGTTTTGAATAGCAAAATCATCGTTCAATTTAAAAATTCTATAAACCAAGACATCGGTAGGAACCTTTTTTTCTAAGGTTTTCATTAAAAGCAACATGATCAGGACATCGCAACCGCATTATGTCTTCTTGATTAAATAAGATAGCCTATATGGGAGGTCGGCCGGCATCTACTCCCTAATGAACAAAGATTTATTTGGCCTCTTTCATGATAAATCTAAATTCATGAGCCAAAAAGATAGTAGCTGCACGCTTAACATAAGAATGCTCAATATTGGAAAACTCCAAAAAGATTATGCGAATACAGGGATGCATATGGATAAATTGCCTTTCAATTTCAACTATAAGCATAGATACAACATTCGCAAGGCTACTAGTTCTGTGAAGAATAGAGCCACCCATAGTGGGCAAAGCACCAACACAAGTAAAGAAGTCTTCAAGAACTCCTTTTCCAATGACATTACCACTACCAACCCGGAACTTATTAATATGTAAAGTGGTAGTTTCATCCGGGGGGTCAACATAGACGTTGCCCTCGACATTACTACCCTTCTCGATAAAATCTTCCCCCATCTCAGACATGAGGGCAAGCGAACGATAAACACACGGCAGAAGAAGGGCAAATAAAACGCCAAGGGTGAAGTGGGGGAGAGGAAAACGAGAGGCAAAAAATGTAATGAGAAGGATAAGGGTTTGTGATAGGTACTTGGTATATGACTTTTGTGTAAGCCTCCTCGGCAACGGCGGTATAAATTCTTCTTGCTACTTCTCGAGCTTGCGTTGTATTCCCTCGAAGAGGAAAGGGAGATGCAGAACAGTAGCGTAAGTATTTCCCTCGGTTTTTGAGAACCAAGGTATCAATCCAGTAGGAGACCACGCGCGAGTCCCTCGCACCTGCACAAAAAAATAAGAACTTCGCAGCCAACACAATAAGGGGTTGTCAATCCCTTTACGGTCACTTACGAAAGTGAGATCTGATAGAGATGATAGTTTGATATTTTTGGTATTTTTTATTATAAGAACAGAAAGTAAAAGCGGAAAAGTAAAGTAGATTGTAGAATGGTATGTTGAGAATAGACCCGGGGGCCATAGTGTTCTCTAGTGGCTTCTCTCATGATAGTGATATTCTACGGCGGGTAAACAAATTACTGACGAGCAATTGATAGAAAAGCGAATAATTATGAGACTATCTAGGCATGATCATTATATATAGGCATCACGTCTGAGACAAGTAGACCGAAATGATTATGCATCTACTACTATTACTCCACACATCGACCGCTATCCAGCATGCATCTAGTGTATTAAGCTCATAAGAACGGAGTAACGCCTTAAGCAAGATGACATGATGTAGAGGGATAAACTCAAACTTAATGATATAAACCCCATCTTTTTATCCTCGATGGCAACAATACAATACGTGCCTTGCTTCCCCTACTATCACTGGGAAAGGACACCGCAAGATTGAACCCAAAGCCAAGCACTTCTCCCATTGCAAGAACTATAGATCTAGTAGGCCAAACCAAACCAATAATTTGAAGAGACTTGCAAGGATATTATAATCATACATAAAGAGTTCAGAGAAGAACCAAATATTTCTCATAGATAATCTTGATCATAAACCCACAATTCATCGGATCTCGACAAACACACCGCAAAAAGAGATTACATCAAATAGATCTCCTCGAAGACCGAGGAGAACTTTGTATTGAGATCCAAAGAGAGAAAAGAAGCCATCTAGATACTAGCTATGGACCCGAAGGTTTGTGGTAAACTACTCACAACTCATGGTGAGGCGATGATGATGATGTAGAAGCACTCCGTGGAAGATCACAACACCTATTTTGGTTGCTGTTGATTATGTTACTAAATGGGTAGAAGCTATTCCAACCAGTAGTGTTGATCACAACACCTCTATTAAAATGCTTAAGGAAGTTATTTTCCCAAGGTTTGGAGTCCCCGGATATTTAATGACTGATGGTGGTTCACACTTTATTCATGGTGCTTTCCATAAAATGCTTGCTAAATACTACCTCCCTTCCTAAATATAAGGTGTATTAGTTTTTCAAAAAGTCAAATGTAACCTATGTTTGACCAACTTTATAGCAAAATATATAAAGATTTACAATACTAAATATATAAAGTATAAAAATATACTTCATGGGCAATCTAGTGATAATGGTTTGGTAGTCTGGACATTGATATTTTTGTCTATAAACTTGGTCAAAGTTAGACAAGTTTGACTTTTTGAAAAAATAATACACCTTATATTAAGGACGGAGGGAGTATGATGTTAACCATAGAATTGCATCACCCTATCATCCTCAGTCTAGTGGTCAAGTTGAGCTTAGTAATAGAGAAATAAAATTAATTTTGCAAAAGACTGTCAATAGGTCCAGGAAGAATTGGTCTAAGAATTAGATGATGCACTTTGGGCTTATAGAACAGCTTATAAAAATCTTATGGGTATGTCTCCTTATAAAATGGTTTATGGTAAAGCGTGTCATTTGCCTCTTTAGTTAGAACATAAAGCTTTTTGGGCAATCAAGGAACTCAATTATGATTTCAAACTTGCTGGGTTATTTGATATTAGCTCATTAGATGAATGGAGAACCCAAGCTTATGAAAATGCCAAGTTATTTAAAGAAAAAGTTAAAAGATGGCATGATAAAAGAATCCAAAAGCATGAATTCAAAGTCGGAGAATATGTTCTTTTGTACAACTCCCGTTTCAGGTTCTTTGCAGGCAAACTCCTCTCTAAATGGGAAGGCCCCTATGTTATCGAGGAGGTTTATCGGTCCGGAGCCATCAAGATAAAACAATTCCAAAGGAACTAACCCAAAGGTTGTTAACGGGCAACGAATAAAGCATTATATCTCAGGTACGCCCATTAATATTGAAAGCAATATTATCCAAACTTTGATACCGGAGGAACACATAAAAGAGTCCTTCCGGAACACTCCAGAATCGTCAAAATAAGGAGGTACATGATATGGTAAGTAAGTGGACTCCGAAAAATCCGTAAAAATATTTTTTATCAGTTTTGGAATATTTACAAAAACAGGAAAATAATAAACTACCAGTAAGCGCACCCTGGTGGGCACAAGACACCACGGCACGCCGGGCATGCCTGGCGTGCCCAGGTGGGTTGTGCCCACCTCGGATACCTTTCGGACTATGTTTTTCTACAACATACTTGTTTCCCAAGATAAAAATTCTTTATATACTCCCCGTACCCGTTAACCACCGTATCACGGAGAAATCTTCTGTTTTCTTTTCTTCTTGTTTGTGCGTAGTTATGAAAATATGTCATCTCAAGACTCCAATGGAGAGAGCTATGTTTTGCATCTTATTGCTGACCCAAAGTGCTATGGAGACCTATCTTCCCATGGCTGGGCTACGGATGACGAGGAGGATGCCCACTCGATGAAGATTGATGATTCGAGCTCAAAGGAGGAATATGTCCCTCTACCTCAACCAGGGGATATGCATGTGGAGTTCCAGAAGTCAAGTCTCCCTATAAGTACTAACCGAGCTAAGAACCAATCTATTCCCTCTCGTTTTCGACAGAAAAGCAAAGGGTATTTACGTGACAAGATCTTAAAGCTGGAGCTAGAGGTTCATGATCTAAAGGAGGAAATTTCCCTTCTCAATTACAATATGAAAAAGCTGAAGGCACTATTATATCCACCACCATCTTCTTCATCACCAAAGAAGAAATGAGTATCGGGTATGGGCACTCCCCTTGGCTTTCGCCAAGCTTGGGGGAGGTGCCCCGGTATCGTATCATCCCTACTATACTTTTGCATTTACTTATCCTAGTTTGATCTTTTGCCTTAGAATAAATGAAAGTTTAGTTCGATCCTTTCTTTTTGAGTTTGCTTAGTGATCTATCTTTGTAATCGTGTGCGAGATATATAATAAAGTTTAGTTTTGAGTTTTTACTTTCTTTACTTTCTTGCTGCAATAAAAATAAAAAAAGGTTATAATTGAATAAATAAAGGAAAGAAAATAAATTAAGAAGATCATATGCTAATCTTATGGTAGGTGATGGCACCACATAAGGAAAAGTATAAGTAGAAAATTTTATTAGAGATTGACAAACATAGCATTGGTCAATGATGCAACTCATGAAAGAATTAATAAGGGAAGAGAAGATTCACATATAAATATACTATCCTAGAAATCTTTTGTGATTGTGAGCCCCCATCAAAATATTATATGCCAAAATTGTTGACGTTGGACAAGGAAGACAACTTAATGATTTATGTTTGTTCATATTCACATAAAAGTCATATTGTCATAGATCCTTTAACATGTGGTGCTTGCCCAATATCTTTTCTAGCAAAAAATTCCGCACTAAGTAGAGATACTACTTGTGCATCCAAAAACCCTTAAACCCAAACCTTTTTCGTGAGTCCACCATACCCACCTAAGGGTCGAGTAAGATCCTTCAAGTAAGTTGTCACGGGTGCAATAAGGCAATAAACATTTCTTCTAAAAGTGTGAGATCGTTTAGTGTAAGAGAAAATTGAGCATTGCACGAACTTGTGATGGTGAAGAATAAAAGCAACCGATTGCATAATAAAGGTTGCTATCATAAGGGGCAATGCAACGTGACATTCTTTTGCATTAAGGGATTGAGCATACAAACAAATAAGCGCATGGCAACCTCGGGTTCCCTTTGAGAAGGGCCTATCTTTTACCTTTATGCAAAGAGTCAAAGTTTTCCCTCTTTTCCCTTTTATTTTATCCTTTGGCAAGCATCATGTGGTGAGGAAAGATCTAGGCACATATGTCCAGTTGAATATGGGTGACATGAGTTATTATTGTTGACATCACCCTTGAGGTGAGTACGTTGGGAGGCAAAACCATAAGCCCCTATATTTATTTGTATCTGGTTGAAATGTTTTGCTCATGTGTATGCGGTGAGTGTTAGCAATCATAGAAGACTATATGATGGTTGAGTATGTGGACTTGCCTAAAGGCTCCGATACGCGACCCTTCCAGAAAAGATGATGAATTGTAGTTGCAAAAGTTGACTGAAAACATAGTTTGTTGCTTTCCAATAGAGTTTATGCTTCATACTTCAGTCGTGTGATGAATTGTTACTTATTCATGAGAAGTCTATGATACAAGTTCTATGATAAAAGTCTTATGTTTAAATTTGCTGTTGTTATAATAATCAACATGATGCTTCTATGTCTATATTTTGTTCTTATCGACACCTCTCTCTCAAAGCATGTGGACATGTTTTTCGTTCTCGGTTTTCGCTTGAGGACAAGCGAGGTCTACGCTTGGAGGAGTTGATACGTCCATTTTGCATCATGTTTTCTTACTGTTATTTATGTTGTTATTATGTGTAATAATGCTTTTTGGAGTAATTCTAATGCCTTTTCTCTCATAATTTGCAAGGTATACACCAAGAGGGAGAATTTCGGCAGCTGGAAATCTGGACCTGGAAAAGCTACGTTAGGCTACATATTCTGCACAACTCCAAACAAGCTAAAACTTCACGGGGATTTTCTATGGAATATATAAGAAACACTGGAGCTGATAACCACCAGAGGAGGCCCATCGGGTGGGCACAACCCACCTGGGCGCACCCTGGTGGGTTGTGCTCACCCAAGCCCGCTTCCGATGACCATCTTCTGGTATATAAGCCTCTCTAACCTAGAAAAAATAAGGGGGGAAACTTTCGGGACGGAACGCCACCGTCTCGAGGTGGAACTTGGGCAGGAGCACCTTTGCCCTCCTGCGGAGCGATTCCACCGGGGGAACTTCCCTCTCGGAGGGGGAAATCATCGTCATCATCATCACCAACAACTCTCCCATCTTGGGGAGGGCTATCCTCATCAACATCTTCACCAGCACCATCTCATCTTAACGACCGATGAGTTGTTCGACTTGAATAGGCCGTTTTGGACTTTGGCTGCTAGGGCCGCAGTGTCCTCCTCCGTACGGAGAGAGCTGATGACCCACAAGTGTAGGGGATCTATCGTAGTCCTTTCGATAAGTAACAGTGTCGAACCCAACGAGGAGAAGAAGGAAATGATAGGCAGTTTTCAGTAAGGTATTTTCTGCAAGCACTGAAATTATCGATAACAAATAGTTTTGTGATAAGGTAATTGGTAGCAAGTGACAAATAGTGAAGGTAAATAAGGTGCAGCAAGATGGCCCAATCCTTTTTGTAGCAAAGGACAAGCCTGGACAAACTCTTATATGAAGGAAAACGCTCTCGAGGACACGTGGGAATTATCATCAAGCTAGTTTTCATCACGATCATATGATTCGTGTTCGGTACTTTGATAATTTGGTATGTGGGTGGACCAGTGCTTGGGTGCTTCCCTTACTTGGACAAGCATCCCACTTATGATTAACCTCTATCGCAAGCATCCGCAACTACAAAAGAAGTACTCCCTCCGTCCCAAAATTCTTGTCTTAGATTTGTCTAGATAGGGGAGTATCTAACACTAAAACGCGACTAGATACATCCGTATTTAGAAAAATTGAAGACAAGAATTTTGGGACGGAGGGAGTATTAAGGTAAACCTAACCATAGCATGAAACAAGTGGATCCAAATCAGCCCCTTACGAAGCAACGCATAAACTAGGGTTTAAGCTTCTGTCACTCTAGCAACCCATCGTCTACTTATTACTTCCCAATGCCTTCCTCTAGGCCCAAACAATGGTGAAGTGTCATGTAGTCTATGTTCACATGACACCACTAGAGGAGAGACAACATACATCTCATCAAAATATCGAACGAATGCCAAATTCACATGACTACTCATAGCAAGACTTCTCCCATGTCCTCAGGAACAAAAGTAACTACTCACAAGACATTATATTGTTCATGATCAGAGGGGTATTAATATGCATAATGGATCTGAACATATGATCTTCCACCAAGTAAACCAACTAGCATCAACTACAAGGAGTAATCAACACTACTAGCAACCCGCAGGTACCAATCTGAGGTTTTGATACAAAGATTGGATACAAGAGATGAACTAGGGTTTGAGAGGAGATGGTGCTGGTGAAGATGTTGATGAAGATAACCCTCCCCAAGATGGGAGAGTTGCTGGAGATGATGGCGGTGACGATTTTCCCCTCCCGGAGGGAAGTATCCCCGACAGAACAGCTCTGTCGGAGCCCTAGATTGGTTCCGCCTCGAGACGGCGGCGTCTGGTCCCGAAAGCCTCCTTTTGATTTTTTTTTCCAGGTCAAAACACCTCATATAGGAGAAGATGGGCATTGGGGGGTCACCGGCTGGCCCACGAGGCAGGGGGGCGCCCAGGGGGAGGGGCGCACCCCCACCCTCGTGGACAGGTGGTGCCCCCCTGGCAGATCTCTTTCGCCAGATATTTTTTATATTTTCTGAAATGGTGTTTCATGGAGTTTCGAAGCTTTTTGAGTTGTACAGAATAGGTCTCCAATGTTTGCTCCTTTTCCAGCCCAGAATTCCAGCTGCGGGCATTCTCCCTCTTCATGTAAACCTTTTAAAATAAGGGAGAAAAGGCATAAGTATTGTGACATAACGTGTAATAACAGCCCATAGTGCAATAAATATCAACATAAAAGCATGATGCAAAATGGACGTATCAACTCCCCCAAGCTTAGACCTCACTTGTCCTCAAGCGAAAGCCGATATCGAAAAATATGTCCACATGTTTAGAGATAGAGGTGTCGATAAAAATAAATATGGACATGAGGGCATCATAATCATTCTTATAACAGCAACACACATATATTGTCATATGATTCTTATGCTAAAGTAACAATTCATTCACAATGTCAAGTATGACTCAGAAACTTCATTGAAAACCAACAAACTATGATCTCGGTCATTGAAGCAATTGCAATTTATCATAACATTAGAAAGAGTCAATATAAGAGCTTTTCAGCAAACCCACATACTCAACTCTCATATAGTCTTTCACAATTGCTTACACTCACGCAATACTTATGGGTATGGAGTTTTAATCGAACACAGAGAAAGATAGGGGCTTATGGTATTGCCTCCCAACCTTTTACCTCCAGGGTAATGTCAACAGTAATAGATTATGATAACTTACATCCAAGTGGGTATATATGTCAGGATCTTTCCAACACAATGTGCTTGCCAAAGGAAAAAAAATGTAAAAAGGAAAGGTGATTTTCACCTTGACTCTTATAAGGCAAGTATAATAGATAGGCCCTTCATAGAGGGAAGCAGAGGTTGTCATGTGCCTTTTTTTGGTTGGATGCACAAAGTCTTAGCGCAAAAGAACGTCACTTTATATTGCCACTTGTGATAAGGACCTTTATTATGCAGTCCGTCGCTTTTATTACTTCCATATCACAAGATCGTATAAAGCTTATTTCCTCCACACTAATAAATCATACATATTTTAGAGAGTTTGCAACAATGACAACTTACTTGAAGGATCTTACTCAATCCATAGGTAGGTATGGTGGACTCTCATGGCAAAACTGGGTTTAAGGATGTATGGAAGCACAAGTAGTATCTCTACTTGGTGCAAGGAGTTTTGGCTAGCATGAGGGGGAAAGGCAAGCCCAACATGTTGGATGATCATGTCAACATACTTTATTTCGAATATAAGAAAACATAACCCATTATGTTGTCTTCCTTGTCCAACATCAACTCTTTAGCATGTCATATTTTAATGAGTGCTCACAATCATAAAAGATGTCCAAGATAGTTTATTTGTATGTGAAACCTCTCTTTCTTTATTACTTCCTATTAATTGCAATGATGACCAAAACTATGTTTGTCAACTCTCAACAACTTTTATTCATCATACTCTTTATATGTGAAGTCATTACCTTCCATAAGATCAATATGATCTCTTGATACTTTTTATATTTTCTTTTATTCTCTCATGACCATAGCGATAAAATCAAGCCCTTGACTCAACACTAATCTTTATTATATAGATCATGGACTCGATTACAAAGATAAAGATCATAAAGCAAAAGCTCACAACTAGATCATGCTAACTTTATTCTACTAGATCAAGATATTACCAAAAGGATCGAACTAAGAAAACGGTAAAGATAGGAGTGTGATAGTGATACGATAACCGAGCAACTCCCCCAAGCTTGGCAGTTGCCAAGGGGAGGGCCCATACCCATATGATTATGTCTCCTTCTTCAGAGGTGGTGACGATGGGGTTGTTGATGATGTAGGCTTGTCGTCCATCTTCCAAGGCATGGGCTCACCATCGTAGAAGGATGATCGAGTCTCCGGGATCCTCAAATCTGCAGCCAAACTCATCTTCTTGAATCTATATTCATACTCATAGTTTTGGTTTTGCAAGTCATATATCTGGGCCTGGAGGTGCTCGATTTTCTCTTGGAGATTGGAGATGGCTTCCCCAAAGATCTTGGCGTCCAGCTTGTGGTTGTTGGCGAGATCCGTGATCATCATGTGGTTGGCGTTGAGTCCTCGTTCCACCATACCTTGGCACTTGAAAACTTGCTGCTCCGTTGCTTTGAGTCTCGTCTCCACGCTTTCGGTCCTCCTTGGTCCCTCAACATCGCGGATGTGCAGCACCCCCTCACGCACCTCGATGGTTTGAGGGTGATGCAGCACCTCCGCGAGGTAGGGGTTGATGACCTTCTCGAAGAACTTGTCCTTGGGGGTGCTGGAAGACATCATGATGATCTAGATCTGTCAGAAACAACAGCTCGAAATGAAAATAGAGGATTTTTGCATGATACGGTGGTCAAAGCCTTCGGGAGAATATATAGTGAATTTTGACCGACCAAAAGAAGTAACGTGCAAGAAATCGGAGTCCGGGAGGCACACGAGGTGCCCACGAGGCAGGGGGCGCCCTCCACCCTCGTGGATGCCTCGTGTCCTTTCCGGACTGCCTCTTATTTTTCTATTTTTCTAAATATTCCAAAACGGTAAAAAATTGCCATTAGAACTATTTTGGAGTCGGTTTACTTACCGTACCACATACCTCTTCCTTTTTGGAGTCTGAATCGTTCTGGAAAGTGTCCCTTATATATTCCTCCGGGGTTACAGTTTCAATAACATTGGTTTCAACATTTATAGGGTTACCTGAGATATAATGTTTGATTCTTTGACCGTTCACCACCTTCGGATTTGTGCCTTCGAAGTTGTTGATTTTTATGGCACCGGAACGATAGACCTCCTCGATAACGTAAGGACCTTCCCATTTAGAGAGAAGTTTTCCTGCAAAAAAATCTTAAACGAGAGTTGTATAGCAAGACATAATCACCTACGTTAAACTCACGTTTTTGTATCCTTTTGTCATGCCATCTTTTAACCTTTTCTTTGAACAGCTTGGCATTCTCATAATCTTGGGTTCTACATTCATCAAGCGAGCTAATGTCAAATAACCTCTTCTCACCGGCAAGTTTGAAATCATAATTGAGCTCTTTAATAGCCCAATATGCCTTATGTTCTAGCTCAAGAGGTAAGTGACATGCTTTTCCATAAACCATTTTATATGGAGACATACCCATAGGATTTTTGTATGCAGTTCTATAGGCCCATAATGCATCATCAAGTTTCTTGGACCAATTCTTTCTAGACCTATTAACTGTCTTTTGCAAAATTAATTTCAGCTCTCTGTTACTTAGTTCTACTTGACCACTAGACTTTGGGTGATAAGGGGATGCTATTCTATGGTTAACATCATACTAGCAAGCATTTTACGAAAAGCACCATGAATAAAGTGTGAACCACCATCAGTCATTAAGTATCTAGGGACTCCAAACCTCGGAAAAATATCTTCTTTAAGCATCTTAATAGAGGTGTTGTAATCAGCACTACTAGTTGGAATAGCTTCTACCCACTTAGTAACGTAATCAACAACAACTAAAATATTTGTATACCCATTAGAGGAAGGAAACGGTCCCATATAATCAAAGCCCCAGACATCAAATGGTTCAATAACAAGTGAATAATTCATAGGCATTTCTTGATGTCTACTAATATTACCAATTCTTTGACATTCATCACAAGATAAGACAAACTTACGAGCATCCTTGAAGAGAGTGGGCCAATAAAAACGAGATTGCAATACCTTATGTGCAGTTCTATCCCCAGCATGGTGTCCTCCATAAGCTTCGGAGTGGCACTTGCGTAGGATCTGTTCCTGTTCATTCTCAGGTACACAACGCCTAATAATACCATCTACTCCTTTATAAAGGTGTGGGTCATCCTAGAAGTAATGTCTCAAATCATAGAAGAACTTTTTCTTTTGCTGGTATGTGAAACTAGGTGGTATAAACTTAGCAACAATATAATTAGCATAATCAGCATACCATGGAGCAGTACGAGAAGTATTTATGACAGCTAATTGTTCATTAGGAAAGCTATCATAAATAGGTTGTGGGTCATCAAGAATATTCTCTAGCCTAGACAAGTTGTCTGCAACGGGGTTCTTAGCTCCCTTTCTATCAATAATATGCAAATCGAATTATTTCAGCGGGAGAACCCATCTAATAAGTCTAGGTTTAGCATCTTTCTTTTCCATAAGGTATTTGATAGCAGCATGATCAGTGTGAATAGTTACTTTAGAATCAACAATATAAGGTCTAAACTTATCACATGCAAATACAACTGCTAAAAATTCTTTCTCAATAGTAGCATAATTTCTCTGGGCATTGTCCATATTGGATAACATTCAATTTCTTATCAACTCTTTGTCCTAGAACAACACCTACAACATAATCACTAGCATCGCACATAATCTCAAGGGGTAAATTCCAGTCGGCAGGCTAGACAATAGGTGCAGAGCTCAATGCTTTCTTAAGTATTTCAAATATGCTTCTAAACAATCACCATCAAAGACAAAAGGAACATCTTTTTGTAAGAGATTAGTCAGAGGCCTGGAGATTTTGGAGAAGTCCTTAATGAACCTCCTATAAAACCGGGCGTGACCAAGGAAACTTCGTATACCTTTGATGTCCTTGGGACACGGCATCTTTTCAATAGCATCAACCTTAGCCTTGTCAACTTCAATACCTCTTTCAGAAATTTTATGTCCCAAGACAATGCCTTCATTAACCATAAAGTGGCACTTCTCCCAATTCAAGACAAGATTAGTGTCTTCACATCTCTGCAAAACTCGATCAAGGTTGCTCAAGCATTCATCAAAAGAAGTTCCATAAACGGAAAAGTCATCCATGAAAACCTCAACAATCTTTTCACAAAAATCAAAGAATATAGCCATCATGCATCTTTGAAAGGTAGCGGGTGCATTACATAAACCAAAAGGCATACGTCTATAAGCAAAGGTATCGAAAGGACAAGTAAAAGTGGTCTTTTCTTGATCCCCTTTTGACACAAGTATTTGAGAGAAACCAGAATAACCATCTAGAAAGCAAAAATGAGTATGTTTGGATAACCTTTCTAGCATTTGATCAATAAAAGGCAAAGGTAATGATCTTTCTTAGTAGCTTTATTTAATTTGCGGTAATCAATTACCATCCTATAACCTGTAACAATTCCTTGCGGGATCAATTCATCTTTATCATTAGGAACAACAGTCATACCTCCCTTCTTAGGGACACAATGGACATGACTTACCCACTGGCTATCCGCAACTGGATAGATTATACCTGCCGCTAAAAGCTTTAGTATTTCCTTCCTTACCACTTCTTTCATCGAAGGATTTAACCGTTGTTGATGACCGATAACCGGTTTAGCGTCCTCTTCCAACTTTATCTTGTGTTGGCATAAAGTGGGACTAATGCCCTTAAGATCATCCAGAGTATATCCAATAGCAGCACGGTGCTTCCTCAGAGTTTTCAATAATTTTTCTTCTTCCTACTCTGAAAGGTTAGCACTAATAATAACAGGATATATCTTCTTTTCATCGAGATAAACATACTTAAGAGTATCAGGTAATGGTTTCAGTTCAAACACGGGATCACCCTTGGGTGGAGGAGGATCCCCTAGAATTTCAATAGGCAAGTTGTTTTTTCAATAAGGGTCCCTGCTTAAAGAATATTTCATCTATTTCCCTTCTCTCATTCATATACATATCATTTTCATGGTCTAGCAGATATTGTTCTAAAGGATCGTTAGGAGGCACAACAATGGAAGCAATACCAATAATTTCATCCTTACTAGGTAATTCTTTATCATGGGGTTGTCTACGAAAATTAGCGAAGTTAAAATCATGAGACATATCCCCTAATCCAACAGTGACAATATCTTTCACGCAGTCTATCTTAGCATTAACAGTGTTCAAGAAGGGTCTACCAAATATAATGGGACAAAAGTCATCTTGTGGGGAACCGAGAACAAGAAAATCAGCAGGGTATTTGACTTTCCCACACAAGACTTCAACATCTCTAACAATCCCAACTGGGCTAATAGTGTCTCCATTAGCAAGCTTAATAGTAACATCAATCCCTTCCAACTCAGTGGGTGCAATATCGTGCATAATTTCTTTATATAAGGAATGAGGTATTACACTCGCACTAGCACCTACGGCACATAAACCATGATAGCAATGATCTCCTATTTTAACAAAAATAATAGGCAAGCCTACAACAGGTCTACGTTTATTCCTAGTATCTGGTTTGGCTATTCTAGCAGCTTCCTCTTGGAGGTAAATAACATGTCCATCTAAATTTTCAACCAAGAGATCTTTAACCATAGAAACACTATGTTCAACTTTAATTTGCTCAGAGGGTGTAGGTGTTCTAGTATTACTCTTACGAACCACAGTTGAAGCTTTAGCATGATCCTTTATTCTAACAGGGAAATGCGGTTTCTCAATATAAACAGTAGGAACAATAGGATCAACATTATAAATGATAGTCTTTTCTTCAACTTTAACAGGTTCAACTACTTTTACTTCAATGGGAGGATGGTATTTAAACCACTTCTCCTTAGGGAGATCAACATGAGTAGCAAATGATTCACATAAAGAAGCTACTATCTCAGAGTCAAGTCCATATTTAGTGCTAAATTCACGAAAAACATTGGTATCCATAAATGCTTTAACACAATCAAAGTTAGGGGTTATACCTGACTCCTTACCTTTGTTGAGATCCCAATCTTCAGAGTTGCGCTTAATTATTTCCAATAAATCCCATTTGAATTCAATAGTCTTCATCATAAAAGAACCAGTACAAGAATTATCGAGCATGGTGCGATTATTGAGAGAAAGCCGAGTATAAATTTTTTGAATGATCATTTATCTTGAGAGCTCATGATTGGGGCATGAATATAACATGGACTTAAGACTCCCCCAAGCTTGAGCGATGCTTTCTCCTTCGCGAGGCCAAAAATTATATATATAATTACGATCACGATGAACCTGATGCATAGGGTAGAACTTCTGATGAAATTCCAACTTCAGTCGATTATAGTTCCATGATCCAATATCATCGCATAGCCTAAACCATGTCAATGCATCTCCCTTCAAAGATAAAGGGAAGACCTTCTTCTTGATAACATCCTCGGGCATACCTGCAAGCTTAAATAATCCACAAACTTCATCCACATAGATTAGGTGCAAATTGGGATGCAGTGTTCCATCTCCTATAAAGGGATTATCTAGCAGTTTCTCTATCATACCCGAAGGAATTTCAAAGCAAACATTTTCAATAGGTTCAGTAGGCTGAGGAGCAACTCTTTGCTCTACTGGTCGGGGTGAAGATACCCCGAATAAGCCCCTCAAAGGATTATGAGCCATAGTAGCAAGTAACAGTAAATTTCAGCACACTATATAAAATTTTCCTTACCAAAGGCGCTTCACTCCCCGGCAACGGCGCCAGAAAAGAGTCTTGATGACCCACAAGTGTAGGGGATCTATCGTAGTCCTTTCGATAAGTAAGATGTCGAACCCAACGAGGAGCAGAAGGAAATGATAGGCAGTTTTCAGTAAGGTATTTTCTGCAAGCACTGAAATTATCGGTAACAAATAGTTTTGTGATAAGGTAATTGGTAGCAAGTGATAAATAGTGAAGGTAAATAAGGTGCAACAAGATGGCTCAATCCTTTCTGTAGCAAACGACAAGCCTGGACAAACTCTTATATGAAGGAAAACACTCCCGAGGACACATGGGAATTATCGTCAAGCTAGTTTTCATCACGATCATATGATTCGCGTTCGGTACTTTGATAATTTGGTATGTGGGTGGACCGGTGCTTGGGTGCTGCCCTTACTTGGACACGCATACCACTTATGATTAACCTCTATTGCAAGCATCTGCAACTACAAAATAAGTATTAAGGTAAACCTAACCATAGCATGAAACAAGTGGATCCAAATCAGCCCCTTACGAAGCAACGCATAAACTTACGTTTAAGCTTCTGTCACTCTAGCAACCCAACATCTACTTATTACTTCCCAATGCCTTCCTCTAGGCCCAAACAATGGTGAAGTGTCATGTAGTCTATGTTCACATGACACCACTAGAGGAGAGACAACATACATCTCATCAAAATATCGAACGAATGCCAAATTCACATGACTACTCATAGCAAGACTTCTCCCATGTCCTCAGGAACAAAAGTAACTACTCACAAGACATAATATTTCTCATGATCAGAGGGGTATTAATATGCATAATGGATCTGAACATATGATCTTCCACCAAGTAAACCAACTAGCATCAACTACAAGGAGTAATCAACACTACTAGCAACCCGCAGGTACCAATCTGAGGTTTTGATACAAAGATTGGATACAAGAGATGAACTAGGGTTTGAGAGGAGATGGTGCTGGTGAAGATGTTGATGAAGATAACCCTCCCCAAGATGGGAGAGTTGCTGGAGATGACGGCGGTGACGATTCCCCCTCTCGGAGGGAAGTATCCCCGGCAGAACAGCTCTGCCGGAGCCCTAGATTGGTTCCGCCAAGGTTCCGCCTCGAGACGGCGACATCTGGTCCCGAGAGCCTCCTTCTGATTTTTTTCCAGGTCAAAACACCTCATATAGGACAAGATGGGCATCGGGGGTCACCGACTGGCCCACGAGGCAGGGGGCGCACCCAGGGGGAGGGGACGCGCCCCCCACCCTCATGGACAGGTGGTGGCCCCCCTGGCAGATCTCATTCGCCAGATATTTTTTATATTTCCTGAAACGGTGTTTCGTGGAGTTTCAGAGCTTTTTGAGTTGTGAAGAATAGGTCTCCAATGTTTGCTCCGTTTCCAGCCCAGAATTCCAGCTGCCGGCATTCTCCCTCTTCATGTAAACCTTGTAAAATAAGGGAGAAAAGACATAAGTATTGTGACATAACGTGTAATAAAAGCCCATGGTGCAATGATACGTCTCCAACGTATCTACTTTTCCAAACACTTTTGCCCTTGTTTTGGACTCTAACTTGCATGATTTGAATGGAACTAACTCGGACTGACGCTGTTTTCAGCAGAACTGCCATGGTGTTGTTTTTGTGCAGAATAAAAAGTTCTCAGAATCGCCTGAAAATCAACGGAGAATTATTTCAGAAAATATAAAAAATACCTGCAAGAAGATCCACACCTGGGGGCCCACGGGCTGTCCTCGAGGGTGGGGGGGCGCGCCCCCTGCCTCGAGGGCACCCCGATGCCCCACCGACGTATCCCCAGGTCCTATATATTCCATTTCGTGGAGAAAATAATCAAGGAGAAGGAATTATCGCGTTTTACGAGACAGAGCCGCCGCCAAGCCCTAATCTCTCTCGGGAGGGCTGATCTAGAGTCCGTTCGGGGCTCCGGAGAGTGGAGATCGTCGCCATCGTCATCATCAACCTTCCTCCATCACCAATTCCATGATGCTAACCGCCGTGTGTGAGTAATTCCATCGTAGGCTTGCTGGACGGTGATGGGTTGGATGGGATCTATCATGTAACTGAGTTAGTTTTGTTAGGGTTTGATCCCTAGTATCCACTATGTTCTCAGATTGATGTTGCTATGACTTTGCTATGCTTAATGCTTTTCACTAGGGCCCGAGTGCCATGATTTCAGATCTGAACCTATTATGTTTTCATGAATATATGTGTGTTCTTGATCCTATCTTGCAAGTCTATAGTCACCTACTATGTGTTATGATCCGGCAACCCCGAAGTGGCAATAATCGGGACCACTCCCGGTGATGACCTTAGTTTGAGGAGTTCGTGTATTCACTATGTGTTAATGCTTTGCTCCGATACTCTATTAAAAGGAGGCCTTAATATCCCTTAGTTTCCAATAGGACCCCGCTGGCACGGGAGGGTAGGACAAAAGATTTCATGCAAGTTCTTTTCCATAAGCACGTATGACTATATTCGGAATAAATGCCTACATTGCATTGATGAACTGGAGCTAGTTCTTTGTCACCCTAGGTTATAACTTCTACATGATGAATTGCATCCAACGTAATTTCCCATCACCAATCCAATGCCTACGAGCTTTACCTGTATTGCTAGTTGCTTATTTATTTTCCATTGCTATTATCACAAAAACTACAAAAACACTATCTTTACTTTTATAGCTGCTACCGCCACTATCATATTACTATGCTACTAAACTATCTTGCTGAAGATACTAAGTTTCCAGGTGTGGTTGAATTGACAACTCAACTGCTAACACTTAAGAGTATTCTTTGGCTCCCCTTGTGTCGAATCAACAAATTTGGGTTTAATATTTTACCCTCGAAAACTGTTGCGACCCCCTACACTTGTGGGTTATCAAGACTATTTTCTGGCGCCGTTGCCGGGGAGCATAGATCTATTCTTTAAGTCACTTGGGATTTATATCTGCTTATCACTATGAAGAATCTGAAGGACTCAAAAACCAAGATCTCACCCTCAACTACGAGGGGAGGTAAGGAACTGCCATCTAGCTCTGCACTTGATTCTCCTTCTGTTATGAGTAAACTTGCGACACCTACTCCTGCTATTGAATCTGATATGTCGTATGTTCTTGATGATGCTACTTCTACTATGTATGATGAAACTACCTCTATGCCTGATACTGTGCCACTAGGTGAATTTCTAGATGAACAAATTGCTAAGGTTAGGGAGAGTGCAAATGTTGATGATATTTATGAAAGTGATGATGAAACTACTCCCAATAGATATGAATTGCCTGTTGTGCCTGAGGGTTATGTTATGGATGAAGAAACTGCTAGAGACTTTCTTGCTTGCAATGATAGATATGATCTTAAGAAGGTATTAGCTAAGTTGAAAGAAAAGTCCTTGAATGCTAGAATGAAGCATGACCCTGCTTTTGCTACTTCACCTCTTTGTGTGACTGATAAGGATTATGAATTCTCTGTTGATCCTGAGTTAATTACTTTGGTTGAATCTTATCCTTTCCATGGCTATGAGTCTGAAACTGTTGTGGCACATCTTACCAAGTTGAATGATATAGCCACCCTGTTTACCAATGATGAAAAGATTCGCTATTACTATATCCTTAAGCTATTTCCGTTCTCGTTAAAGGGTGATGCTAAGACTTGGTTTAATTCTCTTGATCCTGGTTGTGTGTGTAGTCCCCAGGATATGATGTATTACTTCTCTGCTAAATATTTTCCCGCTCATAAGAAACAAGCTGCCTTACGGAAAATTTATAAGTTTGCTCTAACTGAAGAAGAGAGTCTCCCACAAGCTTGGGGGAGGCTTCTCCAGTTACTTAATGCTTTGCCTGATCATCCTCTTGAGATTCATGATATACTTGATGTCTTTTATAATGGACTAACCGATGCTTCCAGAGACCACCTGGATAGTTGTGCTGGTTGTGTTTTCAGGGAAAGAACAGTTGAACAAGCTGAACTATTATTGAATAATATGCTGGCCAATGAAAATAATTGGACACTTCCGAAACCAGCCCCTAAGCCAACTCCGAAGAAAAGAGGTGTTCTATTTCTCAGTCCTGAAGATATGCAAGAGGCAAAGAAATCCATGAAAGAAAAAGGTACTAAAGCTGAAGATGTTAAGAATTTACCTCCTATTGAAAAATACATGGTCTTGATAACCCGACACAGGTAGTAAAGGTAAATTCTCTTTATAGATTTGATGAAGGTGATATTCCTCGTTATAAGTCTGCTAGCCAATGTTTAGATGAGTTTGACAATTTTATTGTGAAACAAGAAAACTTCAGTGCTTATGTTGGCAGACAATTACAACACAATGCTCATATGATTGAACACTTGAGTGATTATCTGTCTAGTGCTAAAGATGAACTGAAACTTATTAGTATACATGCTTCTATGGTTACCACTCAAGTAGAACAAGTACTTAAGGCTCAGAACGATTTGCTCAAAGAATTAAATAGTAAGAATAATGACTATGCTGTTAGAGTTGCAACTAGAGGTGGTAAAATGACTCAGGAACCTCTGTATCCTGAAGGCCACCCTAAGAGAATTGAGCAAGATTCTCAGGGAGCTAATTTAGATGCACCTAGTTCTTCTAAGAAGAAAAAAAAGAAAAACAATAAGACTTTGCATGCTTCTAGTGAACCTGTAGCTCACCCACCTCAGAATCCTAATGATATATCTGTTTCTGATGCTGAGACACAATCTGGTAATGAACATGAGCCTAGTGATAATATTAATAATGATGTTCATGATGATGATCAACCTAGCAATGATAATGATGTAGAGACTGAACCTGTTGTTGATCTTGATAACCCACAATCAAAGAATCAACGTTATGATAAGAGAGACTTTGTTGCTAGGAAGCATGGTAGGGAAAGAGAACCATGGGTTCAGAAACCCATGCCTTTTCCTCCGAAAGCATCCAAGAAAAAGGATGATGAGGATTTTGAGCGCTTCGCTGAAATGATTAGACCTATATTTTTGCGTATGCGTTTGACTGATGTGCTTAAAACAAATCCTTATGCCAAGTACATGAAATATATTATTACCAACAAAAGAAAGATACCTGATGTAGAAATCTCCACCATGCTTGCCAATTACACTTTTGAGGGTGGAATGCCTAAGAAATTAGGGGATCCATGAGTACCTACTATACCTTGCTCCATCAAGAGAAACTATGTTAAAACTGCTTTGTGTGATCTTGGAGCAGGTGCTAGTGTTATGCCTCTCTCTTTATATCGTAGCTTGACTTGAGTAAGTTGACACCTACTGAAATATCCTTGCAAATGGCTAATAAATCAACTGATATACCTGTCGGTATTTGTGAGGATGTGCCTGTTGTAGTTGCAAATGTTACTATTCTAATGGACTTTGTTATACTTGATATTCCCGAGGATGATAGTATGGCTATTATTCTTGGAAGACCTTTTCTGAATACTGCAGGGGCTGTTATTGATTGCAACAAAGGCAATGTCACTTTTCATGTCAATGGTAATGAGCATACGGTACACTTTCCGAGGAAACAACCTCAGGCTTTTAGTATCAACTATATTGGAAAAACTTCAACTATCACTATTGGAGGTTTTGAGTTTCCTATTCCTACTATCAAGAAGGCCTATGACATACTTATTGTTGGGGACATACATATCCCCATTGAGGGAACATAGTGTTATTCGAAAATTCTTCGGTTTCATGTTACTCGGAAAGAGTTTATTAACAAGACATGATCAACCTTATTAATGGATTCCTTTTGATAAACATGGGATAGGTGAATCTAGATAGCACAAACCTTCTGTACCCTTCTTTTAC
Organism: Secale cereale; assembly: GCA_902687465.1. Classification (NCBI taxonomy): domain Eukaryota; kingdom Viridiplantae; phylum Streptophyta; class Magnoliopsida; order Poales; family Poaceae; genus Secale; species Secale cereale. Next base: position 701,710,979 of record LR738710.1, on the reverse strand, counting down.
TTTCTGTTAATTAGGTTAAATAAAAGAAAAATAGCATTATCTGTCTATTTCCAGACTTATCCGTGCAATAAAAAAATATCCCGAAAATAAAAGTTCTCCTAATGCCATGAAAATGAAATATGATTTTTTTCTAGAATATTTAAGAAAATATGGCACTGAACACACATCAAGGGGAGCCGGCACGTCACCTCGAGGGCATAGGGCGCGCCCCCCTTCACAAGGCGTGCCCCCCTGCCTCGAGGGCCCCACGTGACCCCCCTCCACTTATCCTTTCACCCATACTCTTCTTCTTCCTCCCAAACAATCCCCAACCAGCTCAAACCCGAGTCCTAGCTCATTTTGCTGCCATTTTCGATCTCCTTGCTCAAAGCACCATTCACCAAACTGTTTAGAGAGATTGTTCCTTGGTATGTGACTCCTCCATTGGTCCAATTAATTTTTGTTATAGTGCTTTATTTGTTGAAAATTTGTGCTACTGTGGTCACCTTGTTCTTGAGCTTGCATGTCAATTTTTCTTGGTCCCAAGTAGTTCTAATGCATGATATAGCTTCTAGGCACTTATAGGAGTTGTTGCTATCATTCTTGTTGAGTTTGGTTAACTTTTATTGTGAGTTACTAAAAATTTCAGAAAATTTTAGAAAAATGTCTAGGAAAAACTTCCAAGGTGGTCCTTCAAGGAAGCAAGGACCGAGACTTGCGTTCCGTGAGCCCGACGATGAGCCACCGAGGGATGCTGATGTACGGCCTTGTGAATGGCCGTCGGATGAATTTATGAGTCAAGAGGGTATCAAAGATGAATTTTACGCATATGTGCGTAACGCTGACCTCGAGGACTTCATGCAAGATAAGTGCCTCCAATACCGTGGCTTGACTGGTAACTTTGTGAGAAGGTTTAAATTTTCATCTTCACGTAATTCTCACACTATCTTGTTTGATCTTTATGATAAATCTTACACCATGGACTTCGAGGATTTTAATGAAGCCTGCAAGCTCCCACAGTGGGGCAGTATGAGTGATCCTCGTAAATTTGAATTTAGAGAATTTCTTGCTAGTATCATAGTGGGAGAATCCAGGGACATCACACAAGCCACCACGGGGAGCATACATTTTCCTGCTATTCATTACTTTGCTCTCTTTATCGGTAGATGCATAAATGGTAAAGATGAGGCTTGTCACATGTGTGTCCCTGATCTTAGCGTTCTCAGGAGCGCTGTACTAGGTGACAGGCAATATAACTTAGGAGCAATTGTTGCATGTAGACTGCACCATAATGGTTCGAATGGAGATTTATTTGGTGGGATCTATGCTACTCGCATAGCCCGCTATCTTGGTGTGTCTGTGCACCCTTATGATGAACCTTTACCTGATGCTTATTTAGACTGTAATGCTATGGCTAGTCACCGGTTTATAGAGTGGGATAATCAAACTCTCAAATATCGACTAATCTTTAACCGGCAACATGCCATCCCTATTGTTCTTCCTGCCCCTACTTTGTTTAATTGTCAGAAAAAGGGGAGATACACTATAACTATGGAGGAGGCGAATGCCCATTACAACATGATGGAGGCAGCCCGTCTTTGAGCTACAGCTCAACAGGCAGCATCTGCTGCATCACAGTACGACCCCAACTACAACATTGGATATCCTTCAGGCCAATACTGGCCATAGACCAACTTAGGCCAAAAGCCTAAGCTTGGGGGAGTACGTGTTTCTCACCGACTTACACTCATGTTCACACTTATTCTAGTTGTGGGTGCTCACACTCTTTCACCGTACCATCCATGCTTAGTTTAAATTTCTTTTTCTTAGTCCTGTTCTTGTGTGCTAGAAAAACCGAGAAAAACAAAAAATATTAGTTGTAGCTTCTAGCTAGTTTACTCTCTTTGCTAGTAGTAGTAACTACAAATGAAAACCCAAAAAGATTTCCCGTTCTTCTTTTGCTTGTTGGGAGCTTTCCCGTGTAAATAGTTTCTTTTCTTTTCTTTAGGGGTTAAGAGTAGAAGACCATGATTAAAATGCTTAGTGGCTCTCATATGCTTTGTTGTTGATTTAACCTTGAGCCATATTACCTTGTCTTCTCTCTTGTATTGAATGCCTGCACATTCCAGCTTAGTCCAATGCACGTGCACTATTATTATTATACACACCGTTCGGTCGTGCGAGTGAAATGTAATAAGGATGATATATGAGGAACCAATTGGGATGAGAAAAGCTGGTATGAACTCGACCTCTCTTGTTTTTGTAAATATGATTGCTCGTCGTTCTTGATTCAGCTTGTTATGAATGAAACATGTTTGCAATGACAAGTAGAGATCATAGTTGCTTATGCCATGCTTAATTAGCTGAGAGTTTATAATGGTCTATCTTGCGTGCCAACATGATATTAAAATGGTTGTGATGTGGTATGATGGGTGGTATCCTCCTCTGAACGATTTAAGTGACTTGACTTGGCACATGTTCACGCATGAAGTTGAAACAAATCAACATAGCCTCCATGATATTTATGTTCATGGTGATTTATATCCTACTCATGCTTGCATTCATTGTTGATTAATTTTAATGCATGTTCATGACCGTTGTTTCTCTCTAGCTGGTCGCTTCCCAATCTCTTTCTAGCCTTCACCTGTACTAAGCAGGAATACTGCTTGTGCATCCACTTCCATAAACCCCAAAGTTATTCCATATGAGTCCACCGTACCTTCCTATATGCGGTATTTACCTGTCGTTCCAAGTAAATTTGTATGTGCCAAACTCTAAACCTTCAAATGAAATTCTTTTTTGTATGCTCGAACAGCTCATGTATCAACTAGGGTTGTCTATATCTTCCATGCTAGGTGGGTTATTCTCACGATGAGTGGACTCCGCTCATCATTCACGAGAAAATGGCTGGTAATTGGGATGCCCAGTCCATGCTCAAAATCATAATAATTAAACAAAACTCCCCAGGGCTGTTGCTTGTTTGGACGGTAACTCGTGGATTCGGCTGGTCGTGGAGTGTGCTTGTTGGTGGTTGGGGGAGTATAAACTTTACCATTCTATTTGGGAACCGCCTATAATGTGCGTAGCATGGAAGATATCGAGATTCTTGGTTGTTATGTTGACAATGAAAGTATACTGCTCAAAATGTTATTCAATCTCTATTTAAAAATCAAGCTCTGGCACCTCTACAAATCCCTGCTTCCCTCTGCGAAGGGCATATCTATTTACTTTTATGCAGAGTCATCATCCTCTTATCAAAAAGCACCAGTAGGGGAGCACCTCTGTCGTTGCATGTATTACTATTAATTTTCATTGAGTATGATCATGATCGGATCTCTTTTACCATGAATTACAATGTCTAGTCAGTCCTTGATCTTTAAAGGTGCTCTGCATTTATGTTTTGCGGTCTTAGAAAGGGCTAGCGAGATACCATCCTGTTATATCATATCATGATTGTTTTGAGAAGTGTTGTCATCCGAGATTTATTATTATTGCTTGCTAGTTGATTATGCCATTGATGTGAGTAGTCTTGAGACCTGAAAGTTATTGTGAATGTGGTTAGTTCATGATCTTGTTGAAAACCTGAATGCTAGCTTACATATTTACAACAACAAGAGCAAACAAAGTTTGTCAAAGTTTTTCTTTATCACTTTCAGTTTATCAACTAAATTGCTTCAGGACAAGCAAAGGTTTAAGCTTGGGGGAGTTGATACGTCTCCAATGTATCTACTTTTCCAAACACTTTTGCCCTTGTTTTGGACTCTAACTTGCATGATTTGAATGGAACTAACCCGGACTGACGCTGTTTTCAGCAGAACTGCCATGGTGTTGTTTTTGTGCAGAATAAGAAGTTTTCGGAATCGCTTGGAAATCAACGGAGAATTATTTCAGAAAATATAAAAAATACCTGCAAGAAGATCCACACCTGGGGGCCCACGGGCTGTCCTCGAGGGTGGGGGGCGCGCCCCCCTGTCTCGAGGGTATCCCGATGCCCCACCGACGTATCCCCAGGTCCTATATATTCTGTTTCGTCGAGAAAAAAAATCAAGGAGAAGGAATTATCACGCTTTACGAGACGGGCCGCCGCCAAGCCCTAATCTCTCTCAGGAGGGCTGATCTGGAGTCCGTTCGGGGCTCCGGAGAGTGGAGATCGTCGCCATCGTCATCATCAACCTTCCTCCATCATCAATTCCATGATGCTCACCGCCGTGTGTGAGTAATTCCATCGTAGGCTTGCTGGACGGTGATGGGTTGGATGGGATCTATCATGTAATCGAGTTAGTTTTGTTAGGGTTTGATCCCTAGTATCCACTATGTTCTGAGATTGATGTTGCTATGACTTTGCTATGCTTAATGCTTGTCACTAGGGCCCGAGTGCCATGATTTCATATCTGAACCTATTATGTTTTCATGAATATATGTGTGTTCTTGATCCTATCTTGCAAGTCTATAGTCACCTACTATGTGTTATGATCCGGCAACCCCGAAGTGACAATAATCGGGACCACTCCCGGTGATGACCTTAGTTGGAGGAGTTCGTGTATTCACTATGTGTTAATGCTTTGGTCTGGTACTCTATTAAAAGGAGGCCTTAATATCCCTTAGTTTCCAATAGGACCCCGCTTCCACAGGAGGGTAGGACAAAAGATGTCATGCAAGTTCTTTTCCATAAGCACGTATGACTATATTCGGAATACATGCCTACATTGCATTGATGAACTGGAGCTAGTTCTGTGTCACCCTAGGTTATAACTTCTACATGATGAATTGCATCCGACGTAATTTACCATCACCGATCCAATGCCTACGAGCTTTACCTATATTGCTAGTTGCTTATTTACTTTTCCGTTGCTATTATCACAAAAACTACAAAAACACTATCTTTACTTTTATTGCTGCTACCGCCACTATCATATTACTGTGCTACTAAACTATCTTGCTGCAGATACTAAGTTTCCAGGTGTGGTTGAATTGACAACTCAGCTGCTAATACTTAAGAGTATTCTTTGGCTCCCCTTGTGTCGAATCAACAAATTTGGGTTTAATACTTTACCCTCGAAAACTGTTGCGATCCCCTACACTTGTGGGTTATCATGCAATAAATATCAACATAAAAGCATGATGCAAAATGGACGTATCAAGAGCGCTCCATATTTCCATTGACCGTGATGACGCCACGTGGTCCAGGCGTTTTGAGCCTTAAATAAGCATAATGCGGGACTGCATTAAAGCGAGTGAAGGCCATTCTTCTGAGTAGTGCATGATAGCCACTTCGGAAAGGAGCTATGTCGAATATTAGCTCTTCTCTTCGAAAGTTATCGAGAGAGCCGAATACGACCTCCAATGTTAAAGAGCCCGTGCAGCAGGCTTCTGAAGGAAATATGCCCTAGAGGCAATAATAAAGATGTTATTTGTATTTCCTTATATCATGATAAATGTCTTTTATTCATGCTAGAATTGTATTAACCGGAAACTTAGTACATGTGTGGATACATAGACAAAACAGTATGTCCCTAGTATGCCTCTACTAGACTAGCTCATTGATCAAAGATGGTTATGTTTCCTAGCCATAGACATGAGTTGTCATTTGATCAACGGGATCACATCATTAGGAGAATGATGTGGTGGACAAGACCCATCCGTTAGCATAGCACTATGATCGTTTAGTTTAACTGATATTGCTTTCTTCATGACTTATACATGTTCCTATGACTATGAGATTATGCAACTCCCGAATACCGTAGGAACACCTTGTGTGCTATCAAACGTCACAACGTAACTGGGTGACCATAAAGATGCTCTACAGGTGTCTCCGAAAGTATTCGTGGTGTTGGCATAGATCAAGATTAGGATTTGTCACTCCGAGTGTCGGAGAGGTATCTCTGGGCCCTCTCGGTAACACACATCACAATAAGCCTTGCAAGCAAAAGACTAATGAGTTAGTCACGAGATGATGTGTTACGGAACAAGTAAAGAGACTTGCTGGTAAACGAGATTGAACTAGGTATAAAGATACCGACGATCGAATCTCGGGCAAGTAACATACCGTTTGACAAAAGGAACAACGTATGTTGTTATGCGGTTCTGACCGATAAAAGATCTTCGTAGAATATGTAGGAGCCAATATGAACATCCAGGTTCCGCTATTGGTTATTGACCGGAGATGAGTCTCGGTCATGTCTACATAGTTCTCGAACCCATAGGGTCCGCACGCTTAACGTTTGATGACGATCGGTATTATGAGTTTTTGAGTATTGATGTACCGAAGGTAGTTCAGAGTCCCGGATGAGATCATGGACATGACGAGGAGTCTCGGAATGTCCGAGACATAAAGATTGATATATTGGACGGCTATATTCGGACACCGGAAGTATACCGGAAAAGTTTCGGATTTATCGGGAATGCCGGAGGGGGTTACCGGAACCCCCTACGAGAGGGGATGGTCCGTAGTGGGCCTAAAGGATGAGAGAGAGGCAGCCCATAGGGCTCGCCGGCGCCCCCACCTAGGAATCCTAGTTGGACTAGGATTGGGGGGGGGGGGCGCCACCTCTCCTAATCCTTTCCCCCTTCTTCCTTCCGGTGAATCCTACTAGGAATAGGATTGCAATCCTATTCCTAGTAGGAGTCCCCTCCCTAGCCGCACCATAGGAGGTGGACGGCCCCTCCTCCCTTGCTCCTTTATATACGGGGGCAGGGGGGCACCCAAAGACACACAAGTTGAATTGTTTTAGCCGTGTGCGGTGCCCCCCTCCACAGAATCACACCTCGGTCGTACCGTCGCGGAGCTTAGGCGAAGCCCTGCGCCGGTGAACACATCATATCCATCACCACACCGTCGTGCTGACGAAACTCTCCCGTGAAGCTCTACTGGATCAAGAGCTCGTGGGACGTCATCAAGCTGAACGTGTGCTGAACGCGGAGGTGCCGTACGTTCGGTGCTTGATCGGTTGGATCGCGAAGAAGTTCGACAACATCAACCGCGTCACTTGACGCTTCCGCTCCCGGTCTACGAGGGTACGTAGACACACTCTCCCCTCTCGTTGCTATGCATCTGGTAGATAGATCTTGCGTGATCGTAGGAAAATTTTAAAATACTACGTTCCCCAATAGTGGCATCATGAGCCAGGTCTATGCGTAGATGATATGCACGAGTAGAACACAATGAGATTGTGGACGATACTAGTCATACTGCTTACCAGCATGTCATACTTTGCTTCGGCGGTATTGTGAGATGAAGCGGCCCGGACCGACATTACGCGTACGCTTACGCGAGACTGGTTTCACCGTTACGAGCACTCGTTGCTTAAAGGTGACTGGCGGGTGTGTGTCTCTCTCACTTTAGCTGAATCAAGTGTGGCTACGCCCGGTCCTTGTGAAGGTTAAAACAGCACATACTTGACGAAACATCGTTGTGGTTTTGTATGCGTAGGTAAGAACGGTTCTTGCTAAGCCCGTAGCAGCCACGTAAAACTTGCAACAAACAAAGTAGAGGACGTCTAACTTGTTTTTGCAGGGCATGTTGTGATGTGATATGGTCAAGACATGAGTTATACGATTTTGTATGAGATGATCATGTTTTGTAAAGTTATCGGCAACTGGCAGGAGCCATATGGTTGTCGCTTTATTGTATGAAATGCAATCGCCATGTAATTGCTTTAGTTTATCACTAAGCGGTAGCGATAGTCGTAGAAGCAATAGTTGGCAAGACAATACCGATGCTACGATGGAGATCAAGGTGTCAAGCCGGTGACGAAGGTAATCATGACGGTGCTTTGGAGATGGAGATCAAAAGCACAAGATGATGATGGCCATATCATGTCACATATTTTGATTGCATGTGATGTTTATCTTATTATGCTTCTTATTTTGCTTAGAACGACGGTAGCATTATAAGATGATCCCTTACTAAATTTCAAGGTATAAGTGTTCTCCCTGAGTATGCACCGTTGCGAAAGTTCGTCGTGCCGAGACACCACGTGATGATCGGGTGTGATAAGCTCTACGTTCAAATACAACGGGTGTAAGCCAGTTTTGCACACGCAGAATACTCGGGTTAAACTTGACGAGCCTAGCATATACAGATATGGCCTCGGAACACTGGAGACCGAAAGGTCGAGCGTGAATCATATAGTAGATATGATCAACATAAGATGTTCACCATTGAAAACTACTCCATCTCACGTGATGATCGGACATGGTTTAGTTGATTTGGATCACGTGATCATTTAGATGACCAGAGGGATGTCTATCTAAGTGGGAGTTCTTTAAATTAATATGATTAAATTGAACTTTAATTTATCATGAACTTAGTCCTGATAGTTTTGCATATCTATGTCGTTGTAGATCAATGGCCCGTGCTACCGTTCCTTTGAATTTTAATGCATTCCTAGAGAAAGCTAAGTTGAAAGATGATGGTAGCAATTACACGGACTGGGTCCGTAACCTGAGGATTATCCTCATTGCTGCACAGAAGAATTATGTCCTTGAAGCACCGCTAGGTGACAAGCCCCCTTCCGCTAATGCAGACGCTTTGAACATCTGGCTGTCGCGGTCTGATGACTACACGATAGTTCAGTGTGCCATGCTTTACGGCTTAGAACCGGGACTTCAACGACGTTTTGAACGTCATGGAGCATATGAAATGTTCCAGGAGTTGAAGTTAATATTTCAAGCAAATGCCCGAATTGAGAAATATGAGATTTCCAATAAGTTCTACAGCTGCAAAATGGAGGAGAATAGTTCTATCAGTGAACACTTGCTCAGAATGTCTGGGTACTACAATCATATGACTCAACTTGGTTGCAGTGTTGACGAAGATAGTGTTATTGATAGAGTTCTTCAATCACTGCCACCAAGCTATAAAGGCTTCGTGATGAACTATAACATGCAAGGGATGCAAAAGACAATTCCCGAGCTCTTCGCTATGCTCAAAGCTGCGGAGGTAGAAATCAAAAAGGAGCATCAAGTGTTGATGGTTAACAAGACCACTAGTTTCAAGAAAAAGGGCAAGGGAAAGAAAGGGAACTTCAAAAAGAATAGCAAATCAGTTGCTACTTCAACGAAGAAACCCAAATCTGGAGCCAAGCCTGAAACTGAGTGCTTCTACTGCAAGGGAACTGGACACTGGAAGCGGAACTGCCCCAAGTATTTGGCGGATAAGAAGGATGGCAAGATGAACAAAGGTATATGTGATATACATGTTATTGATGTGTACCTTACTAATGCTCGTAGTAGTACCTGGGTATTTGATACCGGTTCGGTTGCTAATATTTGTAACTCGAAACAGGGACTACAGATTAAACGAAGATTAGCTAAGGACGAGGTGACGATGCGCGTGGGAAACGGTTCCAAAGTCGATGTGATCGCCGTCGGCACGCTACCTCTACATCTACCTTCGGGATTAGTTTTAGACCTAAATAATTGTTATTTGGTGCCAGCGTTAAGCATGAACATTATATCTGGATCTTGTTTATTGCGAGACGGTTATTCATTTAAATCAGAGAATAATGGTTGTTCCATTTTAATGAATAATATCTTTTATGGTCATGCACCCTTGAAGAGTGGTCTATTCTTATTGGATCTCGATTGTAGTGATAAACATATTCATAATATTGAAACCAAAAGATGCAAGGTTAATAATGATAGTGCAACTTATTTGTGGCACTGCCGTTTAGGTCATATTGGTGTAAAACGCATGAAGAAACTCCATAATGATGGACTTTTGGAATCACTTGATTATGAATCACTTGGTGCTTGCGAACCATGCCTCATGGGCAAGATGACTAAAACTCCGTTCTCTGGAACCATGGAGCGAGCAACAGATTTGTTGGAAATCATACATACTGATGTATGTGGACCAATGAGTGTTGATGCTCGCGGCGGGTATCGTTATTTTCTGACCTTCACTGATGATTTGAGCAGATATGGGTATATCTACTTAATGAAACACAAGTCTGAAACATTTGAAAAGTTCAAAGAATTTCAGAGTGAAGTAGAGAATCATCGTAACAAGAAAATAAAGTTTATACGATCAGATCGTGGAGGAGAATATTTGAGTTACGAGTTTGGTCTTCATTTGAAACAATGTGGAATAGTTTCACAACTCACGCCACCTGGAACACCACAGCGTAATGGTGTGTCCGAACGTCGTAATCGTACTTTATTAGATATGGTGCGATCAATGATGTCTCTTACCGATTTACCACTATCGTTTTGGGGTTATGCTTTAGAGACAGCTGCATTCACGTTAAATAGGGCACCATCTAAATCCGTTGATACGACACCTTATGAACTATGGTTTGGCAAGAAACCAAAGTTGTCGTTTCTTAAAATTTGGGGCTGCGATGCTTATGTAAAAACACTTCAACCTGATAAGCTCGAACCCAAGTCGGAAAAATGTGTCTTCATAGGATACCCAAAAGAGACTGTTGGGTACACCTTCTATCACAGATCCGAAGGCAAAATATTCGTTGCTAAAAACGGATCCTTTCTAGAAAAAGAGTTTCTCTCGAAAGAAGTGAGTGGGAGGAAAGTAGAACTTGATGAGGTAATTGTACCTTTTCCCGGATTGGAAAATAGTACATCACAGGAAATTGTTCCAGTGATTCCTACACCAATTAGTGAGGAAGGTAATGATAATGATCATGAAACTTCAGATCAAGTTTCTACAGAACGTCGTAGATCAACCAGAGTACGTTCCGCACCAGAGTGGTACGGCAACCCAGTTCTGGAAATCATGTTACTAGACCATGATGAACCTACGAACTATGAGGAAGCGATGATGAGCCCAGATTTCGCAAAATGGCTTGAAGCCATGAAATCTGAGATGGGATCCATGTATGAGAACAAAGTATGGACTTTGGTTGACTTGCCCGATGATCGGCAGGCCATCGAAAATAAATGGAAAGAGGAAGACCGACGCAGACGGTAATATTACTGTTTACAAAGCTCGACTTGTTGCGAAAGGTTTTCGACAAGTTCAAGGAGTTGACTACGATGAGACTTTCTCACCTGTAGCGATGCTTAAGTCTGTCCGAATCATGTTAGCAATTGCCGCATTTTATGATTATGAAATCTGGCAAATGGATGTCAAAACTGCATTCCTAAATGGATATCTCAAAGAAGAGTTGTATATGATGCAACCAGAAGGTTTTGTCGATCCAAAAGGTGCTAACAAAGTATGCAAACTCCAGCGATCCATCTATGGACTGGTGCAAGCATCTCGGAGTTGGAATATACGCTTTGATGAGGTGATCAAAGCATATGGTTTTATACAGACTTTTGGAGAAGCCTGTATTTACAAGAAAGTGAGTGGGAGCTCTGTAGCATTTCTAATATTATATGTAGATGACATATTGTTAATTGGAAATGATATAGAATTTCTGAATAGCATAAAGGGATACTTGAATAAAAGTTTTTCAATGAAAGACCTCGGAGAAGCTGCTTACATATTAGGCATCAAGATCTATAGAGATAGATCAAGACGCTTAATTGGACTTTCACAAAGCACATACCTTGATAAGATTTTGAAAAGGTTCAAAATGGATCAGTCAAAGAAAGGATTCTTGCCTGTTTTACAAGGTATGAAGTTGAGTAAGACTCAATGCCCGACCACTGCAGAAGATAGAGAGAAAATGAAAGTCATTCCCTATGCCTCAGCCATAGGGTCTATCATGTATGCAATGCTGTGTACCAGACCTGATGTGTGCCTTGCTATAAGTCTAGCAGGGAGGTACCAAAGTAATCCAGGAGTGGATCACTGGACAGCGGTCAAAAACATCCTAAAGTATCTGAAAAGAACAAAGGATATGTTTCTCGTATATGGAGGTGACAAAGAGCTCGTCGTAAACGGTTACGTCGATTCTAGCTTTGACACTGATCCGGATGACTCAAAGTCACAAACCGGATATGTATTGAACGGTGGAGCTGTCAGCTAGTGCAGTTCCAAGCAGAGCGTCGTGGCGGGATCTACGTGTGAAGCGGAATACATAGCTGCTTCAGAAGCAGCAAATGAAGGAGTCTGGATGAAGGAGTTCATATCCGATCTAGGTGTAGTACCTAGTGCATCGGGTCCAATGAAAATCTTTTGTGACAACACTGGAGCCATAGCCTTGGCGAAGGAATCCAGGTTTCACAAGAGAACAAAGCACATCAAAAGACGCTTCAATTCCATCCGAGATATAGTCAAGGAGGGAGACATAGAGATTTGCAAAATACATACGGATCTGAATGTTGCAGACCCGTTGACTAAGCCTCTTCCACGGGCAAAACATGATCAGCACCAAGACTCCATGGGTGTGAGGATCATCACTTTGTAATCTAGATTATTGACTCTAGTTCAAGTGGGAGACTGAAGGAAATATGCCCTAGAGGCAATAATAAAGATGTTATTTGTATTTCCTTATATCATGATAAATGTCTTTTATTCATGCTAGAATTGTATTAATCGGAAACTTAGTACATGTGTGGATACATAGACAAAACAGTATGTCCCTAGTATGCCTCTACTAGACTAGCTCATTGATCAAAGATGGTTATGTTTCCTAGCCATAGACATGAGTTGTCATTTGATCAACGGGATCACATCATTAGGAGAATGATGTGGTGGACAAGACCCATCCGTTAGCATAGCACTATGATCGTTTAGTTTAACTGATATTGCTTTCTTCATGACTTATACATGTTCCTATGACTATGAGATTATGCAACTCCCGAATACCGTAGGAACACCTTGTGTGCTATCAAACGTCACAACGTAACTGGGTGACCATAAAGATGCTCTACAGGTGTCTCCGAAAGTATTCGTGGTGTTGGCATAGATCAAGATTAGGATTTGTCACTCCGAGTGTCGGAGAGGTATCTCTGGGCCCTCTCGGTAACACACATCACAATAAGCCTTGCAAGCAAAAGACTAATGAGTTAGTCACGAGATGATGTGTTACGGAACGAGTAAAGAGACTTGCCAGTAACGAGATTGAACTAGGTATAGAGATACCGACGATCGAATCTCGGACAAGTAACATACCGATGACAAAAGGAACAACGTATGTTGTTATGCGGTTTTGACCGATAAAAGATCTTCGTAGAATATGTAGGAGCCAATATGAACATCCAGGTTCCGCTATTGGTTATTGACCGGAGATGAGTCTCGGTCATGTCTACATAGTTCTCGAACCCGTAGGGTCCGCACGCTTAACGTTTGATGACGATCGGTATTATGAGTTTTTGAGTATTGATGTACCGAAGGTAGTTCGGAGTCCCGGATGAGATCACGGACATGACGAGGAGTCTCGGAATGTCCGAGACATAAAGATTGATATATTGGACGGCTATATTCGGACACCGGAAGTATACCGGAAAAGTTTCGGATTTATCGGGAATGCCGGAGGGGGTTACCGGAACCCCCTACGAGAGGGGATGGTCCATAGTGGGCCTAAAGGATGAGAGAGAGGCAGCCCATAGGGCTGGCCGGCGCCCCCACCTAGGAATCCTAGTTGGACTAGGATTGGGGGGGGGCGCCACCTCTCCTAATCCTTTCCCCCTTCTTCCTTCCGGTGAATCCTACTAGGAATAGGATTGCAATCCTATTCCTAGTAGGAGTCCCCTCCCTAGCCGCACCATAGGAGGTGGACGGCCCCTCCTCCCTTGCTCCTTTATATACGGGGGCAGGGGGGCACCCAAAGACACACAAGTTGAATTGTTTTAGCCGTGTGCGGTGCCCCCCTCCACAGAATCACACCTCGGTCGTACCGTCGCGGAGCTTAGGCGAAGCCCTGCGCCGGTGAACACATCATATCCGTCACCATGCCGTCGTGCTGATGAAACTCTCCCGTGAAGCTCTACTGGATCAAGAGCTCGTGGGACGTCATCAAGCTGAACGTGTGCTGAACGCGGAGGTGCCGTACGTTCGGTGCTTGATCGGTTGGATCGCGAAGAAGTTCGACAACATCAACCGCGTCACTTGACGCTTCCGCTCCCGGTCTACGAGGGTACGTAGACACACTCTCCCCTCTCGTTGCTATGCATCTGGTAGATAGATCTTGCGTGATCGTAGGAAAATTTTAAAATACTACGTTCCCCAACAGCTTCTACGCCCGATATCACTCCTTTAAAGGTCGTGCTGCTTGGCTTGATTCTTGACGGGTCTATCCCCATCTTGCGGACAGTGTCCTGGTATATCAGATTGAGACTGCTGCCGCCATCCATAAGGACTCGAGTGAGATGGTATCCATCAATTATTGGATCGAGCACTAGGGCAGCCGAATCCTCATGATGGATACTAGTCGTATGATCCTTGCGATCAAAGGTGATCGGACAGGCACCATGGATTGAATTTGGGGGCAACAGGCTCAACGGCATAGACATCTCGGAGTGCGCGCTTGCACTCCCTCTTTGGGATATGAGTGACATAGATCATGTTCACTGTTTTGATCTCTGATGGAAATTTCTTCTGTCCCCCTATGTTCGGTTGGTGAGGTTCATCCTCGTCTTCGCTCTGAGGTCCCTTTCCCTTGTGTTCAGCGTTGAGCTTGCCGGTCTGCTTGAAGACCTAACAACTACGGTTGGTATGGTTCGTAGGTTTAGCCGGGGTGCCATGGATCTGACAGGGCCTGTCTAATAATTTGTCCAGGCTAGATGGACTATCTTTGTTGCCTTTAAATGGCTTCTTCCGTTGACCGGGTCTGGAGCCATTGAATCCGGCGTTTACCGCTATATCATCTAGGCTTCCAGCATTATTTTGATGTTTGTTTTTGTCACATCGCGGCTTTCCATTGTCGTCCCTGACTTCGAATGTGCAAGGGTCACTGGTGCTGCTACGAGCTAACCAGTTGTCCTCGCCCGCGCAAAAACGGGTCATGGGCGTAGTTAGGGCTGCAATTGTCCTCGGCTTTTCCTGGCCGAGGTGTCTAGCTAGCCATTCGTCCTGGACACTGTGCTTGAAGGCCGCTAAGGCTTCGGTGTCCGGACAGTCAACGATTTGGTTCTTCTTAATGAGAAACCGATTCCAAAGATTATGAGTTGACTCCCCGGGTTGTTGGATTATGTGACTTAGATCGTCAGTATCCGGGGCCCGGATATAGGTCCCTTGAAAATTGGCCCGAAAAGCATTCTCAAGTTCTTTCCAACTTCAAATGGAGTTTTCTGGGAGGCTGTTCAGCCAGTGCCGAGCTGGTCCTTTCAGCTTGAGGGGTAAGTATTTGATGGCATGGAGATCATCTCCACGAGCCATGTTGATGTGAAGAATAAAGTCTTCTATCCAGACAACAGGATCCGTCGTTCCATCATACGCCTCGATATTACGGGTTTAAACCCTTTTGGAAATTCGTGATCCAGCACCTCATCGGTTAAGCACAGAGGGTGCGCGGCACCCCTGTATTTTGCTATGTCGTGGCGTAGGTCCGACGGTTGTGATGTTCGGTATTGGCTACGAACTGGTATATGACCGACATATTTGGCTTGATAACCGCCATCCTGTGCGGGAGCATGGTCCCTGGATCCGTAGATGGATCTGGTCTTGCCAGCCTTTTTGTTCAGGTCCTCATGTAGATCATGTTTCTGGCTCTGAGCCGCGACCTCCTTTCGTTTAAGGGGAGGGGTTGCGGGCTTGTGTACGCCGTTGCTAGCCACTCTGTCCCGTCCACGAGGTGGTCGGTCCGGCTTATCGGCGATATTGTTCTTCGGCGGTATAGGCGCAATAGCCTCGTCGTCGAATCCGGGCAGCAGTTTTCGCTTAGGATAGCCCTTTGTCTGGCGATTGTAGCCATATTTTTTCTCAGCGTCTAGCACTTCGTTCCATCTATCATTGAGCGTATCCTGTGCGGCTTTAAGCCGCTGCTGCTGCTTTTTCAGGATTCTTGCGGTGGCAATAAGCCTCTGATGGAAGCGCTCTTGTTCTAAGGGTTCTTCTGGGACGATGAATTCGTCGTCGCCTAGGCTAACATCCTCTTCGGAGAGAGGTTGATAATTGCTGTCTTCGGCATCGCTGTGACTGTGATCAGACAGCGGTCCCGGACTGTGTTCGCCGTCCTCTCACTCGTCCTGCTCCATCGCTGGATCTGCGGGGTCATCGGCTTGGTACGGATTATCACCGTTGTTAGTAACAGTGTTGCTATCTTCCCCTTTACGGGATCGAGATCGGCGCTTCTGACGCTGACGCTCGGGAGGTTCATCGACAGGCTTATCCTTTTTGGGATCACTATCGCCGTCGTCTTCCTTCTCTGTAGGTGTGTCCACCATATATATACATCGTACGAGGACGTAGTCGACCATCGCCCAGTTACGGGCGGGTATTGGTCTAGATATGCTTCGGCTTTGAGGTCCATCCCTTCGAAGTCTTCGGAAGCGTAGTCAAGTAGATCGGTTAATCTTCGACCGTGGCTACCAAGTGGGTGGTGGGTGGGAAGCTAAATTCTCCATCATCAGCCTCCAGTTCAAACCGGATATAATTAGGCTGTGAGTCCCCTGCTAAGGAGAGGGATTTTAATGAGTTTAGCACATCGCCTAAAGGTGAGAGCCGGAAGATATCTGCGGAGCCGAATTCGACGGTAGGCGCCTGATCAAGCTCGAAGGACACAAATGCACATGGTTCGGAACCTGTAGCCGGAGACGAGTCCGAAGTTTCGGTAACACAGACCCCGCTCTAGGTTGGGTCTGTGTGCGGCTCCAGCGCCGCCGAGTCTGCGGCTTCCGTGGCGGGGTTGAGCTTCCCGTCCTCGGGTGACGCGATCTGCTCCGGATCTAGGGCCAGAGTAGTTACATGTGCTATCCCCTGGATGTGGTCCGATGACAGATTTATGTCATGTTCATCGTGGTGGCAGGGAGCGGTCGCCATGGGCTCGAATCCATTGAAGATCAAGTCTCCGCGGATATCAGCAATGTAGTTCAAGCTTCCAAACTTGACCTGATGGCCAGGGGCATAGCTCTAAACCTGCTCGAGGTGGCCTTGTGTGTTGGCACAGAGCGTGAAGCCGCCAAACACAAAAAGCTGACCGGGAAGGAAGATCTCCTCTGCGGTGGTGCCGTCGTTGTTGACGAAGCGATCCATCGGTCCTTCGGTCGACGACATAGTGGAACTCTCAATGAAAGCACCAATGTCGGTGTCAAAACCGACGGATCTCGGGTAGGGGGTCCCGAACTATGCGTTTGTGGATCGATGGTAACAGGAGACAAAGGACACAGTGTTTACCCAGGTTTGGGCCCTCTCGATCGAGGTAAAACCCTACTCTTGCTTGATTGATCTTGATGAATATGATTACATTAGTTGATCTACCTCGAGATCGTAATGGCTAAACCCTAGAAGTCTAACCAGGGTGATTGCTATGAATCGGCTATTGTTATTCAACCTCTACGGACTAAACCCTCCAGTTTATATATGCACCAGATGTCCCTAGGCAGGGCCAGGCCGGTGAAATTAGGGGCCCTGTGCCAAACCCTAAAATACATCTACCACTAGAAGAAGAATGACAGGTGAAGAGATGCACTGCGGCATAGGACCAAGTCGTCATCCACCCGCAGGCTACAAGCGACTTCACATAGCACGGTTGTCAATCAAAGGCCTTTTTTTGGTGGCATTTCATAAAAAAAATCTGTCATAGTTATATTTAAAATATTTTGGAAAAATCGCCTTAAATAAAAAGTTTGTGACAATTTCACCAAAATACCTCAAAAACATTATATATTACAGCAATCTGGGAAAAAATAAAAAATAATTTTATACTTGGGTATTTTTCATTGTGCCGCAAATAATCGGAGAATAGCTCGAATAGAATGCTAGATATGGAGTTAAACATCTCTAATCACGAGTAGAAAGTGGCGTCTTTATATTCTCGTGTTAGTATTTAGTATATGGGATATTCGCCTATTACCAAGGTTGATGTAATAAATAACTGATCTTCTTTTAGCCCTGAACGGTCAGGCCAGTTGCACTGAACTAGCATAATGTTTTTGTACTGAGCTACTACAAAAATTTCGAGGCCCCTAAAAATCAGAGTCCCTGTGCGGCCGGCACCGGTGCACATGTGGCTGGCCCGGGCCTGTCCCTAGGGTTTGTACATGACCATCTTGCAGAGGAAGGAAAGATTACACCCGAACCTAAAACCTGCCATTATACGTACATAGGAGTCCTATCCAGATACGAGAGACGATCTTCAACGATGATCTTCACGGCCCACCAGTCCGACCCACAACGAGTTATCCAGCCACATGAGGACCCCTCAATCCAGGACTCCCTCAATCACCAACAGCTCTCCCATCTTCCGGAGGGCTATCTTCATCAACATCTTCACCAGCACCATCTCATCTCAAACCCTAGTTCATCTCTTGTGATCAATCTTGTTACCGAAACTATAGATTGTTGCTTGTGGGTGATTAGTAGTGTTGATTACAACTTGTAGTTGATTACTATATGGTTTATTTGGTGGAAGATTATATGTTGCTATATATTACCCCTCTGATCTTGAGCATGTTCATCACTTGTGAGTAGTTACCTTTGTTCTTGAGGTTACGGGAGAAATCATGTTGCAAGTAATCATGTGAATTTGATATGTGTTCGATACTTCGATAGTATGTATGTTGTGATTCCCTTAGTGGTGTCATGTGAACGTCGACTACATGAAACTTCACCATATTTGGGCCTAAGAGAATGCATTGTGGAGTAGTAATTAGATGGTGGGCTACGAGAGTGACATAAACTTAAACCCCAGTTTATGCATTATTCCGTAAGGGACCGATTGGATCTAAAAGTTTAATGCGGTTAGAATTTATTCTTAATACTTTTCTCGTAGTTGCGGATGCTTGCGGGAGGGTTAATCATAAGTAGGAGGTTTGTTCAAGTAAGAATATCACCTAAGCACCGATCCACCCACATATCAAATTATCAAAGTAGCAAACACGAATTGAACCAACATGATGAAAGTGACTAGATGAAATTCCCGTGTATCCTCAAGAACGCTTTGCTTATTATAAGAAACCGTTTTGGCATGTCCTTTGCCACAAAAGGATTGATCTATCTTGCTGCACATTTTCTACTACCATCGTTACTTGCTCATTACAAAATTATCTTGCTACCAAACTACTCTGCTACTTACAATTTCAGCACTTGCAAACATTACCTTACTAAGAAACACTTGTCATTTTCTTCTGATCCTCGTTGGGTTCGACACTCTTACTTATCAAAAAGAGCTACAATTGATCCCCTATACTTGTGGGTCATCACATCACAACAAAAATCGAAAAATGCTATTGTTATTCTTTTACCTTGGATGCTTTCCGTCGAACACCCAGTAGACACATAGGTGAATTCCGGCATAGCTCGTTGTGGCCGATGCGGGGTCACTGAACTGGCTAGGAATGGACTCGGCGTGTTCTTGCTGCCGCCGGGTCAGAGCCTCAACCGAGAGCTCTGAAGGAGCAATAACTCAGCGGTGGTCCCGGCGTCCACGTGGGTTACCGGGATGCAGATGATCAACCTACACGGTGAGCCCTGGTGTTGCGGCGGCCATATCGGACGACGGAGGGGCAGGGAACAACCAAATTTGCTGCAAATCTAGCAGTGGAACCTTAATGACG
>LR738710.1:701596810-701681022 GCA_902687465.1 Secale cereale | reverse complement strand
GCATCCTGGTGGGGTCAGTGGTCATTCAGTAGTGCAAGTTGACAAAAGCATGGCTATCTAACACCAAAAAAGTAGGACACGACTATCATTCAGTAGTGCAAGTTGAGTCACTTATTTTGGGACGGAGGGAGTATATAATTGCTAGTCAGTAAGTACACGGCGATTTCAAACAATTCACATTCTTAAATACATTGGCAAATAGCAGGGGAAATGATGGAAATCTGCCATTTCTGGCTTGGCTAAATCAGCCACCACCTGAGAGGTGCATTTATAACTGATTTAAATGTATAGTTGTCCACACGGGAACCGGTTGTCAGTGTTAATTGATTTGAACATGGTTCCATGAGTGCACAGAAATCAGACTATTTATGGTATTCCAAATCAGAAAACTGGATTCTAAACAATGCATCATTTAAAGTAGAAAAATGCTAACATTTTTATTCAAGAACAAAGGACAAACCTTTCCATCTTTGTCACTATCAAAGCAATGGATCATCTTAGATAGCTCAAAATCTGTCCAGATGAAATCATTTATATTGGCCATTTTTTCAAGATCCCATGGTGCGATGTATCCTTTTCCAGCTTCTGTGCACCAAAGTAGTAACCAATTCACAGTCCATAAAAGTAAAATATTTAGATAAAACATTATAGTACACTGACAAGAAAATAGGAACTATGCCAATCAAAATTTTGTGCTTCTGCTATGAACATAACTAAACCCATTTGTCTATAGGGGAATACCCAACTGAAGATACTTGAGTGTGGACAAATCAGCTTGGTTTGTTGAATACTGTTTAAGAATTAATCTTAATTCCCCTGGTAAGCATCACAGGATCACACCATACATAACTTTAACCAATACGCAAATCACAAGGGCATCAGAACAAAATGCCTATGTTACTTTAGGCTCATAGGCTTTCCTACTAAGACTGTTTACTCAACAAACAATTATGTATAGATGCAACACAAAATCCATTTTCTAAGGGAACTCAGGTTTTAAATGCCATAAAAGGACTTCCAAGTCAGATAAAATACCATCAAATGAGAAGAATATTGTCACCACATCATCTTCCGACAGTTGAATTCTGCTCCTGACCTGAAAGCAAGCAATGGAAGCACAATTATGCAAAACACAAGTAAGATTGGGATATAAAGCTAATACTGTACATGTCATTCTGGAAGGAACATACATGCTTCTTTGTCTTCCTGTTTTTAGCGGAGTCTTTAACAGGTGTGGTGTTATCATTTTTGCGCGGCGTGCTTTTTTGTGCTTTTGCTCCTCTGCTTGAAGTTTCTGCAGCTGTCGCTGTCCTCACGGGACTTTTTGAAGGTTCTGTTGTCACGGAACTTTTTGAAGATTCTTCCAGGGAGAGTGCAATCGCCTGCATATGGTGAAGAATCATAAGAAAAAGGATCACGAGTTCAATTAGTTTACAGAGGGAGTATGTATTACCTGTTGTAAGGCTGCATCATCATCCATAAAATCGGTGAAGGGAGCACCTTCTTCGTTAACAGTACTTTTAGAAGAGCTTCCCAAGTTCATTTTCTTCTTTGCCTTCCCCTGAAAAGAAAGCAGAGAAAAGAAAAACTATGCATCAGTACTAAGATAAAAGAGCAGACAGTTATATTAACATGGTATTTCACATTCCATTTCTTTGGGAGATCTCCAACCCATCGTGTAGTAAAATATATCGACCTTGTGTTGCTGCTTAGATATCGATAAAACCGTGATCCAGCAATTTAACCTGGAAGGATGCCATGAACAAGCCCACTAACCCTAATGTCAATAGAACCGATAAAAAAAGTGCTTATACATTATCACCAAAACAAAGGCGTCAACTAATTCATACTAGAAGCGATGATGCACGCAAGATTCAAGGGCCTGGATTAGTGGATTTGTTCCACTGAAAAATATTCAAGGGCCTGAATTAGTGGATTTGTTCCACTGGAAAATGGGGGCACCTTTTGGTTAGACCTAGAGGAAGCCTTGAACTCCTCCTTGGAGTCTTGGTCACTGGCCGACGAGCTCTCCTCCCCGTCCTCTTCCTCGCCGCCGCCCCCGTCGGATGGGAGGTACTCCTCATCCGCATCGTCGGATCGTTTCTTCTTTTTTGTCTTGGTGGCCGCCGCCGCCGCCGCCGCGGAGGACGGCTGGTTGAGGAGGGGGGACGCCGCTAGGCGGCGGATGCCGAGGGCCTCGAGGCGGGCCTCGTTCTCCCGTATCCGCGCCAGCCGCTGCTTCTCGTACTCCGTCAGGGGTTGCTCCTCTCCCGCCATGGCGACGCAGCGGCTGCGTTTTTTTTCCTCTCTCTCTCCGAAGAAACTGTGAGATTGCCACGGGTTTCTTCTCTTGATTTTTCTTTGAGGGGTCTTCTGTTGATTTTCTCGTATGGGCCTGATTTTATTGGGTTGATATGGGCCTTTTCTATGGGCCTGATTTTATTATGCGGATGGGCCGTAGGAAGATATAGCTCTACTCAAACAAGCCTTTGTAATGAGAGCAACTAGTTAACCTTCAAGTATCTCAGGGATCGAGTGTGGGAATAGATTAAAGGATGGATGGCAAAACTACTATCTTCTGGTGATAAAGAGGTTCTGATTAAGTCCGTAGCTCAAGCAATCCCCGTCTTCTTCATGGCATGCTTCCGACTTCCACGAGGTCTTTGTGAGAATATCACCTCCATCATCCGTTAATTTTGGTGGGGCTCGAAGCAAGGAAAGAGGAAGCCGTGCTGGGTTGCTTGGGATACTATAACGTTGCCAAAACATCTGGGAGGTTTGGGATTTCGTGACACGGAGATTTTCAATCTTGCTCTCCTAGCGAGACAGGCCTGGCGAACCTTTACGTACAACACATCCCTTAGTGCTAGAATTCTCAAGGCGGTTTATTTTCCAGACTGTTCTCTGCTACAAGCTGAACTTGGCTCGCATCCCTCCCAAATATGGCGGGCCATTCTAGACGGACGTGAGGTTATGGCACATGGGGTTATTCGAAGGATAGGTGATGGTGAGACGACGAGTATTTGGAGTGATAATTGGATTCCTAGAGACAATTTCAAATGCCCAGTAACATCGCTTGTTCCTAATGCTCCTGTTAAAGTGGCAGAGCTTATTGAAAATACAACTGCTAGTTGGAAAGAGAATCTGGTCCGATCTGTTTTCACTTAGGGAGATGCGGAAGCCATCCTGCGGATCCCGCTATGCACACGTCAAGTCGAGGACTTCTGGGCATGGCATGAAGAGACCCGAGGGGGTTTCAGTGTTCGGTCGGCCTACAGAATGATCATGCGTTTAAAACACGCTCACGAGGCTAGTTTTGAGGAACACGGTGAGACCTCGTATGATCCCAGTGAAACCAAAAAGTGGTCTATGATATGGCAGATGCAGGTCCCCTCGAAGCTGAAGTTTTTTGTTTGGCGTCTCGCCCAAAAGTCCATGCCAACTGGCACTGTTTTGAAGCATCGGCATATGGCAACGGAAGACGCTTGTCCATTTTGCCGGGCAGTCGATACGTGGAAACATACTCTCATCTCTTGCCCGATGACGGCTAGTGTTTGGGCACTGGCACCGGAAGAACTCGTAGCTCACATGATTGATCGGGGAGAGGATAATCCGAGGGAGTGGCTGTTCTCCATGCATGAATTGTTGCCAAGGGAACATTTTGATCAACTGGTGGTCACGTTATGGGTGCTCTGGGGGTACGGAGGAAGGCTATTCATGAAAACATTTTCCAAACACCTCATTCACTTCATACGTTCATAACAAAATACTTGGCCGAACTGCAAATTGTCAATAAGAGATCACCGGGGGTCCGTGTGCCGGCTGTGGCGCGATCTGAGAGGTGGTTGGCTCCTACGGCTGGCAATTCTACGGTGAAAGCGGTTCTACGGTGAAAGCGGCTGGCAATTCTACAACATGGGATCTAGTTTTGAAGACCTCGACGCGATTCTACGGTGAAAGCGGTTCGAGATTTGGACGCATGGTTTAAGAGATAAAACGTTTTGAATAAACGGATCTACGAAAAAAAGGAAAACGCTCAGGTTACGACAACTGACGCACATGCAGCGCGTAATTTGTCGCAACCTGAGGTTTTGATGTGATCTTTACAACAAGTACTCTTTAATTAGTAATTTTGCTTTCTAATTGCGCGATGGCCCTCGAAACCTTTCTAGTACTTTTTTCTTTCTGAGCACATCAATTCAAAACAAGCATGAACCAGCACACTCACACATTCGTAAAATGCTAACGCTGTTCTTGTGGACATGGATCAAAAACCAACCTTCTTTTTAGGCAAATTAATTCACTGTGCAGCTGCCGTCTATATGAACACACGACAGCAGCGCCCGCCCAAGAAAACACACACATGGACACTACAGCAGTGAAGCAAAGGTCATCTAGGAGATGGCCGCCTCCGCCCAGGCCAGTGAGGAGTCCCTGACGGACGTGTCGACGCCTTCCTCGAGGATGGCCCCGATCATGTTCATGGAAGGCCTCCGCGACGGCTCGGCGTCAACGCACAGGTTCACCACGTTGCAGATGATGCCCAGGCTCTCCTCGCTCACGCTCTTCAGCTTCGGGTCCACCAGCTTGCCCTGCTCCCCCGGCTGCTCCAAGTGCTTCCTCGCCTGAAACGTAAGACTTAGCTCTCGGGAATACTGTTAATTCTGTGTTCTTGATTCAGACATAAGAACGCTTACCCAGTTCACCAGGTCGTCTGTGTCCTTGGAGAGCGAGGCTCTCCCGCTGATCAGCTCCAGGAGAATCACCCCGAAGGCGAAGGTGTTGGCCTGGACGTCCATGAACCGCACGTGCCGGGAGTCCACGACGCCGTTGGAGTGCCCGCCGCCGCCGTTCACCACGCAGCCGGAGCTCAGGAGGGGTTTGCCGACCAGACCCCTCCACCTCTCAAAGTCGATTATCTGCAAATCGAAACCCATTTCAGCTCAGGTGTTAAGTGTTAACATCTTGCTGTCAACTGCACCAAAGTCCAAAGATGGCATGTTCCAAGAAGCAACAGGCCGACCTTGGGTGAGAAGTCTTCAGTGAGATAGATGGAGCTGGACGCCAGCGCGGCGACGGCGAACGGCGGCTGCAGCTCGGTGTGCAGGTACCTGAGGACGCGCGCGATGCTCAGCGCTATCTTCATCCGCCTCGGCCAGGATAGCTGACACCCTTCCACATCTGAAAGCACACAACACCCAACCAACAAGTTTCAGTCATATATATGTCACCTTCTCAAATGCAGCAAGATTACAAGCTTTCAGTACTGCCAAAAGCTTACCGTGGAGGTGCTCGTAGAGCGTCCCGTTGGGTGGGTACTCGAAGACTACCATTCTCGAGAACGGATCGGACGACTTGCAGTAACCCACCATCTTGGCGGCATTTTCGTGACTCAGTCTGGCCACTTCTACCACCTAAGGGTCCAAGACACCAAGACATATGATCAAAGAGCCGAGCCGTGCAAAAAATCTTTAACATCAATGTCAAGTTGGAGAGCAATCAACTCACCTCCTTCTGAAAGTAAAGCTCGACGTAGTTCGTCCAGTAATGCACCGGAGCCGACATCGACACGACGGCGATCTCCCGGCCATCCTTCATAGTCCCCTTGTACACCACCGTCTCGTGGGAAGACCCAATTATGTTGCTGAAGTCTTCGCAGGCCTCGGCGAGCTCTTGCCGGCTTATCTTTGGGACATTCCCCAGCAGGTCATCGTCTGCACCAGCATTTTTGTTTGTAGTAATTAAAACAGTAGACAGGCAGTCCAATATTTGTCAGTGTGAAGACAAACACTGACCAATTGAGATCACGGTGTTCTCCTTCCAGCTTAACGCTCTTGTCCATGGAACACCCCTCCTGGAGGATCGATCTTTGCGTCTTCTGAGACCAGCGATGGCACAGAGTGTTAAGATTGTGAGCACTGAAACTCCTGTGATGACCTCCAGAATGAGAAGCCAAAGCGGCTGCAGCTTCCTTTTCGGCTTATCTTCATCAATACTGTTGTTGTCTTTGCCTGCATCCGTGCTGTTTCCACCTGTAATTATGTCGCAATATACTCACTCACTGCTAATGAATAAATAAATTACAGATCAGTTTGCTAAAAAATATAGACCACTTTGAGTTATATTTTATTGCTAAAAATTGCACAGATCAGTTTTGATTTGCTTCCCGCGGCGCCGAGGTATAAATATCTGATAGAAAAAACGAATACCTGGAAAAACATGGCTACATTGGACAAATACCCAAGGAGATTAGGACAAGAGATCAAAGTAAGGGACAAAGGGAAGAATGTGATAGAAAGTGTCCAAGAAGGAGGCGAACAAAGTGGCAAATTTCTTCTCTTTGTTTTGGCAAAGCATAACTAACATACCCACTACCCAATAGGTCCCATGATGTCATTCATAGCGTAGGTCCTACTTCTCTAGTAATGTCCACTAAATTTGAACAGGCAATTTTTAAGTTCCTATGGCCGCACCATCAATGGCCTCGAGCCCCAAAGCGTACCACCTTTTTACTTTCTGAAGATGAACAAATGGCTGTGAATATTCTTCGGGCTAGCCCAATGCCCTAGTGCAGTTGTTCCTTTAACAAATACTCCCTCTGTTAACTTAAAGTTAGTGCAAAGTTGAGTCACTTATTTTGGGACGGAGGGAGTACTGCAATAGTAGAACTGCTAGACGTATCTGTCCATAGGTAATGTCTACATGCTCTTGTAGAATTACAGAAAATCAGCGGCAAACATGTAATAGAATCATGGTGCTGAAAATAGGATTAAACTTCATTAAAGATTCATCACCGTACATTCCGAGTCAGGGCGGTTCCTTGTGTCATTGTTCTGGAAGCAATTTCCTACCATCCTTGATCTGTTCAAACACTGTAAAACAGGTAAGTTCAGATAGACTTAACTGAAATGCAAGCCACAAAAGAAAGATGTACCTTTGGATGTGCCTCAAGCACGCAGGAACATCTCCAGTTAAAAGGTTATCTGAGAGGTCTATATCAGTTAGCTGAGCTAACTGACACAAACCAACTTGATCTTCTTTGTTGGTGGGCACCCTGAAAGAAGAAGAATCACAATTTCTTATTCCTATGCAATGTCCATTGATGCCCACACTGTTAAGGATTTTGTTTTGGCAACTTGGTCACTGTTTCTTGTCTCATCCTCCAGCTTGTTTCGAAACGATAAACCATACCGATATCTTCTCTTACTACTATTGTGAAACAGAATCAGTGCTGATTGATCCTGACTTCTTAACTAAATAGCTTTAGTGCATTCACAGAAGAAGAGACGTGCTTCCGGGCCCTTCCAGGGTCCAGATCATGCATGCTGAAAACAGACACTATTTGGTTCTGAAGACTCTGAAAGACTGAATCAGATGCACTTACATGATGGAATCATTACTTCCAGGAATAGTCCCCGTCAGGCTGTTATTGCTCAACTGTAGCTCCTTGAGGTTTGCCAGCTTGCCGAGCTCAGGAGGGATGGCGCCACTCAACCGATTCGCGTGAAGGTCTCTAGGGCATAAGAGAACATAAAAGTTATGAACATGGAAATGGAAGTTTACATAAACAAAAGTTGATCACAGCTTCTGGGGTAGTACATTGTTGTGATGTTTTGCATGTCACCGGTCTCACTTGGAATGGGCCCCTCCAGCTGATTTGTACTGAGATTCAGCACAGTAAGGTTCTTTAGCTTGCCGATTTCTCTCGGTATCGAGCCCGTGAATGCGTTATGATCCAATATGCTGCAAGAAGTTCATCAAGCCTGTTACTCTCAGTTGCTTGCAGTTGCAGGCAAAGTACATGTTGTAAAAAAAGAGCAGAGGGTCACTAGCACATACAGTTTTTGCAGAGAAGTCAAGGATCCAATCTCTGGTGCGAGGAACCCCGAGAGAGATGAGTTTGACAGCTCCCTGGACAGTCAGCGGCGGCAAGAGGTAAGACATTTTACTTACAATGAGAGAAGAACATCAAGTTTATCAACATATAAAATGCTGATTTTTTTTTCTTGGTTATTAACGAGCAAGCATGCGTACACAAAACTAACACATTTCTTATTTGGCTTTGGAAAAGTAGTAACACTTGGATTTGAAGTTTTATTTTTCAAAACTGAGAGTTCCATTGGCTTATAATCTGGGGGTGGGACCACAAACCCACCGGGTCAGTTTTCTGTAGGTGCTTCTCTGGGTCAACTGAAGATAGGAGATGAGTCTAGTAAAAGCAGGTAAAAAAAATGATGGTAGCTTTCAGCTGGATGTCTCATTGTGCTGTCGGAGACTTTTCCGTGGAAGAAGAACTTTGGACGCATCATTCTGCCCTGCTGTTGGCCCAGAGAGTCTTCTTCTTCTTCTACCCCCGGATTGTTCCATTGCAAAGACTCGAGGAAGAATTCTTCATATCGTTTCTGATGATAAACTCTGAAAGAGGGTATGCTAAAGAAACGGCGCATTCGGCTCCCTCATCTTGCAGCGTAAGAAAAGAGGAACAAGCAGACGAGCGGGAGATGGGAGCGAATGAAAGGGATTCTTACAGAGCCACCACACGCTTGTCGGGGTCCGAGCACCACACGCCGGACCACCAGCAGGGATCCGGGTCGCTGGCGTTCCAGTTGGAGAGCTCGGCGCGAGGGCCGTCGTCGATGGCTCGCTTGATGGCGAGGAGCGCACGCACTGCACACCCGCCCGGAGCAAGGACGAGGCAGCAGCAAGCAATCAGACACTGAAGAACACGCATGAAAAGCAGAGGAAAATAAAGAGAGCTAAGGGCAAGGGCAGCACCGTCGTCTGAGACGGAGGGCTCTGAGGCGGAGGCGGAGGGCTCAGGGGCCGGGGCGATGGAAGCGCAGCAGCCGAGCCGGAGCGCCATGGCCAGGAGCGAGAGCCCGAGGAGCAGCCTCGCCATCGTCGTCGCACCACGTAGTGCTTCTCCTAGAGCAGAGCAGAGGCCAGAGGAGGGCCTGTTCTTTTCACGTGGTCATCTCTAGAGCTCCGTGCGTTCACTCGAGTTTGTAGGGGCAGAGGAAGAAGAAGGGGGGCGAGGAAGTTGCACTTAACGGCCACGCCAAGCAGTGATGATGGCCTATTATCACGCTTACACGAGAGCACTCCAACAGGCCAGGACAACCTAACCAAACCACCGCATACATTGATTAACTTGGTACTTAGCCACCCCCTACGCGCGTGCGTGCGTGCGTAGCGTACATGAGAATACGAGGTGCGTATTCGAACGTGCACCACTCCACCCACTAGGTATGGAGGCCCTGTGGTGGTGCCAGAGGGAGATTACGGGGGTCGGTATCAAACTCAGAGGATTCTTCGGTCTTGTTTGTAATTTTATTTTTTGGATGATGTTTCTTCATGCAAAGGCTAGCGCTATGATCTTTTTAGTTTTGACACGTCGGCTTGTGCGTGGGTTGTAATATGATATTTATGATATATAAAAATGAGAGACGTATTACCATGAAAGAGAAATAGCAACGCTCTGCAATCTCTAGCACAGTATATTGGAAAAAAAAACTCCAGTACAGCACGGGAAGATCGATGGAGACACGTGCCCAACTCGACTCGAGCGCTGCGTACCAAATCAAGCCCCCGAATTGTCATCGTTACGTGACGCTGATGCCTAAGCTTTATTACTCCGAAGTTGAAGTTTATCCGTATGATGATTATTACATCTAATGCGGTGTGAAATTACCGCCGGTTCAAGCCAAGGTCGGCAGGCAAGGCACGCTCCCCCTCCCTAAGCGCGCACACGCGCGCTGAAGGCGACGTGCCGGGAGACCACGATATGGTCTGCATAAGATATGGTTTTGTTCGGTGTCATGGCCCGGCCGGGCTGCTTCTTGGGTTGTTTCCCTGCGAGCTTGGCTATTTTGATTGGCTGATTTTACTACGGGAAATGGAATGGAATGACGCAATGGCCTTTGAAGAAGAGTTGGTGCACCCACTATTGAGAAAGTTACGGGGATGCCATGCTAGAGTATTCATTTCATTATTCAAGGGGGCGCACGCGTCGCGTCACCGGGTTTGCATGATTTTGTCAGCGGAAAAAAGGTCAAGAACAGGGCGCCATCATATGCCGTAACCAACCGAAATGTTATTAATGGTTGTAAGGTACACCGATTGACTAACTCAACAAGAGGCATGCATCCCCATGTCTTGCAGATTGGTTTGGGACACATGCTTGCTTGCCTGCCTCGTTTTCTCTTAAGAAGAAGAAGAAGAAGAAGAAGAAGAAGTAGTGTGCGGTCTTTCCGTTCTTTCCGGTCGATGCATGCATGAATTCAGGTGGATTTCTAAAGTTTGATCCCTTCCAAATATGCACATGGTACAAGACCGGTGGAATCAGCGATGAGTGGAATGGAGATTGTTTAGCTTAAAGATGGCCTGAAAGCGAGCCCCTGATGCTTCCAAGCAAATCAAGAGGTACTAGAAATGATGAACCCTGTGGGTGCAGAATATGGAGCGGTAGTACAACAGCCTTCGGGCGCACGCTTGCCTGATGAGGGATTTTTTTTTACGAGACCAGATCTTACGGATTAGCAAGTGAGACCCATCCTAATGGATGACACGTAGCATTCACAAATCATAAAGCACCCATCCCATCCTTATCTGAAATCAAGGAGGGGAGAGATTAGATGCTTTGTGGTTTGTAAATGTCACGTGTCATCCATCAAAATGGGTCTCGCGTGCATTATACGAGACCTGGTCTCATATAATTTTTTTCCTTGATGAGGAAGACATTATTTCCTTCTCCTTTCTACATTAGCCATTCCGAAAATTAATGGTTATTTTTTCTTGTTAGGTCGGGTCGTGAGGTTCCACCAAGACATAGATGAATGTTCAATGCACTAGCTAGGTCTGTAAGGAAATACAGTATGGAAGACAATAGGATGTTGGTACTTGGTCTCTCTCCTGCAGGGTTCAGTCTTCTTAACATAATACTACTCCAGCTTCGGTCTTCTTATTGAATTAAGAATGTGATGATCTTCGCAGCCCTTCTTCCCACGCGGGATGCAAATGAGCTACGTACATTCGTTCTTCTACAAATGAGATAGCGTCTCACTTCATAAATAAAGTCATACGGCTGACCATACAACATCTTTATATTTTCTACCCTTTTACGTCATTGATTTGGCGCACTGTTCATGTTGTCACCCCCAATGGGTATCCAACTTTTTTTGAAAATTGGTTGTTTTTTTTTTTGAAAATTGGTTGGTTGCTATTATACCTGGCCATCTGTCGGGTCATGCCGGGCCGGGCCTAACAAAGCATGAGGCAGAAAACCTAGGTCCGAGCCCGGCCCGGCCCAGCCGTCGGCCCTGTTTTTAGGCCCAAGCTCAGCCCGACAGTGATAAAGCCCGCTAGGCCTCAGGTCGGGCCCCTTCCCTAAAACCCGAAAGTGCCAAGCCAAGGCCCGGCCCGATGCATGTTTCAGGCTCAAAACTCAGGCCTAGGCCTGGCCCGTGGGCAAGACCAGGCCGGGTCGGGTCAGTCTTTTTGGGTCGGGTCGGGTCGGGCCAATCGGGCCGGATATCCCATGGCGAGGCATAGTTGGTATCAGCAAAAAGCTTAAGGGTCATATCCTTATAGGGGTTTGTGCCTTTCTTTGGGCAATTTAAATTGCCAGAATGACTGCATTTTTAACAGGTCTCTCTCTATTAATTTTTTGAAGTTATCTTTAGGGCCACCACATCGATCGATATGTGGTCATCACTTCAACGTGGGAAGACAGGAAGCTCATGACCTTTGGGTGTAACCGTCTAGAGATGGTTGCCCAAGCTATTCAATCGGTTTGGCTGCATGTCACTAATATATTATGTGGTTAAGACATGTAATCTTTCTATTGTACCAACCGGTTGTGGTATTCTTCTTTGTTTTGTCATGTTAGCTGATAATGTGTCCTTGTCGATCCTCTTCATTTTATTTAATAAAGATGGTTTTGTGCATCACGATGACGTAGAGGTCGGGATCTTCCCCTTTCCGGAAAAAATACGGCCAAACGAGACGGGGTTGAGGAAATTCTTTTACGAAGTAGATAAGAGAATCAAACAAACAAAGAGGGTCACGAAAAAAGCATAGAGAATGCATTATAAGACATGCAGGGACGAACATCAAGCGTTGCCACGGGTGTTGACTGACAACAACAATTTTTGAAAATCCTACGCTATATTTGCATTAATCCCTCTTTATTTGTGAAGATGATATCATGATGTAGAGTTGACCCCATTAAATCTCCTTTGTAGTTTCATCAATGGATGCCACCATCTCGTCATCAAGCAAGAACGAGATGGTCGGTATTTTTGTCACTTTTAAAAGAGGGATTTGATGTGGTTTTCACCGAGTTTCAATATTTCTCACGTCTTTCTAATGCTAACCTTTTGAGGAAGAAGAAAACTTGTTTTCCTCATAACGTACATTTTTTTTGAAAGGAAACCGATCAATATCTCATCAGATAAAGTCAAATGGAGCAACTTACCTTTCAGGTGAAACTTCACGAGAGTGTCCAAATCGCAAGACAACCTGCGCTTGTACAACTAATTGTACCAGCCGCCGCCAACTCTACCTCATCTATAGGAAGAACTTTTGTGAAGAGGGCAGGAGGGTAGCATCAGAGAGACACAGCCACCGCCAAAGCATACCGAACAGAGGGGGAAGAGATCAGGAGAGGTGGAACCGTCGGAGATCTATTCCTTCTTGTTCATCCATCTCCATTTCTAGTCATCACAACATCACTATAGGAAGAGGAATTCCAAGTTGTAAGGCTAGGGTCGATAACCCTATTTGTACTCAACTTGAGATTGAGATCCATTTGATCATTCATCTTATTGTGGATCTTCGCATATTGTCGGTATGATTTTCCTTATATCTTAATATATGTAATGTCTGGTTACTCTCCTCCCATGCTTGAGTAGTTAGCTCTAGGCGTGGGAGATGTAGGTGATTGGTAAGATTCATTTGTGCATATTCTATACGTCATCATTTGTGGTTATAGTTTATGATTGTTCAGTGAGTTGTTTATCTGTGGTGAGTGTAATGCGTGTTGTCTAATTTAAGGACCCATGCAACATGATCCAAAGATCTACACATGTAACACATATTGATTAGTGAATCCGTGATCTTTAGGTGACATGTGGAGATATCTAAAAGGAGCGAAGACAATATGAGATAACGACGATCCAAAGAATCTAATGCATTTTTCCGGTCTCATGACCTTAATTCTTGAGATGACCATGTGATGGCAACGTTGAAGCGGGACTATAGGGAAGAACAAATCCGATGTGGATGAGTTTGACTACTCAAGGGTGACCCGCCTACCAAACAAATAGCCTATGTAGAATCACGCTACAAAGTAATTGGATTAGCATCACACTAACACACTTGATATAAACCATGATTAGAAGTTTCTCCGCACCTAATCTCGCTATTGCAGGAAAAAACCATTTATGTTCAGTCATTTACTTTCCATTGTTTACTTTCAAGCCGTTACTATTCTTGCTGCCACTATCAATCTTCTCCACCACTTTGGTATTTGTTTCCCAAGACAATAACAACATATGCAGATTTTCAGACAGTTACTTTACACAAAACCGGTGACAACTTGTGTGTGACTGAAATGCCACTCACAATACTCTCCTCTGCTGTTCATTGGGAATGATAATTATTATGATACTTACATGAAGGTGCTACGCTACCCTTATGCCTTGAAGGCCATCAGAATGCAGGAGTAACTGAACCACGACAAGAAGTATCGGTGAATGCTGGCCATGAACAACCCCTCGTCGCCTGAAGAAAGCAATGGATGTAGCCGCAACGTCCTCACCCCACAAGAGTCGAAGAGGGCGCTCTGCCCTCTTCCTATGGGTTGTGAAGAGCCGATCCCGCCGACACGTAGAAAGGACAAAAAATGTTAATGTTGAGGTCACGTGCAAAGTATAGAAGGTAGATGAACTGCCCAAAGTTGGAGCTGAAGAGGCTTCGAGCAACAATCCAAGCCTACCCGAAGACACCACCACACCATGGCCATAAGTCACATGAGCCATGCGCCGTCATTGCCGAGTACGGTCGACTGGACATGAGTTTTCACCCAGAGCCCTAACACACGGGCGAAAAATTATAACGACTCCCCCAAGAGTGGCATCCGCATGCATTGTTGCTGCCGACACTTGATACGTCCATTTTGCACCATGCTTTTATATTGAGTTTTATTGCATTATGGGCTGTTATTACGCATTATGCCACAATACTTATGCCTTTTCTCTCTTATTTTACAAGGTTTACATGAAGAGGGAGAATGCCGGCAGCTGGAATTCTCGGCTGGAAAAGGAGCAAACATTGGAGACCTATTCTGCACAACTCAAAAAACCCTGAAACTCCACGAAAGTCAGTTTTGGAAAATATAAAAAATATCTGGCGAATAAAGTATAGGAGGGGGCCCACCCACCGTCCATGAGGGTGGGGGCGTGCCGTACCCCCCTGGGCGCGCCCCCTGCCTCGTGGGCCACTTGGCAGCCCCCTGATGCCCATCTTCTGCTATATGAGGTGTTTTGACATGGAAAAAATCAGAAGGAGGCTTTCGGGACGAAGCGCCGCCGTATCGAGGCGGAACCTTGGCGGAACCAATCTAGGGCTCCGGCGGGGCTGTTCTGGTGGGGATACTTCCATCCGGGAGGGGGAAATCGTCACCGCCGTCATCACCAACAACTCTCCCATCTTGGGGAGGGTTATCTTCATCAACATCTTCACCAACACCATCTCCTCTCAAACCCTAGTTTATCTCTTGTATCCAATCTTTGTATCAAAACCTCAGATTGGTACCTGTGGGTTGCTAGTAGTGTTGATTACTCCTTGTAGTTGATGCTAGTTAGTTTACTTGGTGGAAGATCATATGTTCAGATCCATTATGCATATTAATACCCCTCTGATTATGAACATGAATATGCTTTGTGAGTAGTTACGTTTGTTCCTGAGGACATGGGAGAAGTCTTGCTATAAGTAGTCATGTGAATTTGGTATTCGTTTGATATTTTGATGAGATGTATGTTGTCTTTCCTCTAGTGGTGTCATGTGAACGTCGACTACATGACACTTCACCATTGTATGGGCCAAGAGGAAGTCATTGGGAAGTAATAAGTAGATGATGGGTTGCTAGAGTGACAGAAGCTTAAACCCTAGTTTATGCGTTGCTTCGTAAGGGGCTGATTTGGATCCATATGTTTCATGCTATGGTTAGGTTTACCTTAATACTTCTTTTGTAGTTGCAGATGCTTGCAATAGAGGTTAATCATAAGTGGGATGCTTGTCCAAGTAAGGGCAGCACCCAAGCACCGGTTCACCCCCATACCAAATTATCAAAGTAACGGACGCGAATCATATGAGCGTGATGAAAACTAGCTTGACGATAATTCCCATGTGTCCTCGGGAGCGCTTTTCCTTATATAAGAGTTTGTCCAGGCCTGTCCTTTGCTACGAAAAGGATTGGGCCATATTGCTGCACTTTATTTACTTTTACTGCTCGTTACTTGTTACCAATTACCTTATCACAAAACTATCTGTTACCGATAACTTCAGTGCTTGTAGAGGATACCTTACTGAAAACTGCCTATCATTTCCTTCTGCTCCTCGTTGGGTTTGACACTCTTACTTATCGAAAGGACTACGATAGATCCCCTACACTTGTGGGTCATCAAGACTCTTTTCTGGCGCCGTTGCCGGGGAGTGAAGCGCCTTTGGTAAGAAATTTTTTATATAGTGTGCTGAAATTTACTGTCACTTGTTACTATGAAACATAATCCTTTGAGGAGCTTGTTCGGGGTATCTTCACCCCGACCAGTAGAGCAAAGAGTTGCTCCTCAACCTACTGAACCTACTAAAAATGTTTACTTTGAAATTCCTTCGAGTATGATAGAAAAACTGCTAGCTAATCCCTTTACAGGAGATGGAACCTTGCATCCCGATTTGCACCTAATCTATGTGGATGAAATTTGTGGATTATTTAAGCTTGCAGGTGTTGGGTAACGTAGTACCTCAAAAAAATTCCTACGCACACGCAAGATTATGGTGATGCATAGCAACGAGAGGGGAGAGTGTCGTCCACGTACCCTCGTAGACCGTAAGCAGAAGCATTATGACAACGCGGTTGATGTAGTCGTACGTCTTCATGATCGACCGATCCTAGTACTGAACGTACGACACCTCCACAATCAGCACACGTTCAGCTCGGTGACGTCCCACGAACTCACGATCTAGTAGAGCTTCAAGGGAGAGTTCCGTCAGCACGACGGAGTGATGAGGTGATGATGAAGTTACCGACGCAGGGCTTCGCCTAAGCACCGCTACGATATGACCGAGGTGGATTATGGTGGAGGGGGGCACCGCACACGGCTAAGAGATCAATGATCAACTTGTGTGTCTATGGGGTTCCCCCTCCCCCGTATATAAAGGAGTGGAGGAGGGGGGAGGGCCGGCCCTCTATGGCGCACCCTTGGAGGAGTCCTACTCCCACCGGGAGTAGGATTCCCCCCTTCCCTAGTTGGACTAGGAGAGAAGGAAGGGGGAGATAGGGAGGAAGGAAAGGCGCCCCCCCTCCTAGTCCAATTTGGAGTAGAGGGAGAGGGGGCGCGCGGCCTGCCCTGGTCTCCTCTCTCTCTCTCCACTATGGCCCAATAAGGCCCATACACTTACCGGGGGGTTTCGGTAACCTCCCGGTACTCCCGTAAAATCCTGATTTCACCCGGAACTATTCCGATGTCCAAATATAGGCTTCCAATATATCGATCTTTATGTCTCGATAATTTCAAGACAACTCGTCATGTCCGTGATCATATCCAGGACGCCGAACTACCTTCGGTACATCAAAACTCATAAACTCATAATACCGATCGTCACCGAACGTTAAGCGTGTGGACCCTACGAGTTCGAGAACTATGTAGACATGACCGAGACTCATCTCCGGTCAATAATCAACAACGAAACCTGGATGCTCATATTGGTTCCTACATATTCTACGAAGATCTTTATAGGTCAAACCGCATAACAATATACGTTGTTCCCTTTGTCATCGGTATGTTACTTGCCCGAGATTCGATCGTCGGTATCATCATACCTAGTTCAATCTCATTGCCGGCAAGTCTCTTTACTCGTTCCGTAATGCATCATCTCGTGACTAACTGATTAGTCATTTGCTTGCAAGGCTTATAGTGATGTGCATTACCGAGAGGTCCCAGAGATACCTCTCCGACACTCGGTTGATCTATGCCAACACCACAAACACCTTCGGAGACACCTGCAGAGCATCTTTATAATCACCCAGTTACGTTGTGATGTTTGATAGCACACAAGGTGTTCCTCCGGTATTCAGGAGTTGCATAATCTCATAGTCATAGGAACGTGTATAAGTTATGAAGAAAGCAATAGCAGTAAAACTAAACGATCAAGTGCTAAGCTAACGGAATGGGTCAAGTCAATCACATCATTCACTAATGATGTGATCCCGTTAATCAAATGACAACTCATGTCTATGGCTAGGAAACTTAACCATCTTTGATTTAACGAGCTAGTCAAGTAGAGGCATATTAGTGACACTTTGTTTGTCTATGTATTCACACATGTACTATGTTTCCGGTTAATACAATTCTAGCGTGAATAATAAACATTTATCATGATATAAGGAAATATAAATAACAACTTTATTATTGCCTCTAGGGCATATTTCTTTCAGTCTCCCACTTGCACTAGAGTCAATAATCTAGATTACACAGTAATGATTCTGACACCCATGGAGTCTTGGTGCTGATCATGTTTTGCTCGTGAGAGAAGCTTAGTCAATGGGTCTCCAACATTCAGATCCGTATGTATCTTGCAAATCTCTATGTCTTCCTCCTTGACTTGATTGCGGATGGAATTGAAGCGTCTCTTGATGTGCTTGGTTCTCTTGTGAAATCTGGATTCCTCTGCCAAGGCAATTGCACCAGTATTGTCACAAAAGATTTTCATTGGACCTGGTGCACTAGGTATGACACCTAGATCGGATATGAACTCCTTCATCCAGACTCCTTCATTTGCTGCTTCTGAAGTAGCTATGTACTCCGCTTCACATGTAGATCCCTTCACGACGCTTTGCTTAGAACTTCACCAACTGACAGCTCCACCGTTTAATATAAACATGTATCCGGTTTGTGACTTAGAGTCATCCAGATCAGTGCCAAAGCTTGCATCGACGTAACCATTTATGACGAGCTCTTTTTCACCTCCATAAACGAGAAACATATCCTTAGTCCTTTTCAGGTATTTCAGAATGTTCTTGACCGCTGTCCAGTGATCCACTCCTGGATTACTTTGGTACCTCCCTGCTAAACTAATATCAAGGCACACATCAGGTCTGGTACACAACATTGCATACATGATAGAGCCTATGGCTGAAGCATAGGGAACACCTTTCATTTTCTCTCTATCTTCTGAAGTGGTCGAACATTGAGTCTTACTCAACTTCACACCTTGTAACACAGGCAAGAATCCTTTCCTCGACTGATCAGTTTTGAACTTCTTCAAAACTTTATCAAGGTATGTGCTTTGTGAAAGTCCAATTAAGCGTCTTGATCTATCTCTATAGATCTTGATGCCTAATGTATAAGCAGCTTCACCGAGGTCTTTCATTGAAAAACTTTTATTCAAGTATCCTTTTATGCTATCCAGAAATTCTATATCATTTCCAATCAACAATATGTCATCCACATATATTATCAGAAATGCTACAGAGCTCCCACTCACTTTCTTGTAAATACAGGCTTCTCCAAAAGTCTGTATAAAACCATACGCTTTGATCACCTCATCAAAGCGTATATTCCAACTCCGAGATGCTTGCACCAGTCCATAGATGGATCGCTGGAGCTTGCACACTTTGTTAGCACCTTTAGGATCGACAAAACCTTCTAGTTGCATCATATACAACTCCTCTTTGAGGTATCCATTAAGGAATGCAGTTTTGACATCCATTTGCCAAATTTCGTAATCATAAAATGCAGCAATTGCTAACATGATTCGGATAGACTTAAGCATCGCTACGGGTGAGAAAGTCTCATCGTAGTCAACTCTTTGAACTTGTCGAAAACCTTTCGCAACAAATCGAGCTTTGTAGACAGTAACATTACCGTCAGCGTCGGTCTTCCTATTGAAGATCCATTTATTTTCAATGGCTTGCCGATCATCGGGCAAGTCAACCAAAGTCCACACTTTGTTCTCATACATGGATCCCATCTCAGATTTCATGGCCTCAAGCCATTTTGCGGAATCTGGGCTCATCATCGCTTCCTCATAGTTCATAGGTTCATCATGGTCTAGTAACATGACTTCCATAACCGGGTTGCCGTACCACTCTTGTGCGGAACGTACTCTGGTTGACCTACGAGGTTCAGTAGTAACTTGATCCAAAGTTTCATGATCATCATCATTAGCTTCCTCACCAATTGGTGTAGGAATCACTGGAACTAGTTTCTGTGATGTACCACTTTCCAATTCAGGAGAAGGTACAATTACCTCATCAAGTTCTACTTTCCTCCCACTCACTTCTTTCGAGAGAAACTCCTTCTCTAGAAAGGATCCATTCTTAGCAACGAATATCTTGCCTTCGGATCATTGTTCAAGAAATCTTCCAATTCAACGATTTATAGTCCGATTTATCGCTACTCTTGGGGTGACCGATAATATTATGCCTTATCTTCATCATTTATCGTTTGGGCCGATTTATTGCTATGACAAGCGATTTATCGTGAATCTACCGATAAATCGGGCCTATTCGTAGCACTATGTTTGCAAGAACTATGTTTATTTGTGTTTTCTGGACCT
Source organism: Secale cereale (assembly GCA_902687465.1). Lineage (NCBI taxonomy): Eukaryota > Viridiplantae > Streptophyta > Magnoliopsida > Poales > Poaceae > Secale > Secale cereale. Next base: position 701,661,183 of record LR738710.1, on the reverse strand, counting down.
TGTTACGCAATATGTAATGTTTTTATATTTTGTTTGTCATTATATCAGGATTCAAAGGCTAGGATTCAAGGTAACACTTGTGTCCAATATTGTTTTGGTGTTGAATATAGCATATTTTAGTGTTGGGAACCTGAGATTTGAAAAAATGGTTGATTAATAGTCGACCGATAAAATTGATTAATCGGCCAATTTCCGATTAATCTCTAATCCCCAGCTGACCGAGATGATAACGATAAGCGATATCCTCAACATTGCTTCGGATATGTGATAGAAGGTGTACCCAACAGTTTCCTTTGGGTATCCTACGAAGACACATTTCTCCGACTTGGGTTCGAGCTTATTAGGTTGAAGCTTTTTCACATAAGCATCGCAGCCCCAAACTTTAAGAAACGACAACTTTGGTTTCTTGCCAAACCACAGTTCATAAGGTGTCGTCTCAACGGATTTAGATGGTGCCCTATTTAACATGAATGCAACTGTTTCCAAAGCATAGCCCCAAAACGATAGTGGTAAATCGGTAAGAGACATCATAGATCGCACCATATCTAATAAAGTGCGGTTACGATGTTCGGACACACCATTACGTTGTGGTGTTCCGGGTGGCGTGAGTTGTGAAACTATTCCACATTGTTTCAAATGAAGACCAAACTCGTAACTCAAATATTCGCCTCCACGATCAGATCGTAGAAACTTTATTTTCTTGTTATGATGATTCTCTACTTCACTCTGAAATTCTTTGAACTTTTCAAATGTTTTGGACTTGTGTTTCATCAAGTAGATGTACCATATCTGCTCAAATCATCAGTGAAGGTCAGAAAATAATGATACCCACTGCGAGCCTCAACACTCATTGGTCCACATACATCAGTATGTATGATTTCCAACAAATCAGTTGCTCGCTCCATTGTTCCGGAGAACGGAGTCTTAGTCATCTTGCCCATGAGGCATGGTTCGCAAGCACCAAGTGATTCATAATCAAGTGATTCCAAAAGTCCATCAGTATGGAGTTTCTTCATGCGCTTTACACCCATATGACTTAACGGCAGTGCCACAAATAAGTTGCACTATCATTATTAACCTTGCATCTTTTGGCTTCAATATTAAGAATATGTGTATCACTACGATTGAGATCCGACAAGAATAGACCACTCTTCAAGGGTGCATGACCATAAAAGATATTACTCATATAAATAGAACAACCATTATGCTCAGATTTAAATGAATAACCGTCTCGCAATAGACAAGATCCAGATATAATGTTCATGCTTAACGCTGGCACCAAATAACAATTATTCAGGCCTAAAACTAATCCCGAAGGTAGATGTAGAGGTAGCGTGCCGACGGCGATCACACTGACTTTGGAACCATTTCCCACGCGCATCATCACCCCGTCCTTAGCTAATCTTTGTTTAATTCGTAGCCCCTATTTCGAGTTACAAATATTAGCAACCGAACCAATATCAAATACCCAGGTGCTACTACGAGCATTAGTAAGGTACACATCAATAACATGTATATCAAATATATCTTTGTTCATTTTGCCATCCTTCTTATCAGCCAAATACTTGGGGCAGTTCCGCTTCCAGTGTCTAGTCCCTTTGTAGTAGAAGCACTCAGTTTCAGGCTTGGCTCCAGACTTGGGTTTCTTCGCGGGAGTAGCAACTATCTTGCTATTCTTCTTGAAGTCCTCCTTCTTTCCCTTGCCCTTTTTCTTGAAACTAGTGGTCTTGTTAACCATCAACACTTGATGCTCCTTTTTTATTTCTACCTCCGCAGCTTTGAGCATAGCGAAGAGCTCGGGAATTGTCTTCTGCATCCCTTGCATGTTATAGTTCATCACGAAGTCTTTATAGCTTGGTGGCAGTGATTGAAGAACTATATCAATAACACTATCTTCCTCAACTTTGCAACCAAGTTGAGTCATATGATTGTAGTACCCAGACATTCTGAGCAAGTGTTCACTGATAGAATTGTTCTCCTCCATCTTGCAGCTGTAGAACTTATTGGAGACTTCATATCTCTCAATCCGGGCATTTGCTTGAAATATTAACTTCAACTCTTGGAACATCTCATATGCTCCATGACATTCAAAACATCGTTGAAGTCCCGGTTCTAAGCCATAAAGCATGGCACACTGAACTATCGAGTAGTCATCAGACCGCGTCTGCCAGACGTTGAAAGCGTCTACATTAGCGGGAGGGGGCTTGTCACCTAGCGGTGCTTCAAGGACATAATTCTTCTGTGCAGCAATGATGATAATCCTCAAGTTACGGATCCAGTCCGTGTCGTTGCTACCATCATCTTTCAACTTAGCGTTCTCTAGGAACGCATTAAAATTCAACGGAACAACAACACGGGCCATCTATCTACAATAACATAGACATGCAAAAAACTATCAGGTACTAAGTTCATGATAAATTGAAGTTCAATTAATCAAATTACTTAAGAACTCCCACTTAGACAGACATCCCTCTTCTCATCTAAGTGATCAGGTGATCCATATCAACTAAATCATGTCCGATCATCATGTGAGATGGAGTAGTTTTCAATGGTGAACATCTTATGTTGAACATATCTACTATATGATTCACGCTCAACCTTTCGGTCTCCAGTGTTCCGAGGCCATATCTACATATGCTAGACTCGTCAAGTCTAACCTGAGTATTCTGCGTGTGCAAAACTGGCTTGCACCCGTTGTATGTGAACGTAGAGCTTATCACACCAGATCATCACGTGGTGTCTCGGCACGACAAACTTTCGCAACGGTGCATACTCAGGGAGAACACTTATACCCTGAAATTTAGTGAGAGATCATCTTATAATGCTATCGTCGATCTAAGCAAAATAAGATGCATAAAAGATAAACATCACATGTAATCAATATAAGTGATATGATATGGCCATCATCATCTTGTGCCTTTGATCTTCATCTCCAAAGCACCGTCATGATCACCATCATCACCGGCGCGACACCTTGATCTCCATCGTATCATCATTGTCGTCTCGGCAGCTATTGCTTCTACGACTATCGCTACCGCTTAGTGATAAAGTAAAGCAATTACATGGCGATTGCATTTCATACAATAATGCAACAACCATATGGCTCCTGCCAGTTGCCGATAACTCTGTTACAAAACATGATCATCTCATACAATAAAATTTAGCATCATGTCTTGACCATATCACATCACAACATGCCCTGCAAAAACAAGTTAGATGTCCTCTACTTTGTTGTTGCAAATTTTACGTGGCTGCTACGGGCTTAGCAAGAACTATTCTTACCTACGCATCAAAACCACAATGATATTTCATCAAGTATGTGATGTTTTAACCTTCACAAGGACTGGGCGTAGCCACACTTGATTCAACTAAAGTTGGAGAAACTGACACCCGCCAGCCACCTGTGTGCGAAGCACGTCGGTAGAACCAGTCTCGCGTAAGCGTACGCGTAATGTCGGTCCGGGCCGCTTCATCCAACAATACCGCCGAATCAAAGTATTACATGCTGGTAAGCAGTATGACTAGTATCGCCCACAACTCACTTGTGTTCTACTCGTGCATATAACATCTACACATAAACCTGGCTCTGATGCCACTGTTGGGTAACGTAGTATTTCAAAAAAATTCCTACGCACACGCAAGATCATGGTGATGCATAGCAACGAGAGGGGAGAGTGTCGTCCACGTACCCTCGTAGACCATAAGCGGAAGCGTTATGACAACGCGGTTGATGTAGTCGTACGTCTTCACGATCGACCGATCCTAGTACCGAACGTACGACACCTCCGCGATCTGCACACGTTCATCTCGGTGACGGCCCACGAACTCACGATCCATTAGAGCTTCGAGGGAGAGTTCCGTCAGCACGACAGCGTGATGATGGTGATGGTAAAGTTACCGGCGCAGGGCTTCGCCTAAGCACCGCTACAATATGACCGAGGAGGATTATGGTGGAGGGGGGCACCGCACATGGCTAAGAGATCAATGATCAACTTGTGTGTCTATGGGGTGCCCCCTCCCCCGTATATAAAGGAGTGGAGGAGGGGGGAGGGCCGACCCTCTATGGCGCGCCCTTGGAGGAGTCCTACTCCCACCGGGAGTAGGATTCCCCCTTTCCCTAGTTGGACTAGGAGAGAAGGAAGGGGGAGAGAGGGAAGAAGGAAAGGGGGGCGCCCCTCCCCTCCTAGTCCAATTCGTACTAGAGGGAGAGGGGGCACGTGGCCTGCCCTCGTCCTCTCTCTCTCTCTCCACTATGGCCCAATAAGGCCCATACACTTACCGGGGGGTTCCGGTAACCTCTCGGTACTCCAGTAAAATCCCGATTTCACCCGGAACTATTCTGATGTCCAAATATAGGCTTCCAATATATCGATCTTTATGTCTCAACCATTTCGAGACTCCTCGTCATGTCCGTGATCATATCCGGGACTCCAAACTACCTTCGGTACATCAAAACTCATAAACTCATAATACCGATCGTCACCGAACGTTAAGCGTGCGGACCCTACGGGTTCGAGAACTATGTAGACATGACCGAGACTCATCTCCGGTCAATAACCAACAGCAGAACCTGGATGCTCATATTGATTCCTACATATTCTACGAAGATCTTTATCGATCAAACCGCATAACAATATACGTTGTTCCCTTTGTCATCGGTATGTTACTTGCCCGAGATTCGATCGTCGGTATCATCATACCTAGTTCAATCTCGTTGCCGGCAAGTCTCTTTACTTGTTCTGTAATGCATCATCTCGTGACTAACTCATTACTCATTTGCTTGCAAGGCTTATAGTGATGTGCATTACTGAGAGGGTCCAGAGATACCTCTCTGACATTCGGAGTGACAAATCCTCTTCTTAATCTATGCCAACACCACAAACACCTTCGGAGACACCTGTAGAGCATCTTTATAATCACCCAGTTACGTTGTGACGTTTGATAGCACACAAGGTGTTCCTTCGGTATTCGGGAGTTGCATAATCTCATAGTCATAGGAACGTGTATAAGTTATAAAGAAAGCAATAGTAGTAAAACTAAACGATCAAGTGCTAAGCTAACGGAATGGGTCAAGTCAATCACATCATTCAATAATGGTGTGATCCCATTAATCAAATGACAACTCATGTCTATGGCTAGGAAACTTAACTATCTTTGATTCAACGAGCTAGTCAAGTAGAGGCATACTAGTGACACTTTGTTTGTCTATGTATTCACACATGTATTATGTTTCCGGTTAATACAATTCTAGCATGAATAATAAACATTTATCATGATATAAGGAAATATAAATAACAACTTTATTATTGTCTCTATGGCATATTTCCTTCAGCAGGCATGCCTGAGGATGTGATCAAGAAGAAGGTCTTCCCTTTATCTTTTAAGGGAGAGGCATTGACATGGTTTAGGCTATGCAATGTTATTGGATCATGGAACTACAACCGACTGAAGTTGGAATTTCATCAGAAGTTTTATCCTATGCATCAGGTTCATCGTGATCGTATATATATATATATATATATATATATATATATATATATATATATATATATATATATATATATATATATATATATATATATATATATATATATATATATAATTTTTGGCCTCGCGAAGGAGAAAGTATCACCCAAGCTTGGGGGAGGCTTAAGTCAATGTTATATTCATGCCCCAATCATGAGCTCTCAAGAGAAATGATTATTCAAATTTATTATGCTCGACTTTCTCTCAATAATCGCTCCATGCTCGTTACTTCTTGCACTGGTTCTTTTATGATGAAGACTATTGAATTCAAATGAGATCTATTGGAAAGAATTAAACGCAACTCTGAAGATTGGGATCTCGACGAAGGCAAGGAGTCAGGTATAACACCTAAGTTTGATTGTGTTAAATCTCTTATGGATACCGATGTTTTCCATGAATTTAGCACTAAATATGGACTTGACTCTGAGATAGTAGCTTCTTTCTGTGAATCATTTGCTACTCGTGTTGATCTCCCTAAGGAGAAGTGGTTTAAATATCATCCTCCCATTGAAGTAAAAGTAGTTGAACATGTTAGAGTTGAAGAAAAGACTATCACTTATAATGTTGATCCTATTGTTCCTACCGCTTATATTGAGAAACCACCTTTCCCTGTTAGAATAAAGGATCATGCTAAAGCTTCAACTGTGGTTCGTAAGAGTAATACTAGAACACCTACACCCTCTGAGCAAATTAAAGTTGAACCTAGTATTGCTATGGTTAAGGATCTCTTGGTCGATGATATTGATGGGCATGTTATTTACCTCTGTAATGAAGCTGCTAGAATTGCTAGACCCGATACTAAGAATAAACATAGACCTGTCGTAGGCATGCCTGTTATTTCTGTTAAAATAGGAGATCATTGCTATCATGGCTTATGTGACATGGGTGCTAGTGCTAGTGCAATACCTCATTCCTTATATGAAGAAATTATGCACAGTATTGCACCTGCTGAGCTAGAAGGTATTGATGTTACTATTAAGCTTGCCAATAGAGACACTATTTTACCAGTTGGGATTGTTAGAGATGTTCAAGTCTTGTGTGGGAAAGTTAAATACCTTGCCGATTTCCTTATTCTTGGTTCCCCACAAGATGATTTTTGCCCCATTATATTTGGTAGACCCTTCTTGAACACTGTCGGGGATATTACTATCAGGTATAAACCGGCCAGGAGGGTCCGGTTTACATTATCAAGATTATATTACCAGAAGCCTAGCTGAATGTATAGTAGGAGATTATATCCCAAAGAGGCTTGGGGCCCATATGTTAAGGCCCATGGTTTGTAAACCGTCATACTATGTAAACTTGGGATGTAAGATAGAAAGAGTAGAGACCGCGGCGGACACGTTTATGAGCCGGCCTCGGGACTCTGTAAACCGGACCAGGTGTTGCCTCCTATATATAGGGACGACCCAGCGACGGTTCAGGACAAGAAACAGCAACTCGAGACACGGGCAAAGCGGATTCGCTCCCTGGCCATCGAAGCACAAGCAATATCACACCAAACTAGACGTAGGCTTTTACCTTCATCGAAGGGGCCGAACTAATATAAAAACCCCCCTGTCCTTCATCCGCTTTAACCCCTTTAAGCTAACCCGAGCGATGGCCTCACGACTAAGTCCTTTTGCTAGGACATCTGCCATGCTAAATCCACGACAGTTGGCGCCCACCGTGGGGCTATCGCACGATGGTTTCGAGTTCTTGGAGGGTAGCTTTGAAGGACTCAAGGGTTACGCAGTGGGCCGGATGACCAAGAGTCGTCGTGGCCGGATCTACATCGACGATGCAGGCTGGGGTCCCGAGGCCGATTCAATCGAATACGGGTACCGGGTCCCCTTCGGCGGCATCCACGTCTTCATCGGCAAGATCGGCGAACCGGGCCCTGAGCCAGACATCTTCCCCAACATCGTCGAGCCGGCTCAGCGTGCGAGACCAACCCGGATTCAGCCCGCCGTGAAGCACGTGTTTGTTGGAGCAGTGCATGGAGTACAAGCCGAGGACGGATCGGAGTCTGGTGGCGAGACAGTTGTGTATTCCGATGACGAATTTTCGTCCGGAGAGACCGAATCTTTGTATCTATTGCAGGACAGCCGATCTGAGGGTTGTTCCGATGGCGATAGTACTCCGGACCCCCTCGATCCGCCAAACAGGGTTGCTGTTTTCATGGCCGGATCACAGCCCATGCAGCATCCCTCAACGACTAGGGCGTTAACCTCAGAGGCAATGGGGGTGAGAGCTGGAGACCTTCCCCCGTCGCCCTCTAACGTCCTATCCACCTTAGTCGACACTTTGACATCACTCACGACAGCAGAAGTAGCCCAGGCCGACAAGGAGCAGCACGATGCAGAGATCGCTCAGGTGACGAGCCGGATTGAGCAAGCTAAGTTGGATCTGGCTGCGGAGAAAGCTAGGATGGCTACAAGACAAGCAGAGCTGGATTCTCAAGCTTTCCGGCTCAGGTTGGATCAGAACGCCTCACAGGAGGTAATGTGGAGAAGACAACGATCTCGTTTGCCGCCGGTTTATGAGGCGAGGAATCTCTTCAGCACGCCAGGCACAGGAACCAGTAACCATCCGGAGGTAAACCGGGGAGGAGCGCCGGGGACGGGCGCGTCGGTTCAGCCACCAGGCGCGGAGCCGAATCTCCAAGTTGTGCCGACCCAGCACGTGACTACCCCTCCCGGTCATTATTCTAATCCATTGGACAACATCGTTGCCGCCGCTTCACGGCTGGTTGCCCTGCCCATTGAGGGGACGTCCCCCATAGCAGTGGAGGCACGACGGGCCAAGGAGTTGCTGGACACGGCGCTAACCCAGCAGCAAGCTTATTCCTATAGCCGGGAGAGGATTCATTCAACCCCCCGCCCGAGACGGAGTTATACGAGGCACCTGGATGAACCGACCGTATCTAGCAGCACACGGAGACGACATCGCCAGAGGCAGGATAATCCGGCAGGAGCAGGGGCACATGCACAAGAGGTGGTGGACCAAGCCAGGCATACTGCCCAAAACGACACCCGGCAGGCGACGCCGATTCATCCCACCGCCACGGTCGAAACAAGAATCATGTCCAGTTCCTTGGGAGTGCAGTGTCTCATCCCCGCTTTACGGAACGTGAAGCTGCCCAAAGATTTCAAAGGTCCGCGCAAAGTGCCCAACTACACGGCGGATCTCGCCCCAGAGGCGTGGGTTGAGAGTTATGAGATGGCCATGGAGATGCTCGATGTGGATGAAGCGGCGTGTGCTAAATACTTCACAATGATGCTCGAGGGCACGACCCGAACATGGCTAAAGGGTTTGCCGCCTAACTCCATCGGATCATGGGGTGAACTGCGGCGCCGGTTTATTAATAACTTCAAGGACACGTGTAAGCAGCCGATGTCTGTTGTCGACTTAGCTGCCTGTGTTCAAGGGGAGCAAGAGTCCACGAGCAGTTGGGTGCGTCGAGTGTCCGAAATCTTGCACTCCTCCAATAGCATCAATCCAAGTACAGCGATAGTAACCTTGGAAGGCAATTGCCGGTTTGAACCTTTGAGGCAGAAGTTGGGATAGCTCAAACGTGATTGCAACGACGTGGGAACACTCATGGGTGCTTTGGTAAAATATGGAGACTCCGATAACACCAAGTATCCGGATGCAGATGGGGACAAGTCCGGGAAGGCAAGCAAGAGCGGTAAACCGCCACAGGCCAATCCGACGGGCCAAGGGTACAATGGCAAACATAAAGCGGAGGGCAGCTCAGACTTTGTGGCCAATACCAACGCTCAGGACAACGGGCAGCACCGCAAAGGTAAGCCGCCCCCACGCAACGGGAGGCCACCCATTAATCTAGAGCGCCAGTTGAACATGCCTTGCCCAAGGCACGGTACAGTGGAAAACCCGGCTACGCATCTCTGGAAAGACTGTTTCATTATGCAAGAATTTATGAAACAGACTAAGTATGATCACAGGCCCCCAGGCGGATCAGGTCTTGGTTTCCAAGGTCCGGGTTATCAGAGTGGTGGATCCGGTTCAGGGTACCACGGCGGTAACAGTAACCACAGTAGCAATAATCAGCATCAGCATAACCAGCAACATGGTCAGGGTGGATACAGTAACCAAGGGAATCAACAACGTCAGCAGTAGCAATCCGGATATCAGAACAATCCGAAGGAGTTGAGCAGTGGGCAGTATCACGCCTTCACCACAAGTTTATGCAAACGGGATCAAAAGGTTCTGAAGAGCGCAGTACACTGTGTCAAACCGGCGATACCACGTTTTTTGCATTGGTCTGAGCAACTCATCGTATGGAGCAGAGAAGATCACCCACCCCGGGTTGATAATCCGGGTCAGTTGGCTCTTGTGGTGGCACCACAGGTAGGTGGCTATAAGTTCACCAAAGTGCTTATGGATGGAGGCAGTAGCATCAACATCCTATATTATGAGACCTTTCGACGTATGGGGTTGACAGATAAGAAGCTCCGACAGTCCAACACAGTGTGCCATGGGGTGGTACCCGGTAAATCAGCTTATCCAGTTGGAAAAATCGATCTGAAGGTTACATTCGGAGATGAGCATGACTCTAGATCGGAGACTGTAACTTTTGAGGTTGTAAAGATCAGAGTCTATACCATGCTCTGTTTGGGAGGCCGGTTTATGCCAAGTTTATGGCCAGGCCGTGTTATGTTTATCTACAGCTCAAGATGCCAGGCCACAAAGGAACTATCACGATTCATGGGAGCCGCAAAATTGCATTGGAGTGCGAGGAAGGAGATGCGGCCTATGCCGAGGCGGTTTGTGCTACTGAAGAGCTAAAGTTCTATAAGGATAATGTTGATCCGGCAGATATGTCCCCGCTGAAGAAGCCGACCACCAAACATGATCCGGCGTTGAAATTCAGATCGGCGGAGGAGACTAAACAGGTGGACTTTGTTCCGGGCGATTCATCAAAGCAGTTCACTATCAGCGCTAACCTAGACCCCAAATAGGAAAGCGCGCTCATCGAGTTCATTGTGAGAACCGGGATATCTTTGCATGGAAGCCTTCTGACATGCCGGGTATACCGAGAGAGCTCGCTGAGCACAGTCTTAATATTGATCCTAAGTTTAAACCGGTCAAGCAGTATCTGCGCCGCTTCAATGAAGAGAGGCGCAAGGCTATAGGAGAAGAAGTGGCTAGGCTTTTGGCCGCAGGCTTCATAGTAGAAGTATTTCATCCAGAGTGGTTAGCTAATCCGGTGCTGGTACTTAAGAAAAATGGAACGTGGAGAATGTGTGTGGATTACACAGACCTGAATAAAGCTTGCCCAACCTATCCTTTTGCTCTCCCCCGTATTGATCATATTATTGATGCAACGGCAGGATGTGAGCAGCTAAGTTTTTTGGATGCATACTCAGGTTATCATCAGATCAAGATGGCAGTTAAGGATCAGGAGAAGACGACTTTCATAACTCCCTTTGGAGCTTTCTGCTATGTGTCAATGCCATTTGGGCTCAAGAGTGCCCAGGCAACCTACCAGCGTTGTCTGCAGAACTGCTTACAAGGGCAGATTGGGAGGAATGTCCATGCATACATTGATGACATTGTGGTGAAATCCAGGAAGGAGGAGACACCGATAGAGGATCTGAAGAAACCTTTGACAACCTCCGTGTTTATAAAATGATGCTCAATCTGGAGAAGTGCGTCTTTGGTGTTCCGGCAGGCAAGCTCCTGGGATTCCTAGTGTCAAACAGAGGAATTGAAGCCAATCCGGAGAAGATCAAAGCGATCACATCCTTGGCTAAACCGGTGTGTATCAATGATGTCCAACGCGTGGCGGACCGTATTGCAGCACTGAGCCTGTTTATCAGCCGTTTGGGGGAGAAGGCAATCCCGCTCTATCAGATGATGAAAAAGACGGACCGGTTTGTCTGGAGTGACGCCGCGGATGCTGCGTTCGAAGATTTGAAGAGGCAATTGGCAGAACCACCAGTCCTTGCTGCCCCGGTTGACAATGAGCCGCTGCTATTATACGTGGCCGCCAAATGCCCGCGCAGTAAGCGTGGCCATTGTGGTAGAGCGCAAGGAGGCAGGCAAAGAATACCCGGTTCAACGGCCGATTTACTACATCAGCGAGGTGCTCATTGAGTCAAAGCAGAGATATCCACATTGGCAGAAGCTGGTGTATGGGGTGTTCATGGCAAACCGGAAGCTAAAGCACTATTTTCAGGGCCACCCAATTACCGTTGTCAGTTCAGCTCCGTTAGGGGATATAATCCAGAACAGAGAAGCCACTGGTAGGATTGCAAAATGGGCCATTGAGCTTAGCCCGCACGGATTAAAGTATGTGCCTCGTACTGCTATAAAATCCCAAGCATTGGTGAATTTCATCAATGACTGGACGGAGTTACAAGCACCTGAGGAGAGGCCGGATCATACGTACTGGACTATTCACTTTGACGGTTCAAGGTAGTTGGAGGGCTCGGGGGCTGGAGTCGTGTTAACTTCACCACGAGGTGATAAGTTCCGCTACGTCCTTCGTTTAATGTTCCCTTGCACTAACAATGCTGCTGAGTATGAAGCTCTCCTCCACGGTCTGCGGATGGCCAAGGAAATGAACTTAAGTCGGGTTAAGTGCTTTGGCGATTCAGACCTGGTGGCACAACAAGTATCTAGCAAATGGGACTCCAAGGATCCGCTCATGGCAGCGTATCGACGAGAGGTGGACACAGTCGCTGGATACTTCAAGGGATACCAGGTGGATCATATAGACCGGAGGAAAAATGAAGCAGCTGACGCGTTAAGCCGGCTGGGCTCCGAGCGTAAACCGGTTCCACCTAATACTTTCTTGGATGAATTGCATAACCCGTCGGTACAGATACCTTCGAAGGAGGACTTGGCTGTTCCTGATCCGGAAGCACAGTTGGTCGCAACACTTAATGTCATTCCGGATTGGACACTCCCTTACTTGGCGTACATGAGCCGAGGTGAATTACCAGAGGACGAAGTCGAGGCCCGGCAGATAACCCGGCGGTCTAAATCTATGACTATTGTCAATGGAGAACTTCATCACCGTAGCATTTCTGGAGCGTTTCAACGGTGCGTATCATCAGAGGAAGGCTGTGATATTCTTCGAGAAATTCATGAAGGGGATTGCGGTCATCACACCGGTTCAAAATCCTTGGTGGCTAAAGCTTTTCGTCACGGGTTCTACTGGTTGACGGCTCACGCCGACGCAGAGGACTTGGTCAGAAAATGTGATGCTTGCCAGAAATTCTCACGGCGTGCTCATATACCGGCAGAGGAGCTGAGGATGATCCCAATTACTTGGCCGTTTGCGACTTGAGGGCTTGATATGGTTGGACCCTTTAAGAGATCCCAAGATAATAAAACCCACCTGTTGGTAGTAGTGGACAAATTCACAAAGTGGGTTGAAGCGGAGCCTGTCAGTAAGTGTGATGCAGCAACAGCGGTTCAGTTCATTAAAAAAGGTGATTTTCCGGTTTGGCTTTCCACACAGCATTATAACTGATAATTGCACCAACCTATCCAAGGGGGCTATGGAGGAGTTCTGTCAACGAGAGCATATTCGCCTTGATGTATCATCAGTAGCTCACCCTCAGTCTAATGGCCAAGCTGAAAGAGCTAACCAAGAGATCTTGAGGGGTATCAAGCCTCGGCTTATGGTTCCTTTGCAAAGAACACAGGGTTGTTGGGTGGAAGAATTGCCTTCTGTCTTATTGAGCATCAATACTACGCCTAACAGATCCACAAGGTACACACCTTTCTTCATGGTATATGGAGCAGAAGCGGTCCTCCCTAGTGATATCCGGCACGACTCGCCGCGGGTGGCGGCTTATGTTGAAGCGGATAACGAACAAGCAAGACAAGACGGCTTGGACCGGATGGACGAGGAACGGGACACGGCAGCAGCACGGTCAGCGATTTATCAGCAAGATCTGCGCCGGTACCATAGCCGCCGGGTCAAGACCAGGACGTTTCAAGAAGGAGATCAGGTGCTCCGGCTCATCCAGGACCAGACAGATATGCACAAGCTATCCCCACCCTGGGAAGGAACCTTTGTGGTCAGCAAAAGCCTGCACAACGGATCATACTACCTTGTCGATGTTCGAGAGCATAAGGACTCACGTACGGCAGAGGAGGAGACCAAGCGGCCTTGGAACATCGCTCTTCTTCGACCTTACTATACTTAAGCCATTGGCTTCACTTTATATACAATGTATATATTATGATTAATAAAATAAATCATCGCCCCCGGTACACCGGGGAATCAGCCATCTTTTTTCGCAAAAAGAGTATCACATGGGGGCTTCGAAAGAAGTTTTCCATGGCCTCTTAAACCGGCGCCCTTGATAGAATCAAGGAATCAGCCGTGTCTTTTACACAAAGGAGTATCACATGGGGGCTTCCAAAGAAGCTTTCCACGGCCTCTTAAACCGGCGCCCTTGACAAATCAAGGAATAAGCCATCTTCTTTAAACAAACAAGAATCACATGGGGGCTTCCGCGAGCAAAGAAGTTTCCCATGGTCTCTTGAGCCGGCGGCGGTAAGAAGCTGTAATGCCCAGGATGGGACTATACCTCCTACGTGTCGAGGCACGACTTAAAGGTATAAGCCCATTCTGGAATGATCTCAAGTTTGGTATCTTTGCACGACTCATGTAAAAATAGGGATGAAATTGCAAAATGAGATAGTTGGCTTACACTCGCCACTTCACACAATACATTACATAAGAAATTCATCATACAAAACATCACAACCCGACTACGGGTGAAGATCCAAAAGAAAGATACCAAATACATAAAGCCACATGTCCGAATCGCCCCTAGTAGAAACCACTACTGATCGTCGAAACGTCACAAACATACGGCCACTCTCTTCATCGAGCTCCCAGTGAAGCTCTGAACCAGCTCCTGCTTCATTCTCGGCTGAACCTGCATCTGGTGTTGTAGTATCTGTGAGCCACGAGGACTCAGCAATCCCATAACCATGGGTATCAAGACTAGCAAAGCTTTATGGGTAGGAAGAGGTAAAGTGGTGAGGTTGCAGTAGCGGCTAAGCATAATATGGTGGCTAGCTTACGAGTACAAGAATAAGATGAGCATCTACGCAAACGGTCGCAACTAGTAGTGATCGCTAAAGATCCTGAACTACCTACGAGTCAAACATAACCCCACCGTGTTCTCTTCTCAAAATGAAAAGAGACAGTCACGGTTACTCACACAGTTGTGTGTTTTACTTCGGATCCTCTGTCAAGTTTTCTACAACCGGACATTAACAAATTCCAATCTGCCACATAACCGCGGGCTCGGCTTTCGAAAGATCATAACCCTGCAGGGGTGTCCCAACTTAGCCCATCACAAGCTCTCACGATTAGCTGAAGTGATAAATATAATATCGTCACCCCTTATCTTAGGGAAAATCCGATCAGGCTCGGCATCCCGGTGCACAAGACATTTCGACAATGGTAAAACAAGTCCAGCAAGACCTCCCGGCGTGCCGACACCCTGATAGTAGCCGCGCGTATCTCGTCTCAGGCCACGACCGGATGGGCGATCCTACAGGTAAAACCAATCCTCGAGTTTCCCCGTGGTGGCCCCGCATAACCCCCGTTTGGGACCAACACCATCAGCACTGGCCCCCCTGTTATGTAGAAAGAATACCCGGGGACGCGACCCCCTATGCAAATTTAATTAATTAATTAAGTTGTTATTATGAGGCAAATTAAAACCAATGTTGGGCCTTGCTGGAGGAGTTTTATTCAAAGTCGAAGTGTCAAGGGGTCCCCATATACCCATCGTGTAAGGAACGCAAAAACAAGGAACATAATGCCGGTTTATCGGCGCCTAAGGTGGCATGAGTGGAACAAAACACCGAGCAAAAGGCCAAGCCTTCCACCCATGCCCAGTATATAGGTGTGTTATTATATATATATATATATATATATATATATATATATATATATATAACATATTGTGATATTCCAATAACAAGTTCCCTCCTGGAACGATCTTCATCTTCACCTGCAACTAACAACGCTATAAGAGGGGCTGAGCAAGCGGGTAACATAGCCAAACAGTGGTTTTGCTAGGAAGGTGTCAAAGGTTAGAGGTTTCATGGCAACAAGGAGAGGGGCTGACCATAAGATGGGTAGCGCGACATATAACGATAGCATCGAGATAACTAAGCATGGCAATGGTAGTAAAGGTATCCAAGGGTATGATCATCTTGCCTGGGATTCCGCAAGGGAGAAGAACGGGTCCAAGAAGTAGTCGAACAATCCTCACAACTCCGGAACGAACCCGAAGCTAACGAGGGAAGCAAACCGGAAAGAAACAAGCAACTCGGTAAACACACAAGCATAAACATGGCATACAATGCACATCCAAGTATGATGCATGACAGTTCTATATAGGATGCACCACAAGTCTATACAGGAAGCAAAACATGGCAAGGTAGGAAGCACAGAAAAATGACACAAGTCTATATGATGCAATACATGGCAAGGTATGATGCATGACAAATCTATACAGGAAGCATTACATGGCAAGGTAGGAAGCACAGAAAAATAACACAAGCCTATATGATGCAATACATGGCAAGGTATGATGCATGACAAATCTATACAGGAAGCATTACATGTCAAGGTAGGAAGCACAGAAAAATAACACAAGCAACATGTTTAAATGAGGCCGGAAACTACAACAACAATTCCGGAAAATCCCCATATGCATGTTTAGCAATTTTAAGCAAACAACAATTCACACATTTTAATGTTGTTAACATGATGCGGATGCCATGATCAAGTTTTATGCAATTTTTAGTAAAAGTTAACATGAAGTGATATGAAGTATTTGTCATCGTGGTGGAAAGAAAGGGGCCACGACGGCGAATCCGAAAATGATGCCACACAACATATCGGTTCCGGTAACTCGTTGAGAGACCGGTGCAAAAGATAGCGGAGAGAGTGACATGCAAAAGAGATGGGGTGAACCCGGTTGCCCGGTTCCCACGGGTCGGCGACAAGGCAAACGAGGGCCACAACGGACACGATGCAAACATCCGGTTCATCTCATACAACACAAGCATTCGTCCATGGGTCATCGTCTCGGGGTTATACCTTCGGAACGTTCGTTCTCGAAGCGGTTCGAGTCGTCGAGGGACGTAGTGGAAGTAGTGGAAGTAGACGTTCTCGAGGCGGTCGTTGTCGAAGTTGTCGTTCACGGTGCCAAAAGGAAGTAGTCGTTCACGTTCGTCGAGGAAGTAGTGGTACACGGCGACGGTAGTCGAACTTGACGCTTGCATTACACGGGTCCTCAGCGACGGTAGTGGTACACATTGATGTAGTGGTACTCGCGGTTCTCATGTGTAGTCGTACTCGAGGGTCGTAGAGGAAGTAGTCGTCGCGACGGTAGTGGAAGTAGTCGTTCACGGTCATCGGTAGGGGTACTTGTCGCATCGCCGAGCGTAGTGGTACTCGGGGTCGTCATGGAACTTGTTCATGTAGTAGTCGTTCACGGGTCTTGTCACTGGTGTACTAGCCGCAGGGGTACTTGGCGGTCTCGATCCGTAGATGAACTTGCCGGTCTTGAGGGTCCAAACGCAGCAACAAGGGCATACGAGACTACATCAGCACGGGGTGATGCAGGGGAAAACAACACGGAGCTGCAAAGCCGATCGTCCCGTCACCGAATCGGACAAGGCAGAGGCGTGGCTCTCGCCGGAAGAAGCAGGAGGGCGGCAGCACGGGGGCGACGTAGAGGCCATGGCGAGGAGGAGAGGCGCGGAGGCGCTGGAGGTTGCTCGGGGCGGCGCCGGCGCTGTCGGGTGGCGCGGCAAGACGGCGGAGGCAGCAGGCTCGCCGACGTCCTCGAGGAGGCGCGGGGCGCTGCGGCGGCTCCTGGCCGGCTGGGCTGCTCGAGGGGCTCCTCCCCTCGGCGAGCCAGGCGACGCGGCTGGACGAGGTAAGACGGCGGGCTCGGGTACCCACAGGCGAGGCGGCGACCAAGCGAGGGAGAGGGAGAGAGGATCGGGCGCTGGGGCTCGGGAGATCGAAGGAGGCTGGGGATCGGGCGAGAGGGAGAGAAGGGACGAGCGGCGCTGGAGTCGCGAGCGCTCCTGGCGGCGCTGGAGGACGAGAGGAGGAGCGAGGGGAGAAAGAGAGGCTCGGGCTAGGGTTAGGGGATTAAGTGGGCTCTGGCTGGCTCGAGATGGGCCTGGCCTAGGGAGGCCGCAGGCGGCCAAGCAGGCTGCAGGGAGCTGCGGGCTGGGCTCTCTCTCTTTCTTCTTCTACCATTTCCCAATTATAGAAAAATAGCAATGAAGAAAAAGAGAAGAAAGGAAGGGTTAGAAACAGAATTTGGACATGGGTTTAATTTTCTCGGACTCATAAAAATGAGCTTGATCCAAGAAAAATAAGAAGTGGCAAGATCAAAAGTTATAAATTCAAACCCATTTGAATTTAATTCAAATGGTTTGAACTAGGACAAGGTTTCAGAAGTGTCCAAAATGTTGAGGTTTTTGGAGGAACCTCAATAAAACGGATAAGAATTATAGAGAAGGTTTGGACGGTGAAACTTGAAGTAGAAAAGGCATGGGGAATATATGCAAGTGTGTTTGGGTTAATTCCAAACAATTGGAATATTTTTATAATAGCTCCATAAATATTAGGAGGATATGTTATAAAGAGAAGTCATCCTTCCCTCGATTTAAATGGACCGAAGGTCCACACAATTTATTTAGTTGAGATGGAGAATTAAAGTCATGATGGCATGATGACATGATGCAAGCACAAATAAATAACACAAGCACAAATGAAACACACGGGAGAACCCGGAACATCTGGAATCTTCTGGGACGTCGGTCTTTGGGCGTCACAGAAGCCCATCATAAGAGCACTCTCTGGTTGCTTCGACAATTTCCACATGATGATGAGGGGTAAAAGAGGGTTTGATGCCTAGCACAACTCAAACATATGCCCCGATGAGCAATGACTCACACACTACCTGGGGGCTCTCAGCGAGTTGAATACCCTTGTAGTGAACATGGCTTGGAAGCCCGGTGCATACACCTAAAACCCCGGATTAACATGCCTGCATCAAGTAAATCATGCCGTCCAGGTCAACCTGGTATGACCCGTCGAACGTATCACAAGTCAATCCTTCGGGACCCTGAACTTGGTCACGTTAAATTGACGATCATCGAGTGATTACCCAAGCCAAAATCTTTATGAGATTTTGAATCATTGGGTAGCTATTGACATCGATGATTTGGTTAAGGATTGCGGAGCATCTTGACAGGCTTTGCTAAAATGGTTAATGACAGTAGCCTGGCAGCTCATAAAAAGCCTCGAATTTGGAGCCCGGCAGCTCATAAAAAGCCTCGACTACATGGTCTTATTTGCCCAAAAACTTTATTTTTTATTTTTTATGTTTTCACAAATCTTCATCTTCAAGGTCATTCGTTTTTTAACCAAGTCCATTGATACAAGACTGGACAACTACAAGGTTGTCCATACATCTACAGAGCTAAAAGTCTGGGTCATGAACACCAGCGGTAGTTAAATCGGCGTTCATCGTAACCCGGATCGGCCTTTATGCTAAGCCGACAAGAGAGCCAAGGGCTTCATCAGCACCCGCGCCTTGAATTATTCCTACCGGGTTAAGGTCTACAGGCACACTTAATCACAGGTATGGTATACGTTTGTATTTTATATGCAGTTTCAAGTCATTTATTTGGAACATGTGTCAGGGCAGTATAATCCGTCCGGTGGTAAACCGCCAGGACATCTTTTTAGCATTGTTCATGCAGACACAGGTAATATAAATTGTTAAAGCATTGCGAACAAGAGATAAATTGGGGATTGCCAATCAAAGTAATACCATTAGAGTGGGACAAAGGCAGTATCTCAACTATGCTATTACAAGGCACTTGCAGGCCCAAAAGAATATCAGTTTCTTGCAAAGTATTCGGCATCTCAAAATTAAACCGGAGCCGGTTTAGGATTCCTCTTCGGCTCACTGTGAAGATTGCGGGTCAGCTTGTTCCAGATCTTCGTCGGCCTCTGGCAGCTGCTGGAAATCAGGAGTGCTCCAGTCAATCTTGGCGAGGGAACGGAAATATACTTCGTCGTTTATGAGTTCTGGCGGTTCAATGTCAGGATCGAAGGTATGCTTACGAATGGGGGGAATCAGATTTTCGGTGTCATAAATCGGCCGCTCCACCCGCGTATTCTCTAGATCGTAACCCGGATGATATCTCGATAAATCCGCTTCTTCAGCAAGCTTGCTAGCAAGAGGACGCATACTTTTGGTTAAAGAGCGAAGATCTTCAGCAGAGAAGGCTGACCCGTCTTCTTTCATGCTGGGATAACCGTTCATGGCCTCCACCGGGTCAAAATCAGGAACCCATGCCTTGGCCCGGGTTAGCGCCATAAGAGAGCCAGCTCTCGCAAAAGATTTCTTCACTTCAACAAGTCGAGCAGGCAAGATAGATAACTTTTCCAGAGTACCTTGGATGGTGGTCGGCGTCGGTTTATTGTGCGAGATAGCACTGATAGACCTTTGAGCACCGGAGTAGAGTTGCTCCACCAGGGTATAAGCAGCCTTCAGTTTCCTCCGTATGTCATCTCCAAGATGAGTCACGCGCCTCCCTGTATATAAGTGATGAGTTAAACTGGAGCAGTATAAGATTGCAGGGATAAAAGCATATGAAAACAAATACTCACCGAAGATGGTAGATGTCATATCGTCTATGTGCTGCTTCAACCCGAACAACTCCTCCGTCACCGGGTTAAGAGCAGCCTCCGCCTCCTTGGCTCTTTTCTCGAAAGCAGCCCTCTGTACCTCCCAAGTAGACCGCTCCACTTCAAAATCTTTTTTGAGCTCCTCCATGCTCGCTAAAGCCAGGGAGAGCTCCTCCTTGGCTTTAGTTGAAGCAGTCTCTTGAAAGGCCAGGTTATTCCGGAGCTCTGTTGCCTACGAAGCCCTCCGGTTCAAGTTAGCCTGCAGAAGACAGCAAATATTGGATATTCATGAAGAACA
Organism: Secale cereale; assembly: GCA_902687465.1. Taxonomy (NCBI): domain Eukaryota; kingdom Viridiplantae; phylum Streptophyta; class Magnoliopsida; order Poales; family Poaceae; genus Secale; species Secale cereale. The sequence goes on along the minus strand of LR738710.1, from coordinate 701,640,640 downwards.
GTTCGATCAAAAGTCTCAAGCACATAACAAGTTATGCACTCGACACTTGGGGGCTAATGTACAATTGAAGTGAAAGAAAGCAATTATTTCACACAAAGTCCCAAGCACATAACAAAGTTATACCCTTGACACTTGGGGGCTAATGTAAGTTCATTCTCAGCCGTAAGGGAAGTCCCGGTTCATCCTGAAGGCTAAACCGACACTTGGGGGCTACTATGGCCTAGTGGTACAGTTACAGGATACAAGCAGAAATGAAAGGCGAAGGGAGAAAAGTTACCTCATATTTCTCTTTCATTAGATTTACCAATCCGGCATCATGGTCGCGGCTGGTATAGAGCCGGTTCAGATACCCAGAGTGGAGATCCTGGGCACTGAGTTGGGAATAACTCGATAAGTCAGTGCTCCATTTGCCCTTTTCTTTCTGGAAAAGCTCCTCCTTGGCAGTATGTTTGGCCAAGATAACAGGTCCTGCAGGAGTAGAAAAATCTGTCCCAGTTATCTCAACATCTTCTGTTGAGGCAGCAGCTGGTCTGGGGGGATCATCAGTGCGCACCGGACTAACAGGAGCCGGTCTAGCCCGAGGAGGACTAACCCGGATAGGACTTGCCGGTTCAACAGTGTTCTCCGTGGCATCACCCCCAGGGGCAGCAAGATCTTCCTGATCCATCGGGGAAGGATCATTGAGGGGAACCTCAGTATTCTCTTCTAGAGGATTCGCAGCTTCGACATCCCTTGCCAGTTCAGAAGTGTTTCCGGCTGTCGGTTTATTTAATTTCGCCTTTTTACTAGGCTTGGGCATACTGATAAGATTAAAATAGAAATAAAAATCATGAAGTCAAAACGAAAAGGTAAACCGGACATTTGGAAAGATGACTTACCCAGGAACGGTCTTAAGCACCGGCACTTGGGTGGCAGTAGACTCGCCAGAAGATGACAGAGGAGCTTCCTGATAGTTGGGATCAGATGGTTTAAGAGGTTTGCGAATAAGACCTACTTTTGGATAAAGAAGGGTTGGAGTAAGCAAAACCTCTGAGCGGCGTCTGCGAGCTGACGTGTGGGGTAATCCGGATGACTCAACTACGTGACCACTATGACGCGTGGTCCGGCGAGCCTCATGCTGCTGTTTCTTCAAAAGAAAATTGGGATCCAATTGAGCATAAGGGTGAGAAAATGGATACTTCCGGGCTACCCGACGAATTTTGGGTGGCAGCGGTTCTGAATCAGAGGAAAGAGAGATTACCTTGATTTCATCCCCTTTACTCCCTTCCGCCAGATCCTGGGAAAGGACATTGTTAATATAAATACAGACAAAGGAAAATTAAAGGTGTAAAGAGCCAAGCAGTACCTCAGAAGCCGGATCATCTTCTTCGGGGTTTGAACCGGAAGCGGCGGCAGGTTTCTTCTTCTGCTTCTTCGCGGCTAAGCTCTTCTTGCGGGTTGGCTTTGCCGGTTTTTCTTGAGCCTTCCTCTTCCGGAAGGGATCATTGGCCTGAGTAAAGGAGTAAAAACATATTGAGGACAAGAAATATAGACGGATTAAAGTGAAAAGAAAGGAACAGAAGAATCTTACGGATGGCAGTTCATTGTTCGCACAGAATGGAGCTAAGCCGATTCGGCTGCACTCCTCCAGAGGAATGTTCAACATCTTCTTTGCAGATTCAGTAACTTCCTTGTAAGGAAGCACTATGTTTGTGTGGCGCTGGGGGTCTTCCGGATTACCAGTATATTCACACATTAAGCTTGAGCGCCGGCTTTATGGGAGAATGCTCCAAGAGAGCCAACAACGGACAAAATCAACCCCGGTCAAACCGTTGGCTACGAAAGCCCTGAGCCTAGAAAGTTGGGGGGCATATCGAGCCCGGTCTTGGGCGCTCAGACGCTGTGGGAAAGGATGATCTGGCCGTAGACGATAAGCACGGTAACCCGGCAGCGGCTTTTCTCCCTCTGGCGAAGTATCCTTGCAGTAGAACCAAGTCTGGTTCCAATCTCTTGGGGTGGCTGTGAAGAGTGGCGTGAGGAAAGCTGACGTCCTTCCTCTTCTGGATGCTCACACCACCAAGTTCAGTATGGGGCCCATCAGAAAATTCAGTCCGGCGGTTCAGATGGAAGAAGTCCCGGAATAGCTCTACAGATGGCTCCTCTTGCAGGTATGCTTCATAGAAGAGTTGGAAGTTGCAGATATTTGATACAAAATTGGGACCTATATCTTGTGGATGGAGTTGAAAATCGGCTAAAACGTCGCGGAAGAACTTTGAACCGGGAGGGCTACATGATCGTAAAAGACTATGATTTCCCCCTCCTTAGGCTTAGGAGGACACTCTTTTCCAGGGGCCCGCCAGTGCAAAACCTCTTTAGGACCCAGAACACCAATTGAGGCTGCCTCTACTAAATCGTCCTCAGTGATCCGGGATGGAACCCAGTTGCAGGCAACAAACTGTTTTGCTGTGGAAGCCATCTTTTTCAAGAAAGGAATGCTGAAAAATACAATACAAGATCCGGTTTATCATCCACTAGACATAAACCGGCGAATTCTATGAAGATGTTGATTTAATTGACGGTTTAAGCAAGGGGCTAATGGTGCCTACTGATCCGGGTCACGTGTGCACGAGACAACTACTAGTTTATAAATATAGAAGGAGAAAGTTAAACCGCCAATTACGGAATGCAGGCTTAAATCTAAACCATCAGTGCAGGCATATATGATGCAGGTTACAGTTGAACCGGTGACATAAGCAGATAAATTGCAGATCTAAAGTGTGAAAAACAATTTTCACATGAAGTAGAGGTAAAATATGGATCTACGGCGCAGGGAAAAATCAAGATAATTAAGTTATATTCGTTGAAGGCAGTGAAGTTTTCTACATATCTAATCCAAGCTAGCAGTATTGGAGGAACTAAGGTTATAAAGGGAGAGCGGAGTCAGGTGCACGAGTGCTGACCCAAAAGTTTTTCATCTACAACTAAAAGAACGACCTACGGTGATGAACTACGAAGAACAAGGGTTCACGATGAGCTACAGAGAAACCCTAGGACTAAGATCTATGGGAAGAAGAAGTAACGTACCCGAGGAAGCGGAAGGACGGCAACGAGTATCTGGATGCGCTCAGGTTGATGCAGCGGCCGGGCTTGCTGATGGCGATGAGTTCAAAAGGACGGCGGTGGAGGCTTGATCGCTGGAGACAGAGGAAGACGAAGCAGAGGGGGTAAAAGAAATGGCCCTCGGCCTTATTTATAGGCCGAAAAGATAAAACGGCACGCGCGGAAATTGAGGGGACTAAAAATCGGATATGGATTGAGCTGTCGCCTCGATCTTCGGAGCAGTAATAAACAAAGGTAACAAACAGGTGTGGGCGTTAAATGCGCAGATGATGTCATGACAGTTTAAAGCGATTCCACGAGATGATGTCATGGACGATTTATGAGATATACGAGAGCTGTAGAAAGGAAAATTCGTACAAGACCTGGAAGACTGACATGAACAAGTTCAAATCAATCTGGGGCCTAATGTCAGGGATATTACTATCAGGTATAAACCGGCTAGGAGGGTCCGGTTTATATTATCAAGATTATATTACCAGAAGCCTAGCCGAATGTATAGTAGGAGATTATAGCCTAAAGAGGCTCGGGGCCCATATGTTAAGGCCCATGGTTTGTAAACCGTCATACTATGTAAACTAGGGATGTAAGATAGAAAGAGTAGAGACCGAGGCGGACACGTTTATGAGCCGGCCTCGGGACTCTGTAAACCGGATCGGGCGTTGCCTCCTATATAAAGGGACGACCCGGCGACGGTTCAGGACAAGAAACAATAGCTCGAGACACAAGCCAAGCGGATTCGCTCCCTGGTCATCGAAGCACAAGCAATATCACACCAAACTAGACGTAGGCTTTTACCTTCATCGAAGGGGCCGAACTAGTATAAAAACCCCCGTGTCCTTCGTCCGCTTTAACCCCTTTAAGCTAACCCTAGAGATGGCCTCACGACTAAGTCCTTTTGCTAGGACATCTGCCGTGCTAAATCCACGACAAACACCGTTAATGCTAAGATAGACTGCGAAAAGGACATTGTTACTGTTGGTTTAGGGGATATGTCTCATGACTTTAACTTTGCTAAATTTCGTAGACAACCCCATGATAAAGAATTGCCTAGTAAGGATGAAATTATTGGTCTTGCTTCTATTGTTGTGCCTCCTAATGATCATTTAGAACAATACCTGTTGGACCATGAGAATGATATGTATATGAATGAGAGAAGGGAAATAGATGAAATATTCTTTAAGCAGGGACCCTTGTTGAAACACAACTTGCCTGTTGAAATTCTAGGGGATCCTCCTCCACCCAAGGGTGATCCCGTGTTTGAACTCAAACCATTACCTGATAGTCTTAAGTATGCTTATCTACATGAAAAGAAGATATATCCTGTTATTATTAGTGCTAACCTTTCAAAGCAGGAAGAAGAGAAATTATTGAAAACTCTGAAGAAGCACCGTGCTGCCATTGGATATACTCTTGATGATCTTACGGGCATTAGTCCCACTCTATGCCAACACAAAATAAAATTGGAGAAAGACGCTAAACCGGTTGTTGATCACCAACGATGGTTAAATCCTAAGATGAAAGAAGTGGTAAGGAAAGAAATACTAAAGCTTCTAGAGGCAGGTATAATTTATCCAGTTGCTGATAGTCAGTGGGTAAGTCATGTCCATTGTGTCCCTAAGAAGGGAGGTATTACTGTTGTTCCTAATGATAAAGATGAATTGACCCCACAAAGAATTGTTACAGGTTATAGGATGGTAATTGATTTCCGCAAATTAAATAAAGCTACTAAGAAAGATCATTACCCTCTACCCTTTTATTGATCAAATGCTAGAAAGATTATCCAAACATACTCATTTTTGCTTTTTAGATGGCTATTCTGGTTTCTCTCAATACCTGTGTCAAAAGAGGATCAAGAAAAGACCACTTTTACTTGTCCCTTCGGTACCTTTGCTTATAGATGTATGCCTTTGGGTTTATGTAATGCACCTGCTACCTTTCAAATATGCATGATGGCTATATTTTCTGATTTTTGTGAAAAGATTGTTAAGGTTTTCATGTATGATTTTTCCGTTTATGGAACTTCTTTTGATGATTGCCTGAGCAACCTTGATCGAGTTTTGCAGAGATGCGAAGAAACTAATCTTGTCTTGAATTGGGAAAAGTGCCACTTTATGGTTAATGAAGGTATTTTCTTGGGGCATAAAATTTCTGAAAGAGGTATTGAAGTTGATAAAGCTAAGGTTGATGCTATTGAGAAGATGCCGTGTCCCAAGGACATCAAAGGTATAAGAAGTTTCCTTGGTCATGCCAAGTTTTATAGGAGGTTCACTAAGGACTTCTCAAAAATCTCTAGGCCTCTCACTAATCTCTTACAAAAAGATGTTCCTTTTGTCTTTGGTGATGATTGTGTAGAAGCATTTGAAATACTTAAGAAAGCATTCATCTCTGCACCCATTGTCCAGCCTCCCGACTGAAATTTACCCTTTGAAATTATGTGCGATGCTAGTGATTATGATGTAGGTGATGTTCTTGGACAAAGAGTTGATAAGAAGTTGAATGTTATCCAATATGCTAGTAAAACTCTAGACAGTGCCCAACGAAATTATGCTACTATTGAGAAAGATTTTTTAGCAGTTGTATTTGCTTGTGATATGTTTAGCCCTTATATTGTTGATTCTAAAGTAACTATTCACACTGATCATGCCGCTATTAAATATCTTATGGAAAAGAAGGATCCTAAACCTAGACTTATTAGATGGGTTCTCCTGCTACAAGAATTTGATTTGCATATTACTGATAGAAAAGGAGCTGAGAACTCCGTTGCAGACAACTTGTCTAGGTTAGAGAATGTTCTTGATGACCCACTACCTATTGATGATAGCTTCCCTGATGAACAATTAGCTGTCATAAATGCTTCTCGTAGTGCTCCATGGTATGCTGATTATGCTAATTACATTGTTGCTAAATTTATACCACCTAGTTTCACATACCAGCAAAAGAAAAAGTTCTTCTATGATTTAAGACATTACTTCTGGGATGACCAACACCTTTATAAAGATGGAGTAGATGGTATTATTATACGTTGTGTACCTGAGCATGAACAGGAACAGATCCTATGCAAGTGTCACTCCAAGGCTTATGGAGGACACCATGCTGGAGATAGAACTACACATACGGTACTGCAATCTGGTTTTTATTGGCCTACTCTCTTCAAGGATGCCCGTAAGTTTGTCTTATCTTGTAATGAATGTCAAAGAATAGGTAATATTAGCAGACGTCAAGAAATGCCTATGAATTATTCACTTGTTATTGAACCATTTGATGTTTGAGGCTTTGATTATATGGGACCGTTTCCTTCCTCTAATGGGCATACACATATTTTAGTTGTTGTTGATTACGTTACTAAGTGGGTAGAAGCTATTCCAACTAGTAGTGCTGATCATAACACCTCTATTAAGATGCTTAGAGAAGTTATTTTTTTCGAGATTTGGAGTCCCTAGATACTTAATGACTAATGGTGGTTCACATTTTATTCGTGGTGCTTTCCGTAAAATGCTTGCTAAGTATGATGTCAATCATAGAATTGCATCCCCATGCCACCCATAGTCTAGTGGTCAAGTAGAATTAAGTAACAGGGAGCTGAAATTAATCTTGCAAAAGACTGTTAATAGGTCTAGAAATGCGCCTATAGAACTGCATATAAAAATCCTATGGGTATGTCTCCGTATAAAATGGTTTATGGAAAAGCATGCTACTTACCTCTTGAACTAGAACATAAGGCATATTGGGCTATTAAAGAGCTCAATTATGATTTCAAACTTGCCGGTGAGAAGAGGTTATTTGACATTAGCTCACTTGATGAATGGAGAACCCGGGCCTATGAAAATGCCAAACTGCTTAAAGAAAAGGTTAAAAGATGGCATGACAAAAGGATACAAAAGCGTGAGTTTAACGTAGGTGATTATGTCTTGCTATACAACTATTGTTTAAGATTTTTTGCAGGAAAACTTCTCTCCAAATGGGAAGGTCCTTACGTTATCGAGGAGGTCTATCGATCCGGTGCCATAAAAATCAACAACTTTGAAGGCACAAATCCAAAGGTGGTGAACGGTCAAAGAATCAAACATTATATCTCAGGTAATCCTATAAATGTTGAGACCAATGTTATTGAAACCGTAACCCCGGAGGAGTACATAAGGGACACTTTCCATAACGATTCAGACTCCGAAAAGGAAGAGGTATGTGGTACGGTAAGTAAACCGACTCCAAAACAGTTCTAATGGCGATTTTTCTCCGTTTTGGAATATTTAGAAAAATATAAAAAACAAGAAGCAGTCCAGAAAGGACACAAGGCGTCCACGAGGGTGGAGGGTGCGCCCCCTACCTCGTGGGCACCTCGTGTGTCTCCCGGACTCCGTTTTCTTGCATGTTACTTCTTTTGGTCAGTAAAAATTCATTATATAATCCCCCCAAAGGTTTTGACCACCACACCACGCGAAAATCCTTTGTTTTTGTTTCGAGCTGTTTCTGTCGCAGATTTGGGCAATATGTCGTCCCAGGATTGAGAGGGAGAAAGCTATGTGGCAGATTACCTTGCAGACCCTAAGGTCTACGGGGACTTGGATCATTGTGGGTGGACCACGGAGGAAGAAGAAGACTATGATCCTAAGAGAAAGGAGGAGACAGGCTCAGATGAAGATGATGTCCCATTACCTCAACCTGGGGACATGCATGTGGAGTTCAAAAAGTCAAGCCTCCCTGATAGAGCAAAGAAACCTAAGATCAAGTTTATCCCTTTTCGCCTCTTGCAGGAGAACAAGCAGGAACTATGCAAAAAGATATTAAGCCTTGAGCAGGAGATCGATGACCTAAGGGAGCAAAATTCTATCCTCAAGCGCAAATTGAGGAAGAAGCCTACATCATCAACAACCCCATCACCACCACCTTCGAAGACGGAGACATAATCACATGTCTATAGGCACTCCCCTTGGCAACTGCCAAGCTTGGGGGAGGTGCCCCAATATCATATCCCCATCACACCCCTATCTTTACCGTTTTCTTAGTTCGATCCTTTTGGTAATATCTTGATCTAGTAGAATAAAGTTTAGTATGATCTAGTTGTGAGCTTTGCTTTATGATCCTTATCTGTGTAATCGAGTCCGTGAGCTATATATAATAAAGATTAGTTTTGAGTCAAGGGCTTGATTATCTCACTATGATCATGAGAGGACAAAAGAAAATATAGAAAGTATCAAAGAGATCATATTGATCTTATGGAAAGTAATGACTTCACATATAAAGAGTTATCAAGATTATTTTATTGAAGGCCCAACGGAGCATGAAGTAGAAGATTTCAGCCCAGGAGGTTTAGAGCCCAAGTGTTAGGGCCCATGATTTGTAAACCGTCATACTACGTAACTTGGGATGTAAGATAGAAAGAACAGAGACCGAGGCGGACACGTTTATGAGCCGGCCTCGGGGCTCCGTAAACCGGATCAGGCGTCACCTCTTATATAAAGGGACGACCCAGCGACGGTTCAGGACATACAACAACAGCTTGGGACATAGGCAAAGCGGATTCGCTCCCTGGTCATCCAAGCCCTAGCAATATCACACCAAACTAGACGTAGGCTTTTACCTTGATCGAAGGGGCCGAACTAGTATAAAATCCCTGTGTCCTTTGTCCGCTTTAACCCCTTTAAGCTAACCCGTATTTATGGCCTCACGACTAAGTCCTTTTGCTAGGACATCTGTCGTGCTAAATCCACGACAGTTGGCGCCCACCGTGGGGCTATCGCACGATGGTTTCGAGTTCTTGAAGGGGAGCTTTGAAGGACTCAAGGGCTACGCAGTGGGCCGGATGACTAAGAGTCGTCGCGGCCAGATCTACATCGACGATGCAGGCTGGGGCCTGGAGGCCGATTCAATCGAATACGGGTACCGGGTCCCCTTCAGCGGCATCCACGTCTTCATCGGCAAGATCGGCGAACCGGGCCCTGAGCCGGACATCTTCCCCAACATCGTCGAGCCGGCTCAGCGTGCAAGACCAGCACAGATTCAGCTGGCCGTGAAGCACGTCTTCGTTGGAGCAGTGCATGGAGTGCAAACCGAGGACGGATCGGACTCTGGCGGCGAGACTGTTGTCTATTCCGACGACGAATCTTCTTCTGGAGAGACAGAATCTTTGTATCTGCTGCAGAACGGTCGATCGGACGGTTGTTCCGAGGGTGATAGTATTCCGGACCCCCTCGATCCGCCAAACCGGGTCGCTGTCTTCATGGCCGGATCACAGTCTATGCAGCAGCCTTCAACAATAGCGGCGTTAACATCAGACGCGATGGGAGCTAGAGCTGGAGATCCTCCCCCATCGCCATCTGACACTTTATCCACCTTGGTCGACACTTTGACGGCGTTATTGACAGCAGAGGTAACCCAGGCCAACAAGGAGCAGCATGATGTGGAGGTCGCTCAGGTGAAAGGCCGGATTGAGCAAGCCAAGTTGGACCTGGCTGCTGAGAAATCTAGGATGGCTACAAAGCAGGCGAAGCTTGATGCTCAGGCCTATCGACTCATGTTGGATCAGACCGCTTCACACGAGGTAATGATGAGAAGGCAACGATCTCGCTTGCTGCCGGTTTATGAGGCAAGAAATCTCTTCAGCACGCCAGGAGCAGGAACCAGTAACCAGCCAAAGGTGAACCGGGGAGGAGCACCGGGCACGGGCGCGTCGGTTCAGCCGCCGGCCGCAGAGCCAAACCGCCAAGTTGTGCCGACCCAACATGTGCCCACCCCTCCTGGTCATTATTCTAATCCGCTGGATAACATAGTTGCCGCTGCTTCACGACTGGCCGCCCTTCCCATTGAAGGAACGCCCCCCCATAGCAGTGGAGGCGTGACGGGCCAGGGAGTTGTTGGACACGGCGCTAACTCAGCAGCAAGCTTATTCCTACAGCCGGGAGAGAATTCACTCGACTCCCCGCCCGAGCCGGAGTTATACTAGGGGCCTGGATGAACCGACCGTGTCAAGCAGTGCACGGAGACGTAATCAGCCAAGGCGGGATAATCCGGCAGGAGGAGAGGCGCACACTCAAGATGTGGTGGATCAGGCCAAGCAGCGCCGGGAGGCCGAGGTAACAGCACAGTACGAAGCCCGTCAGGCAACGCCGGTTCGTCCCACCACCACGGTTGAACCGGGGGTCATGTCCAGTTCCCTGGCGTGCCGTGTCTCATCCCCACTCTACGGAACGTAAAACTGCCCAAGGATTTTAAAGGACCACGCAAAGTACCCAACTACACGGCGGATCTGGCTCCAGAGGCATGGGTTGAAAGTTACGAGATGGCAATGGACATGTTGGATGTGGATGATGCGGCATGTGCTAAGTATTTCACGATGATGCTCGAGGGCACGGCTCGTACTTGGTTGAAGGGTTTACCGCCTAACTCCATCGGATCTTGGGCCGAATTGCGGCGCCGGTTTATCAACAACTTCAAGGTACGTGCAAGCAGCCAATGTCTGTCGTCGACTTAGCCGCCTGCGTTCAAGGGGAGCATGAGTCTACAAGCAGTTGGGTGCGTCGGGTATCAGAGATCTTGCATTCCTCTAATAGCATCAACCCAAGCACAGCAGTAGTAACCTTGGAAGGTAATTGCCTGTTTGAACCTTTGAGACAGAAGTTGGGACGGCTTAAATGTGATTGCAATGGCATGGGGACACTCATGGGTTCTTTAGTGAAGTATGGAGACTCTGATAACACCAAACATCCAGATGCTGATGGAGACAAGTCAGGGAAGGCAAGCAAGAATGGTAAGCCGCCGCAGCCCAATCCGTCGAATCAAGGTTACAACGGTAAGCACAAAGCGGACGGTAGTTCGGATTTCGTGGCCAACACCAATGCTCAGGAGGATGGGCGACGTCGCAAAGGTAGACCGCCCCCGCGGAATGGGTGGCCGCCTATTAATCTGGAGCGCCAGTTGAACGTGCCTTGCCCAAAGCACGGTATGCCGGAAAAACCAGCTACACATCTCTGGAAGGACTGCTTTATTATGCAGGAATTCATGAACCGGACTAGGTATGATCACGCCCCCCCAGCGGATCAAGCCCTGGCTTCCAAGGCCCGGGTTATCAAAGTGGGGGATCCGGTTCAGGATATCAAGGTAACAACGGCAATCACAATGGGCACAATCAGCATAACCAGCAGCATGGTCAGGGCGGATATAACAATCAAGGAAATCAACAGTGCCAACAGCAGCAGCAATCCGGATGTCAGAATAATCTGAAGGAGCTGAGCAGTGGGCAGTATCATGTCTTCACCACGAGCTTGTGCAAACCTGACCAGAAAGTTCTAAAGAGGGAAGTACATTCTGTTGAACCGGCGGTGCCACGTTTCCTGCGTTGGTCGGAATGTGTGGAGCAGAGAGGATCATCCGCCCCGGGTTGACAATCCGGGTCAGCTGGCTCTAGTGGTAGCACCGTAGGTGGGTGGCTACAAGTTCACCAAAGTGCTTATGGATGGAGGCAGCAGCATCAACATCCTGTATTATGAGACTTTCCGGCGTATGGGGCTGACAGATAAAAAGCTTCGACAGTCCAATACGGTGTTTCATGGGGTGGTGCCCGGTAAATCGGCCTATCCAGTTGGCAAGATCGATCTAGAAGTTACCTTTGGAGATGAGCATGACTCTAGGTCAGAGACTGTAACCTTTGAGGTGGTAAAGATCAAGAGCCCATACCACGCTTTGTTTGGGCGGCCGGTTTACGCCAAGTTCATGGCTAGGCCGTGTTATGTTTATCTACAGCTCAAGATGCCAGGCCACAAGGGAACTATTACGATCCATGGGAGCCGCAAAATTGCATTGGAGTGCGAGGAAGGTGATGCAGCGTATGCCGAAGCGGTTTGTGCAACTGAGGAGCTGAAGTTCTATAAGGAAAATGTTGATCCGGCAGATATGTCTCCGCTGAAGAAACCCACCACAGAGCATGATCCGACGTTGAAGTTCAAATCAGCTGAAGAGACTAAGCAGGTGGACTTTGTTCCTGGCGATTCATCCAAGAAGTTCACTATCAGTGCTAACCTAGATCCGAAATAGAAAAGCGCGCTCATCGAGTTCATCGTGAGAACTGGGACATCTTTGCATGGAAGCCTTCTGACATGCCAGGTGTACCGAGGGAACTCGCTGAGGACAATCTTAATATCGATCCTAAGTTTAAACCGGTCAAGCAGTATCTGCGCCGCTTCAATGAGGAGTGGCGCAAGGCTATTGGAGAAGAAGTGGCTAGGCTCTTGGCCACAGGCTTTATAATTGAGGTGTTTCATCCGGAGTGGTTGGCTAATCCGGTGCTAGTACTTAAGAAAAATGGCACTTGGCGAATGTGTGTTGATTACACAGATCTGAACAAGGCTTGCCCGACGGATCCTTTTGCTCTCCCCCATATTGATCAAATCATTGATGCTACGGCAGGATGTGAGCGGCTAAGTTTTTTGGATGCATACGCAGGTTATCATCAGATCAAAATGGCAGTTAAGGACCAGGAGAATGCGGCCTTCATAACTCCCTTTGGAGCCTTCTGCTATGTATCTATGCCATTTGGGCTTAAGAGTGCTCAGGCAACCTACCAACGTTGTGTGCAGAATTGCCTTCATGGGCAGATTGGGCACAATGTTCATGCATATGTGGATGACATTGTGGTAAAGTCCAGAAAGGAGGAGACGTTAATAGCAAATTTGAAAGAAACCTTCGACAATCTGCGGGTCTATAAAATGATGCTCAATCCGGAGAAGTGTGTTTTTGGTGTTCCGACAGGCAAGCTCCTGGGGTTCTTGGTATCAAACAGAGGAATCGAAGCTAATCCGGAGAAGATCAAGGCGATCACCTCCCTGGCTAAACCGGCGCGCATCAACGATGTCCAACGCGTGGCGGGCCGTATTGCGGCACTCAGCCGGTTTATCAGCCGTTTGGGGGAGAAGGCCATCCCGCTTTATCAGATGATGAAAAAGACAGACCGCTTCGTCTGGAGTGATGCTGCTGATGCTGCGTTCGAGGATCTGAAGAGGTAATTGGTAGAGCCGCCGGTCCTTGCTGCCCCGGTCGACAATGAGCCACTGTTGTTATACGTGGCTGCTAATGCCCCTGCAGTAAGCGTTGCTATTGTAGTAGAGCGCAAGGAGGCAGGCAAAGAATATCCAGTTCAGCGGCCGGTTTACTACATGAGTGAGGTGCTCATCGAGTCAAAGCAGAGATATCCGCATTGGCAGAAGCTCGTGTATGGAGTCTTCATGGCAAACCGGAAGCTGAAGCACTATTTTCAGGGCCACCCAATCACCATTGTCAGTTCAGCTCCGTTAGGGGATATAATCCAGAACAGAGAAGCTACTGGTCGAGTTGCAAAGTGGGCCATTGAACTTATCCCACACGGGTTAAAGTATGTGACCCGTACTGCGATAAAGTCCCAAGCACTGGTGGATTTCATCAACGATTAGACAGAGTTGCAAGCGCCTGAGGAGAAGCTGGATCACACATATTGGACTATTCACTTTGACGGTTCAAGGCAATTGGAGGGCTCGGGGGCTGGAGTCGTGTTAACTTCCCCACGAGGTGATAAGTTTTGTTATGTCCTCCGTTTAATGTTCCCCTGCACTAACAATGCTGCTGAGTATGAAGCTCTCCTCCATGGTCTGCGGATGGCCAAGGAAATGAACTTGAGCCGGGTTAAGTGCTTTGGCGATTCAGATCTGGTGGCATAGCAAGTATCTGGCAAGTGGGACTCCAAGGATCCGCTCATGGCAGCATATCGACGAGAGGTGGACGCTGTCGCTGGGCACTTCAAGGGTTATCAGGTGGATCATATAGACCGACGAAAGATTCAAGCAGCCGATGCGCTAAGCCGCCTGGGTTCCCAGCGTAAACCGGTTCCACCTAATACCTTCTTTGATGAGTTGCATAATCCGTCGGTGCAGTTACCTTCAGAGGAGGACTTGGTTGTTCCTGATCCAGAGGCACAGTTGGTCGCAGCACTGCATGTCATTACGGATTGGACGCTTCCTTACCTGGCATACATGAACCGAGGTGAGTTACCAGAGGACGAAATCTTGGCTCGGCAGATAATCCGGCGGTCTAAGTCCATGACTATTGTCAATGGAGAAATTCATCATTGCAGCGTTTCTGGAGCATTTCAGCGATGTGTGTCACCAGAAGAAGGTTGCGACATTCTTAGATAAATTCACGAAGGGGATTGTGGTCATCACGCCGGTTCAAAATCTTTGGTGGCTAAAGCTTTTCGTCATGGGTTCTATTGGTTAACAGCTCATGCTAACGCAGAGGACTTGGTCAGAAAATCTGATGCTTGCCAGAAATTTTCGCGGCATGCTCATATACCGGCACATGAATTGAGGATGATCCCAATTACTTGGCCGTTTGCGACATGGGGGCTTGATATGGTTGGACCCTTCAAGAGATCCCAAGATAAGAAAACCCACCGTTTGGTGGCAGTGGACAAGTTTACCAAATGGGTTGAAGCGGAGCCTGTCAGTAAGTGTGATGCAATAACAGCGGTTCAGTTCATCAAAACGGTGATTTTTCCGGTTTGGCTTTCCACATAGCATTATAACTGATAATGGCACCAATCTATCCAAGGGGGCTATGGAGGAGTTCTGTCAATGAGAGCACATCCGTCTCGATGTATCATCAGTAGCTCACCCTCACTCTAATGGCCAAGCTGAAAGAGCCAATCAAGAAATCTTGAGAGGCATCAAACCCCGGCTTATCGTTCCTTTGCAGAGAACACCGGGTTGCTGGGTGGAGGAGTTGGCTTCTGTACTATGGAGCATCAACACTACACCTAACAGATCCATAGGGTACACGCCTTTCTTCATGGTATATGGAGCTGAAGCGGTCCTCCCTAGTGATATCCGTCATGACTCGCCGCGGGTGGCGGCTTACGTTGAAGCGGATAATGAACAAGCAAGACAAGACGCGTTGGACCGGCTGGACGAGGAACGGGACACGTCAGCAGCTCGATCGGCGATTTATTAGCCAGACCTGCGCCAGTACCACAGTCGCCGGGTTAAAACCAGGACGTTTCAAGAAGGAGATTTGGTGCTCCGGCTCATCCAAGACCAAACGGACATGCACAAGCTGTCCCCACCTTGGGAGGGACCCTTTGTGGTCAGCAAGAACCTGCACAACGGATCATACTACCTCGTCGACGTTCGAGAACATAAGGACTCACGTACGGCAGAGGAGGAGACCAAGCGGCCGTGGAACATTGCTCTTCTTCGACCTTACTATACTTGAGCCATAGGCTCCGTTTTATGTACAATGTATATATTATGATCAATATAATAAACCAGCGCCCCCGGTAAACCGGGGTATCAGCCATCTTTTTCATAAGAGTATCACATGGGGGCTTCCGTGGGCAAGGGAGTTTTCTATGGCCTCTTAAACCGGCGCCTTCGATAAATCGAGGTATCAGCCGTCTTTTCTGTTCATAAGAGTATCACATGGGGGCTTCCGTGGGCAAGGGAGTTTCTATGGCCTCTTAAACCGGCGGCCACATCAAGACCATCATAAGAGCACAACTCTGGTTGCTTCGGCAATTTCCACAGGATTATGAGGGGCAAAAGAGAGTTTGATGCCTAGCACAACTCAAACATAGGCCCCGATGAGCAATGCTCAAACGCTACCTGGGGGCTCCTGATGCAAGTTCATCAACGATTTGAAAACTCTTGTAGTGAACACGGCTTGGAAGCTTGGTGTATACACCTAAAACCCCGAATTAACCTGCCTGCATCAAGTAAGTCACGCCGCCCAGGTAAACCTGGTACGACCCGTCGAACGTACACACAAGTCAATCCTTATGGACCCTGAACTTGGTAACGTTAAATTGACGATCATCAAGTGATTACACAAGTCAAGTCTTTACGAGATTTTGAACATTGGTAGCATTTGACATTGATGATTTGGTTAAGGATTGCAGACCATCTTAACAGGCTTTGCTAAAATGGTTAATGACAGTAGCATGGCAGCTCATAAAAAGCCTCGAATTTGGAGCCTAGCAGCTCGTAAAAAGCCTCGACTACATGGTCTTATTTGCCCAAAAACTTTATTTTTTATTTTTATGTTTTCTCAAATCTTTATCATCAAGGTCATTGGTTTTTCAACCAAATCCATTGATTCAAGAGTGGATGACTACAAAGTTGCTGCTACACCTGTATTTACAGAGTTATAGTCTGGGTTATAAACACCAGTATTAGTTTATAGTTAAACCGGAGCTCATTGTAACCCGGTTCGGCCCTCATGACGAGCCGACAAATAATCAAGGGAGTCATCAGCACTTACACCTTGAAGGATTTCTGCCGGATTAAGGTTTATTAAGATACACTTAACCGCAGGTATGGTACATGCTTATATTTTATACACAGTTCAAGTTATTAGCTTAGATCATGTGTTTGGGTAATATGACCCGTCCGGCGATAAATCGCCAGGACACTTTGAGCATTGTTTTATGCAGAAACAGGTAGTATAAACCGTCAAAGCATTGCAAGCGGGATATATTTCAGAAGTTGCCATTTAAAGCAATCTCACAGATATAGTATCTCAGCTATCCTATTACAAGGCGCTGGAAGGCCCAAAAGAATATCAGTTTTTCTCACAAGTACTCAACGCATAAAGGTAAACTGGAGCTGGTTTATGATTCTGCTTCAGCTTGCTGTGAAGACTGAGGGTCAGCTTGTTTCGGGTCTTCGGCGGCTTCTTTCAGCTGTTGGAAATCAGGGGTGCTCCAGTAAATCTTGGCAAGGGCTCGGAAATAAACTTCGTCATTTATAAGTTCTGACGGATCAATGTTAGGAGCGAAGGTGTGCTTACAGACGGGTGGAATAAGATTTTCAATGTCATAGGACGGACGCTCCACCCGTACGTTCTCCATATCATAGGCCGGGTGGTACCTTGATAAGTCCGCTTCATCAGCAAGTTTACTGGCAAGAGGCCGCATATTCTTGGTTAAAGCGCGAAGGTCATCACTAGAGAAGGCTGATCCGTCCTCCTTCATACTTGGATAGCCATTCGTTGCCTCAGCTGGATCAAAATTAGGAACACACGCCTTGGATCGGGTTAAAGCCATCAGAGACCCAGCTCTTGCGGAGGACTTCTTCACTTCGACAATGCGAGCAGGCAAAATTGATAGTTTCTCCAGAGTACCTTGGATGGTGGCTGGAGCTGGTTTATTGTGGGAGATAGCACTAATGACCCTTTGTGCGCCGGAGTATAGCTGCTCCACCAAAGTGTAAGCAGCCTTCAGTTTCTTCCGCACATCATCCCCAAGATGAGTAACGCGCCTCCCTGCGTACGGATTATGAGTTAAACCGGAGCAGTACAAGATAGCAAGGATAAGCTTATGTCAACAAGAACTTACCAAAGATGGCAGATGTCATGTCATTTATATGCTGCTTTAACCCGGACAGCTCCTCCATCACCGGGTTAAGTGTTGCCTCTGCATCACTGGCTCTCTTTTCTAGTGCAGCCTTTTCAGTCTCCCAAGTTGACCGCTCCGCTTCAAACTCCTTCTTCAGCTTCTCCATATTAGCTAAAGCAAGGGTAAGCTCCTCCTTGGCTTTAACCGAAGCAGTCTCTTGGAAGGTTAGGCTATCCAGAGTTCAGTTATTTCAGAGGCCCTCCGGTTCAAGTCAGTCTGCCAAGGATAAAGTATATCAGATATTCATAAAGCAATTCAATCAAAGTCCCAAGCACATAACAAGTTATGCACTTGACACTTGGGGGCAAATGTACATTTGCAGTGAAAGCAGGCACTTTTTCAGACAAGTCCCAAGCACATAACAAGTTATATACTTGGCACTTGGGGGCTAATGTGACATCATTCTAAACATAGGAAAAGTCTCGGTTCACCCGCGATGGAGTAAACCGGCCCTTGGGGGCTACACGTGCAAATCAAAGTTCTTCTTGTTGATATACTGAAGTCCCGATTCACCCTTAAAGGCTAAACCGGCACTTGGGGGCTACGATGGACTAAAGGTACATTTACAAGGCACAAGCAGAAATAAAAGACAAAGGAAAAGTTACCTCATAGCGTTCCTTCATTAAGTTCACCAGACCGGCTTCATAGTCACGGCTGGTGTATAGCCGGTTTAAAAACCCGGAATGCAGCTCCTGAGCGCTAAGTTGGGCTTAGCTGGACTGATCGGTGTTCCATTTGCCCTTATCTTTTTGAAGAAACTACTCCTTGGCAGTGTGCTTGGCCAAAACGACAGGCTCTCCCGGGATGGTAAAACCAGTCCCAGTAATCTCAACATCGTCATATGAAGCAGCAGTTGGCTTGGAAGGATCGACAATAGTGGGAGTGACTTGAGCAGGACTAACAGGAGCCGGATTAGCCCGAGCAGGGCTGACCCGGACAGGGCTGGCCGGTTCAGCGGTATACTCCATGGGGTCATCCCCCGGAGCAGCAAGGTCTTCTCGATCCATAGGAGAAGGATCATCATGTGGAATTTCAACATTTTCTTCCAATGGGTTGGCAAGTTCAGGATCGTCTGCCGGTCCAGAAGTGGTGTTATCGACTGCCGGTTTATTCAATTTTTCCTTTTTGCTAGGCTTGGGCATGCTGAGAAAAGATTAAAGGAACAATGAAAATCACAAGTCAAAAACGGAAAGATAAACTGGATAGAGTGAAAGACAGCTTACCCGTGAACAGTCTTGAGTGCAGGCACCTGTGTGGCGGTTGACTCGCCAGAGGATGAGAGAGGAGTTTCCTGATAATTAGGATTAGACGGGTTAAGAGGATGACGAATAAGACCCGCTTTGGGATGAAGAGCAGTTGGAGTAAGTAAAACCTCGGAACGACACCTTCGAACCGGAGTGTGAGTCAGTCCGGTGGATTCAACCACATGGCCGCTGTGGCGAGTGGTGCGGCGAGCTTCATGTTGTTGTTTCTTCAAAAGAAAGTTTGGATCCAGTTGAGCATAAGGATGAGAAAACTGAAACTTTCGAACTACCCAACGAACTTTGGGTGGCAATGGTTTTGAGTCAGAGGAAAGAGATATTACCTCAACATCGCCCGCTTTACTACCTTCAGCCGGATCCTGGGAAAGGTCATTGTTAATAGAAATGCAGACAAAGGAAAGATTAAGAAGTCATAAGTACTAGGTGGTACCTCAGAGGCCGGATCATCTTCCTCCGCGTTTGAACCGGACGCAGCGGCAGGTCTCTTCTTGTGCTTCTTCACAGCCAGGGTCTTTTTACGAGATGGCTTCGCCGGTTTGTCCTGGACTTTCCTTTTCCAGAAAGGGTCATTAGCCTGTTTAAAGGAATAAAAGCATATTAAGCCAATCAATATGTATGGATTAAACAAAGTAAAGGGACAGAAGAATCTCTTACCGATGGCGGTTTATTAGTCACGCAGAAGGGTGCTAATCCGGTCTGACTGCACTCTTCCAGAGGTATATTCAGCATCTTTTTGGCAGATTCAGTAACTTCATTCTCTGGAAGCACCATCTCTGTATGGCGCAGAGGGTCCTTGGGGTTCCTAGTGTATTCGCACATTAAGCCGGAGCGCCGGCTTAGCGGGAGTATACTCCAAGAAAGCCAGCAGCGGACGAAGTCGACTCTTGTTAATCCGTTGGCTACGAAGGCCCGGAGCTTTGAAAGCTGGGGGGCATATTAAGCTCGCTCCTGGGCGCTTAAGCGCTGTGGAAAAGGGTGGTCCGCTGACAGACGGCGGGGGCAATAACCCGGCATTGGATTTCCCCCTTCTGGTGAAGTGTCAACACAGTAGAACCAAGTCTGGTTCCATTCCTTGGGATGGCTATGGAGAGTAGCGTGAGGAAAGCTAACATCTTTCCTCTTCTGAATACTCATTCCGCCAAGTTCAGTATTTGGGCCATCATGGAACTCAGTCCGACGGTTTAAATGGAAGAAGTCCCGGAATAGCTCTACTGATGGCTCCTCTTGCAGATAGGCTTCAGAGAAGACTTGGAAGTTGCAAATATTTGATACAGAATTGGGACCTATGTCTTGGGGATGGAGCTGAAAATCTGCCAACACGTCGCGGAATTTTTTTTGACCCTGGAGGGTTAAAACCACGTGCCAGGTGATCAAAAAAGACAATAATTTATCCCTCCTTAGGCTTAGGAGGACACTCTTTTCCAGGAGCCCTCCAGTGAAGGACATCCTTTGGACCTAAAGCGCCAATGGAGGCCATCTTTTCTAAGTCCTCCTCAGTGATCCGGGAAGGGACCCAGTTGCAAGCAACAAACTGTTTGGCTGCAGTAGTCATTTTTTCAAAGAGGAAGGCTGAAAATACAATACAAATCTGGTTTATGATCTACGCAGATTTAAACCGGCATATTCTATGAAGGTACTAATCTAACTGGCGGTTTAAGCAGGGGCCTAATGGTATCTACTGATTCGGAACAGCTATAAACATGACGTCTACCGGGTTATGAAGTTTGAAAGGGAAAAAGTTAAACCGCCAAACACAGGCAGGTAAGGCGCAGATCGAAAGCTAAACCGTCGACATTGGCAGATGAGATGCAGATCTAAAAGTATGGGGAAACAACTTTCACACAAGCAGCTGTAAGATATGGATCTACAGCATATGGAAACTCAAGAATAATTCAAGGTATATTCAGCGGAAACAGTGAAGGTCTTTAGCAGAATCAATCTACACTAATCGTATTGGAAGGGATGATTACAATAACAGAGCGGAGTCAAGCTAACGGAGGTTGACCTAAAAAGCTTGAAGAGATACGGCTAAACACTATCTATGGCGAAGAACCGAGAAGAACAGGGATTCATCTATGAACACGCAGGAAACCCTAGAACTGGATCTACGGGAAGGAGATAAGTGAACGTACCTGAGGCAATGGAAGCGGAAAGGCGCTGGTGGATTTCTTGACGCGTTCAGGTTGATGCAGCGGCCGGGCTTGACGAAGGCGCGGAACTCGGCGGACGGCGGCGGAGCTCGAGCGTCAGAGGATAGAGGAAGAAGAAGCAAGGGGGAGAATGAGATGCCCTTTGGCCCTATTTATAAGCCGAAGGGATAAAACGGCAGGCGCGGGAATCGAGGAGCCCAAAAATCGGATATGGATGGTGCTGTCGCTTCGATCTTTGGAGCTTTAATGAGTAAAGGTAAAAAAACAGGTACAAGTATTAAATGCGCGGATGGCGTCACGGCGGTTTAAAGTGAACTGAAGAGATGACGTCATGCTGGTTTACAAAGCATATTGAAGCTGCAGAAAGGAAATCTGTACAAGACTTTGGAGATTGACATGAACAGGTTCAAATCAATCTGGGGCCTAATGTCAGGGATATTACTACTAGGTATAAACCGCCCAGGAGGGGCCGGTTTACGTTATCAAGATTATTTTATTGAAGGCCCAGCGAAACATGAAGTAGAAGGTTTCAGCCTAGGAGGTTTAGAGCCCAAGTGTTAGGGCCCATGATTTGTAAACCGTCATACTATGTAACTTGGGATGTAAAATAGAAAGAACAGAGGCCGAGGCGGACACGTTTATGAGCCGGCCTCGGGGCTCCGTAAACTGGACCGGGCGTCACCTCTTATATAAAGGGACGACCCGGCGACGGTTCAGGACAGACAACAACAGCTTGGGACATAGGCAAAGCGGATTCGCTCCCTGGTCATCCAAGCCCTAGCAATACCACACCAAACTAGACGTAGGCTTTTACCTTCATCGAAGGGGCTGAACTAGTATAAAATCCCTGTGTCCTTTGTCCGCTTTAACCCCTTTAAGCTAACCCGTAGCGATGGCCTCACGACTAAGTCCTTTTGCTAGGACATCTGCTGTGCTAAATCCACGCCACACAAATCCAAAGGTGGTGAACGGTCAAAGAATCAAACATTATATCTCCGGTAATCCTATAAATGTTGAAACCAATGTTATTGAAACCGTAACCCCGGAGGAGTACATAAGGGACACTTTCCATAACGATTCAGACTCCGAAAAGGAAGAGGCATGTGGTACGGTAAGTAAACCGACTCCAAAATAGTTCTAATGGCCATTTTTCTCCGGTTTGGAATATTTAGAAAAATAGAAAAAATAAGAAGCAGTCCAGAAAGGACACAAGGCGTCCACGAGGGTGGAGGGCGCGCCCCTACCTCGTGGGCACCTCGTGTGTCTCCCGGACTCCGTTTTCTTGCATGTTACTTCTTTTGGTCAGTAAAAATTCATTATATAATCCCCCGAAGGTTTTGACCACCGCACCACGCGAAAATCCTCTGTTTTTGTTTCGAGCTGTTTCTGTCGCAGATTTGAGCAATATGTCATCCCAGGATTCAGAGGGAGAAAGCTATGTGGCAGATTACCTTGCAGACCCTAAGGTCTATGGGGACTTGGATCATTGTGGGTGGACCACGGAGGAAGAAGAAGACTATGATCCTAAGAGAAAGGAGGAGACGGGCTCAGATGAAGATGAAGTCCCGTTACCTCAACCTGGGGACATGCATGTGGAGTTCAAATAGTCAAGCCTCCTTGATAGAGCAAAGAAACCTAAGATCAAGTTTATCCCTTTTCGCCTCTTGCGGGAGAACAAGCAGGAACTATGCAAAAAAATATTAAGCCTTGAGCAGGAGATCGATGACCTAAGGGAGCAAAATTCTATCCTCAAGCGCAAATTGAGGAAGAAGCCTACATCATCAACAACCCCATCACCACCACCTTCGAAGACGGAGACATAATCACATGTCTATAGGCACTCCCCTTGGCAACTGCCAAGCTTGGGGGAGGTGCCCCAATATCATATCCCCATCACACCCCTATCTTTACCGTTTTCTTAGTTCGATCCTTTTGGTAATATCTTGATCTAGTAGAATAAAGTTTAGTATGATCTAGTTGTGAGCTTTGCTTTATGATCCTTATCTGTGTAATCGAGTCCGTGAGCTATATATAATAAAGATTAGTTTTGAGTCAAGGGCTTGATTATCTCACTATGATCATGAGAGGACAAAAGAAAATATAGAAAGTATCAAAGAGATCATATTGATCTTATGGAAAGTAATGACTTCACATATAAAGAGTATGATGAATAAAAGTTGTTGAGAGTTGACAAACATAGTTTTGGTCATCGTTGCAATTAATAGGAAGTAATAAGGAAAGAGAGGTTTTCACATACAAATATACTATCTTGGACATCTTTTATGATTGTGAGCACTCATTAAAATATGACATGCTAAAGATTTGATGTTGGACAAGGAAGATAACGTAATGGGTTATGTCTTCTTATATCCGAAATAAAGTATATTGTCATGGATCATCCAACATGTTGAGCTTGCCTTTCCCCCTCATGCTGGCCAAACTCCTTGCACCAAGTA
Organism: Secale cereale; assembly: GCA_902687465.1. Taxonomy (NCBI): domain Eukaryota; kingdom Viridiplantae; phylum Streptophyta; class Magnoliopsida; order Poales; family Poaceae; genus Secale; species Secale cereale. The sequence continues at coordinate 701,617,263 of LR738710.1, read as the reverse complement.
GAGATACTACTTGTGCTTCCATACATCCTTAAACCCAGTTTTTCCATGAGAGTCCACCATACCTACCTATGGATTGAGTAAGATCCTTCAAGTAAGTTGTCATTGTTGCAACTCTCTAAAACATGTATGCTCTATTAGTGTGGAGAAAATAAGCTTTATACGATCTTGTGATATGGAAGCAATAAAAGCGACAGACTGCATAATAAAGGTCCATATCACAAGTGGCAATATAAAGTGACATTCTTTTGCGCTAAGATTTTGTACATCCAACCATAAAAGCACATGACAACCTCTACTTCCCTCTGCGAAGGGCCTATCTATTATTCTTACCTTATAAGAGTCATGGTGATCTTCACCTTTCCTTTTTACATTTTATCCTTTGGCAAGCACATTGTGTTGGAAAGATCTTGGTATGTATACCCAATTGGATGTAAGCTATCATGATCTATTATTGTTGACATTACCCTTGAGGTTAAAGGTTGGGAGGCAACACCATAAGCCCCTATCTTTCTCTGTGTCCGATTAAAACTCCATACCCATAAGTATTGCGTGAGTGTGAGCAATTGTGAAAGACTAAATGATAGTTGAGTATGTGGACTTGCTGAAAAGCTCTTATATTGACTCTTTCCGATGTTATGATAAATTACAATTGCTTCAATGACCGAGATCATAGTTTGTTAGTTTTCAATGAAGTTTCTGATTCATACTCGACATTGTGAATAGATTGTTACTTTAGCATAATAAATCATATGACAATATATATATATATATATATATATATATATATATATATATATATATATATATATATATATATATATATATATATATATATATATATATATATATATATATATATATATATGTTGCTGTTATAAGAATGATCATGATGCCCTCATGTACGTATTTTATTTTATCGACACCTCTATCTCTAAAACATGTGGACATATTTTTCAATATCGGCTTCCGCTTGAGGACAAGCGAGGTCTAAGCTTGGGGGAGTTGATACGCCCATTTTGTATCATGCTTTTATATTGATGTTTATTGCATTATTGGCTGTCATTACGCATTATGCCACAATACTTATGTCTTTTCTCTCTTATTTTACAAGGTTTACATGAAGAGGGAGAATGCCAGCAGCTGGAATTCTGGGCTGGAAAAGGAGCAAACATTGGAGACCTATTCTGCACAACTCAAAAAACCCTGAAACTCCACGAAAGTCAGTTTTGGAAAATATAAAAAATATCTGGCGAAAGAAGTACAGGAGGGGGGCCACCCACCGTCCACGAGGGTGGGGGGCGCGCCCCCTGCCTCGTGGGCCCCCTGGCAGCCCCCCGATGCCCATCTTCTGCTATATGAGGTGTTTTGACCTAGAAAAAATCATAAAGAGGCTTTCGGGACGAAGCGCCGCCGTCTCGAGGCGGAACCTTGGCGGAACCAATCTAGGGCTCCGGCGGAGCTGGTCTGCCGGGGATACTTCCCTCCGGGAGGGGGAAATCATCACCGCCGTCATCACCAACAACTCTCCCATCTTGGGGAGGGTTATCTTCATCAACATCTTCACCATCACCATCTTCTCTCAAACCCTAGTTCATCTCTTGTATCCAATCTTTGTATCAAAACCTCAGACTGGTACCTGTGGGTTGCTAGTAGTGTTGATTACTCCTTGTAGTTGATGCTAGTCGGTTTACTTGGTGGAAGATCATATGTTCAGATCCATTACGCATATTAATACCCCTCTTATTATGAACATGAATATGCTTTGTGAGTAGTTACGTTTGTTCCTGAGGACATGGGAGAAGTCTTGCTATAAGTAGTCATGTGAATTTGGTATTCGTTCGATATTTTGATGAGATGTATGTTGTCTTTCCTCTAGTGGTGTCATATGAACGTCGACTACATGACAATTCACCATTGTATGGGCCTAGAGGAAGGCATTGGGAAGTAATAAGTAGATGATGGGTTGCTAGAGTGAAAAAAGCTTAAACCCTAGTTTATGTGTTGCTTCGTAAGGGGCTGATTTGGATCCATATGATTCATGCCATGGTTAGGTTTACCTGAATACTTCTTTTGTAGTTGTGTATGCTTGCAATAGAGGTTAATCATAAGTGGGATGCTTGTCCAAGTAAGGTCAACAGCCAAGCACCGGTTCACCCACATACCAAATTATCAAAGTAACGGACGCGAATCATATGAGCGTGATGAAAACTAGCTTGATGATAATTCCCATGTGTCCTCGGGAGCGCTTTTCCTTATATAAGAGTTTGTCCAGGCTTATTCTTTGCTACAAAAGGATTGGGCCATATTGCTGCACTTTATTTACTATTACTACTCGTTACTTGTTACCAATTACCTTATCACAAAACTATCTGTTACTGATAATTTCACTGCTTTCAGAGAATACCTTACTGAAACTGCCTATCATTTCCTTCTGCTCCTCGTTGGGTTCGACACTCTTACTTATCGTAAGGACTACGATAGATCCCCTACACTTGTGGGTCATCAACGTTGAAGTATGCAACATTCACTTGTTACCTCCCACTCAGCATGCCAAGGAACCTATGCGAACAAACCAACAATAAGGGAAGGTCCATCACAATTATTCAAGACCTGCCGATCAAGATTTGGGCTCTGTCATGGCCAAAGAGAATGACCTTCAAGGACCACCCAGCACCACTTCCCTCGTTCTTGATGTCTACTACGCAACTTTATTCTTGTAGACACGTGTTGGGCCTCCAAGCGCAAAGTTTTGTAGGACAGTAGCAATTTTCCCTCGGGTGGATGACCTAAGGTTTATCAACCGTAGGAGGTGTAGGATGAAGATGGTATCTCTCAAATAACCATGCAACCAAATAATAAAAAGTATCTTGTGTCCCCAACACACCAAATACAATGGGAAATTGTATCGGTGCACTAGTTCGGCGAAGAGATGGTGATACAAGTGTAATATGGATAGTAGATATTGGTTTTTGTAATAGTAACAATAAAAAACAGCAAGGTAGCAAGTGATAAAAGTGAGCACAAACGGTATTGCAATGCTTGAAAACAGGCCTAGAGTCCGTACTTTCGCTAGTGCAATCTCTCAATAATACTAATATAATTCGATTACATAACCATCCCTCAACGTGTGATGAAGAATCACTCCAAAGTTCCTATTTAGCGGAGAACATAAGAAGAAATTGTTTGTAGCTATTCTTTCCGATCGATCTATCCAAGAGTTCGTACTAAAATAACACCAAGTTATTCTTTCCGATCGATCTATCAAGAGTTCATACCAAAATAACACAAGTTATTCTTTCCGATCGATCTATCAAGACTTCGTACTAAATTAACACCAAAACAAGTTCAGATTTATAATACTCAATCCAACACAAAGAACTTCAAAGAGTGCCCCAAGATTTCTGCCGGAGAAACAAAGACAAGAACATGCATCAACCCATATGCATAGATTACCCCAATATCACCTTGGGAACCCGCGAGTTGAGTGCCAAAACATATATCAAGTGAATCAATACGATACCCCATTGTCGCCATGCGTATTCAATTGCAAGACATATATCAAGTGTTCTCAAATCCATAAGAGTATCCAATCCAAAGATCTCTCGAAGGGAAAACACAATTCATCACAACATAGAGAGGGGAAAAAACTATATGATCTGACTATATTAACAAAGCACGCGACACATCAAGATTGTGCATCTCAAGAACATGAGAGAGAGAGAGAGATTAAACACATAGCTACTAGTACAAACCCTCAGCCCCAAGGGTGGACTACTCCCTCCTCACCATGGTGGCCGTCGGGATGATGAAGATGGCCATCGGTGATGATTTCCCCCTCTGGCAGGGTGCCGGAGAGGGTCTAGATTGGTTTTTCGTGGACTACAGAGGCTTGCGGCGACGGAACTTCTGATCTAGGTCTATTTCTGATGGTTTCTCTATTTATAGAAATTTTTTGTGTCGGTCTCACGTCCTGATGGGCCTCGAGGTGAGAACAACCCACCGGGGTAAGCCAGGCCCACCAGGTGCGCCCTAGTGGGTTGTGCCCTCCTCGTGGCTCTTCTGTCCCTCCCACGAAGCTTCGGGGGTCTCTTTTGTTCCAAAAAAAATCATCAAAAAGTTTCAGCTCATTTGGAGAACTTTCATTTCTGCACAAAAAACAACACCACGGTAGTTTTGCTGAAAACAACGTCAGTCCGGGTTAGTTCCATCCAAATCATACCAAAATAATATAAAATTGTTGTAAACATGGCATGAATACTTCATAAATTATAGATACATTGGAGACGTATCAGCATCCCCAAGCTTAATTCCTACTCGTCCTCGAGTAGGTAAATGATAAAAGAAATAATTTATGAAGTGTGAGTGCTAGCAAAGTGCATAAGTTTGATCAATGATAATTTCAATCACTTTTCCTAGCATCATAACATCAATTCTTTCCTATAAAACTTCTCATGTTAAAGTAGCAACCAATTCACATGTTAAGGTTCAAATAATGAATTCTCTTGAAACTCAACAACCTATGTTCTCAGTCACCAAGCAATTGTAATTCAACTTATTCAACATAGTTTAAGTAAGAGCTCCACATGCTCAACCATCATATAGTCTTCTATGATTGCTAACACTCGCCGCATACACATGAGAAAAATGTTTCAACCGGACACATAGGAAGATAGGGGCTTGTAGCTTCGCCTCCCAACGCATTCACCTTTGGGTGATGTCAACAATAATAACTCATGCTACCCATATTCAGCTGGACATATGTGCCTAGATCTTTCCTCACTACAAGATGCTTGCCAAAAGAGAAAAATAAAAAGGAATAGAGAGAAAAACCTTGACTCTTTGCATAAAAGTAAAAGATAGGCCATTCGCAGAGGGAAGCAGAGGTTGCCATGCGCTTATTTGTTTGTATGCTCAACCCCTTAATGCAAAGGAACGTCACGTTATATTGCCCCTTATGATAGCAACCTTTATTATGTAGTCCGTCGCTTTTATTACTTTGCCATCACAAGTTCGTACAACGCTCAATTTTCCCTTACACTAAATGATCTAACACTTTTAGAAGCAATTTTTATTGCCTTATTGCACCGATGACAACTTACCTGAAGGATCTTGCTCAATCCTTAGGTAGGTATGGTGGACTCTTGAATATAAGATTTGGGTTTAAGGGTTTTTGGATGCACAAGTAGTATCTCTACTTGGTGCGGAATTTTTGGCTAGCAAAGATGGGGGGCAAGCACCACATCTTGAAGGATCTATGACAATATAACTTCTATGTGAATATGAACAAACATAAACCATCACGTTATCTTCTTTGTCCAACGTCAATTTTTTTGGCATGTAATATTTTGTTGGGGGCTCACAATCACAAAAGATTTCCAAGATAGTGTATTTGCATGTGAAAGTTCTCTTCCTTATACTAATTATTCATGAATTGCTTGTATGACCAATATTGTGATTGTCAAGCTTCAAAATATTTCTCTTTCTCAACCCAATGTGAAGCTACCACTAGGCATGATATGATTTCAACTTCATGTCATTCAGTTTATTCAAGAATTTACTCATAGGGTATAAGTGAAGCACAAGAGTAAATGACAAGCTACTCCAAAAAGATATAAATGAAGATCATGAGCATAATATTTCTTTCTCTAAAATTAATTTAAGTGAAGCAAGAGAGAATTTCTTCAAAAATACTAAAGGACATCGTGCTAAAAAAAGATATAAGTGAAGCCCTAGAGCAACGATGCCCGAAAAGAGCTTCATTGGCGGGATGTGAATGCCGCTTACCTAGCCTCCCTGACAACTATTTGGGGGCTCTATTTTATTTAAAAACTTCCATATCTAAGTATTTTATTAAAACAGAAAGTAAACAAAATAAAGTGACATTTCAAGAATAGCACATTTCATGTGAAGAAGCAAAAACTTAGGATCAACCGATACTAACCGATAATTGTTGATGAAGAAAGGTGGGATGCCTATCGGGGCATCCCGAAGCTTAGATGCTTGAGACTTCTTGAAATATTATCTCGGGGTGCCTTCGGCATCCCCAAGCTAGAGATTTTGTGTCTCCTTAATTCTTCTCATATCACAGTTTTCCTAAATCTCAAAAGCTTCATCCACACAAAACTCAACAAGAACTCGTGAGATAAGTTAGTATAAACCAATGCAAAAACCTTAACATTATCTACTGTAGAAAATCACTAAAATTATTATTCAACATTGAATACTAAATGCCTCTGCATATTTAATACTCCTATCCTCAAATAGAATCATTAAACACGTAAACATATGCAAACAATGCAAACATAACAACAATCTGTCAAAATAGTACAGTCTGTAAAGATTGCAAGAGGATCCATACTTCCCTAACTCAATTTTTTTGAAATTTTAACATGTTGTAGGACATTTATCATGGCTTTCTGTGCAAAAAGTTTCAACCTTTTATCACATTCTGACTTTTCTCGGGAATTTTTACAACAACGACAAACTTTCTGTTTTCAAATAACAACATGTAGACTTGCAAAATAAGCAAGGTAAAGGCTATCCTTGACATTTTATTGAAATAAAAGATGCAAGACATTATTCTAAATACTAGCAAGCAAATCCTAACAAAATAAAATTATGCTCCAAGCAAAACTCATATCATGTGACAAATAAAAGTATAGCTACAATTGGGGTTACCGATAATGTTGAAGACGAAAGAGGGGATGCCTTCCGGGGCATCCCCAAGCTTAGTTGCTTGGGTATTCCTTGAATATTTCCTTGGGGTGACTTGGGCACCCCCAAGCTTAGGGTCTTGCCTCTCCTTATTCTCCTCATATCGATATCTCACCCAAAACTTGAAAACTTCAATCACACAAAACTTAATAAAACTTCGTGAGATGGGTTAGTATGATAAAACAAATCATTCACTTTGGGTACTGTCAAAGAAAAGATTCATAATTGTTATCACACAAAGCCTACTGTAGCATATCATTTCTACAATTTATATTGATCAATATAAGCCATAGAAACTAGAAAACAAGCAAACTATGCACTGAAAACAGAATCTGTCAAAAATAGATCAGTCTGTAATTATCTGGACAACCACCATACTTAATCAACTCTAAAAATTCTGAAAAATTAGGAAAATGTAGGCAATTTGTATATCAATCATGTGTCAAAATTTCAGCTAATTATCACGTTCCAGTGATTTACTGAATTTTCTGCACCGGAAGCAAAACTTTCTGTTTTTGCACAGAATCAAATCAACTATCATCCACACTATCCCAAAGGATTTACTTGGCACTTAATTGAAATAAAACATGTAAAACATGATTACTACAGTATCTTAACCATGTTAACACACAAAAACAGTAGGTATAAGTGTTGGGTTGTCTCCCAACTAGCGCTTTTCTTTATTGCCTTTTAGCTAGGCATGATGATTTCAATGATGCTCACATGAAAGATATGAATTGAAACACAAAGAGAGCATCATGAAGCATATGACTAGCACATTTAAGTCTAACCCACTTCTTATGCATAGGGATTTTGTGATCAAACAACTCTTGGGAGCAAGAATCAACTAGCATAGGAAGGCAAAACAAGCAAAACTTCAAAACTTTCAACACATAGAGAGGAAACTTGATATTATTGCAATACCTACAAGCATATGTTACTCTCTCATAATATTTTTCAGTAGAATCATGAATGAATTCAACAATATATCCATCACATAAATCATTCTTTTCATGAGGCAAAAGCATAATTTTTTTCCTGCTCTCCACATAAGAAATTTATTCTCATGAATAGTAGTGGGAGAAAACTCAACAAAATAACTATCATGGGATTGAAAATGAAAATAATGATGACAATTTTCATGCTTATAATTATTCTCTATAACATATACGTCATCACCATGATCATCATAGATAGGAACTTTGTTGTCATAGTCAATTGGAACCTATTCCATAATAGTAGAATCATCATTAAATAAAGTCATGACCTCTCCAAATCCACTTTCATCAATATAATCATCATAAATAGGAGGCATGCTTTCATTATAACAAATTTGCACATCAAATCTCGAGGGACAAAAAATATCGTCCTCATCAACATAGCATCCCCAAGCTTATGGCTTTGCATATCATTAGCACCATAGATATTCAAGGAATTCATATTAACAACATTGCACTCATGCTCATCATTTATGCCAAACATTTTATAGCATTCTTTTTCTAACAATTGAGCACAATTTTCCGACCCATCATTTTCAAGAAAGATATTATAAAGATGATCAATAATATGATGCAACCTCAATTCCATTTTTTTAGTTTCTTTTACAAAACCAAACTAGTGATAAAACAAGAAACTAAAATATTTGATTGCAAGATCTAAAGATATACCTTCAAGCACTCACCTCGCCGGCAACAGCGCCAGAAAAGAACTTGATGTCTACTATGCAACTTTATTCTTGTAGACACGTGTTGGGCCTCCAAGCGCAGAGTTTTGTAGGGCAGTAGCAATTTTCCCTCAAGTGGATGACCTAAGGTTTATCAATCCGTAGGAGCTGTAGGATGAAGATGGTCTCTCTCAAACAACCCTGCAACCAAATAATAAAAAGTCTCTTGTGTCCCCAACACACCAAATACAATGGGAAATTGTATAGGTGCACTAGTTCGGCGAAGAGATGGTGATACAAGTGTAATATGGATAGTTGATATTGATTTTTGTAATAGTAATAATAAAAAACAGCAATGTAGCAAGTGATAAAAGTGAGCACACACAATATTGCAATGCTTGAAAACAAGGCCTAGAGTCCGTACTTTCGCTAGTGCAATCTCTCAACAATGCTAATATAATTCGATCACATAACCATCTCTCAACATGTGATGAAGAATCACTCCAAAATTCCTATTTAGTGGAGAACATAAGAAGAAATTGTTTGTAGCTATTCTTCCCGATTGATCTATCCAAGAGTTCGTACTAAAATAACACCAAGTTATTCTTTCCGATCGATCTATCAATAGTTCGTACTAAAATAACACAAGTTATTCTTTCCGATCGATCTATCAAGAGTTCGTACTAAAATAACTCCAAAACAAGTTCAGATTTATAATACTCAATCAAACACAAAGAACTTCAAAGAGTGCCCCAAGATTTCTACCGGAGAAACAAAGACAAGAATGTGCATCAACCCCTATGCATAGATTACCCAAATGTCACCTTGGGAATCCGCGAGTTGAGTGCCAAAACATATATCAAGTGAATCAATACAATACCCCATTGTCACCACGAGTATTCAATTGCAAGACATATATCAAGCGTTCTCAAATCCATAAAGTATTCAATCCAAAGAAATCTCAAAGAGAAAACTCAATTCATCACAACATAGAGAGGGGAAAACACCATATGGTCCGACTATATTAACAAAGCCCGCGATACATCAAGATTGTGCATCTCAAGAAGAAGAAGAAGAAGAAGAAGAAGAAGAAGAAGAAGAAGAAGAAGAGAGAGAGAGAGAGAGAGAGAGAGAGAGAGAGAGAGAGAGAGATTAAACACATAGCTACTGGTACAAACCCTCAGCCCCGAGGGTGGACTACTCCCTCCTCACCATGGTGGGTGATGATTTCCCCTCTGACAGGGTGCTGAAAAGGGTCTAGTTTGGTTTTTCGTGGACTACAGAGGCTTGCGGCGGCGGAACTTCTGATCTAGGTCTGTTACTGATGGTTTCTCTATTTATAGGATTTTTTTGCGTCGGTCTCATGTCCGGATGGGCCTCGAGGTGGGCACAACCCACTGGGGCAAGCCAGGCCCACCAGGCGTGTCCTGGTGGGTTGTGCCCTCCTCGTGGCTCTTCTAGCCCTCCCACAAAGCTTCGGGGGTCTCTTTTGTTCCAAAATAATCGTCAAAAAGTTTCAGCTCATTTGGAAAACTTTCATTTATGCACAAAAAACAATACCACGGTAGTTCTGCTGGCCAGTCCGGGTTAGTTCCATCCAAATCATATAAAATTGTTGTAAACATGGCATGAATACTTCATAAATTATAGACATGTTGGAGACATATCAGTTCTCCACATAATTGAGGGGCATAGCCAACAATGTCACCACGTTACTCGCTAGAGGGCTAGCTGTGTAGCCCACCATCTAAGGCCGTCACCCCAACATGCAAGAATAATTGCAATGCTATTAGATAGAAATTTTCATGCTCTGACAATGCTACCGACAGAAAAATTGGCATGTTGCCATGCGTGCAAGGATCGCCATGTTGCACCATAGAAAGAATTGTCGTGCTACCTTTTCAGTTATTGCCATGGTGTCACAAGAGGATTGAAACAAAGAAGAATTGTCATACTCCAAGATAGAGATTTGCCATCGTACAATATAAAGAATTGCCATGCTACAAGATATGAGCAAATAGTCAAAAACTACCACAATTGGGGCCACCCTTATAAAACTACCACTTTCATAACTCTGGTTGTTTCTTTTTCCAAATTTGCTACCACTTTTTATTAGTGGCTGGTTAGACCGAAATTGATCGTGATTCTGACAGAGATGGCCCACCTGTCAGGGCCGACTTGGCAAGAGAGTCAAATCAGTTACATTACCTGCTATGCTAGACGTTATGACATGTGGGCCCCGCATGTTGATATGTATTAAAAAAATCCCCAATGGGGCCGCCGCCGCCACAGGAGCGCCGGTGACCAAACTTCGTGATGGAGTCCGCTCGAGAGGGCGCGACCGAGGCAGCCGAGGTGCCTGGGAGCTATCTTGTGCACTCCCGCACCCAGGCGACAACATGAGGCCGCGACATGGCCTAAGCAACGACTTGACTGTGACGTAGCTATGCATCGTGGGAGAGCTCATGGTAGTCACAGTCTACCGGGGGGAAGGGTCGGCACGAGCGAGGGAAGGAGGCTGGGGAAGCTTGGCATCACAGAGTTCTCTTTCATTCCCCAAATGAAAGAGAACTGGCAAGGACCCAACTATTCTTAGCTCGAGCTCAAATGTGCCTGTATGAACAGTAAAATCATAAAAAATGATTTATTTTCTGCGAAACATTGACAAAAGTTCAGAGTGCTTGCAAAATTTCATCACGAAATCACATTGTGGAAGTGGTGGCAATAAAAAAGCCGATGCTCCAAAAATGCTATTGTCAAAAGCATTTGGAGTTTTTTTTGCTGCGACTTTTGCGAATATCATTTCAAATTGAAAATTTGCAGGCTCTTAAAATATTTGTTAAAGTTTACCCCACAAAATATTAAGAATTCTTTGAATGTTTTTTTTATTTTTTCTTTGAATTTACTGTCCATGCGAGTTATTTGAGCTCGTGAGCAGCCGGGGACTTTCCAACGACAAGTACTAATTAATATCCACCAGAGAAATGTCATATTGCAAGCAATTTGATCGGGTAATTCTTAGCCGTTGACATTTACGTTTGCGAAGCAACACGAAATAGGGAATGCATTGCGAATACGGGATTGTGGTGACACGAACACACACGTAGATGTATCATCCCACGTGAACTCCCATCGTTGCTCGCAACAACCCATCATTTGGGAAGCTCGACGGTGTCTTCCACCCTCCAAGCGCCTTGGAATTTGAGTAAAACTGCACCTTATTACAAATGAAATCGGCTAAAATACCGGAAACCTAACAAAAATACAATGATGGATTATATAAAGCTAAAATCACAAGCATTTGCACGATATTTGCTTGTGTTATGGATTTCTCGAAACATGGCTTATATAAAGCAATAACCAAACAAAATACACAGACGAACGATACATGATGGTGAGGTGACCTTGATACAATGCCGATCCCGGAATACCCGGCAGACGTACGTGACTACGCTACTGAAAATGAGTACATGTAGGACCAGATACAATGCCACGCTACACCCTAAACATCTAAGCTCCATGACAGCGCCCCGCAAAGTCTTTTTTACCGATGGCGGGAGGTACCGGCTAAGCATCCGCCGTTCGTTCACTTTGTGATCTGTGCACTTTGCTGGGCCACAGCTCATGTATATTACTGTATTTCCAAATAGCATGGTGTATTCAATATTATGTCACATCAAATGGCAGGTCCATGTGAGTGATAAAGTAGTCTTTGATGCATGTGTGATTCATTCTCTCTTCTGGTTCACGTAAAGATGCATCCGCATGCGAGATTAAATCCTGCCTTTTATTTTCTCTTTATCAATTTTATTCATTCATATCTTTGAAACTACAATCCCATTTTAGAAATATTTTATATATTTTAATTACTGGCGCCAAGACCTTCAGAACAAGATCAATCTTGAATACATTTAAACGTGATTAAATTTCAATGTTTCAAATGAGTGAAATCAGTTTTCTGAAATAAGTGAAATAAGTTCTTCGAATTGAGTGAAACCATTTTTTTAAATGGTTTTTTTTGTTTTTCATGTATATGAAAAATATTTCGGTGCAAAAATATGTGAAACTTGTTATTTAAAAAATGTGAAACTACTTATTTTAAAAATGTGAAGCTGATTATTTCTAATCAGTTTTAAAAATAAGTGAAATCTATCTTTGAAACAAGTGAAATAAGTGAAATCTATCTTTAAAAAATGTGAAACAATATATGAAATAGCAGTTTCATATAATTTCAGAGAAGTTATTTCATATATTTTCACAAAAAATAGTTTCACAACTTGCAACACCACATTGAAATATATTTCAGGGAAGTGATTTCATATTCTTCAATACATATTTCACTGAAATAACAAGTTACAAATATGAGAAATATCAATTTCATATATTTCAGAGAAGTAATTTCATATGTTTTCACAGAAATTAGTTTCACAACTTGCAACAACACATTGGAATATCAGTTTCACATATTTTGCACAAACTCAACAACACATAGCTATTTCAATTCATATCTCACTGAAAATCATTCCAATCGTTTTGAGAAATATATAACACTTCCACTAGTGTTTAAGAACGAGTGAAATCAGTTCTTTCAAATGAGTGAAATCATTTTTGTGAAATTAGTGAACTTGTTCTTGAATATGAGTGAAGTATACAATTTTTAAATAAGTGAAACCAGTATTTAAAATGATTGAAATTAGTTTTTTTTAACGAGTGAAATCATATTTTTTGGGGAAATTAGTGAAACAGTCGAAATCACTTTTGTGAAATACCAAAATAATCTTATGTTTTCTGAAAGTGATTTCAAAGATAATTGAAATATATAAAATAAAAAGTAGTTGAAATATATCCTAGATTGATCTTGTTTTGAAGGTCTTGTCGGCGCGAATTCTAATCTATAAAAACTTTTAAAAATGGACATTTGTTTAAAAAGATATCAATCATACAAAATATGAGGATGAAAATTAATACAAGTCATATGTATGAGAGAGAGATTGCATGCATGCACGATTATTTTTCTCCTTGCTATCTCTCTCTCCTCTGTAAAAGGCTGACACCTAGTAGATATATGTACTTTCTGTCAGACTGTGACAGTAGTATTCACAATGTATACAGCGAGATATGATTTACGTAGTCAGACTACACGAATCTTGATGAAATGCATGTGCGGTGGATTTCTAACCGGTAGGTACCGGTTTCGGTAAATTTACTTTTTCGGACAGCGCCCCAGGAAGGAGAACGGGGCAGAGCGTCGTCGTTGCCAAGTCCAGACGGACAAAGGTTTTCCGCGGAAACCCAGCCACAGAGAAAGACGTTATGGATGGACAAAAATTACAGCAAATCAGCCAAAAACTATAACCGGAGAAGCGGTTGAGGAAGAAGGAACCCCATTCATGATCTGCTTAAGCGTCTTGTCCTTCTCCTCGTCGGTCCACTGTGAGTGCTGCTGCTGCTGCGTCACCATCTCCCAGTCCCAGTGACCCTTGTCCCGGACATGCCCCTTCTTGAACATGGCGACATGTCGCAACGCCGTGCTGCATACTCCCATGACAAACCTGACGAGGTAAACCTGCCTCTCCGTCCCCTCAAAACCAGCCATCACAAACTCCTTGAGGTGCCGGTGCCCAACCATGGCGGGCCGCCACGATATCTCATCGCCGCTGGGCTCCTCTTCCTCTTTGCAAGGCGGGGCAATGTGGACATGGAGGGTCTCGAGGGAAGGCGCCGTCTCAAGGAGGAGACGCGGCCACGAGACGTCCCAGCACCGAGGCACGTCGGCGACCAGCAGCCGCCGGAGATTAGGTAGCAGCGCCGGGGAGGAAACGGACGGCACGATCCATCTGTCAGGTCCAGTGAACCGAATGACCATGTCCGTTACGTCCGGAATGCACCCCACAAACGAGCCAAGCTCCAGCTTCGTGCGTGGCACAAAGTATCGGCGAGCTGTTTCCTTTGTGACACCCATGCACAGGGCGAGGTTGAATTGCCAGAGGCAGGGGAACGAGGCGGTCTCGAAGCTCACTTGGGTGCCCAGGGAGGCCAGGCGCTCGAGCTTGGGAAGAGCCCGCAGGGCTATCCCTATGAACCCGACGCAGTCGTCGACGACGAGCTCCCTGAGGTCTGACCCGGGGGCGTCCACGGTAATCTGCCCAAAGCCAGCGGTGTAGCAGGAGATGAGGTGAAGCACCTGCAGCTGCGGGCACGAGGTGAAGATGCCCTCGTACGCCGACACGGGCGTCGACATCGGCGTGTCCTGCAGGACGAGCACGGTGAGCGCGCCATGCCCGCGCAGCGGCGGGAGCGCGCAGCCTCCGAGCTTGAGGCTTCGCAGGCGTGACGCGTGCGGGGCCTCGCAGATGCCCTGGCTGGGGAAGGCGTGGAACTTCCGACGTTGCGAGTAGACTGGCTTAGCGACGGCCACGACGTCACGGACCTCCCAAGCATCGATGGCCGTGGAGATGAGCCGGTTGATGCAGCCGGTGTTGTGGGTCGAGAAGAACTCGAGCGTCAGCCTGCTGACCCTCCGGCCGGCCGCCGCGTCCGAGAGGCGCTCCACGGAGCTGGTCAAGGCGCGCATGGCGCGGCGCTCGTACCTCCTGATGTGACGCGTGGCCTTCTCCACCTTTGCCGTGCCGGATTCGTGGTGGAGATCGGTGACCTCGGGGTCCTGATGGAGGAGGACCCATCGGCGGTAGCGCGGCGGGAGTATGTCCCCGACGCTCAAGTCGAGGACGGGGTGCTCGCGGGGGAGGCCGGCCCAGCGCTTAGAGAGCATCCCGGTGCCGAGAACCGTGCGGGTGTCAAGGCGGCCCAGGATGTCGAGGAGGAGATCGTCGGATAGGGCGCTGATCCGGTCATCGCCGTGGACCGCCTGCGGCCGGCGGCGGCGGCGACGGCGCAGGAATCCATCCCTCCCGCTCCTAGCCATCAGTGAATGATCTACCTCCACCAGCGCCACGAATCCTCGAGCTTGCGGCCGCGGTGGCGATTAAATAGACCGTCGGCATCGACGCTGAAATCTGCCTGGATACGGTATGAAAAGTTTGTGTGGATCAACGACCCGGAATCGGACTAGAAGTAGTATCCGAAACAGACTGCCTACGACAAGGGACGGAGCGCCGCCGACGAGGAGATTCCAGTGTGCGTTTGAAATTTTGTTAGCTGCCCATAATGAGAGTATCATAGGTAGTACTCCCTCCGTCCGGAAATACTTGTCATCAAAATAAATAAAAGGGGATGTATCTAGATGTATTTTAGTTCTAGATACATCATTTTTTGCCCATTTTGATGACAAGTATTTTCGGACGGAGGGAGTATTATGTATGCCAACTAACCAATTTTGATGAGGTGGCATGAAATTAAATGAAGAAAAAGAGGCTTGAATATCATATCATGATACCGTATCATATTAAATGATGTGCTACTTTGTGTCATGCATGCCAATAAATGTACTACTCTATGATACCAACATATGATACTATGCATTACGGATGTAGTATCATACACTAGTATCATAGCATGATACTAGAATATGATACTCCCCATTACAACCAGCCTTATATTTTCCCCCATATGTATTTAATATGCAGTATTTTCCCCCATAAAACAGTACATGCAGTGTTTATCCAGTTAATCAATTTGTTACTATATTTTACCTTCTGGCCACGTCATGTTTTGGTAAGCCAGCGGAAAAGGAGTTTACCTTCTCATGTACTGGCAGTGTCAAAAAAAAAACTGTAAAACAGGAAACGGGCATTTCCGCGCAGCTTAACATAAATTCAGCATAACACGATATAATAACCGCAAATTGGACCTTTCATGACAAAAAAATTTGGACCTTTCATGACAAATATCAGCAAATCATATCGTATTTTAAAAAGTATAAAGTCTATTTTCAACCTTGAACTGGAAGACGAAGTCTGAAACGCAGGCCGAACTTCTAATGCTGGAATTTCAAACCATGAGCTTTCTTATCCGGTGAATCTTGGTCTTTTTTTTACTGGAACCATGCTTGGCGTCCGAAACACACGGGGGCAGCGCCGTGCGGGCAAGCGCGCCGTGCTTCCTCGGCCTCTTCTTTGTGCCCCCTCAGTAGCGGAGTGATTCGGCGATACTGGTTTTGGCCCGCGCCACATTAGCAAACCTACTTCCCAAAGTATGTTATCTGGCTATCGAAGCTCTCCGTTCCCACATTTCAACCTGCCTAATTGAATTTTCTTTCCTCTGTTTTAACATTGTGAGCTCCTGAGGGCTGAAAGGTGGGGGAAGATCACATGGACCTGAATCATGGGCAGACCTCACCATGGATTCCATAAGAAACTTCTTCTCAGTGCCTTCAGCTTGGCAGACCAAAGATTCAGGACAGACCTCAACAGCTTCAGGTGGCTTAGTTGGCTTGAACTTTAGAAGCTTGGCATATTCAGTTAAAAGGTGAAGCATGTAATCATACACATGGTCCATATTAATCTCTTGTTGAACGAAATCGCTTGCTTCCTTTCCTATGCGCTGTGCCTATGGAGTGCATTTGTCAAGAAGAATGTAGTAGACTAATAGACAACATGGTTAAAATTATCAATATTCAGGTTCAATAACAGTCAGCCCTTAAGGAATTCAAATACTATACGGCAAACTCTAAATGGTTATTAGTAAAGAAAAGTGAATGTATGCTTAAGCACCAGACATGCATTCAGCCTGTTCTGGATGAAAATTTGAAGTTACCAGGGCTTAGCTGAAGTGCTCAAACATCAGCAAGTCAATGTTTGCTTTCATTTCATGTTTTGGTTATGGTTCACAATTTACATCACATCTAATCTTGATGCTAGGTACTTTTAACAGAAGGTAAGAAAATAATCCATGACACTCCATCTCTGAAAAGCGTAATCATATGCATATTTAAATGCTGATAGAAGGAATGTACCAATTGCTTGTGAGAGTTGCCCCAGTCAACAGCATATTGTATTGAGGCGCATTTACTGTCATCCCGAACTGGCCAATAATGCTGAAGCGGCATAAGAGACCTTGAAAAGAAATCATAGTATTTTGGTGTGACCAACAGTGTCATTGAATCACATGCTAGAATATATTTCTGACTGATAGACCATGCTGATCCTTCTATATAGATCTTATACCTGTTAAATGTTAACCAAGTGTTAGAACTTAGCCACACAAAAATAACCTGTAAATCTTGTTTTTTATCATAGAAAAACTAACATGAACACAAAGTAAACCTGTGAGTGCACTGACTGTCCAAATTCGATGTCTTATACCCTTCCTTGCTCTCTTTGAACCAGTCCTGCAACACAAACAATGAAGTAAAACCATAAGAGATGTTAATATTCGCCACCAAAAGCAAAGATATTTGCACAAGTAAGCACCCACATGCCTGTGTGCATCCTATCGATGCATTGACAATGAGATAAATACAGTTTTTCTTTTCCAAAAAAGAAAAACAACCAGCAGAATTTGATGGTTTTGAATATGCCAAGTTAAACCATGTGTTTTAAGTTTGCCAAATTAAACTATGTAGGTCCGCATGAAACGGGGGGGAAGGAGCAGCTACATGAGTGACACCATTAACATGCGAGTTACCTGAGTATAAATCCTTGCATTCCAATCGTGCGTGCTGGAGACATTACACTTAACCAATTCCTGCCGTGATGTCGCAACTGCTGCATTCCCTTTCCAGTAAGCATAAGGTTCTCTACTGAACCATCTTACCTTACTGTTACCATCCTTCAAATCTTTATGCAGAGCATCCCATGGTTTTATGTTGATCTCCGGCCTGCCAACCATGAAGAGGTATTATAGTGAGAGTTTATGTGCACAACTGAGTATGCAGGGCCCAACTTTTAAGTTTTGGATATTCCTAGACATTTGAACTATTAGCAATACTCGAAAGTGTTTGCTAATAGTAGTAGTAATGCTTATCACAGCAGTAATGGTTCATTAACAAAATTATGACTCGTTGTCCAACATATCATAGGCAAACACATACTAATAAAATTCACTGTCATCAAAGTTCTGATACTCTGTTCTTCATTACTGTCTTTCATTTCAGACCAAATGTAATCACATAGATAGACAGAAAAACAAAAACAAAAATCACATAGATAGACAGATAATTACTATGTTATCTTCTTAATTACCAGTGATGAAGCATATGGAATTCAGGCATTAATCAAAGGAGTATTTGATACAGTTATAAAGTGAGCATGAAGAAGGCGAGCAAGCATAATTACCAGCCCCAGAACGACCAATCTGGGAAGACGATGTCCAGCGTCCTGTCATCCCCGCAGTACCGGAACAGCGGCGGCATGAAGGGGGCGTGCTCCCCGCGGTAGAGGTGCGTGCGGACGACGGGCCAGTCGACGCAGTCGAACATGAGATCGAGGTCGGGGACGCGGCCCGGGTAGCGGCGGAGCAGCTGGAGAATCCCCCAGATAGTGAAGAGGTCGCGCGTCTGGAACGCCGGGCGGAACCGCTGCACGAAGGCGCGGCCCCGCAGCACGACGAGGCGGAAGCTGGCGGTGGCGCGGGCGCGCGCGAGCATGGCGCGGGTGACGCCCCCCGCCGCGCGCCATGGGCGGAGGTCCTCGTGGATGAAGCGGAAGTAGGATGGGCACGAGGAGTTGGAGGATGAGCGGGCGGCGGTGGCGGTGGGCCGTGGGGGGTCGCGGGCGGAGCGGCAGGAGGACGAGGAGGAGAGCGCGAGGGCCAGGGTTTGGGGAGATTTGCTCACTTTGGCGGCGTGGGAGACGTTGCGACGGAGGGGAGGGGTGGGGCAAGAGATGGAGTAGGCGGCAGGTGGTGGTCTGGAGGGCGACTGTGGTGATGGGTGGAGAACGGCGGCGGGAATGGCCGCGGTGGTGGGGAAGCTTGCCTGCAACTGCAAAGACGAACGAGACGATCATTGCAACGACAGACGAGGTTTCTTGATTTTTTTTCTCAACAACAAAAAAAGAAGAAGTCGGAAGCCCATGCTCTCAATGTAGTAGGTTTTTGACAAATTTGACTCTACCTTTTTCAATCTAATTAGACGTTACACATATAAGATCGTTTTCCAAGCAAAACAATCTTATATTGTTGGACGGAAAGAGTAATATTCAATCAATCAAGAGTTTGCATTATTTCATACTTGCGCGATTGGATGGTTCTTGGCGACCACTTCTCTTTTCTTGGTTGCATGGAAAATAGAAAATCTTATAGAAAGGTGAACCAGCTTGAAAACTTTAACAGTTCGTGTTCATCGTCACGAAACATGAAGGCGAATTGGGTACAAATGGAAACATGCCCCACCATTTACAGCACTAGCGTCAAACCTTTCTTGTTTTTTCGATGAGCAACAACATACACAACTACCTAAAAATACATCATCATCATCGTCGTCGTCGTTGTTGTTATTATTATTGAAAGAACATATGGTGCTCTCATGTTTGGTTTTGGTAATTGATGACAATTCCTATGGACTAATGGTTGCCTTGAGTTATATTTGAATGGTTTGTCCATAGGCCTTTTCTTGAAGTTCATTTGTTGGTTTCGAGAAGAGTATGTAATGACCATGGTGCTATTCAAGGAATTATCTAAAGATATATCATGTGAGAGGTTGATCAAGACTAAGTCAAAGAGTGAATCAAATTGATCAACACACAAAGCATAGAAGATGTATCGAGAGGGAACAAGTGATCTCGTGATATGGTAAGCATTGTCCATTATGCTTTATGTACTAACCCATGATCTACGTGAGAGTTCTTTGTGGGGTTAGGTTGCGGTATGCAAGTTCAAGTAGATCATCACGAAGAGATCTTATGCTTGAAGCTTGCCGTTCATTGTGGTGACAATGGAAGATGCGTCGAAGAGTAGCTCACCCATAGTGAAATATGGGGGAGCAATCTACTAGTTTTTACCGAGCCAACGCAATCAAGAAAGGTGGTCCAACTAGAGGAGGTTGAAATTGGCATCATCTAGTTCAAGTGAATTATGCGCAAGGAAAATGTTTGCCCTTGATAGGTTTTCTATTTTACAGGTCTCTTGGTGTAGTTGAGAGACCGGGTTATATGATCGGTTACCGTACTATCAAGGG
>LR738710.1:701547614-701592584 GCA_902687465.1 Secale cereale | reverse complement strand
TTCTACGTGAAGGTTCGCGTTCTTATCAAATCATCGTTTTCACCTCTCTTTTTTTTCTTTTCCTTTAAGCCATTCGTTTTCAGTTTTTCGTAGTGCGTCCATGGGCACCGTGACGTGAGGGGCACAGCACAAAGCAGACACGAGAAAGGAAAAAACTAATACGGCATACCTACCGGCTTTCAACGCCGTGGTCCATGCCGGCGGCTAGCGGACTGGGATGGACGGAAGCACCGTACGTGTCGACACTCACAACGTCAAGTAAACCCCAAACCTCAAGCAGCATTCATGGCTCTCACCGCCGTAGTCCTTGCTACGACCACAGCACGGCGGGCGGCGGCGTTCCTCAAGTCAACTAAACTACTCGTGTTACATTAGAAGGCCAATCATGCAGTAATAGAAGTTAGTTTACGCCTCCCTTTTGCAGGGACGTGAACTCGATCCTTTGAGAAGGGAAATTCTAGTCGTTTGCATCAAGAAGCTGGGCTGCTGCTACCGTACCGATCACGCATGCAGCAGAGCAGAGCCTTCCGGCATGGCAACCCGAGACACAAAATCAACCGAAGAATCGAAAAGCTTCGAGTAACAACTCACAGTGGTGGTGGTGGCGGTGGTGATCCAGCGAGTAGATACGGCGACTGCTCCGACGACGACGACGGAGAAGAAGAGGAAGGTCGCGCTCGTTCTCGACAACGCCGCGACGAGCTTGCAGGATCGCGGCCCCTCCACGGCCCCAGCTGCTGCCACCGCCATCGCCATGGCAGCCGGCCTTCTTGGCCGATCGCCGGCGACCTCTATTGACCCAGTCACTCAGGCATACGCTGCAGGATGTTTCAGTGCTACTTGAAGTGCAGACGAGTGAGCGGGTGCTCTGTTTCCTTGGACAGTATAAGCACGAGCTCGGCGGCACAGGGGCAGACAACGACCCACAATTTATGACGTCTCCACAGGCTAGCGCAGCAGCTACGTTGAACACGTCAACGACTTTCCACAACGAGCATATGAAAATCAACACATACACACACAGCTCTTGAAAATTACGAAAGTAATTATAGTGGTAAATATAAACCATGCAATCACACAAGAATCTGCAAGACTTTCCAAAAATTAATTTTATTTTGTATCCTACAGAAAAGAAAAGAAAGTGAACCGTGGCTCAACCCGATCGTCAGTAGGTGTTGATACCTGCCCACCCATCCGAGTTCGGATGTCCCTACATGCATTCTCGGTGTTGTGCAGACTATTCATCTTAATGAAACGTTCGTGGGCTGTCTAACCCCGATCTGATTTTTAGGGGAAAATAATAGGCATTATTTCACCCTTTTTTTTATATAAATCAGTTTACATATAACTCAATTCCTTTTTTTACCATGATGTGCTCAAGGTATGGCCTTATTTTGATTTTCTAAAACCTATAAGGATTTCAATGTGGGAGAACTTAAACGGCCGAAAACGTCGATTTAGAGTTAAATAAGTAGAAAATGTGTCCGATTTATAAAAACACAATAAATATAAATATTATGGTGATATGTGTTACTTATCTCGTATTCTTCTAAAACTCAAAGTACGTTTGATAGAAATTCATAGGTCGTATGTCAAAATTTTCCTTTCATGATTTTTGACATTTTCCATATTTTTTGCTTTGTTGAGTGAATACTCAATGAGTGTAGGTGCCAAGAGGCAAACAATCCTCTGTTTCTAAATAGGTACAACCCACTATCCATTTTCCTAACCATGCAAACATGCTACATACAAACCATGCATTCAAATCATAAGCAATATTTTGCATTACTCTAGAGATTTTTAACGCGTCAGCTGGCCCCTGATCCACGTTAACCAAGGGCGAACACTCATCGTTTACGACATGGACTACCATGGTATCTAATCATGTTCGCTCCCATGCATTCGCACCATAGCGTCGGTAGGGAACGAGAGATCTGCCTTCGCTTTTGGCGTTTCTTCATAGATCTACGGGTTTTAGTATTTAAAAAAATTCCTACGATCACGCAAGATCTATCTAGGAGAAGCATAGCAATAGCAGGGAGAGTGTGTCCACGTACCCCCGTAGACCGAAAGCGGAAGCGTTTAGTAACGCGGTTGATGTAGTCAAACGTCTTCGCGATCCAACCGATCCAAGTACCGAACATACGGCACCTCCGGGTTCAGCACACGTTCAACTCGATGACGTCCCTCGAGCTCTTGATCCAGTTGAGGCCGAGGGAGAGTTTCGTCAGCACGACGGCGTGTTGACGGTGATGATAAAGTTACAGGCGCAGGGCTTCGCATAAGCACTACGACGATATGACCGAGGTGTGTAAATATGGAGGGGGCACCGCACACGGCTAGGAACAATTGATGTGTGTTCTAGGGGTGCCCTCCCCACGTATATAAAGGAGGGAGAGGGAGGAGGCGGCCGACCTAGGGGGCGCGCCAAGCATAGGGAGTCCTACTAGGACTCCCAAGTCCTAGTAGGATTCCCTTTCCTATTCGGAGTAGGAGAGAAGGAAAGAGAGGAAGAGGGAGAAGGAAAGGAGGGTCGCGCCCCCACCCCTTATCCAATTCGGTTTGGGCAGGGGGGAGGCGCGTGCCACCTCTTGGCCCTTCTCCTCTCTCCACTAAAGCCCAATAAGGCCCATTACTTCTCCCAGTGGATTCCCATAACTCCCCGGCACTACGAAAAATACCCGAATCACTCAGAGCCTTTTCGATGTCCGAATATAGCCTTCCAATATATGAATCTTAACCTCTCGACCATTTCAAGACTCCTAGTCATGTCTGTGATCTCATCCGGGGCTCCGAACAAACTTCGGCCATCAAATCACATATAACTCATAATACAAATCGTCATCGAACGTTAAGCGTGTGGACCCTACGGGTTCGAGAACTATGTAGACATGACCGAGACACATCTCCGGTCAATAACCAATAGAGGAACTTGGATGCTCATATTGGCTCCTACATATTGTACGAAGATCTTTATCGGTCAAACCGCATAACAACATACGTTGTTCCCTTTGTCATCGGTATGTTACTTGCCCGAGATTCGATCGTCGGTATCATCATGCCAAGTTCAATCTCATTTCCAGCAAGTCTCTTTACTCGTTCCGTAGTGCATCATCTCGCAACTAAATCATTAGTCACATTGCTTGCAAGGCTTATAGTGATGTGCATTACCGAGAGGGCCCATAGATACCTCTCCGATACACGGAGTGACAAATCCTAATCTTGATCTATGCCAACCCAACAAACACCTTCGGAGACACCTGTAGAGCATCTTTATAATCACCCAGTTACGTTGTGACGTTTGATAGCACACAAGGTGTTCCTCCGGTATTCGGGAGTTTCATAATCTCATAGTCAGAGGAACATGTATAAGTCATGAAGAAAGCAATAGCAATAAAACTAAACGATCATTATGCCAAGCTAACGGATGGGTCTTGTCCATCACATCATTCTCCTAATGATGTGATCCCGTTCATCAAATGACAACACTTGTCTATGGTTAGGAAACTTAACCATCTTTGATTAACGAGCTAGTCTAGTAGAGGCATACTAGGGACACTCTGTTTTATCTATGTATTCACACATGTATCAAGTTTCCGTTTAATACAATTCTAGCATGAATAAAAGACATTTATCATGATATATAAGGAAATATAAATAACAACTTTATTATTGCCTCTAGGGCATATTTCCTTCAGTCTCCAACTTGCACTAGAGTCAATAATCTAGTTCACATCGCCATGTGATTTAATACCGATATTTCACATCGTTATGTGAATAACACCCATAGTTCACATTGCCATGTGACCAACACCCAAAGGGTTTACTAGAGTCAATAATCTAGTTCACATCACCATGTGATTAACGCCCAAAGAGTACTAAGGTGTGATCATGTTTTGCTTCGCAAGATAAGTTTAGCCAGCGGGTCTGTTACATTCAGATTCGTATGTATTTCGCAAATTTCTATGTCTACAATGCTCTGCATGGAGCTACTCTAGCCAATTGCTCCAACTTTCAATACACATCCAGATTGATATTTAGAGTCATCTGAATTAGTGTCAAAACTTGCATCGATGTAACTCTTTACGACGAACTCTTTATCACCTCCATAATCGAGAAACATTTCCTTAGTTCTCCGGTTACTAAGGATATTTGACCACTATCTGCTGATCTACTCCTAGATCACTATTGCATCTCCTTGCCAAACTCATGGCAAGGTACACAAAAAGTATGGTACACAGCATGGCATACTTTATAGAACATATGGTTGTGGCATAGGGAATGAGTTTCATTCTCTCTATTTTTCTGCCGTGGTCGGGATTTGAGTCTTACTCAACTTCACACCTTACAAATCAGGCAAGAACTCATTCTTTGACTGATCCATTTTGAACTACTTCAAAATCTTATCAAGGTACGTACTTAATCAAAAGTATTATCAAGCGTCTTGATCTATCACTATAGATCATGCCCAATATGTAAGCAGCTTCACCGAGGTCTTTTATTGAATAACTCCTTTTAAACAATTCTTTATGCTTTACAGAAAATTCTACATCATTTCCGATCATTAATATGTCATTCACATATACTTATTACAAATGTTGTAGTGCTCCCTGCTACCTCTTGAGCTTGCGTTGTATTCTCTCGAAGAGGAAAGGAAGATGCAGCACAGTAGCGTAAGTATTTCCCTCAGTTTTTGAGAACCAAGGTATCAATCCAGTAGGAGACCACGCGCGAGTCCCTCGCACCTACACAAACAAATAAGAACTTCGCAGCCAACGCGATAAGGGGTTGTCAATCCCTTTACGGTCACTTACGAAAGTGAGATCTGATAGAGATGATAGTTGATATTTTTGGTATTTTTAGTTTATAAGAACAGCAAATAAAAGCGGTAAAAGTAAATTAGATGTAGATTGATATGTTGAGAATAGACCCGGTGGCCATAGTTTTCTCTAGTGGCTTCTCTCATGATAGCGATATTCTACGGCAGGTAAACAAATTACTGTCGAGCAATTGACAGAAAAGCGAATAATTATGAGACTATCTAGGCATGATCATTGTATATAGGCATCAGGTCCGAGACAAGTAGACCGACTCCTGTCTGCATCTACTATTATTACTCCACACATCGACCGCTATCCAGCATGCATCTAGTGTATTGAGTTCATAAGAACAGAGTAACGCCTTAAGCAAGATGACATGATGTAGAGGGATAAACTCAAGCAATATGATATAAACCCCATCCTTTTATCCTCGATGGCAACAATACAATACGTGCCTTGCTGCCCCTACTGTCACTGGGAAAGGACACCGCAAGATTGAACCCAAAGCCAAGCACTTCTCCCATTGCAAGAACTATAGATCTAGTAGGCCAAACCAAACCAATAATTCGAAGAGATTTGCAAGGATATTATGAGCACAGATAAAAAGTTCAGAGAAGAACCAAATATGTTTCATAGATAACCTTGATCATAAACTCACAATTCGTCGGATCTCGACAAACACACCGCAAAAAGAGATTACATCGAATAGATCTCCTCGAAGACCGAGGGGAACTTTGTATTGAGATCCATAGAGAGAGAAGAAGCCATCTAGATACTAGCTGTGGACCCGAAGGTCTGTGGTAAACTACTCACAACTCATGGTGAGGACGATGATGATGATGATGAAGGCCTCCGTGATGGATCCCCCTCCGGTGGAGCTCTGGAACAGGCTCCAAGATGGGATCTCCACGGGAACAGAAGGTACGGCGGTGGAATTAGGGTTTTCTCTTTTTTCACGGAGTTTCTAGGGTACATGGACTTATATAGGAAGAAGGAGGGCACCGGGGGATTCACGGGGGCCCCACGAGGCAGGGGGCGTGCCCCCACCCTCGTGGGCCCCTCGTGGATCTTCTGACGTGGTTCTCAAGTTCTTCGTGCGTGATTTTCTCCAAAAATATCTCTCGCAAAGGTTTCATTCCGTTTGGACTCTGTTTGATATTCTTTTTCTGCAAAACCCTGAAACAGGCAAAAAAACAACAATCTGGACTGGGCCTTTGGGTTAGTAGGTTAGTCCCAAAAATGATATAAAAGTGAATGATAAAGCCCATTAAACATCCAAGACTTCATAAATAATAGCATGGAACAATAAAAAATTATAGATACGTTGGAGACGTATCAAGCATCCCCAAGCTTAATTCCTGCTCGTCCTCGAATAGGTAAATGATAAAGAACGAATTTTTGATGTGGAATGCTAACCAATATAGTTTTTCAATGTAATTCTCTTAATTGTGGCATGAATGTTCAGATCTGAAAGATTCAAGATAAAAGTCTATATTGACACAAGAAATAACAATACTTCAAGCATACTAACAAAGCAATCATGTCTTCTCAAAATACTATGGCTAAAGAAAGTTATCCCTACAAAATCATATAGTGTTGGCTATGCTCCCTCTTTATCACACTAAAAATTCATATCATGCACAACCCCGATTTCAGCCAAGCATTTGTTTTCATACTCTATCTTTTCAAACCTTTCAACTTTCACGCAATACATGAGCGTGAGCCATGGACATAGCACTATGGGTGGAATAGAGGTGGTTGTGGAGAAGAAAAAAAGGAGGGAGATAGTCTCACACCAACTAGGCGTATCAACGGGCTATGGAGATGCCCATCAATAGATATCAATGTGAGTGAGTAGGGATTGCCATGCAACGGATGCACTAGAGCTAAATATGAATGAAAGCTCAACAAAAGAAACTAGTGGGTGTGCATCCAACTTGCTTTCTCACGAAGACCTAGGGTATTTGAGGAAGCCCATCGTTGGAATATACAAGCCAAGTTCTATAATGAAAATTCCCACTAGTATATGAAAGTGACTAAACATGATACTCTCTACGATGAAGAACATGGTGCTACT
The DNA here is from genome assembly GCA_902687465.1 of Secale cereale. Lineage (NCBI taxonomy): Eukaryota > Viridiplantae > Streptophyta > Magnoliopsida > Poales > Poaceae > Secale > Secale cereale. Next base: position 701,585,687 of record LR738710.1, on the reverse strand, counting down.
TTGAAGCACAAGTGTGGAAAAAAGATAGTAGCAGTTGTCCCTTTTTTTTTCTTTTTTTTGGCCTTTCTTTTTTTCTTTGGCCTTTTTTTTTCTTTTTTTGCGGAGGGGCTTTATAGATTTAGCCTTTCCTCCCATGGGACAATGCTCTAATAATGATGATCATCACACTTTCATTACAACTTGAAATTACAACTCGATACTACAACAACAAAGTATGACTCTATATGAATGCCTCCGGCGGTGTACCGGTATGTGCAATGAAACAAGAGTGACATGTATAAAAAATTATGCATGGTGGCTTTGCCACAAATACGATGTCAACTACATGATCATGCAATGGCAATATGACAATATGATGCGTGTCATATGAACGGAACGGTGGAAAGTTGCATGGCAATATATCTCGGAATGGCTATGGAAATGCCATGATAGGTAGGTATGGTGGCTGTTTTGAGGAACAATATGGTGGCTGTTTTAAGGAAGGATATATAGTGGATTTATGGCACCGGCGAAAGTTGCGCGGTACAAGAGAGGCTAGCAATGGTGGAAGGGTGAGAGTGCGTATAATCCATGGACTCAACATTAGTCATAAGAACTCATATACTTATTGCAAAAATATACGAGTCATCAAAACAAAGCAATCAACGCATGCTCCTAGGGGGGAGGTTGGTAGGAGTTAACCATCGTGTGCCCCCGACCTCCACACAAAGGTTGACACTTTACAAATACCTCATGATCTAACTTAGTCACACAACGGTTCACCATACGTGCATGCTAAGGGAATCACTAACCTTAACACAAGTATTTTTCAATTTCATAATAACTCCACTAGCATGATTCTAATATCACTATCCTCATGTCTCAAAACAATTATCAAGCATCCAACATCTCATTCAATTCAATGCACTTGGTGTGATCTTTTTTACTACATTGACATTGGATGCTATCATGTGAAGACTAGTGTCTTTAGCCTAAACACATTACCATCACCGTGCTCTAAAAGATATAAGTGAAGAACTAGAACAAAAACTATTCAACTCAAAAGATATAAGTGAAGCACATAGAGTGTTCTAACAATTTCTAGGCCATATTTAACTCTCTCAAATAGGTGTGTGCAGCAAGGATGATGGTGGCAAGCTAACAAGCAAAGATTCAAATTATACAAGACACTCCAAGCAAAACACATAACATGTTGTGAATAAAAATATAGCTCCAAGTATAGTTACCGATGGATGAAGACGAAAGATGGGATGCCTTCCCGGGGCATCCCTAAGCTTAGGCTTTTGATTATCTTGAATTTACTTGGGGTGCTATGGGCATCCCCAAGATTAGGCCTTTGCTACTCCTTGTTCCATACTCCATCAAAGCAACACTCAAAACTTGAAAACTTCACAACACAAAACTTAGACAAAAATTCTCGTGAGCTCCGTTAGTATAAGAAAGCAAACCACTACTCAAAGGTGCAGCAATGAATTCATTCTTTGTTTATATTGGTGTTAAACCTACTGTATTCCAACTTCTCTATGGTTCATATCCTCCAATACTACTCATAGATGCATCAGAATAAGCAAACAACACACGAAAAACAGAATCTGTCAAAAACAGAACAGTCTATAGTAATTTGCAGGTTTCGCCTACTTTTGGAGCTCAAAAAATTCAAACTAAATTGGTAAATTTGCGGAATTTGTATACCAATCATCTGCAAAAAGAATCAACTAAAAAGCACGCTCCAGTAAAATCTGAAGACGACTTTAGCTAGCGCTAATGATTCTGTTTTTCACAGCAAGATCACATAAACTTCACACAAGTCTTCCCAAAGGTTCTACTTGGCACAAACACTAAACAAAACATGAAAACACATCTAATCAGAGGCTAGATGAAATATTTATTCCCTAATAGAAGCAAAAACAAAAAATATAAAATTGGGTTGCCTCCCAACAAGCTCTTTCTTTATAGCCATTAAGATAGGCTTGAGAATTCAATGATGCTCACATAAAAGACAAGGATTGAAGCACAAAGAGAGCATCATAAGACATGTGACAAACACATCTAACTCTAATATACTTCCTATGCATAGGCATCTTATAGGAAAACAAATTACCAAGACAAGCAAGATCTAGCATATGCAAGGAAGGAGAAAGAAACAATAGCAATCTCAACATAACGAGAGGTAATTTAGTAACATGAAAATTTCTACAACCATATTTCCCTATCTCATAATAATTGCATGTAGGATCATGATCAAATTCAACAAAATAGCTATCACATAACATATTCTCAACACGAACCACATGCATGCAAAGTTGACACTCTTCCAAAATAGTGGGATTAACATTAACTAAAGTCATGACCTCTCCAAACCCACTTTCAATATTATTGCAAACATTATTATCAATCTTACATTCATCATGGGGATTAAATAAATTTTCAAGACCATAAGAAGAATCACCCCAATCATGATCATTGCAACAAATAGTAGTCATAGAAAAACTAGCATCCATAAGCTTAGGGTTTTGCATATCATTAGCACAATTGACATTAATAGAATTTATAATAACATCGTTGCAATCATGCTTTTCATTGAAGGAACTATCAAGTATGGGTGCAATTGCAACGATCTCATGTTTAACATAAGGAACTATAGCAAATTCATCTTCATAAATATTGGCATCATGGCCACAAGGATAGCAAGCATCATGTTCATCAAGGGATATTTCAATCAAATCATCAGAATCAAAATTATCTATAGATTCATGCATATCGTTATTTTCTTTCAAAGCAGCGGTCATTCTTTCAATAAATTCTTAGACATAGGCATTATGAGCATAGTTTTCAAAGCAATATTTACGTATGTCAAAATTTTCAGATTCGTAGAGAGTAATATCATACTTTTCAATCAAAGAAGCAACTTCATAAGCACCCTTAAAAGCAACAAATTCTTCAATTTGTTCGATATCGTAGTAACTATAAACACCCTTTGCATAAGAAGATAAGATTTCATTATCATTAAACTCACATAGGTAGGGTAGGTGTTTTTTAGGGTTCTTAGAGCAACAAGTAAAATCACAAATTTCACAAAGATTCCAAGCATAACACAACAATCTGTTTATTTGATCCCATAAGAGTCTCCCTTTTTCAAACAAACAGTGACGCACAAAATGAGCATGCTCATCTAAAGATTTCCCATCAACTAGGCTAGTTGGGGTTTCAGCACGAGATCAAAGGAATGTAAGATGATCCAAGTAGAACACTTTAAGGTGATCCATGACAATAGATTTCTAGCAAGCAAAGATGCAAGCACATAGAAGGCACATGGAGACACGAGCAAACAAGAAGCAAGCGAACGTTAACACACGACATAAGAAGGGCAAATAAAACGGCAATGGTGAAGGGGAGAGGCAAACGAGAGGAAAATAAATGTAATGCGAATGATAAGGGTTTATGATAGGTACTTGGTATATGACTTTTGCGTAAGCCTCCCTGGCAACGGCGCTAGAAATTCTTGAGCTTGCGTTGTATTCCCTTGAAGAGGAAAGGGAGATGCAACACAATAGCGTAAGTATTTCCCTCAGTTTTTGAGAACCAAGGTAACAATCCAGTAGGAGACCACGCGCGAGTCCCTCGCACCTGCACAAACAAAAAAGAACTTCGCAGCCAACGCGATAAGGGGTTGTCAATCCCTTTATGGTCACTTACGAAAGTGAGATATGATAGAGATGATAGTTGATATTATTGGTATCTTTAGTTTATAAGAACAGCAAATAAAAGCGGTAAAAGTAAAGTAGATGTAGATTGGTATATTGAGAATAGACCCGGGGACCATAGTTTTCTCTAGTGGCTTGTCTCATGATAGCGATATTCTACGGCGGGTAAACAAATTACTGTCGAGCAATTGATAGAAAAGCGAATAATTATGAGACTATCTAGGCATGATCATTGTATATAGGCATCACGTCCGAGACAAGTAGACCGACTCATGCCTGCATCTACTACTATTACTCCACACATCGACCGCTATCCAGCATGCATCTAGTATACTGAGTTCATAAGAACAGAGTAACGCCTTAAGCAAGATGACATGATGTAGAGGGATAAACTCAAGCAGTATGATGTAAACCCCATCTTTTTATCCTCGATGGCAACAATACAATACGTGCCTTGCTGCCCCTACTGTCACTGGGAAAGGACACTGCATGTCGGGGAAATTGATCCACCCACGAACACCTATGGGGACGGGGCCCCTTTTCGGTACGGCAGGGGGCGGAGATCGCATAAAGAGCAGATCGAGGCGAGGCACACGAGCAGTTTACCCAGGTTCGGGCCGCACGGATGCGTAAAACCCTACTCCTGCTTTGTGGATTGTATTGAGTTCTTGCTCGGGAGCGCTGAGAGCTACAGTACACTTCAGCAGCTAACGAGACCGAGCGTGAATGAGTTCGTCCCCCCTCTACGTTGCGCACGGGCCTCCTTTTATATGCTCAAGGGGTCACCGACAGGTGGCAATGCAGTTGAGGGTAAAAATGGAAAAAGTGTGGTAGTTGGTACAGTGTTTTATACCTAACCCTGACGGCAGGGGACAAGGGCATTAAATGCCCATCGACGTCGCCCAAACAGTGCAAAAAGTGGCCGTCAGGAGCGCCACCGTTCGCCACGATGGCAACCTTGTCAGCGCCGCTTGCCACCGCGTACCCCTGGCTGCATAGCCTCCCGCCACGTACGCCTGGAAGGGCCCCAGAGTGACACGTGGGTGGATGTGCTGGAGCGCGGGTACTGAGTGGAAGCTTGCCGCGGCAAGCGCCTTGCCGCGGCCGCTATCTTGTCGCTTCCGGGAGCTTGTCGCTCACCGGGCCTTGCCGGGACGCGTGGCGCGTCGCGGCAAGTTCCTTGAGATGCCTTTGGTTGGCCTTCCCGGCAAGCGCCTCTCGCCGAGGTCTTGTCTCCTTGACTTGAATACTTTGTTCTTGAATGGCCCCAAAGGGACCAACGGAGGACCTTGGCGGTCACCCGGCAAGCCTTGCCGCGGAGCGCTGCGACTGCCCGTGCACAAGTTCGGGATACTAGGGTACCCCTACTTTAGTACACCGACAGGAGCCCCCGGGCCTGGGCCATACACGGTGCCGAGCGCTGTTGGGCCAGGCCAAAAATAGTGCACGGGCACGCGCAGCCTGGGCACGCCGTATCTTACTCCGTATCCACCGCGCCCTCCCTTAACGACACGCGTTTAATGCGGCGTCGTGGGAGAGATCGTGGGCGGTTTCTTTAATCGGAAAGGCGGAATGTCCGCCCCCTACCCCCTTATAAGCAGGGGAAACAGGGGCAGTTCGCCCATCCGCCCGTTGCTACCTCAATCTCCGCCGCTCCCCTTCTTCCCAAAGCCTGAAAGAGAGCAGCGCTCCGCCCCCCATCGCCACCAGCACCACCAACGCCGTCGACCTCCTCCACCACTTCCGCCATGGCTCCGAAGGGCGAGAAGGGAAAGGCCGTGAAGTCGGCCGAGGCGCTGCGGCTCGCGGCGATGCAAAAGAAGCGGGCTGTCTTCCCCCCCAAGCTTGCCGCGAGGACGCTGAGGGAGAACTACTACCTCTTCTGGTCGGGGGAGACGCGGGCGCATCCGTGCACCAAGGTACTCCCGGCCATTGCTTGCAAAATGTTTCCGAACGGATACGCGTTCTTCGCCTTGTTCTTCTACTGCGGGCTCTGCCCGCCTTTCTCTGAATTCTTCTGTGACATCATGAACACCTACTGGTTCCACCTCTCCTTGACTTCACCCCCAACGCCGTTCTGACCATGGCAATTTTCGCACATCTATGCGAAAATTTTGTCGGAGTCTTTCCAAATGTAGCTCTTTTCCGCCACTTCTTTATGTCCCGAGTTGAGAGAGGAGAGCCGTTATCCGACGGAGTCTCCTGGATCTCGAGGCCCCACAAGAAGGAAGCTTATCTGGAGGGAGAGTTCCGCGGCAAGTGGGAGGAGTGGAGAGCCAATTGGTGTTGGATTGTAGAGGAGAACCCGCAGCCATTTACCGCCCGGCGCCAAGCCCCAGTAGTACGCGGCAACGACTGGAGTGACTTGGCCCCGAAAGACAGTAGATTGAAGATTGCCATTGCCCGGATCCGACGCCTCAGGCTTGCCAAGCTCACCGTAGGCGCAGTTGGCGCGGATTTCCTTCGTCGCCGCATCGCCCCCTTGCAGGAGAGGAAGAGGCCCGCCTGGGAGTTCGAGAATGCGGCGGATATCATGAGGCTGCACCCGGGCCTCAACTACAACTTCACTGTCCTGGAGCTCAACGCGATGCTTCAGGAGCTGTTCAAGTATGACCCGGATCATCCCGAGGTATTCAGGTTGCCGCATGGCGTCGTTCCGCTGTGCAACAACTCTGCGCTCAGCCGCATCCGCGCAATGATGCCGCTGTGCGACTCTCATGGGATTGACCCAACTTGGAAAGAGCCTACCGGGGAAGCTGTGCAGGCGTTCTTTGACAGCTTGGAAGAAGTTCGAATCCGCTCCGACGAGAAGACGGGCCTCACCCGCGACACCACCGACAAGGAGATGGCGTACATCGCCACCAGGTTGGAAGAGGCGGCGGCAGCCGCAGCCGCGGGCGAGTTTGGATTCACCCCGGAGGAGGCGGATGCAGCAAAGGCGGCAAGCCTTGCCGAGCGAGGGGAGTTTGTCGGTGAGGAGGGGCCTGCCGGGCAAGACGCCGAGTCGAGCGAGCCCGCCGAGCAGGGTGTCGGGTCGAGCGAGCCCGCCGAGCAGGGCGACGAGTCGAGCGAGTCCGCCGAGGATACGAGAGGCTCGCTGGAGATCGGCTCCTCTTCCTCCTCATCTTCAGGCAGCTCGCCACCAACAGAGCCTCCAGCTCCACCGAGAAGGCGTCTCCGCAAGGCCGGGGACGTAATGGAGCGGCAGACGGGTCAACAGCCGCCGCGCCGCACGACACGCTCCACCGCGGCAAGCAAGGTTGCTGCGGGAGCACCTCGTGCATCCGCTGCAACTGGAGCGGGGTCTTCCCGGACCGCCGCTTCTGCCCCTGCCGCTCCTCACGCCACGGCGACAGTTGGAGCGGGGTTGTCTCAGACCACCGCCACTGCTCCCGCCAAGCGGCCAAGGGAGCCCACTCCTCCGCTTCCTCGCGCCGGGACGCGTGAGCCAGACTTCGACTTCTCCGCGCTCAGCTCCGACGAGGAAGAAGAAGAGTAAGACTTTGTTGTTCTTGTATTGCTTCAATTTGCTGCTGTTTGTCTTGTATCTCATTTGCCTCACTCTGAACTTGTTCCTTTTTTTTAGAACTCTGGCCCAGAGGGCGGCAAAGAGAGCCAAGGTCCCGGTGATTGTCCTCGAGGACGAGCCCGCCGTGCCAGCAGGGGGTGCGCCTGAGACAACCTTGCCGGACCCGGCAACTGATCTTCAGAGCAGCCCCCAGCGCAGCCCCCAGCGTAAGCGTGTGGTTTACTTTCTGCTGTTAGGCGCGTGGGGCGTTCTTTCTTTGCTGATATCTGTTTGTTGATTTGTGTAGGAGCAGAGCAGACACACCAGGAGCGCCCGGAGACCGCCCCCGAAGCGCCGTCTGCTTCAACTACGCCGCCAAGGGAGAGCTCTCCGGCAAGGGTTTCCCCAACAAGGGAGAACCCTCCACCAAGGGCGAGTCCTCCGGCGAGGGACAGAACCAGCGGCCCTCCGCCGGCGGAGACCACGACTACGCCGCCAAGGGAGAGCTCCCCGGTGAGGGACACTGCCGACGAGCCGGCTCGCGCAGGTAATCTTCTCGCTCCAAACTTCCCTTGGGCTTTTCTTCTTTTGATTCTCTTTTTTTTGGATATTTGCTTGACTGTCTTTCTCCCCTTTCCTGCTGTCAGATCCATCCGCTGCGGAGCCGATGGAGACGGAGGTCGCTGTCGAGGAGAATGCACGCGGCGACACCGGCGACGCCGCTAACACTGAAGAGGCGGCCGGTGCTGACGAGCCCGCCGGCGACGAGGCCGCCAAGGCTGCCGCCGCAGCAGCTGGCGAGGGGCCCGGCGATCGTACTGACGGCACTGAGGCCGCAGGAGCGCCAGACGCTACACGGACCACCGAGCCCTCCGCCGCTGCCGCAGCGCCGAGCTCCGACGAGCTCGAGCCAGGCGCCTACTTGAAGGCCGGCGACGGCGTCTTCATCAAGCTCCCCTGGGTGTCGAGCTCCAGGGCGCCGGTCGAGGGAGAAGTCTTTGATGGAGAAGTGCTTGCCTCCGCCGGGCTGAAGCTTGTCGACGCGCCGAGCAGCAGCAGCGGCGAGCCCGAGGAGGAGCGGCTGCTGCGTAAGCTGCTGTCGCTCTACCGCGCTCGGCAGGCCAAACTGGAGTCCCGCAAAGCGCTGGCCACCAAGGCGGGATCCGACATTGAGAAGCGCGCGGAGGAGCTCCGGGCCCTCAACCAGGCAGCTCTCCGGTCCCTGGCAGAGGAGCGGGAGCAACTTGACGAAGAGCAGATGGCCTTCTTCCTCGAGAAGTCGAAGTCGAAGAGCAGCAGCGGCTTGCCGCTGAGAGGCTATCTGCGCAGGAAGGCGAGCTGGCGCAACGGAAAGTCAACCTCGACAGCCATGAGGAGGACCTTGCCGCGCGCGAGCAATCACTTGGCGGGGCCCTCCAGGAAGCAAAGGACGCTGCCGCAGCTGCCGAGACCGCCAAGAAGGAGTTGGAGGCAAGGGTGACGCAGCTGGAGGCCGACCTCAAGGCGAGAGGCGAAGAGATCATCACGCTCAAGCTTGAGCGGGAGAAGGATGCCCACAGCCACTCAGAGCTGCAGGTCCGCCTCGTCGAGAAGGGCAAGGAGCTTGCCGCCGCCAAGAACTCCAATGCGGATCTTGAGTTGAAGCTAACCACTTTGACCGAGACGCTGGACGGCGCCAAGAAGCGGGAGGCGGCCCTGAAGGAGGAGGTCAGGGCCGAAAAGGCATTGCTGGAGAGTGTTGCCGTTACCCAGAACAACTTCAGGGCGACCGTCGAGCACTGGACGGAGGGTCTTGTAAATGCTGCCGCGGATATCGACAGGGAGCTGGCGCAGCTGGGGGCGGAGTATCTCGGGTATTCCTCCGACGAGAGCCTCCACCCCAGCGCCAAGCTCACCCTATTCTTCAGAGGCGTGGCGACGGCCCTCCAGCAGCTCCGGGAGAGAATCCCAAAGCAGCTGGCCGACGAGTCGCGCAAGCTCTGCACGGGAGCCCTTCAAAAGGTGCTGATGAATGTGGCCTTCCGCAATCCGGGCCTCAACTTCACCAACGTCCTCAGGTCCCTGCCGCAGGATGCTGATCTGGATGCGCTCAAGGCCCTTGTCGCACCCATTGTGGACAAGGTGAGCGGCATCAAGAGGGTTGAGGGCGATCGCGCAGATTAGGCCGCCCATTTTCTTCTTTTCTTGTCGCTATTGATCATGTTAGGAGAACAATCTTATTAGAGTTGCGACGAACTATCTTGTAATATAACTCTATTTTGGGTAGTAATTGCAACGTTATTTCCTTTACTTGATCTCTTGCTTTGCATGTTTCTGCCCTACGCTTTTAGGGAACTTGCCGGCGTAGGCACCTTAGCCGCGAGCGCTGAGTGCGGAACGTCAGCAGCCTGCTGGCGGTGCCGTTACCGACAAGAAACCTTGTCGCAACTAGCTGCAACACACTTAAGTTGTTGAGCGGGCTCGAAAACAAAGTAAGGGCGCGACACTAGTCGCATCACACTTAAGTCGTTGAGCAAACTCGAAACAAAGTAAGGGCGCAACTAGCTACGAGTTGGTTCCTCCGCGCACAGGTTTTCCATACAAAGCACGGTCGTTCAAGGAAGATAACTTAAAAATTTAAAAATCTGATTGCTCAGTCTTCGGCAACTTAGCTTTTCTGTTGTTTGTTTCCCGGCTAGGCGGAACTTTCTTGAATGACGTCTGGTCCATACCACTATCTTCTCCTTCCCCCCCGACAAACTTGTGGGTGAAGGAACCTTCTTCTCCTTGAGAAAAAGAAAGAAGAGAAAATATAGATATGGAGCCTTTTGGCTCGTTATTGCTTACCGGGTGTAGGTGTTGCACAGAGTGTCAGATAATACATGCAAAAAAATAGAAAGCACGAAATGACAAAATGTGCGGGGCACATGAGCTTTACTGATGCACGGGGTCTGCGCCCGGCTTTGTACAAAGGATTACATGCAACAGCGGCAAGGCTTGTACAAAAGGTGGTTGCCGGAGCGGGTCACGGCAACCGCGCCTTACGGGTAAAACTTATGAAGATGCTCAATGTTCAGGAGTTGCTCACCGGAAAGCCATCTTCGGTCTCAAGGCGGACAGCGCCAGGCCTAGTGACTCGTTTCACCCGGTAAGGGCCTTCCCACTTCGGCGTTGACTTGTTGGAATTCTTGGCGGACTGAACGCGCCAAAGAACAAGGTCGCCTTCCTCGAGACTTCTGGCATTAACCTTGCGGCTATGGTAGCGGTGCAAAGCTTGCTGGTAGCGAGCAGCTCGTACAGCAACCTGAAGACGGTCTTCCTCAAGGAGCAGCGCGTCATCTTGCCGCAGCTGCTCTTGCTCGAGCTCGTCATAAGCGAGCACTCGAGGCGACCCGTATACGAGTCCCGTGGGGAGAACTGCCTCTGCTCCGTAGACTAGAGCGAAAGGTGTCTGCCCAGTGGCTAGATTTGGCGTCATCCTGATCGACCAAAGAACCACTGGCAGCTCCTCGATCCAGTTTCTTCCGCACTTGTGCAGCCTGTCGAAAGTTCTGGTCTTGAGGCCACGCAACACTTCAGCATTTGCCCTCTCCGCTTGACCGTTGCTTCTCGGGTGAGCAACAGAAGCGAAGCAGACCTTGGCGCCAAGATCTTGGACGTAGTGCATGAAGGTGCGGCTCGTGAATTGTGTACCGTTGTCGGTGATAATCCTGTTAGGGATCCCGAAGCGGCAAACAATCGACCTGAAGAACTTGACTGCTGACTGTGCGGTCACCTTCCTCACTGGCTCCACTTCCGGCCACTTTGTGAATTTGTCGATGGCAACGAACAAGTACTCAAAGCCCCCGGCTGCGCGGAGAAAGGGGCCGAGGATGTCGAGCCCCCAGACCGAAAATGGCCAGGGTAAAGGGATCGTCTGGAGAGCTTGAGCTGGCTGGTGTATCTGCTTGGAATGGAACTGGCACGCTTCACACTTGGTTACTTGTGCAGTTGCATCCTAGAGGGCTGTCGGCCAAAAGAAACCTTGCCAGAATGCTTTGCCGGCAAGAGCTCTTGCGCCAATGTGGTGACCACATATGCCTCCGTGTATCTCGGCCAACAGCTTTTGTCCATCTTCCGGGGGAATACACTTCAATTTCACACCGTTGAGTCTTCTTCTGCACAACATGTTGTCAACAAACTGGTACATACTTGACTGCCGGGCTATTCTTTCCGCTTCTTCTTGCTCTTCGGGAAGTTCTCTTGTCTGAAGGAAACGGACAATCTGCTGTGCCCATGCCGGAGCTTGTGGCTCGACAACAAGGACTAAAGGCATATCTACTGCTGCGGGAACATCCGCTTCTACGGCGAAAACCTGCGGCTCAGCCGGAGCTTGATGTTCCTCGGCAAGCTTGCCGAAGCAAAACTTGTCGGGAGCGTTTGCTTCAACGGAACAAACCCTAGGGCTTGCCGGAGCAGACTGCTCCTTAGCATTGTTGGTGTTGATCTTGGGGACTTTCTTGGCGGCGGCTTCGGGAAGCTCTGCCGGAAGATAATCACCAGAAACCAACTTCCTCTTCCTGCTCTGTCCAGTTGATGGTGTTACGGACGGTTGAGTCAGCTTGAGCACAAAGATCCCTGGTTCCAGAGGTAACTTAAGTGCGGCGCACTTCGACAGGCCATCGGCGATGTCGTTCTGAGCTCTTGGAACATGCTCCATCTGTAGGCCGTCAAAGTGCTCTTCAAGCTTTCTCACTTCATCAACGTAAGCTTCCATCAACGGGCTCTGATAATTCTTGTTCACTTGGCGGACGACAAGTTGCGAGTCACCCCTTACAATGAGCTTCTTGATCCCAAGGTCTGCCGCATCCTGAGACCGGCAAGCAAACCCTCATACTCTACAGTATTGTTTGTTGCTTGCTCCTTGGGAAAGTGCATCTGGACCACGTACTTGAGGTGCTCTCCAGTGGGTGCGACAAGCAGCACGCCCGCACCGGCGCCTTGCAGCGAGAAGGCACCGTCAAAGTACATCAGCCACTCCTTGCTCGCTTCCTTGACGGGGATGCTCATTTCTGGAATTTCTTCATCTGGTGTTGGCGTCCACTCTGCTATGAATTCTGCCAATGCTCTGCTTTGGATAGTTGAAGTGCTTTCAAACTTGAGGCCAAAGCTTGACAGTTCGAGTGCCCACTCAACAATCCTGCCTGTTGCTTCTGGATTCTGCAGTATCCTCTTCAGCGGGAAGCGAGTGACAACTGTGATCTCATGTGCTTGGAAGTAATGGCGCAGCTTCCTCGAGGCCATGAGGAGGCCGAAAAGCAATTTCTGCACACCAGAGTACCTTGACCTAGCCCCCTGTAGAAGGGAACTGACAAAGTAAACTGGGCGCTGCACCATTTTCTTCCGTATCTCTTCTTGCGCCTGCGCAAATCCATCTTTGTCGAGACCAGAGCTTGTTGGGGAAGCCCCCTGCTTGTCGCTGGATGCGTCTGCCATGGTTGCTGACTCATCATCTGTCTCCCTCTCCGCTACTAACGCATCACTAACCACTTGATTGGTTGCCGCTAGGTACAGCATCAACTTCTCTTGTGGCTTAGGTGCGATAAGTGTTGGAGTGGAGGACAGGTACCTCTTCAAGTCTTGCAGCGCAGCCTCCGCTTCCGGAGTCCATTTCATTGGACCTGCCTTTTTCAAAATTTTGAAAAATGGCAGGGCGCGCTCAGCAGACTTAGAGATAAACCTGCTGAGAGCAGCCACGCAACCGGCAGGTCTTCGTACATCCTTGACGCGCTTGGGTGCCTCAATCTCCTCAATGGCCTTGATCTTCTCGGGATTGGCTTCAATCCCCCTCTGAGACACGAAGAACCCGAGAAGTTTGCCGGAAGGGACTCCAAACACGCACTTCTCCGGGTTGAGCTTGAGTTGGATCTTGCGCAGATTTGCAAAGGTCTCTTCTAAGTCTTGAATCAGAGTTGCCCTGTCCTTGCTCTTGACCACTATGTCATCCATGTAGGCTTCTACATTTCTGTGAATTTGTGGCTCAAAAGCTGTATGGACTACCCTTGCAAATGTTGACCCAGCATTCTTCAAACCAAAAGGCATCCGTATGAAACAGCACGTGCCACATGGAGTGATGAATGCGGTTTTCTCCTCATCTTCTTCTGCCATGAAGATTTGATGGTATCCTGAGTATGCGTCAAGAAATGAAAGCAAGTCACATCCGGCCGTGGAGTCAACAATCTGGTCAATGCGCGGCAAGGGAAATGGGTCTTTGGGACAAGCTTTATTCACATCAGTGAAATCGATACAAAGCCTCCATTTCCCGTTTGCCTTTCGCACGACTAGAGGATTGGCCAACCACGTAGGATGGAGCACTCCCCTGACAAGGCCTGCTGCTTCCAACTTCTTGATTTCTTCTGCTATGAACTCTTGGCGCTCCACTGCTTGCTTCCTGACTTTCTGCTTGACGGGCCGCTGATGGCTTCTCGCCCCTCGTTGGTTACCCCAAGTGGAAGGTTTGAGATGCAGTGTAGCGGTAGTTTTCCCTTGGCAAAGATACCAAGGATCGAATTCCCCTGAGACTCCAAGGTTCAACAAGAAGGTGTCAACTGCTAGCGGCGCAACTAGCGATCAACCGGACCTGCACACAGATACAAATAACTTTGCTCCCAACGAGTACAAAGAGGTTGTCAATCTCTCCGGCCTTGTCGTTTACAAAGGATCAAACACAAGAGATAATAGTGATAGGTATTACTGCAACTAATAAGTAAAACAGAAAGTAAATAATGGATGTGATCAGTGATGGTAATATGGATCGGGGTCCCATGATGTTCACTAGTGATGTCTCTCTCCCAAAAGACGATAAAACAGCTAAGCGAGGTAAACAAATTACAGCTGGGCAATTGACAGGATTATGTGCGCAAACCAATGCTAATTATGACACAAAGAAAGGTAGAGGCTCAAAAGCATGGGCGGTACGCCAAGGTAAGTAGACCGAAATCCATCTGCATCTACTACTAATCATCCACCTTGAGATATCTATCCAGAACATCTCGCTGGTATTAAGTTGCGAGTCCCACCCATAGTGTAAACTCAAAGCAACAAACAACTGCATTGAAAGAACTTTGCGTAAAGTAAACAATCCTTGCACCCGCGAGTACAAGCACCGTTGTTTTCCCCCTTGTGGCAACATCACATCCCCTAGACTCATGTTTCTGTCACTCAAGCTAGTCATCGAGGGGCATGAACCCACAATCAAGCATAACGTTCCCTCTTGGAGTTACTACCTACTACTTGGCCAAAGCAATAAACAGCAACGGAGAACATGCAAGAATTACTCAAGAACATAAATATAAAAGAGGTAAATCAAATATATTACTCACACACAATCTGAACATAATCTCATAATCCATCGGATCCCAGCAAACTCAACATAGCAATAGCATAAGGATTACATATGTGCCTCGATCATGTAGGGCAGCTCACGAGGTCTAATCGGTGAAGAACAAAAAGGGGAGGAGAACATCACATAGGTACTGGTCATGGACCCATGGTCCAAGGGAGACTACTCACAACTCATCCGGGAGGCGTCCATGGTGGTGGAGAGGCTCCCGGTGGTGATCCTCCCCTCCGGCAGGGTGCCGGGAAGAGTTCTCCTGGTGCTCCCGATCTTGGAAGCGCGGCGGCGGCGGAACAGAGATGAGATCGCGAAAAAGGGTTCCGTCCTCGAGGGTTTCGGGACGCGGTGTAAATATATGCCAAAGGGGGGCATCAGCGGAGGCCTGGGGGGCCCAGGCGCCCCCCCGGCGCGGCCAGGAGGGGGGCCGCGCCCCCAGGGCGCCTGGAGCCCTGGTGGCCCCCCTCCGGCCCTACTTTGGCCGCAAGGAAGCTTCCGGAACGCTGATTTTTTATATATTTTTCCCGGAATTTTTCTGGCAGTTTACGTAATGGGAAAACCTGAAATACAAAAACAGCAGAAAACAGAAACTGGCACTGGGGTGCACTGAGTTAATAGGTTAGTCCAAATATGATCAAAAGTGTATGGAAGTGTATAAATATCATAGCAATATCACACAAAAGAGGCATGGAGCAAGCAGAAATTATAGATACGTTTTGGACGTATCAACATCCCCAAGCTTAATTCCTGCTCGTCCTCGAGTAGGTAAATGATAACAAGCATAATTTCTGTGGTGACATGCTATTAACCATATAAAGACTTTTCACAGTCACATGACAAGTGCTTACTAAGACAATGAATCTGTAGTAATTAAGTTGCCTCATGAGAGAATCACAAAGAGCTGAAAGTTTTACAATATGATACTGAAACACTCAATAGATTTGTAGTGAGCATGGTGTGCAAATATGATAAAGTGGTACCTCGCTTGCCCCCTTTAGTGAAGCAAAACATAAATGCAGGGGCACCTCCAAGGTTTAAGTGACGACTAGATACAATGATTTCAGAATAAACGATATCATAATCATGCAAAAGACAATGGTACTTTGGGACAATGCACATTACACTCAGAATGACAATCATGCTCTCAATAGTTGGTGCTTTAAAGAAGGTGGAGACTCTCGAACCGTGGCTTTTGTTGGCAAGGTTGAAAACCCGTGGTCGGAAACAAAAACTAAACATGTACCAGAGCTCTTGGTTTTAAAAACAGAGGTAATAATTATTTTTTTGGAATATGCATGTTTCGTCAACGAATGCTAGCAGATAACTCAATTACTTCTTGAGCTGGACAAGTTTCGAGGAACAGCTCCCGAATGAGGACGATCACATTCTCTTAGTCTCCTTTGTTTATCACTGCCAAAGTTTTCTGATTTCTCATGAACAAAGCGTGAAGGAGGGTTTGTTTGTTGTATATTTTTTTAATGAGCCGGGCGCACTCTATGCCAGTTCCTTCTCGTATTATGGGTTTGCACATTAGACATGCAATCCCGGGGTGAAGCTTGTCCAACTTAAAAAGATCATGAATTAACTACTACTTCCCCATGAACTAAAACAGAGGCACAAAAGAGAAATGCTTTTTTTGATTAATTTCGAGGTGGTACATGAAAGTCTTCGTTAGGAATGGCAGGTAAATACCATGTATAGGAGGGTATAGTGGACTCATATGGCATAACTGGTTTAAAGGATTTGGATGCACAAGCAGTCGGTCCGCTTAGTACAGGCGAAGGTTAGCAAAGGACTGGGAGCGACCAACTAAAAGAGCAATGACGGTCATAATCATGCAGAGCGACAAAGCAACATTGAATCGTGCATGGAAGTTATATCGCTACTCAGAAATTAAAGATCATCAAGGCTTGATAGACTTTCTTTACAGTCTTAAATATGCGTGAGCATATGCCAAGTCAATCAAAATAAATTCTTGAAGGAAGATATCACTAGACCATACCACATCATAGGCAAACAAATCATGTTGGTACTCCAATAACACATTGAGAACCTCCCAGCTATTTGAGACTAACCATAAGAAAACATGAACTACTAAGCACCATTATGCACATAGCATTTTCATCATAGACATATCAACCAATGCAACAGAAGCCAACTCTCTTAACAAGTTAAGCATGATAAGTAAAGAGAGTTCCAGCGACCAACTAAACAAAAGCTCTTCAAAAAGTAAAGCATGAAAACTAAGAGCTGAACATGATAGTAGCTATTGAAAGACAAAGAACATACACAGCAAAGATAGACACGAAAATTCTATGTTGTGTTCTAGGTTGAAGTGGAGCGTGTTTCTCTCCCACACAAAGAAAGCTGAGTTCCAACTCGTTATGAAAAGCAAGCAAAGCTAAAGAAAACTAAAAAGGAAACTAAAAGCAAGACGCTCCAAGCATAGCACATAACACATGAAGTGATAAAAATATAGTGGAACGAAAGACGAACTGATAATTGTTGATGGAGAAGGGGATGCACGGGGGCATCCCCAAGCTTAGACGCTTGAGTCTTCTTGAATATTTCTTGGGGGTGCACGGGGGCATCCCCAAGCTTGAGCGTTTGACACTCCTAAATCTTTTTATCATCTTCCCTCGCACACTTGAAAACTCCCTTCATACATAACTCATCATAATCTGATTAGCGAGGTTAGTACCCATAATAAAATAATTTTTCCTTGCTAGAAATAAGGATATTCTGGAAGGTCTACTGTTTCTCAAGATTGCCAAAAGGTTTTTGCAAAGAAAAAGCAAGCTCAAGGTTTGCAAAACGAAGGAAAGGCAAAACAGGACAGAATCTGTGAAAAACGGACCAGCAGGTAGTAAATGATTTTTTCGGGGCACTTCTGCAACTCTAATAAAAAAACTCAGAACAGACGCCCGAAAGACAATTGTATAGAGCACGCTGTCGAAACAATTCAGACCAAAAAGATGATCTGGTGATTTTATACGAATTTTTCTGTCCAAGGACAGAATCTGTTTCCTGGACAGCACGTCACAACTTTTGAACTTTCTTGCAATCAGAGGCTACACTTGGCACAAAGCTGAAAGGTAAAGATACAATGATGATGCTACTGTAGTAACAACATCAAGACACAACAATAGCAAAATAAAATTTTATTCATTGTGGGCTGCCTCCCAAAAGCGCTTTCTTTTATGCCTTTAAGCTAGGCATAATGCAAAGAGATCAAGTTGTATCAATTGAACCATCATCAAGATCATCAAAAAGCTCTTCAATGGTACAACTAGTCTTAAGAGGACTTTCAAATAAAGGCCTAATAGAGATACTTCTAGGGAGAAGACCAAAAGGAAAAATGTCAAAGGAAGATTCATTTATAAATTTATCAAAGAGAGGTGTTTCTTCCAAAGTCTTCACAGTTTCAACCCCTTTGGCAATAGATGGATTACTTTTAGAGCGGGGAGCCTTTGGAACATAAACGAACTTAGGCTCCTTCTTTGCCGGAGTTTCTACCTTTTTGGTTTTGATCGAGGAGAAAGTAGTTCCTAGAGTATCAAAGATTTCCTCAATCTTGTCTATCGTAGAAGAATCCAAGTCATGGGATTTGATGGTCTCCAAAGTTTTGAGAATTTTATGCATGGAGCTATCAAGCCTATTCAAATTCCCTTGGATCTTACGATCCAACTCATTTATCTTATTAATGTTTGGCATCTCTAGCTCTATCTTTTCAAGTTTTTTCATAATGTGAGCTAGGGTGATGTCCTCTTGAATGCTAACAACAGGGGGATTTCCAACAAGATTTTCAATAATACTAAGAGACTCCAAACTGGGGCCTCTAGGAAATTCCCATTGATAGCAGAATCTATAATAAACCTATTCCAAAAAGTAATTCCAACATAAAAATTTCTAAGCAGGATAGTAGTAGATTGTTTCTTGGTGGCTCTTTTTTTGAGAATCATTAATTCTATACCAAGCATCTTTTAGACTTTCCCCACCTCTTTGTTTAAAGGTGAGAACTTCTGCCTCACCAAAGACAAAAGGACCCGACATAACGACAACTAAAGAATGAGATAACTATTTTTGTGATTTTCGATAAAGGATACTAAAGCAAAAACTGAAAGGTAAACTAACAAGACTAAAAATCAAAGGTAAAAGATAGCGTGCAACTCCCCTATCTTGAAGAGTGGAGTCCCCGGCAACGACGCCAGAAAACTTTGCTTGATGGCTTCTCGCCCCTCGTTGGTTACCCCAAGTGGAAGGTTTGAGATGCAGTGTAGCGGTAGTTTTCCCTTGGCAAAGATACCAAGGATCGAATTCCCCTGAGATTCCAAGGTTCAACAAGAAGGTGTCAACTTCTAGCGGCGCAACTAGCGATCAACCGGACCTGCACACAGATACAAATAACTTTGCTCCCAACGAGTACAGAGAGGTTGTCAATCTCTCCGGCCTTGTCGTTTACAAAGGATCAAACACAAGAGATAATAGTGATAGGTATTACTGCAACTAATAAGTAAAACAGAAAGTAAATAATGGATGTGATCAGTGATGGTAATATGGATCGGGGTCCCATGATGTTCACTAGTGATGTCTCTCTCCCAAAAGACGATAAAACAACTAAGCGAGGTAAACAAATTACAGCTGGGCAATTGACATGATTATGTGCGCAAACCAATGCTAATTATGCTACAAAGAAAGGTAGAGGCTCAAAAGCATGGGCGGTACGCCAAGGTAAGTAGACCGAAATCCATCTGCATCTACTACTAATCATCCACCTTGAGATATCAATCCAGAACATCTCGCTGGTATTAAGTTGCGAGTCCCACCCATAGTGTAAACTCAAAGCAACAGACAACTGCATGAAAAGAACTTTGCGTAAAGTAAACAATCCTTGCACCCGCGAGTACAAGCACCGTTGTTTTCCCCCTTGTGGCAACAACACACCCCCTAGACTCATGTTTCTGTCACTCAAGCTAGTCATCGAGGGGCATGAACCCACAATCAAGCATAACGTTCCCTCTTGGAGTTACTACCTACTACTTGGCCAAAGCAATAAACAGCAATGGAGAACATGCAAGAATTACTCAAGAACATAAATATAAAAAAGGTAAATCAAATATATTACTCACACACAATCTGAACATAATCTCATAATCCGTCGGATCCCAGCAAACTCAACATAGCAACAGCATAAGGATTACATATGTGCCTCGATCATGTAGGGCAGCTCACGAGGTCTAATCGGTGAAGAACAAAAAGGGGAGGAGAACATCACATAGCTACTGGTCATGGACCCATGGTCCAAGGGAGACTACTCACAACTCATCCGGGAGGCGTCCATGGTGGTGGAGAGGCTCCCGGTGGTGATCCTCCCCTCCGGCAAGGTGCCGGGAAGAGTTCTCCTGGTTCTCCCGATCTTGGAAGCGCAGCGGCGGCAGAACAGAGATGAGATCGCGAAAAAGGGTTCCGTCCTCGAGGGTTTCGGGACGCGGTGTAAATATATGCCAAAGGGGGGCATCAGCGGAGGCTTGGGGGGCCCAGGCGCCCCCCCGGCGCGGCCAGGAAGGGGGCCGCGCCCCCAGGGCGCCTGGAGCCCTGGTGGCCCCCCTCCGGCCCTACTTTGGCCGCAAGGAAGCTTCCGAAACGCTGATTTTTTATATATTTTTCCCGGAATTTTTCTGGCAGTTTACGTAATGGGAAAACCTGAAATACAAAAACAGCAGAAAACAGAAACTGGCACTGGGGTGCACTGAGTTAATAGGTTAGTTCAAATATGATCAAAAGTGTATGGAAGTGTATAAATATCAAAACAATATCACACAAAAGAGTCATGGAGCAAGCAGAAATTATAGATACGTTTTGGACGTATCAGCCGCGCATGAGGACAGACGACAAGGTGGTGCTCAATTACTTTCCTGGGAACACCGGGGTGTCAGACGGTTGCCATGCAAACACGTCGACGTTCGCCCGCAGGAAAGCAATGAGCGCGCTTTCCTATTTAGGGTCAAGTGTGGCACTGATGGTGAAGGTACCGCCAGTGCCGTCCTCCTTGGCGGACACCTTCTTGGTCTCTGGCGGAGCTGCCATCGTCTTCTTACACTTGCCGGTGGAGCTCGATGGTGAATCCTCGACGGCAGCGGAGCACTCCGAAGAGGTGCGTTTGCCGGAGTGGGCATCAGAACTCTTGCCGGACTTGGTGGTCTTCCTCCCCCCCGGAGCTTCAGCGGTAAGTGTCTTGCGATCTGTTGCGGCTGTTGCTTCCCGATAGATCTTGTCGGCGCAGATAAGAGCATCCTTCTTGTCGCCAGGGACAGAGATGACGCTTATCGGGCCTGGCATCTTCAGCATGTTGTAGGCATAATGAGAGGCTGCCATGAACTTGGCGAGCGCTGGACGGCCGAGAATCCCATTGTAAGGCAATGGAAAATCGGCAACGTCAAAAGTGACCCTCTCAGTTCTGAAGTTCAGATCGCCGCCAAATGTTACTGGCAGCGTGATCTTCCCCTTCGGCTTGCTCCTTCCCGGGTTGATTCCTTGGAATGTGCCGGTCTCTTCGAGCTCGCTGTCGGGGATCTGGAGTTTCTGGAGTACAGCGGAGGAGATCAGGTTCAAGCCGGCCCCGCCGTCAACTAACATCTTAGTGACCTTGAGGTTGCGGATAGTTGGTGAGACCAACATCGGCAAGCACCCGACCGCAGTTGTGCGATCAGGGTGGTCCTCAATATCAAAGATGATAGGCGTGCTGGACCATTTCAGAAGCTTGCGCGATTCGAGAGGTGGTTCTGCCGCATTGACTTCCCGCACCCACTGTTTGAGTTGGCGGTGTGAAGTATGCAGAGAAGCACCGCCGTCAACACACAAGACCTCTGTGGCTTTCTGGAACTCTTGCTCACTGGTCTCGCCATCATCCATGTCTTCGTCGTCGTCGTCATCTTCATCTTTGTCGCGGCCGCGGGGAGGTCTGTCTCCTTGCCGCTGCTTGGCCTTGCCGCGGCGTCCTCCCCGGCCGTTAAATGGTCGCTTCTTGCCGGATCCTCCATCACCTCCTTGGGCCTTCTCCTTGTCGCGTCGCTCGTACTCAGCCTTTTGCTGCTCAACAAGCTGCTCGACTCTTTTGCAGTTCTGGAGGTCGTGGCCCTTGGTGCGGTGGATCTTGCAGTACTGCTTGTCGGTGCCGTCCTGCTTGTCGGCGGCCGCCACAGCTTGGCAGTTGGTGCAAGCGGCAGTCTCCTTGCCGGAGCCACCAACTTTGGCTTTCTCGGCGCCACCTCCGTTGCCGGACTGCTCGATGACTAGCACCTCATTGTTCTTCTTCTTCCTGTTGTTCCGCCGCCGGTTCTTCTTTGCCGGGGCGGCATCCTCGCTGTCAGATCCTCCTGCTCCTGTATCCTCTCCGGGGAGTTTCCTCCCCTCCTCAGCACGTGCGCACTTGTCGGCCAGAGCGTACAGCTCACTGACGTCCCTGATCTTGCACATCGCCATCTCCTCCCTCATCCCGCGGTTACGCACGTTCTGATGGAACGCGCTGATAACCGCGGCAGGGTGGACGTCTGGGATGTTGTGTTGCACACGGCTGAATCTCTGGATATACTTGCGCAGGGGTTCTCCTTCCTTCTGGGCGAGCAGATGAAGGTCACTTTCTTGGCCATGAGGTTTGTGGCCGCCTGTAAAGGCGCCGACAAACTTATGGCACAGGTCTGCCCAAGAGGATATGGAGTTGTCCGGCAAGTGCATGAGCCAGGACCTGACGTTGGGTTTGAGCACCAGCAGGAAGTAGTTGGCAAGAATCTTGTCGTCTCGCCCCCCGGCAGCTTGCACCACGATGGTGTAGATGCTGAGGAACTCCGACGGGTGCGTCTTGCCGTCGTACTTCTCTGGTACGTCCGTTTTGAAATTTTTCATGCTGGGCCACTGGACTTGCCGCAGCTCACGAGTAAACGCAGGACAACTTACCGCGTACGGCAAGTCGCCTGGTCCCCCTGGCGCATGCATCTCGACAGCGGGCCCAGCGCGCTGGACTGATTGACGCCGCGCTTCTCTTCGGCGCTCGATGCGAGTTCGAGCGTCCTCTTGCTGCCGCTCGTGAAGAACTTGGCGCTGGTCGCGACGAGCTCGCGGATCCGATGACGCGGTGGAGTCGCTTTCAAGGTTGACCCGGCGAGTCGGCGATCTTGGCCTTCGGGGCGGAGAGTGCACGGTGGTTGCACCCCCGCCGGTCTTGAGCGTCCCGGGACCCACCAGCTTGATCTTGGCCGAGCAAACGTATGGTACCGTGAGTACCACGACGCTGCCAGTCCGGCGCCTCCTGAGATGGGCGCGGTGCATGTACGGACGCCGAGATCTTGGAGTGCGCCCGATCATTGTGGGAGTCGACCGCGCCGCCGACGGGCAGCGCAGCTTTGTCCTTGGACTTGGCGGCACCGTGAGCACCCTCGTCAATGTCCGTTCTCCCGCCGGCGTCTACCCCACCAGCCGTTGGCTCCGGCGGTGGTGGGATCGACGCGGACGGACCAGCTGCCTCCGTAGCCTTCTTCTTCGGCGGCATGTTGATGAAGATGATGAAGATCTAGCTCGTGTGCGGGCCGGATCAGGTTCACACAACCTCAACGCACCCCCTACCTGGCGCGCCAAAGATGTCGGAGAAACTGATCCACCCACGAACACCTATGGGGACGGGGCCCCTTTTCGGTATGGCAGGGGGCGGAGATCGCACAAAGAGCAGATCGAGGCGAGGCACACGAGCAGTTTACCCAGGTTCGGGCCGCACGGATGCGTAAAACCCTACTCCTGCTTTGTGGATTGTATTGAGTTCTTGCTCGGGAGCGCTGAGAGCTACATTACACTTCAGCAGCTAACGAGACCGAGCGTGAATGAGTTCGTCCCCCCTCTACGTTGCGCACGGGCCTCCTTTTATATGCTCAAGGGGTCACCGATAGGTGGCAATGCAGTTGAGGGTTAAAATGGAAAAAGTGTGGTAGTTGGTACAGTGTTTTATACCTAACCCTGACGGCAGGGGACAAGGGCATTAAATGCCCATCGACGTCGCCCAAACAGTGCAAAAAGTGGCCGTCAGGAGCGCCATCGTTCGCCACGATGGCAACCTTGTCAGTGCCGCTTGCCACCGCGTACCCCTGGCTGCACAGCCTCCCGCCACGTACGCCAGGAAGGGCCCTAGAGTGACACGTGGGTGGATGTGCTGGAGCGCGGGTACTGAGTGGAGGCTTGCCGCGGCAAGCGCCTTGCCGCGGCCGCTATCTTGTCACTTTCGGGAGCTTGTCGCTCGCCGGGCCTTGCCGGGACGCGTGGCGCGTCGCGGCAAGTTCCTTGAGATGCCTTTGGTTGGCCTTCTCGGCAAGCGCCTCTCGCCGGGGTCTTGTCTCCTTGACTTGAATAATTTGTTCTTGAATGGCCCCAAAGGGACCAACGGAGGACCTTGGCGGTCACCCGGCAAGCCTTGCCGCGGAGCGCTGCGACTGCCCGTGCACAAGTTCGGGATACTAGGGTACCCCTACTTTAGTACACCGACACCGCAAGATTGAACCCAAAGCCAAGCACTTCTCCCATTGCAAGAACTATAGATCTAGTAGGCCAAACCAAACCAATAATTCGAAGAGACTTGCAAGGATATTATGAGCACGCATAAAAAGTTCAGAGAAGAACCAAATATCTTTCATAGATAACCTTGATCATAAACTCACAATTCATCGGATCTCGACAAACACACCGCAAAAAGAGATTACATCGAATAGATCTCCTCGAAGACCGAGGAGAACTTTGTATTGAGATCCAGAGAGAGAGAAGAAGCCATCTAGATACTAGCTATGGACCCGAAGGTCTGTGGTAAACTACTCACAACTCATGGTGAGGGTGATGATGATGATGATGAAGGCCTCCGTGATGGATCCCCCTCCGGTGGAGCTCCGGAACAGGCTCCAAGATGGGATCTCCACGGGAACAGAAGGTACGGCGGTGGAATTAGGGTTTTCTCTTTTTCACGGAGTTTCTGGGGTACATTGACTTATATAGGAAGAAGGAGGGCACTGGGGGAGTCACGGGGGCCCCACGAGGCAGGGGGTGCGTCCCCCACCCTCGTGGGCCCATCATGGCTCTTGTGACGTCGTTCTCAAGTTCTTCGTGCGTGATTTTCTCCAAAAATATCTCTCGCGAAGGTTTCAGTCCGCTTGGACTCCGTTTGATATTCTTTTTCTTCAAAACCCTGAAACAGGCAAAAAAACAGAATCTGGACTGGGCCTTTGGGTTAGTAGGTTAGTCCCAAAAATGATATAAAAGTGAATGAGAAAGCCCATTAAACATCCAAGACTTCATAAATAATAGCATGGAACAATAAAAAATTATAGATACCTTGGAGACGTATCACTCCCACTCACTTTCTTGCAAATACATGCTTCATCGTAAGTTTGTATAAATCCATATGCTTTGATCACCTCATCAAAGCATATATTCCAACTCCGAGATGCTTGCACCAGTCCATAGATGGATCGCTGGTGCTTGCACACTTTGTTAGCACCTTTAGGATCGACAAAACCATCTGGTTGCATCATATACAACTCTTCTTCGAGAAATCCATTAAGGAATGCAGTTTTGACATCCATTTGCCAGATTTTATAAAATGCGGCAATTGCTAACATGTTTCGGACAGACTTAAGCATCGCTACGGGTGAGAAGGTCTCATCGTAGTCAACTCCTTGAACTTGTCGAAAACCTTTTGCAACAAGTTGAGCTTTGTAGACGGTCACATTACCATCAGTGTCAGTCTTCTTCTTAAAGATCCATTTATTTTCTATGGCTTGCCGATCATCGGGCAAGTCAACCAAAGTCCACAGTTTGTTCTCATACATGGATCCCATATCAGATTTCATGGCTTCAAGCCATTTTGCGGAATCTGGGCCCATCATCACTTCCTCATAGTTCGTAGGTTCATCATGGTCTAGTGCTACCTCTTGAGCTTGCGTTGTTCTTCCCTTGAAGAGGAAAGGGTGATGCAGCATAGTAGTGTAAGTATTTCCCTCAGTTTTTGAGAACCAAGGTATCAATCGAGTAGGAGACTACACGCGAGTCCCTCGTACCTACACAAACAAATAAGAACCTTGCAACCAACATGATAAAGGGGTTGTCAATCCCTTCTCGGCCACTTGCAAAAGTGAGATCTGATAGAGATAATAAGATAATATTTTTGGTATTTTTATTTATAGATTGAAATTAAAATTGCAAAAATATAAGTAAAGCAAAGATAAATAGTTGATGGAAGATTTATATAATGGAAGATAGACCCGGGGGCCATAGGTTTCACTAGTGGCTTCTCTCAAGATAGCAGATTTCTACGGTGGGTGAACAAATTACTGTCGAGCAATTGATAGAAAAGTGCATAGTTATGAGAATATCTAGGCATGATCATAATATATAGGCATCACGTCCATGACAAGTAGACCGAAACGATTATGCATCTCCTACTATTACTCCACACATCGACTACTATCCAACATGCATCTAGAGTATTAAGTTCATAAGAATAGAGTAACGTCTTAAGCAAGATAACATGATGTAGAGGGATAAACTCATGCAATATGATGTAAACCCCATCTTTTTATCCTCGATGGCAACAATACAATACATGCCTTGCTGCCCCTGCTGTCACTGGGAAAGGACACCGCAAGATTGAACCCAAAGCTAAGAACTTCTCCCATTGCAAAAAAGAACAATATAGTACCAAAATGATAATTCGAAGAGACTTGCAAAGATATTTAAATCATGCATAAAAGATTTCAGAGAAGAATCAAATATTGTTCATAGATAATCTTAATCATAAACCCACAATTCATCGGATCTCGACAAACACACCGCAAAAAGAATTACATCGAATAGATCTCCAAGAAGATCGAGGAGAACTTTGTATTGAGATCCAAAGAGAGAGAAGAAGCCATCTAGCTAATAACTATGGACCCGAAGGTCTATGGTAAACTACTCACAACTCATCGGAGATGCTATGGTGTTGATGTAGAAGCCCTTCGTGATCGATGCCCCCTCCGGTGGAGCTCCGGAACAGGCCCCAAGATGGGATCTCACGGGTACAGAAGGTTACGGCGGTGGAATTAGGGTTTCATGGTGCTCTCAGATGCTTTCAGGGTACGTGGATATATATAGGAGGAAGAGGGACGTCGGTGGAGCAACAGGTAGCCCACGAGGGTGGGGGCGCGCCCTCCCCCCTCGTGGCTGCCTCGTTTCTTCCCTGACGTGTACTCCAAGTCTTCTGTGTTGTATTTGTTCCAAAAATGACTCTCCCGAAGGTTTCATTCCGTTTGGACTCTGTTTGATATTCCTTTTCTGCGAAACACTGAAATAGACAAAAAACAGCAATTTGCATTGGGCCTTGGGTTAGTAGGTTAGTCCCAAAAATAATATAAAAGTGTATGATAAATCCCATTAAACATGCAAAACAGATAATATAATAGCATGGAACAATAAAAAATTATAGATACGTTGGAGACGTATCAAGCATCCCCAAGCTTAATTCCTACTCATTCTCGAGTAGGTAAATGATAAAAACAGAATTTTTGATGTGGAATGCTACCCAACATAATTATCAATGTAATTTTCCTTATTGTGGCATGAATGTTCAGATCCAAATGATTCAAGACAAAAGTTTAATATTGACATAAGAATAATAATATTTCAAGCATACTAACAAAGAAATTATCTCTTCTCAAAATAGCATGGCCAAAGAAAGTTCATCCCTACAAAATTATATAGTTTGGCTATGTTCCATCTTCGTCACACAAAATACTCAAATCATGCACAACCCCGGTTTCAGCCAAGCAATTGTTTCATACTTCAATTTTTTCAAACTTTTTCAACTTTCACGCAATAGATGAGCGTGAGCCATGGATATAACACTATAGGTGGAATAGAGTGGTGGTTGTGGAGAAGACAAAAATAGGAAGATGGTCACACATCAACTAGGCGTATCAATGGGCTATGGAGATGCCCATCAATAGATATAAACGTGAGTGAGTAGGGATTGCCATGTAATGGATGCACTAGAGATATAAATGTATGAAAGCTCAACTAAACAAACTAAGTGGGTGTGCATCCAACTTGCTTGCTCACGAAGACCTAGGGCATTTGAGGAAGCCCATCGTTGGAATATACAAGCCAAGTTCTATAATGAAAATTCCCACTAGTATATGAAAGTGACAAAACAAGAGACTCTCTATCATGAAGATCATGGTGCTACTTTGAAGCACAAGTGTGGAAAAAGATAGTAGCATTGTCCCTTTTTTTCTTTTTTTTCTTTTCCTTCTTTTTTTGGGGCCCTTCTTTTTTTCTTTTGCCTTTATTTTTTTATTTTTTTATTTGGGACAATGCTCTAATAATGATGATCATCACACTTCTATTTATTTACAACTCATAGATTACAACTCGATACTAGAACAAAGTATGACTCTATATGAATGCCTCCAGCGATGTACCGGGATGTGCAATGAATCAAGAGTGACATGTATGAAAAATTATGCATGGTGGCCTTGCCACAAATACGATGTCAACTACATGATCATGCATGGCAATATGACAATGATGAAGCGTGTCATATAAACGGAACGGTGGAAAGTTGCATGGCAATATATCTCGGAATGGCTATGGAAATGCCATGATAGGTAGGTATGGTGGCTGTTTTGAGGAAGGTATATGGTGGGTGTATGGTACCGGCGAATGTTGCGCGGTACTAGAGAGGCTAGCAATGGTGGAAGGGTGAGAGTGTGTATAATCCATGGACTCAACATTAGTCATAAAGAACTCACATACTTATTGCAAAAATCTTCAACTCATCATAACAAAGTATTTAACGCATGCTCCTAGGGAAGGGTTGGTAGGAGTTAACCATTGCGCGATCCCGACCTCCACTCAAAGGATGACAACCAATGAAATACATCATGCTTCAAATTTGTCACACAACGGTTACCATACGTGCATGCTACAGGACTTCCAAACCTCAACACAAGTATTTCTCAAATTCACAACTACTCTACTAGCATGACTCTAATATCACCATCCTCATGTCTCAAAAGAATCATCAAGTATCAAACTTCTCACAATATTCAATGCCATTTATATGAAAGTTTTTATTATACCCATGTTGGATGCCTATCATATTAGGACTAATTTTATAACCAAAGCAAATTACTATGCTGTTCTAAAGGACTCTCAAAATAATATAAGTGAAGCATGAGGGATCAATAATTTCTATAAAATAAAACCACCACCATGCTCTAAAAAGATATAAGTGAAGCACTAGAGCAAAACTATCTAGCTCAAAAGATATAAGTGAACCACATAGACTATTCTAATAAATTCCGATTCATGTGTATCTCTCTCAAAAGGTGTGTACATCAAGGATGATTGTGGAAAACTAAAAACCAAAGACTCAAATCATACATGATGCTCCAAGCAAAACACATATCATGTGGTGAATAAAAATATATTCTCAAGTAAAGTTACCGATAGACAAAGACGAAAGAGGGGATGCCTTCCCGGGGCATCCCCTAGCTTAGGCTTTTGGTTGTCCTTGAATTTTACCTTGGGGTGCCTTGGGAATCCCCAACCTTAGGCTCTTGCCACTCTTTGTTCCATAGTCCATCAAATCCTTACCCAAAAACTTGAAAACTTCACAACACAAAACTTAACAGAAAATCTCGTGAGTTCCGTTAGTATAAGAAAATAAACCACCACTTTAAGGTATTGTAATGAACTCATTCTTTTTTTATATTGGTGTTAAACCTACTGTATTCAAACTTCTCTATGATTCATACCCCCCTGATACTACCCGTAGATTCATCAAAATAAGCAAACAACACACGAAAAACAGAATATGTCAAAAACAGAACAACCTGAAGCAATCTGTCAGTTTCAAATACTTCTGTAACACTAAAAATTCTGAAATAAATTGGTGGACGTGAAGAATTTTTATATTAATCATCTGCAAAAAGAATCAACTTAAAAGGACTCTCCAGTAGGAAATGGTAGCTATTCTCATGAGCGCAAAAGTTTCTGTTTTTTACAGCAAGATGGCAAAAACTTCACTCAAGCCTTCCCAAAGGTTCTACTTGGTGCAAACACTAATTAAAACACAAAAGTAAATATAAACAGAAGCTAGATGCATTATTTATTACTAAACAGAAGTAAAGGCAAATAAAATAAATTGGGTTGCCTTCCAACAAGCGCTATCGTTTAACGCCCCTAGCAAGGCACGATACAAGAATGGAACTAGGTATTGCCATAATGATAAGGTAAATCGCGAAAACTCATCTCATATTCACTACGTTCAGCAGCATGTTTCCTTTGTGGCAAGAAAAAGTAATCAAAATGGCTAAATTTAATACGACAAAATTCCCCAAGATCAAGCTCAGGAGGTATGGGTTCCTCCTTTGGCCCTTCATATTGTACAACCAATTCATCATTATAAGTATTCTTTTGGCAGAAGGTCATGAGCCTTTGCTTGTCGGTGTACTAAGGTAGGGGTACCTTAGTATCCCGAACTTGTGCACGGGCAGTTGCAGCGTCCCGCGGCAAGGCTTGCCAAGCGATCGCCAAGATCCTCCGTGGTTCCCTTGGAGCCATTCAAGAACAAAGTATTCAAGTCAAAGAGACAAGACCCCGGCAAGAGGAGCTTGCCGGGAAGGCCACTCAAGGCACAAAACCACCCAAGGTACAAGACCCTGGCAAGAGGAGCTTGCCGGGAAGGCCAACTAAAGGCACCTCAAGAGAACTTGCCGCGACACACCACGCGTCCCGACAAGGCCCGGTGAGCGACAAGCTCCCAGGCGCAACAAGATAGCGACCGCGGCAAGGCACTTGCCGCGGCAAGCTTCCACTCAGTACCCACGCTCCAGCTCATCCACCCACATGTCGTTCTGTGACCCTCCCAGGCGCACGTGGCGAAAGGCTGTGCAGCCAGGGGAACACGATGGCAAGCTGCGATGACAAGGCTACCGTCGTGGCGAACGGTAGCGCCCCTGACAGCCACTTTTTGCACTGTTTGGGGCGACGGCGACGGGCATTCAATGCCCTTGTCCCCTGCCGTCAGAGTTAGGTATAGAGCACTATACAAACACTATTCCAACCACTACTCTTTTTACATTTTTACCCTCATCTGTGTTGCCACCTGTCGGTGACCCCTTTGACCTATAAAAGGAGGCCCATGCGCAACATAGAGGGGGTTCCGATCCTCGAACACTCTCACGCTCGGTCCTGCTAGCGATCAGAGTGTACTGTTGCTCTCCTCACTCCCGAGCCAAGAACTCAATAACAAACCTAAGCAGGAGTAGGGTTTTACGCATCCGTGCGGCCCGAACCTGGGTAAACTGCTCGCGTGCTCGCCTCGATCCGCTCTTTGTGCGTCCTCCGCCCCCTGCCGTACCGAGAAGGGGCTCCGGTCCCATAGGTGTTCGTGAGCGACCGGTTTCCCCGACATCTTTGGCGCGCCAGGTAGGGGTGCGTCGAGGTTGTGTGAACCCGATCCGGCGTTCACGCGAGCGAAATCTTCAACATCTCCATCGACATGCCGCCGAAGAAGAAGGCTTCGGAGGCAGCAGGCCCGTCCGCGTCGATCCCGCCACCGCCGGAGCCAACGGCTGGTGGGGTAGACGCCGGCGGAAGAATGGATGTCGGCGAGGAAACTCACGGCACCGCCAAGTCCAAGGACAAGACGGACGACCGGGCGCACTCCAAGGCCTCGGCGACCGTACACACACCGCGCCCATCTCAGGAAGCGCGAGACCGGCAGCGACGTGGTACTCAAGGTACCATACGCTTGCTGGGCCAAGGTCAAGCTGGCGGATCTCGGGACGCTCAAGGCCAGCATGCACATCAACATGCTGGCACGAGCAAGGCACGGTCGCCGGGACGGGATGCTCCTCCTCCTAACATAGTTAGAAGTCCAAGCATATCCCGCTCCTCGCACCGCTCGCCGCCATTACCAGCCACTCCAGCAGAAGCTCTAGCATGAGCTCAACTGCTCCTCGACTTCCCTCCAGCGGCAGACAAGGCCGACGACTGGAGGGACACCATCCAAAGTCTCATCGCCTTCGCCAATGGCGACACCCCGCAGCAGCCGAGCACGTCACGGCCGCGGCAAGTTAGCCAGGCGCGGGCTGATGGCGACAAGATCGCCGGGGGTGAAACCACCGTGCACTCCCCGCCACGAAGGCAAAGATCGTCGACTCTCCGGATCAACATCGACGACGACTCCACGGCGTCATCAGATCCGCGAGCTCACCACGATCAGCGCCAAGTTCTCGACGATCGACAACAAGAGGACGCTCGAACCCGCATCGAGTGTCGAAGAGAAGCGCGACATCAATCAGACCAGCGCGCTGGGCCCGCTGTTGACATGCACGCGCCCGGGGGACCAGGCGACTTGCCGTACGCGGCAGGTTGCCCTGCGTTCACTCGTGAGCTGTGGCAAGTCCAGTGGCCCAGCATGAAGAACTTCAAGCCCGACGTACCGGAGAAGTACGACGGCAAGACACATCCGTCGGAGTTCCTCAGCATCTACACCATTGCGGTGCAGGCCGCTGGGGGACGAGACGAGAAGATACTCGCCAATTACTTCTCGCTAGTGCTTAAGCCGAACGTTAGGTCTTGGCTCATGCACTTGCAGGAGAACTCCATTTCTTCCTGGGCCGACCTGTGCCATCAGTTTGTCGGCGCCTTCACGGGTGGCCACAAGCCCCATGGCCAGGAGAGTGACCTTCACATACTTGCCCAGAAGGAAGGAGAGTCCCTGCGTAAATATATCCAGAGGTTCAGCCGTGTCCAGCACAACATCCCAGACGTCCACCCTGCCGCGGTTATTAGCGCGTTCCATCAGAACATGCGTAACCACCGGATGAGGGAGGAGATGGCGATGTGCAAGATCAGGGACGTCAGCGAGCTGTACGCCCTAGTCGACAAGTGCGCACGTGCTGAGGAAGGGAGGAAACTCCCCGGGGAGGATACTGGAGCAGGGGGATCCGACAGCGAGGATGCCGCCCCGGCAAAGAAAAGCCGGCGGCGAGGCAACATGAAGAAGAAGAACAAGGAAGTGCTAGTCGTTGAGCAGTCCGGCAAGGAGGCTGGTGCCAAGAAAGCCCAGGCTGGTAGCTCCGGCAAGAAGGCTGTCGCATGCACCAACTGCCAAACTGTGGCGGCCGCCGACAAGCAGGACGGCTCCGACAAGCAATACTGCAAGATCCACCACACCAAGGGCCACGACCTCCAGAACTGCAAGAGGGCCGAGTACCTCGTCGAGCAGCAAAAGGCTGAGTACGAGCGACGCGACAAGGAGAAGGCCCATGGAGGTGATGGAGGGTCCGGCAAGAAGCGGCCATTCAACGGCCGGGGAGGACGCCGCGGCAAGGCCAAGCAGCGACAAGGAGACATACCTCCCCGCGGCCGCGACAAGGAAGAAGATGACGACGAAGACGAAGACATGGATGAGGGAGAGAACAGCGAGCAGGAGTTTCAGAAAGCCATAGAGGTTCTGTGCATTGACGGTGGCGCCTCTCTGCATACTTCCCACTGCCAACTCAAGCAGTGGGTGAGGGAAGTTAATGCAGCAGAGCCACCCGTCGAGTCGCGCAAACTTCTGAAGAGGTCCAGCACGCCTATCATCTTTGATATTGAGGACCACCCTGATCGCACAACCGCGGTTGGGTGTTTGCCGATGTTGGTTTCGCCAACTATCCGCAACCTCAAGGTCACTAAGATGTTAGTTGACGGCGGGGCCGGCTTGAACTTGATCTCCTCTGCTGTGGTCCGGAAACTCCAGATCCCCGACAGCGAGCTCGAAGAAACCGACACATTCCAAGGGATCAACCCAGGAAGGAGCAAGCCGAAGGGGAAGATCACACTGCTAGTGACATTTGGCAGAGAGCTGAACTTCAGGACTGAGAGGATCACTTTCGACGTTGCCGATATTCCATTGCCTTACAATGGAATACTTGGCCGTCCAGCGCTCGCCAAGTTCATGGCAGCCTCTCACTACGCCTACAACATGCTCAAGATGCCAGGCCCGATAAGCGTCATCTCTGTCCCTGGCGACAAGAAGGATGCCCTTATCTGTGCCGACAAGATTTACCGGGATGCAGCAGCCGCAACAGACAGCAAGACACTTGCCGCTGAAGCTCCCGGGGGAAAGAAGACGAAGTCCGGCAAGAGCTCTGGGGCCCACTCCGGCAAACGCACCTCTTCGGAGTGCTGCGCTGCCGTCGAGGACGCACCATCGAGCTCCACCGGCAAGTGTAAGAAGACGATGGCAGCTCCGCCAGCAACCAAGAAGGTGTCCGCCAAGGAGGACGGCACTGGTGGTACTTTCACCATCAGTGCCACGCTTGACCCCAAATAGGAAAGCGCGCTCGTTGCTTTCCTGCGGGCGAACGTCGACGTGTTTGCATGGCAGCCGTCTGACATCCCCGGTGTTCCCAGGAAAGTGATTGAGCACAAGCTTGCCGTTTGTCCTCATGCGCGGCCCGTCAAGCAAAAAGTTAGGAAACAAGCAGTGGAGCGCCGGGAGTTTACCGCAGAAGAAATCAAGAAGCTGGAAGCGGCAGGCCTTGTCAGAGGTGTGCTCCATCCCACGTGGTTGGCCAATCCTATTGTCGTGCGTAAAGCAAATGGGAACTGGAGGCTTTGTATAGACTTCATCGATGTGAATAAAGCTTGTCCCAAAGATCCATTTCCCTTGCCGCGCATTGACCAGATTGTTGACTCCACCGCCGGATGCGATTTGCTTTCATTTCTTGATGCATATTCAGGATACCACCAGATCTTCATGGCTGAGAAAGATGAGGAGAAGACCGCATTCATTACTCCATGTGGCACTTATTGCTTCATACGCATGCCTTTCGGATTGAAGAATGCTGGTTCAACGTTTGCAAGAGTAGTCCACACTGCTTTTGAGCCGCAGATACACAGAAATGTGGAAGCTTACATGGATGATATAGTGGTGATGGCTTCTCGCCCCTCGTTGGTTACCCCAAGTGGAAGGTTTGAGATGCAGTGTAGCGGTAGTTTTCCCTTGGCAAAGATACCAAGGATCGAATTCCCTTGAGACTCCAAGGTTCAACAAGAAGGTGTCAACTGCTAGCGGTGCAACTAGCGATCAACCGGACCTGCACACAGATACAAATAACTTTGCTCCCAACGAGTACAGAGAGGTTGTCAATCTCTCCGGCCTTGTCATTTACAAAGGATCAAACGCAAGAGATAATAGTGATAGGTATTACTGCAACTAGTAAGTAAAAACAGAAAGTAAATAGCGGATGTGATCAGTGATGGTAATATGGACCGGGGTCTCATGATGTTCACTAGTGATGTCTCTCTCCCAAAAGACGATAAAACAACTAAGCGAGGTAAACAAATTACAGCTGGGCAATTGACAGGATTATGTCCGCAAACCAATGCTAACTATGCTGCAAGAAAGGTAGAGGCTCAAAAGCATGGGCGGTACGCCAAGGTAAGTAGACCGAAATTCATTTACATCTACTACTAATCATCCACCTTGAGATATCTATCCAGAACATCTCGCTGGTATTAAGTTGCGAGTCCCACCCATAGTGTAAACTCAAAGCAACAAACAACTGCATTAAAAGAACTTTGCGTAAAGTAAACAATCCTTGCACCCGCGAGTACAAGCACCGTTGTTTTCCCCCTTGTGGCAACATCACATCCCCTAGACTCATGTTTCTGTCACTCAAGCTAGTCATCGAGGGGCATGAACCCACAATCAAGCATAACGTTCCCTCTTGGAGTTACTACCTACTACTTGGCCAAAGCAATAAACAGCAACGGAGAACATGCAAGAATTACTCCAGAAGATAAATATAAAAGAGGTAAATCAAATATATTACTCACACACAATCTGAACATAATCTCATAATCCATCGGATCCCAGCAAACTCAACATAGCAACAGCATAAGGATTACATATGTGCCTCGATCATGTAGGGCAGCTCACGAGGTCTAATCGGTGAAGAACAAAAAGGGGAGGAGAACATCACATAGCTACTGGTCATGGACCCATGGTCCAAGGGAGACTACTCACAACTCATCCGGGAGGCGTCCATGGTGGTGGAGAGGCTCCCGGTGGTGGTTCTCCCCTCCGGCAGGGTGCCGGGAAGAGTTCTCCTGGTGCTCCCGATCTTGGAAGCGCGGCGGCGGCGGAACAGAGATGAGATCGCGAAAAAGGGTTCCGTCCTCGAGGGTTTCGGGACGCGGTGTAAATATATGCCAAAGGGGGGCATCAGCGGAGGCCTGGGTGGCCCAGGCGCCCCCCGGCGCGGCCAGGAGGGGGGCCGCGCCCCCAGGGCGCCTGGAGCCCTGGTGGCCCCCCTCCGGCCCTACTTTGGCCGCATGGAAGCTTCCGGAACGCTGATTTTTTATATATTTTTCCCGGAATTTTTCTGGCAGTTTACGTAATGGGAAAACCTGAAATACAAAAAACAGCAGAAAACAGAAACTGGCACTGGGGTGCACTGAGTTAATAGGTTAGTCCAAATATGATCAAAAGTGTATGGAAGTGCATAAATATCATAGCAATATCACACAAAAGAGGCATGGAGCAAGCAGAAATTATAGATACGTTTTGGACGTATCAAGTGGTCAAGAGCAAGAACAAGGCTACTCTGATCCAAGATTTAGATGAAACTTTTGCGAATCTGCGCAAGATCCAACTCAAGCTCAACCCCGAGAAGTGCGTGTTTGGAGTCCCCTCCGACAAGCTTCTCGGGTTCTTCGTGTCTCAGAGGGGGATTGAAGCCAATCCCGACAAGATCAAAGCCATCGAGCAAATCGAAGCACCGAAGCGCGTCAAGGATGTACGAAGACTTGCCGGCTGCGTGGCTGCTCTCAGCAGGTTTATCTCCAAGTCTGCAGAACGTGCCCTGCCGTTTCTCAAAATTTTGAAAGGCAGGTCCAATGAAATGGACTCCGGAAGCGGAGGCAGCGCTGCGAGACTTGAAGAGGTACCTGTCCTCCACTCCAATACTTGTCGCACCTAAACCACAAGAAAAGTTGCTGCTGTACCTAGCGGCAACCAATCAAGTGGTTAGTGTTGCGTTAGTAGCGGAGAGGGAAGCGGATGATGAGCCAGCGGCTGCAACAAGCACACTCAGCGACAAGCAGGGGGCTTCCCCGACAAGCTCTGGTCCCGACAAGGACGGATCTGCACAGATGCAAGAGGAGATACGGAAGAAAATGGTGCAGCGCCCAGTTTACTTTGTCAGCTCCCTTCTACAGGGGGCTAGGTCAAGGTACTCTGGTGTGCAGAAACTGCTTTTCGGCCTTCTCATGGCCTCGAGGAAGCTGCACCATTACTTCCAAGCACACGAGATAACAGTTGTCACTCGCTTTCCGCTAAAGAGGATACTGTAGAATCCAGAAGCGACAGGTAGGATTGTCGAGTGGGCGCTAGAACTGTCAAGCTTTGGCCTCAAGTTTGAAAGCACTTAAACTATCCAAAGCAGAGCATTGGCAGAATTCATAGCAGAGTGGACGCCAACGCCAGACGAAGAGATTCCAGAGACAAGCATCCCCGGCAAGGAAGCAAGCAAAGAATGGATAATGTACTTTGATGGTGCCTTCTCGCTGCAAGGCGCCGGTGCCGGCGTGCTGCTTGTCGCGCCCACCGGGGAGCACCTCAAGTACGTGGTCCAGATGAACTTTCCCAAGGAGCAAGCGACAAACAATGCCATAGAGTATGAAGGTTTGCTTGCCGGTCTCCGGATCACAGCAGACCTTGGGATTAGGAAGCTGATTGTAAGGGGAGACTCGCAGCTTGTCGTCCGCCAAGTAAACAAGAACTACCAGAGTCCGTTGATGGAAACTTACGTCGACGAAGTGAGAAAGCTTGAAGAACACTTTGAAGGCCTACAGATGGAGCACATTCCAAGAGCTCAGAACGACACCACAGATGGCCTATCAAAGTGTGCTGCACTAAAGCTGCCTGTGGAACCAGGAATCTTTGTGCTCAAGCTGACTCAACCATCCGTAACACCATCAACTGGGAAGAACAAGAAGAGGAAGTTGGTCTCTGGCGTCTACTTTCCGGCAGAACTTCCAGAAGCCGCCGCCAAGAAAGTCCCCAAGATCAACACCGAAAATGCTGAGGAGCGGTCTGCTCCTGCAAGCCCTAGGGTTTGTTTAGTTGAAGCAGACGCTCCCGACAAGTTATGCTCCGGCAAGCTGATACGTCCAAAACATATCTATAATTTCTGCTTGCTCCATGCCTCTTTTGGGTGATATTGCTATGATATTTATACACTTCCATACACTTTTGATCATATTTGGACTAACCTATTAACTCAGTGCACCCCAGTGCCAGTTTCTGTTTTCTGCTGTTTTTGTATTTCAGTTTTTCCCATTACGAGAACTGCCAGAAAAATTCCGGAAAATTTATATAAAAAATCAGCGTTCCAGAAGGTTCCCGGTAGCCAAAGTACAGCCGGGGGGGGGGG
>LR738710.1:701492947-701538656 GCA_902687465.1 Secale cereale | reverse complement strand
CCCGCAGAGCCTGCGCGATTCGTCTGCCAGCTGCTTCGGGATCTTCTCCCAGAGTTGCTGAAGGGCCATCGCCATATCTCTGAAGAACAAAGTTAGCTTGGCGCTGTGGGGGAGACCCTCGTCGGTGGAGTATCCGAGGTGCTCCGCCCCCAGCTCCGTTAGCTCCTTGTCGATGTCCGCGGCGTCGTTGACAAGGCCCTCCGTCCAGAGCTCGACGGTCTGCCTAAAGTTGTTCTGGGATATGGCGGCGCTGTCCAATAACGCCTTCTCCGCCCTGATCTCCTCCTTCAGGGTCGCCTCCCGCTCTCTGGCGCCGTCCAACGTCTGGTTAAGGGTGGCCAGCTTCAGCTCGAGGTCGGCGATGGAGTCCTTGGCGATGGCGAGCTCCTTGCCCTTCTCGGAGAGGCGAACCTGCAGCTCGGAGTGGCTGTGTGCGTCCTTCTCCCTCTCGAGCTTGAGTGCGGCGATCTCCTTGCCGCTCGTCTTCAGATTGGCCTCCAGCTGCGCCACCCTCGCCTCCAATTCTCTCTTGGCGGTCTCGGCAGGTGCGGCAGCATCCTTTGCCTCCTGCAAAGCTCCGCCAAGCGATCGCTCGCGCGCGGCAAGCTCATCCTCGTGGCTGTCGAGGTCGACTTTCCGCTGCGTCAACTCGCCTTCTCGCCTGGATAGCTCCTCGGCGGCAAGCCTTTGCTGCTCGTCCGCTTCTGCCTTCTCAAGGATGAAGGCCTGATGCGCCTCGGCGAGCTGCTCCCACTCCTCCGCCAAGGATCGGAGAGCTGCTTGGTTGATGGCTCGGAGCTCTTCTGCGCGCTTTTCCAAGTCAGCACCCGCCTTGGCGGCCAGATCCCCTCGGGACTCCAGCTTGGCTTGCCGGGCGCGGTACAAGGACAGAAGTTTGCGCAGCAGCCGCTCCTCCTCGGGCTCGCTGCTGCTGCTCAGCACGTCGACGAGCTTCAATCCGGCAGAGGCGAGGACCTCCCCGTCGAAGACCTCTCCCTCGACTGGCGCCCTGGACATGGACGCCCACGGGAGCTGGATGAAGATGTCGTCGCCGGCCTTCAGATAAGAGCTCGGCTCGGGCTCGTCGGAGCTGGGGGCTGCGGCAGCGGCGGAAGGCTCGGCGGTCGGCGTAGCGCCTGGCGCTCCTGCTGCCTCAGTGCCGTCAGTACGATCGCCGGCCTCTTCGCCAACCACCACGGCGGCAGCCTTGGCGGCCTCTGCGCCAGCGGGATCGTCCGCGCCAACCGTTTCCTCAGCAACGGCGGCGTCGTCGGCGACGACCTCCGTCTCCATGGGCTCGGCTGCGGACGGGTCTGAAGGCAGAAAAGAAAAGGAAAGAAAAACAGTCAAGCAAATATCCAAAAAAGAAGATTTGAAAGAAGAAAAGTCCAAGGGCTTACCTGCGCGGGCCTCCTCCTCGGTCGGGTTTCTTGCCGGGGAGCTCTCCCTCGGTGGCGTGGTGGTAGCTCCCGCCTGTAGAGGGCCGCTAGCGCCATCCCTTGGCGGAGTGCTCGCCCGTGGCGGGGTGCTCGCCATCGGCGGGGTGCTCGCCCTTGGCGGAGTGTTCTCCCTTGCCGGGGAGCTCCTCCTTGGCGGTGTGGTCGAGGCGTGCGGCTCGTCGGGGGCGATCTCCTGGCGCTCCTGGTGCTGCTGCTCTGCTTCTACACAAGTCAACAAACGAGATGTCAGCAAGGATAGAAGACCCACGCGCGCCCGACAAGCGGAAAGTAAACCACACTTACGCTGGGGGCTGCGCTGGGGGCTGCTCCGAAGAACGGCTGCCGGGTCCGGCAAGCTCGTCTCAGGCGCACCTCTTGCTGTCGCGGAGGGCTCGTCCTCGATGACGATCACCGGGACCTTGGCCCTCTTCGCTGCCCTCTGGGCCAAAGTTCTGAAAAAGACAGGTTCAGAGTTAGGCGAAAGAGATGCAAGACAAAGCAACAGAGAATCAAGGAAAAACAAGAATTGCGAAGACTTACTCTCCTTCCTCCTCGTCGGAGCTGAGCGCCGAGAAATCGAAGTCCGGCTCACGCGTCCCGGCGCGAGGAGCTGGGGGAGTGGGCTCCCTTGGCCGCTTGGCGGGAGCAGGGGCGGTGGTCTGAGAAGACCCCGCTCCGGTTGTCGCCGAGGCACGAGGGGCGGCAGGAGCAGAGGCGCCCGTCCGAGAAGATCCCCCTCCAGCCGCTGCAGAAGCGCGAGGAACTCCCGTGGCGGCCTTGCTTGCCGCGGTGACGCGTGTCGCGCGGCGCTGCGGCTGTTGGCCTGCTTGCCGCCCCCGTCACGTCTGCGGCCTTGCGGAGGTGTCTTCTTGGAGCTGGAGGACTTGCTGGTGGTGGCGAGCTGCCCGAGGACGAGGAGGAGGAGCCGATCTCCAGTGAGCCACTCGAGTCCTCGGCAGGCTCACTGGACCCGGCACCCTGCTCGGCGGTCCCGCTCGACTCTACGCCCTGCTCGACGGGCTCGTTTGTTCCGGCAAGTTGCCCGGCAAGCTTCCCCGCCTTGCGGAGCTCTTCCTCCTCGGCGAGGCTTGTCGCCTCCGCTGCCTCCGCCTCCTCCACTGTGTACCCGAACTCACCCGCGGCCCTGGCTGCCGCTGCCTCTTCCAGTCTTGTGGCAATGTATGCCATCTCCTGGTCGGTGGTGTCGCGGGTGAGGCCTTTCTTCTCGTCGGGATCGACTGGCTGCTCCACCAAGTTGCCGAAGAATGTCTGCACAGCTTCGTCGGAAGGTTCTTGCCAAGTGGGGTCGATCCCGTGGGAATCACACAGCGGCATCACGGCATGGATGGTGCTGAGCGATGAGCTGTTGCACAACGGAACTACGCCCGGCGGCAACGCAAACCACTCAGGATGGGCGGAGTCGTACTTGAACAACGCCTGAAGCATCGCGTTGAGCTCCAGGATAGTAAAATTCCAACTGAGGCCCGGGCGCAGCCTCATGATGTCTGCCGCGTTCTCAAACTCCCAGGCGGCCCTCTTCCTCTCCTGCAAGGGGGCGATTCGGCGGCGGAGAAAGTCTGCTCCTACTGCACCCACGGTGAGCTTGGCGTGCCTGAGGCGAAGGATTCGGGTAGTGGCAATCTTCAATCTGTTATCCTCCGAGGACAAATCGCTCCAGTCATTGCCGCGTACTACTGCGGCTTGGCGCCGGGAAGTGAACGGCTGCGGGTCATCCTCTACGATCCAACACCAGTTGGCCCTCCACTCGTCCTACTTGCCGCGGAGCTCCCCCTCCAGATATTCCTCCTTCTTGTGCGTCCTCGAGATCTAGGAGACGCCGCCCGACAAAGGCGACCCTGCCTCGACTCGAGGCGTGAAGTAGTGGCGGAAAAGAGCTACATTGGGGTAGACTCCGACAAAGTTTTCGCACAGATGTGCGAAAACGACCATGGTCAAGACAGCGTTGGGGGTGAAGTCAAGGAGATGAAACCCATAGGTGTTCATGATATCGCAGAAGAATTCGGAATATGGCGGGCAGAGCCTGCAGTAGAAGAACAACGCAAAGAAGGCGTAGCCGTTCGGGAACATCTCGCAGGCTACGGCGGGGAGTACCTTGGTGCGCGGATGCGCCTTCGTCTCCCTCGACCAGAAAAGGTAGAAGGATTCCTTCAGCTCCTCCGCGCTAAGCTTTGGCGGGAATACCGCCATCTTCTTCCGCATTGCTGCTAGCCGCAACGCCTCGGCGGACTTCGCGGCGGCCTTCGCGGACTTCCCCTTCTCGCCTTTCGGAGCCATGGCGGGGAAGGAG
This sequence comes from Secale cereale, assembly GCA_902687465.1. Taxonomy (NCBI): domain Eukaryota; kingdom Viridiplantae; phylum Streptophyta; class Magnoliopsida; order Poales; family Poaceae; genus Secale; species Secale cereale. The sequence continues at coordinate 701,534,909 of LR738710.1, read as the reverse complement.
GGGGAGGTCGACGGCGCCGGTGATGCTGGTGGCGACGGAGGGCGGAGCGCTGCTCTCTTTCGGCCAACGTGAAGGAGGGGAGCGGCGGGGGTTTCTGAGGATTGAAGAAGCAATGGGCGAATGGAAGGAACTGCCCCTGTTTCCCCTAATTTTAAGGGGAAAGAGGGGGACGTTCCGCATTTCCCATTAAAGAAACAGGCCACGATCTCTCCCACGATGCCGCGATTGACGCGTGCCGTTAAGGGAGGGCACGGTGGATACGGAGAAAGATTCAGCGTGCCGCAGGCCGCGCGTGCCCGTGCACTGTTTTGGGCCTGGCCCAACAGCGCTCGGCACCGTGTCTGGCCCAGGCCCGGGGGCTCCTGTCGGTGTACTAAGGTAGGGGTACCTTAGTATCCCAAACTTGTGCATGGGCAGTTGCAGCGTCCCGCGGCAAGGCTTGCCAAGCGATCGCCAAGATCCTCAGTGGTTCCCTTGGAGCCATTCAAGAACAAAGTATTCAAGTCAAAGAGACAAGACCCCAGCAAGAGGAGCTTGCCGGGAAGGCCACTCAAGGCACAAAACCACCCAAGGTACAAGACCCTGGCAAGAGGAGCTTGCTGGGAAGGCCAACTAAAGGCACCTCAAGAGAACTTGCCGCGACGCGCCACGCGTCCCGGCAAGGCCCGGTGAGCGACAAGCTCCCAGGCGCGACAAGATAGCGACCGCGGCAAGGCACTTGCCGCGGCACTCAGTACCCACGCTCTAGCTCATCCACCCACGTGTTGTTCTGGGACCCTCCCAGGCGCACGTGGCGGAAGGCTGTGCAGCCAGGGGAACACGGTGGCAAGCTGCGATGACAAGGCTACCGTCGTGGCGAACGGTGGCGCCCCTGACGGCCACTTTTTGCACTGTTTGGGGCGACGGCGACGGGCATTCAATGCCCTTGTCCCCTGCCGTCAGAGTTAGGTATTGAGCACTATACAAACACTGTTCCAACCACTACTCTTTTTACATCTTTACCCTCATCTGTGATGCCACCTGTCGGTGACCCCTTTGACCTATAAAAGGAGGCCCATGCGCAACATAGAGGGGTTACGATCCTCGATCACTCTCACGCTCGGTCCTGCTAGCGATCAGAGTGTACTGTTGCTCTCCTCACTCCCGAGCCAAGAACTCAGTAACAAACCTAAGCAGGAGTAGGGTTTTACGCATCCGTGCGGCCCGAACCTGGGTAAACTGCTCGCGTGCTCGCCTCGATCCGCTCTTGTGCGTCCTCCGCCCCCTGCCGTACCGAGAAGGGGCTCCGGTCCCATAGGTGTTCGTGGGCGACCAGTTTCCCCGACATTGCTTGAGAGAAAAACCTAACCCATTATTTTGAATAGCAAAATCATCATTTAGTTCAAAGATTCTATCAACTAGAATATCGATAGGAACCTTTTTTCTAAGGTTTTCATTAAAAGCAACATGATCTAAAGATTGTATATAGGCATCACGTTCGTGACAAGTAGACCGAAACGATTCTTCATCTACTACTATTACTCCACACATCGACCGCTATCCAGCATGCATCTAGAGTATTAAGTTCATAAGAACAGAGTAACGCCTTAAGCAAGATGACATGATGTATAAGGATAAACTCATGCAATATGATGTAAACCCCATCTTTTTATCCTCGATGGCAACAATACAATACGTGCCTTGCTGCCCCTGCTGTCACTGGGAAAGGACACCACAAGATTGAACCCAAAGCCAAGCACTTCTCCCATTGTAAGAACTATAGATCTAGTAGGCCAAACCAAACTGATAATTCGAAGAGACTTGGAAGGATATTTAAATCTGGCATAAAAGATTTCAGAAAAGAATCCAATACTGTTCATAAATAATCTTGATCATAAACCCACAATTCATCGGATCTTGACAAACACACCGCAAAAAGAATTACATCGAATAGATCTCCAAGAAGATCGAGGAGAACTGTGTATTGAGATCCAAAGAGAGAGAAGAAGCCATCTAGCTAATAACTATGGACCCGAAGGTCTGTGGTAAACTACTCACAACTCATCGGAGAGGCTATGGTGTTGATGTAGAAGCCCTCCATGATCGATGACCCCTCCGATGGAGCTCCGGAATAGGCCCCAAGATGGAATCTCACGGGTACAGAAGGTTACGGCGGTGTAATTAGGGTTTCGTGGTGCTCTCGGATGTTTTCAGGGTACGTGGATATATATAGGAGGAAGAGGGACGTCGGTGGAGAAACAGGTGGCCCACGAGGGTGGGGGCGCGCCTACCCCCTGGGCGCGCCCTCCCCCCTCGTGTCCGCCTTGTTTCTTCCCTGGCGTGTACTCCAAGTCTTCTGTGTTGTATTTGTTCCAAAAACGACTCTCCCGGAGGTTTCATTCCGTTTGGACTCCGTTTGATATACCTTTTCTGCGAAACACCAAAATAGGCAAAAAACAACAATTTGCACTGGGCCTTGGGTTAGTAGGTTAGTCCCAAAAATAATATATAAGTGTATAATAAATCCCATTAAACATCCAAAACAAATAATATAATATCATGGAACAATAAAAAATTATCGATACGTTAGAGACGTATCATCTAGTAACATGAGTTCCAGAACTGGGTTACCGTACCACTCTGGCACGGAACGTACTCTGGTTGACCTACGAGGTTCGGTGGTTTACTTGATCCAAAGTTTCATGATCATCATCATTAGCTTCCTCACTAATTGGTGTAGGCATCACAGGAAAAAATTTCTGTGATGACCTATCCTCCAATTCTAGAGAAGGTACAATTACCTCATCAAGTTCTACCTTCCTCCCACTCACTTCTTTCGAGAGAAACTCCTTCTCTAGAAAGGATCCATTCCTAGCAATGAATATCTTGCCTTCAGATCTGTGATAGAAGGTGTACCCAACATTTTCTTTTGGGTATCCTATGAAGACACATTTCTCCAACTTGGGTTCGAGCTTATCAGGTTGAAGATTTTTCACATAAGTATCGCAGCCCCAAACTTTAAGAAATGACACCATACATTTCTTGCCAAACCATAGTTCATATGGTGTCGTCTCAACGGATTTAGATGGTGCCCTATTTAACATGAATGCAGCTATCTCTAATGAAGGAAATATGCCCTAGAGGCAATAATAAAGTTGTTATTTGTATTTCCTTATATCATGATAAATATTTATTATTCATGCTAGAATTGTATTAACCGGAAACTCAGTACATGTGTGAATACATAGACAAAACATAGTGTCCCTAGTATGCGTCTACTAGACTAGCTCATTGATCAAAGATGGTTATGTTTCCTAGCCATAGACATGAGTTGTCATTTGATCAACAGGATCACATCATTAGGAGAATTATGTGATAGCCAAGACCCATTCGTTAGCTTAGCAACCTGATTGTTTAGTTTTACTGCTATTGCTTTCTTCATGACTTATACATGTTCCTATGACTATGAGATTATGAAACTCCCGAATACTGGAGGAACACCTTGTGTGCTAGCAAACGTCACAACATAACTGGGTGATTATAAAGATGCTCTACACGTGTCTCCGAAGGTGTTTGTAGTGTTGGCATAGATCAAGAATAGGATTTGTCACTCTGAGTGTCGGAGAGATGTATTACAGAACGATTAAAGAGTCTTGCCGGTAAAGAGATTAACTAGGTATGGTGATACCGACGATCGAATCTCGGGCAAGTAACGTACCGATGACAAAGGGAAAAACGTATGTTGTTATGCGGTTTGACCGGTAAATATCTTCGTAGAATATGTAGGAACCAATATGAGCATCCAGTTTCCGCTATTGGTTATTGACCGAAGATGAGTCTCGGTCATGTCTGCATAGTTCTCGAACCCGTAGGGTCCGCACGCTTAACGTTTGATGATGATCGGTATTATGAGTTTATGTGTTTTGATGTACCGAAGGTAGTTCGGAGTCCCGGATATTATCACGGGCATGACGAGGAGTCTCGGAATGTCCGAGACATAAAGATTGATATATTGGAAGCCTACGTATGGACATCAGAATGGTTTCGGATGGGTTCGAGCATTTACGAGAGTACTGCGGGGCTACCGAAACCCCCCGGGGAGTTGATGGGCCTTAATGGGCCATAGTGGAAAGGAGGAGGAGGCGGCCAAGGTGGGGGCGCGCCCCCCAAAAGCCCAATCCGAATTGGGAGGGGGCCGGCCCCCTTTCCTTCTTCTCCCTCTCCTCCTTCCTTCCTCTCCTACTCCAACTAGGGAAGGGGGGATCCTACTCCCGGTGGGAGTAGGACTCCCCTAGGGCGCCTTAGAGAGGGTCGGCCCCTTCCCTCCTCCACTCCGTTATATACGTGGGGAGGGGGCACCCCATAGACACACAAGTTGATTCTAGCCGTGTGCGGTGCCCCTCCCCACAGTTACACACCTCGGTCATATCGTTGCAGTGCTTAGGCGAAGCCCTACGCCGGTAGCTTCATCATCACCGTCACCACGCCGTCATGCTGACAAAACTCTCCTGTGAAGCTCGACTGGATCAAGAGCTCGTGGGACGTCATCAAGCTGAACGTGTGCTGAACGGGGAGGTACCGTACGTTCGGTGCTTGGATCGGTTGGATCGCGAAGACGCTCGATTACATCAACCACGTCACTAGACGCTTCCGCTTTCGGTCTACGAGGGTACGTAGACACACTCTCCCCTCTGTTGCTATGCTTCTAGTAGATAGATCTTGCGTGATCATAGGATTTTTTTAAAATACTACGTTCCCCAAAAGTGGCATCATGAGCCAGGTCTATGCATAGATGATATGCACGAGTAGAACACAATGAGTTGTGGGCGATAATAGTCATACTGCTTACTAGCATGTCATACTTTGATTCGGCGTTGTTGTTGGATGAAGTGGCCCGGGCCAACATTACGCGTACGCTTACGTGAGACTGGTTCTACCGACGTGCTTCGCACATAGGTGGCTGGCGGGTGTCAGTTTCTCCAACTTTAGTTGAATCGAGTGTGGCTACGCCTGGTCCTTGTGAAGGTTAAAACAACACAAACTTGACGAAAAATCGTTGTGGTTTTTGTATGCATAGGTAAGAACGGTTCTTGCTAAGCCCGTAGCAGCCATGTAAAACTTGCAACAACAAAGTAGAGGACGTCTAACTTGTTTTTGCAGGGCATGTTGTGATGTGATATGGTCAAGACGTGATGGGTTATACGTTATTGTCTGAGATGATCATGTTTTGTAAAGTTATCGGCAACCGGTAGGAGCCTTATGGTTGTCCCTTTATTGTATGAATTGCGAAGGCCATGTAATTGCTTTACTTTATCACTATGAGTTAGCGATAGTAGTAGTAGCAATAGTTGGCAAGAGGACCACGACGTTGCGATGAACATAATGGTGTCTAGCCGGTGACGATGGAGATCATGACGATGCTTTGGAGATTGAGATCAAAAGCACAAGATGATGATGGCCATATCATGTCACATCTCTTGATTGCATGTGATATTTATTTTATTATGCTTCTTATTTTGCTTAGTACGGCGGTAGCATTATAAGATGATCCCTTACAAAATTTCAAGGTACAAGTGTTCTCCCTGAGTATGCACCGTTGCGAAAGTTCGTCGTGCCGAGACACCACATGATGATCGGGTGTGATAAGCTCTACGTTCAAATACAACGAGTGTAAGAAAGTTTTGCACATGCAGAATACTCGGGTTAATCTTGACGAGCCTAGCATGTACATACATGGCCTTGGAACACTGGAGACCGAAAGGTCGAGCGTGAATCATATAGTAGATATGATCAACATAAGATATTCACCATTGGAAACTACTCCATCTCACATGATGATCGGACATGGTTTAGTTGATTTGGATCACGTGATCATTTAGATGACTAGAGGGATGTCTATCTAAGTGGGAGTTCTTTAAGTAACATGATTAATTAAACTTTAATTTATCATGAACTTAGTCCTGATAGTTTTTGCATATCTATGTTGTTGTACATCAATGGCCCGTGCTACCGTTCCCTTGAATTTTAATGCATTCCTAGAGAAAGCTAAGTTGAAAGATGATGGTAGCAACTACACGGACTTGGTCCGTAACTTGAGGATTATCCTCATTGTTGCACAGAAGAATTATGTCCTGGAAGCACCGCTAGGTGACAGGCCTGCTGCAGGAGCAACTCCGGACATTATGAACATCTGGCAAGCTCGTTCTGATGACTACTCGACAGTTCAGTGTGCCATGCTTTACGGCTTAGAATCAGGACTTCAACGACGTTTTGAACGTCATGGAGCATATGAGATGTTCCAAGAGTTGAAGTTAATATTTCAAGCAAATGCCCGAATTGAGAGATATGAAGTCTCCAATAAGTTCTATAGTTGCAAGATGGAGGAGAATATTTCTATCAGTCAACACTTGCTCAGGATGTTTGGGGTACTACAATCATATGACTCAACTTGGATGCAAAGTTGACGAAGAGAGTGTTATTGATAGAGTTCTTCAATCACTGCCACCAAGCTATAAAGGCTTCGTGATGAACTATAATATGCAAGGGATGCAAAAGACAATTCCCGAGCTCTTCGCTATGCTCAAAGCTGTGGAGGTAGAAATCAAAAAGGAGCATCAAGTGTTGATGGTTAACAAGACCACTAGTTTCAAGAAAAATGGCAAGGGAAAGAAGGAGAACTTCAAGAAGAATAGCAAGGCAGTTGCTACTCCCACGAAGAAACCCAAGTCTGGAGCCAAGCCTGAAACTGAGTGCTTCTACTATAAAGGGACTGGACACTCGAAGCGAAACTGTCCCAAGTATTTGGTGGATAAGAAGGATGGCAAAGTGAACAAAGGTATATTTGATATACATGTTATTGATGTGTACCTTACTAATGCTCGTAGTAGCACCTGGGTATTTGATACCGGTTCGGTTGCTAATATTTGTAACTCGAAACAGGGGCTACAGATTAAACGAAGATTAGCTAAGGACGAGGTGACGATGCGCGTGGGAAATGGTTCCAAAGTCGATGTGATCGCCGTCGGCACGCTACCTCTACATCTACCATCGGGATTAGGTTTAGACCTAAATAATTGTTATTTGGTGCCAGTGTTGAGCATCAACATTATATCTGGATCTTGTTTGTTGCGAGATGGTTATTCATTTAAATCAGAGAATAATGGTTGTTCTATTTATATGAGTAATATCTTTTATGGTCATGCACCCTTGAAGAGTGGTCTATTCTTGTTAGATATCGATCGTAGTGATACACATGTTCATAATATTGAATCCAAAAGATGCAAGGTTGATAATGATAGTGCAACTTATTTGTGGCACTGCCGTTCAGGTCATATTGGTGTAAAGCGCATGAAGAAACTCCATGTTGATGGACTTTTGGAATCACTTGATTATGAATCACTTGGTGCTTGCGAACCATGCCTCATGGGCAGGATGACTGAAACTCCATTCTCCGGAACAATGGAGCGAGCCACTGATTTGTTGGAAATCATAGATACTGATGTATGTGGACCAATGAGTGTTGAAGCTCGCGGCGGGTATCGTTATTTTCTAACCTTCACTGATGATTTGAGTAGATATCGGAATATCTACTTGATGAAGCACAAGTCTAAAACATTTGAAAAGTTCAAAGAATTTTAGAGTGAAGTAGAGAATCATCGTAACAAGAAAATAAAGTTTCTACGATCTGATCGTGGAGGTGAATATTTGAGTTATGAGTTTGGTCTTCATTTGAAACAATGTGGAATAGTTTCACAACTCACGCCACCCGGAACACCACAACGTAATGGTGTGTCCGAACGTTGTAACCGTACTTTATTAGATATGGTGCGATCTATGATGTCTCTTACCGATTTACCACTATCGTTTTGGGGTTATGCTTTAGAGACAGTTGCATTCACGTTAAATAGGGCATGCTACCTCTTGAGCTTGCGTTGTATTCCCTCGAAGAGGAAAGGGAGATGCAGCGCAGTAGCATAAGTATTTCCCTCAGTTTTTGAGAACCAAGGTATCATTCCAGTAGGAGACCACGCGCCAGTCCCACGCACCTGCACAAACAAATAAGAACTTCGCAGCCAACGTGATAAGGGGTTGTCAATCCCTTTACGGTCACTTACGATAGTGAGATCTGATAGAGATGATAGTTTATATTTTTGGTATTTTTGGTATAGAAACAAAAAGTAAAGAAAGCAAATAAACAACGGCGACAGAAATTGGCTAGTTGACGGGAAAGTAATATTATAAAGATAGACCCGGGGGCCATAGTTTTCTCTAGTGGCTTCTCTCATGATAGCGGTATTCTACGGCGGGTAAACAAATTACTGTCGAGCAATTGATAGAAAAGCGAATTATTATGAGACTATCTAGGCATGATCATTGTATATAAGCATCACGTCCGAGACAAGTAGACCGACTCCTGCCTGCATCTACTACTATTACTCCACACATCGACCGCTATCCAGCATGCATCTAGTGTATTGAGTTCATACGAACAGAGTGACGCCTTAAGCAAGATGACATGATGTAGAGGGATAAACTCAAGCAATATGATGAAAACCCCATCTTTTTATCCTCGATGGCAACAATACAATATGTGCCTTGCTACCCCTACTGTCACTGGGAAAGGACACCGCAATATTGAACCCAAAGCCAAGCACTTCTCCCATTGCAAGAACTATAGATTTGGTAGGCCAAACCAAACCAATAATTCGAAGAGACTTGCAAGGATATTATGAGCACACATAAAAAGTTCAGAGAAGAACCAAATATCTTTCATAGATAACCTTGATCATAAACTCACAATTCATCGGATCTCGACAAACACACCGCAAAAAGAGATTACATTGAATAGATCTCCTCGAAGACCGAGGAGAATTTTGTATTGAGATCCAGAGAGAGAGAAGAAGCCATCTAGATACTAGCTATGGACCCGAAGGTCTATGGTAAACTACTCACAACTCATGGTGAGGGCGATGATGATGATGATGAAGGCCTCCGTGATGGATCACCCTCCCGAAACAGGCTCCAAGATGGGATCTCCACGGGTACAGCAGCTACGGCGGTGGAATTAGGGTTTTCTCTCTGCGTATGGAGTTTCTAGGGTATTTAGGTATATATAGGAAGAAGAGGGGCACCAGGGGCCATAGGGGCTGCCCTCGAGGCAGGGGGCGCGCCCCCCACCCTCGAGGGTGGACCTTCTGTCTCCTGGCTTGGCCCCGAAGTCTATCGTGCGTGATTTCCTCCAAAAATATCTCCTGCGAAGGTTTCATTCCGTTTGGACTCCGTTTGATATTCCTTTTCTGCAAAACCCTGAAATAGGCAAAAAAATAGCAATCTGGACTGGGCCTTTGGGTTAGTAGGTTAGTCCCAAAAATGATATAAAAGTGAATGATAAATCCCATTAAACATCCAAGACTTCATAAATAATAGCATGAAACAATAAAAAATGATAGATACATTGGAGACGTATCAAGGCACCATCTAAATCCTTTGAGACGACGCCTTATGAACTGTGGTTTGGCAAGAAACCAAAGTTGTCATTTCTTAAAGTTTGGGGCTGCGATGCTTATGTGAAAAAGCTTCAACCTAATATGCTCGAACCCAAGTTGGAGAAATGTGTCTTCATAGGATACCCAAAGGAGACTGTTGGGTACACCTTCTATCACAGATCCGAAGGCAAAATATTCGTTGCTAATAATGGATCCTTTCTAGAGAAAGAGTTTCACTCGAAAGAAGTGAGTGGGAGGAAAGTAGAACTTGATGAGGTAATTGTACCTTCTCCCAAATTGGAAAGTAGCACATCACAGAAACTAGTTCCAGTGATTCCTACACCAATCAGTGAGGAAGCTAATGATGATGATCATGAAACTTCGGATCAATTTACTACTAAACCTCGTAGGTCAACCAGAGTACGTTCCGCACCAGAGTGGTATGGCAACCCAGTTCTAGAAGTCATGTTACTAGACCATGATGAACCTACGAACTATGAGGAAGCGATGATGAGCCCGAATTCCGCAAAATGGCTTGAAACCATGAAATCTGAGATAGGATCCATGTATGAGAACAAAGTGTGGACTTTGGTTGACTTGCCCGATGATCGGCAAGCCATTGAAAATCAATGGATCTTCAAGAGGAAGACCGCCGCCGACGGTAATGTTACTGTCTACAAAGCTCGACTTGTTGCGAAAGGTTTTCGACAAGTTTAAGGAGTTGACTACGATGAGACTTTCTCACCCGTAGCGATGCTTAAGTCTATCCGAATCATGTTAGTAATTGCTGCATTTTATGATTATGAAATGTGGCAAATGGATGTCAAAACTGCATTCCTAAATGGATATCTCAAAGAAGAGTTGTATATGATGCAACCAGAAGGTTTTGTCGATCCTAAAGGTGCTAACAAAGTGTGCAAACTCCAGCGATCCATCTATGGACTGGTGCAAGCATCTCGGAGTTGGAATATACGCTTTGATGAGGTGATCAAAGCATATGGTTTTATATAAACTTTTGGAGAAGCCTGTATTTACAAGAAAGTGAGTGGGAGCTCTGTGGCATTTCTGATATTATATGTGGATGACATATTGTTGATTGGAAATGACATAGAATTTCTGGATGGCATAAAAGGATACTTGAATAAGAATTTTTCAATGAAAGACCTCGGTGAAGCTGGTTATATATAGGCATCAAGATCTATAGAGATAGATCAAGACGCTTAATTAGACTTTCACAAAGCACATACCTTGATAAAGTTTTGAAGAAGTTCAAAATGGATCAGTCAAAGAAAGGGTTCTTGCCTGTGTTACAAGGTGTGAAGTTGAGTAAGACTCAATGCCCGACCACTGCAGAAGATAGAGAGAAAATGAAAGTTACCCCCAATGCTTGAGCCATAGGATCTATCATGTATGCAGTGCTGTGTACCAGACCTGATGTGTGCCTTGCTATAAGTCTAGCAGAGAGGTATGATACGTCCATTTTGCATCATGCTTATATATTGATATTTATTGCATTATGGGCTATTCTTATATGTTTTGTCACCATACTTATGCCTTTTCTCTCTTATTTTACAAGGTTTACATGTAGAGGGAGAATGCCGACAGCTGGAATTCTGGGCTGAAAAGGGAGAAAACTCTGGAAACCTATTCTGCACAACTCCAAAAGCGCCGAAACTCAACAGAACATCATTTCAGAAAATATAAAAAATATCTGGCGAAAGAAGTCCACGAGGGGGGCCATCGGCTGCCCACGAGGGTGGGGGGCGTGCCCCCTTCCCAGGGCGCGCCTCCTGCCTCGTGGGACAACCGGAAGGCCCCCGATGCCCATCTTCTCCTATATGAGGTGTTTTGACCTGGAAAAAACCATAAGGAGGCTTTCAGGACCAGACTTCGCCGTCTCGAGGCGGAACCGAGGTGGAAACCAATCTAGGGCTCCGGCATCACTGTTCTACCGGGGATACTTCCCTCCGGGAGGGGGAAATCGTCACCGCCGTCATCACCAACAACTCTCCCATCTTGGGGAGGGCTATCTTCATCAACATCTTCACCAACACCATCTCATCTCAAACCCTAGTTCATCTCTTGTACCCAATCTTTTTACCCAAACCTCAGATTGGTACCTGTGGGTTGCTAGTAGTGTTGATTACTCCTTGTAGTTGATGCTAGTTGGTTTATTTGGTGGAAGATTATATGTTCAGATCCATTATGCATATTAATACCCCTCTGATCATGAACAATATTATGTCTTGTGAGTAATTACATTTGTTCCCGAGGACATGGGAGAAGTCTTGCTATTAGTAGTCATGTGAATTTGGTCTTCGTTCGATATTTTGATGAGATGTATGTTGTCTTTCCTCTAGTGGTGTCATGTGAATGTAGACTACATGACACTTCACCATTATTTGGGCCTAGAGGAAGGCATTTGGAAGTAATAAGTAGATGATGGGTTGCTAGAGTGACAGAAGCTTAAACCCTAGTTTATGCGTTGCTTCGTAAGGGGCTGATTTGGATCCATATGTTTCAGGCTATGGTTAGGTTTACCTTATTACTTCTCTTGTAGTTACGGATGCTTGCATTAGAGGTTAATCATAAGTGGGAGGCTTGTCGAAGTAAGGGCAGCACCCAAGCACCGGTCCACCCACATACCAAATTATCGAAGTACCGAACGCGAATCAAATGGTCGTGATGAAAACTAGCTTGACGATAATTCCCATGTGTCCTCGGGAGCAATTTCCTTTATATAAGAGTTTGTCCAGGCTTGTCCTTTGCTACAAAAAGGATTGGGCCACCTTTCTGCACCTTATTTACTTTTACCTTTTGTCACTTGCTACCAATTACCTTATCACAAAACTATCTGTTACCTATAATTTCAATGCTTGCAGAAAATACCTTACTGAAAATTGCCTATCATTTCCTTCTGCTCCTCGTTGGGTTCGACACTCTTACTTATCGAAAGGACTACGATAGATCCCCTACACTTGTGGGTCATCAAGACTCTTTTCTGGCGTCGTTGCCGGGGAGTGAAGCGCCTTTGGTAAGTGGAATTTGGTAAGGAAAAATTTATATAGTGTGCTGAAATTTATTGTCACTTGTTACTATGGCTCAAAATCCTTTGAGGGGCTTGTTCGGGGTATCTTCACCCCGATCAGAAGAGCAAAGAGTTGCTCCTCAACCTACTGCACCTATTGAAAATGTTTGCTTTGAGATTCCTTTGGGTATGATAGAGAAACTGCTTGAAAATCCCTTTACAGGAGATGGAACACTGCATCCCGATTTACATCTAATCTATGTGGATGAAGTTTGTGGATTGTTTAAGCTTGCTGGTATGCCCGAGGATGTTATTAAGAAGAAGGTCTTCCCTTTATCTTTTAAGGTAGATGCATTGAAATTGTTTAGGCTATGCGATGATATGGGATCATGGAACTATAATCGTCTGAAGTTGGAATTTCATCAGAAGTTCTACCCTATGCACCAGGTTCATCGTGATCATAATTATATTTATAATTTCTGGCCTCGCGAAGGAGAAAGCATCGCTTAAGCTTGGGGGAGGCTTCAGTCAATGTTATATTCATGCCCCAACCATGAGCTCTCACGAGAAATGATCATTCAAAACTTTTATGCTTGGCTTTCTCTTAATAATCGCTCCATGCTCGATACTTCTTGTTCTAGCTCTTATATGATGAAGACTATTGAATATAAATGGGAATTATTGGAAAGAATTAAACGTAACTTTGAAGATTGGGATCTCGACGAAGCTAAGGAGTCAGGTATGACCCCTAAGTTTGATTGTGTTAAAGCTTTTATGGATACCGATGTTTTCCGTGAGTTTAGCACTAAATATGGACTTGACTCTGAGATAATAGCTTCTTTTTGTGAATCTTTTGCTACTCATGTTGATCTCCCTAAGGAGAAGTGGTTTAAATACCATCCCCCTATTGAAGTAAAAGTAGTTGAACCTACTAAAATTGAAGAAAAGACTATCACTTATAATGTTGATCCTGTTATTCCTACCGCTTATATTGAGAAACCACCTTTCCCCGTTAGGATAAAGGATCATGCTCAAGATTCAACTGTAGTCCGTAAGAGTAATACTAGGACACCTACACCCTCTGAGCAAATTAAAGTTGAACCTAGCGTTGCTATGGTTAAAGATCTCTTGGTAGAAGATTTCGATGGACATGTTATTTACCACCAAGAAGAGTCTGCTAGAATAGCCAAACCCAGTGCTAGGAATAGACATAAACCGGTTGTAGGCTTGCCTGTTATCTCTGTTAAGATAGGAGATCATTGCTACCATGGTTTATGCGACATAGGTGCTAGTGCGAGTATTATCCCTCTTGATTTATATAACGAAATTATGCATGATATTGCACCTGTTGAGTTAGAAGGGATTGATGTTACTATTAAGCTTGCTAATAGGACACCATTTCACCAGTTGGGATTGTTAGAGATATTGAAGTCTTGTGTGGGAAGGTTAAATACCCTGCTGATTTTCTTGTTCTTAGTTCCCCACAAGATGCATTCTGTCCCATTATATTTGGTAGACCCTTCTTGAATACCGTTAATGCCAAGATAGACCGCGTGAAAGATATTGTCACAGTTGGGTTAGGGGATATGTCTCATGATTTTAACTTTGCTAAATTCCGTAGACAACCCCTTGAAAAGGCATCACCTAGTAAGGATGAAATTATTGGTCTTGCTTCTATTTTCGTGCCACCTAACGATCCTTTAGAACAATACTTGCTAGACCACGAAAATGATATGCATATGAATGAGAGAAGGGAGATAGATGAAATATTTCTTACACAGGGATCCGTATTGAAAAATAACTTGCCTGTTGAAATCCTAGGGGACCCTCCTCCACCCAAGGGTGATCCCGTGTTTGAACTTAAACCTTTACTTGATAATCTTAAATATGTTTATCTTGATGAAAAGAAGATATATCCTGTTATTATTAGTGCTAACCTTTCAGAGCAGGAAGAAGGAAAATTATTGAAAACTCTGAAGAATCATCGTGCTGCTATTGGATATACTCTGGATGATCTTAAGGGCATTAGTCCCACTATATGCCAACACAAGATAAAATTGAAAGAAAATGCTAAACCAGTTATTGATCATGAGCGATGGTTAAATCCTAAGATGAAAGAAGTGGTAAGGAAGGAAATACTAAAGCTCCTAGAGGCAGGTATTATTTATCCAGTTGCTGATAGCCAGTGGGTAAGTCTTGTCCATTGTGTACTTAAGAAAGGAGGTATGACTGTTGTCCCTAATGATAAAGATGAATTGATCCCGCAAAGAATAGTCATAGGTTATAGGATGGTACTTGATTTCCCTAAGTTAAATAAAGCTACTAAGGAAGATCATTACCCCTTGCCATTCATTGATCAAATGCTTGAAAGGTTATCCAAACATACTCATTTCTGCTTTCTAGATGGTTATTCTAGTTTCTCTCAAATACCAGTGTCAAAAGGGGATCAAGGAAAGACCACTTTCACTTGTCCTTTCGGTACCTTTGCTTATAGACGTATGCCTTTTGGTTTATGTAATGCACCTACTACCTTTCAAAGATGCATGATGGCTATATTCTCTGATTTTTGTGAAAAGATTGTTGAGGTGTTCATGGATGATTTCTCCGTTTACGGAACTTCTTTTGATGATTGCTTAAGCAACCTTGATCGAGTTTTGCAGAGATGTGAAGACACTAACCTTGTCTTGAATTGGGAGAAGTGCCACTTTATGGTTAATGAAGGCATTGTCTTGGGACATAAAATTTCTGAAAGAGGTATTGAAGTTGACAAAGCTAAAGTTGATGCTATTGAAAAGATGCCTTGCCCTAAGGACATCAAAGGTATATGAAGTTTCCTTGGTCATGCCGGGTTTTATAGGAGGTTCATTAAGGACTTCTCCAAAATCTCCAGGCCTCTGACTAATCTCTTACAAAAAGATATTCCTTTTATCTTTGATGATGATTGTCTAGAAGCATTTGAAATACTTAAGAAAGCATTGATCTCTGCACCTATTGTCCAGCCTCCTGACTGGAATTTACCCTTTGAGATTATGTGCGATGCTAGTGATTATGCTGTAGGAGCTGTTTTAGGGCAAAGAGTTGATAAGAAATTGAATGTTATCCAATATGCCAGTAAAACTCTAGATAGTGCCCAGAGAAATTATGCTACTACTGAAAAATAATTTTTAGCAGTTGTATTTGCTTGTGATAAGTTTAGACCCTATATCTATCCCTAATAATAAAGCACGGATTGACTTTGTCAGGTTCACCGTCGCAATACGCTTCTTCCGATGAATTTACGCTTTCAGTTTGAATTTAAAACATATACGCGAGGTGGTACTAATCTATTTGTATATCGCTGCCTGTAAGTCAAAGACGTTTCCCACCTCTTCTTTGGCCAGTTGGCTTTCTTGTGACCACGCAAGTGGCCTTTCCTTCACCCGTCCCAGACATTGGTTGTCATTTTTTGATTTTTGTGCGTGGGCCAAGCTGGGTACCTTTTTTCCATCGGAGTGCAAAAAATAGCTGCCAACTATACCAATTAGACAAATAGTCCCATATCGCCCTTTTACATCGCAAATCATCAATTTATATACACCGTAGTTGTACGAGAAAATAAGCCACCTCAGAAATAAGAAAAGAGGATGAGATGTGTGTCTCGGTCTCATATCCAAAAAGAAGGCGAAATAAAAGATCTCAATGATGAAAAGGAGGCTAGATCATGGCGAACGTAGTTGGCTTTAAGGATGATGCGCTAAATCGGCTTCTTCAGAGAAGTGAAGAGCGACACGAAAATGCTTGGCTTCCTTCCTTACCCGGAGAGGAACGGCAAGAGGCAAGCGACGACGTGCAAGGCCAAAATGCTTGGCTTCCTTTCCCGGAGAGGAACGATAAGAGGCAAGCCACGACGGCCAGGGGGGAGGGCAGAGAGGCAGACACAAAACAATAGGCAGCGGGGTCGCAGCCATCGCAACAAGCGCGGGGTCACAGCCATCGCTGGGCTTCCAGCTCGCCCCTCAACACGCGCTTTCAAGCGAGGCATCCACATGCTGGCTGGAACACACACCGACATACGGCCAAAAGTTGTTTATCTCAATTTTTTAATCCTTTCCTGTTAATTAAGAAAAGGAGGACATGCATGATACATATTTTAGGGTTTTTAACACAGTATAATTGAAGTCCATCACAAACACGAGCATATACTCATTCCTATAAACGCACACATGCACACCCTACCCCTATTAGAACCTTTAGTGGGACGAACATTTCCTCCCACTGAACGAACTTTCGTGAAAGTCTGAAATAAATTTAAAATAATGCAAACACCTATGTCAAGTCTACGACTTGAATCATGATGGTTTAGGGATACCACTATCCTCCTAACTGTCCAATCACAGAGCCAAAGTTGTTTATCTCAATTTTTTTGTTCAAACACACGATTTAGTTTTTATTACTTATTTAAATTTCATTACTTTTAATGATATTTATATTGTCATGATGCTACAAATAAATCAAAGTTTTTCTATACAAGATGTTGTCAATCAGATCAATTTACTTCGAATCCTGCCCATGTTCCAAACTCCGTGTCATGATCTTCAATTGATGCATCTTTCTTCATAAGCGTCCGTTGTCTTGTGACATGGTTCCTTGACCCGGCCAACCTTTGTTCATAGGAACTAGAATTCTTCTCCCGGACATTGCCATTGGCATTAATATTCCTGACTAAATTTGCATTAATTTTATTTTTCGTTGAAATGCACAATGTATTTTTTAAATTTTTTTATTACTTTCGATGTTCTTTATATTGCAATGAAGTTATGTATACATCAAAAGTTTTTCCATAAGAAAACATTGACAATCATATCAATTTAATCTGAATCATACCCCATGTCTTAAACTCCATGTAGTGAACTCATGATGCTCAAATGATGCATATGTTTTTTGACATAAGAACCATTATCCCGTGACATCGTTCCTTGACCCCGCCAATCGTGGTCCATATGAACAAAACGTTTTTCCCGTTGCAACGCACGGGCATTTGTGCTAGTTGTTGTTTCTAAAGTAACTATTCACACTGATCATGCTGCTATCAAATACCTTATAGAAAAGAAAGATGCTAAACCTAGACTTATTAGATGGGTTCTCTTGCTGCAAGAATTTAACTTGCATATTATTGATAGAAAAGGAGATTAGAACCCCGTTGCAGACAACTTGTCTAGGTTAGAAAATATACTTGATGACACACAATCTATTGATGATAGCTTTCCTGATGAACAACTAGCTGTCATAAATACTTCTCGTACTGCTCCATGGTATGCTGATTATGCTAATTATATTGTTGCTAAGTTTATACCTCCTAGCTTCACATACCAGCAAAAGAAAAAGTTCTTCTAATATTTTGAGACATTACTTCTGGGATGACCCACATCTTTATAAAGAAGGAGTAGATAGTATTATTAGACGTTGTGTACCTGAGCATGAACATGAATAGATCCTACGCAAGTGCCACTCGGAAGCTTATGGAGGACACCATGCGGGAGATAGAACTGCACATAAGGTATTGCAATCCGGTTTTTATTGGCCTACTCTTCTCAAGGATGCCCGTAAGTTTGTTTTATCTTATGATGAATGTCAAATAATCGGTAATATTAGTAGACGTCAAGAAATGCCTATGAATTATTCACTTGTTATTGAACCATTGATGTTTGGGGCTTTGATTATATGGGACCTTTTCCTGCCTCTAATGGGTACACACATATTTTAGTTGTTGTTGACTACGTTACTAAGTGGGTAGAAGCTATTCCAACTAGTAGCGCTGATCATAACACCTCTATTAAGATGCTTAAAGAAGTTATATTTCCTAGGTTTGGAGTCCCTAGATATCTAATAACTGATGATGGTTCACACTTTATTCATGGTGCTTTCCGTAAAATGCTTGCCAAGTATGATGTAAACCATAGAATTGCATCCCCTTATCACCCACAGACTAGTGGTCAAGTGGAACTAAGTAATAGGGAGTTGAAATTAATCTTGCAAAAGACAGTTAATAGGTCTAGGAACAATTGGTCCAAGAAACTTGATGATGCATTATGGGCCTATAGAACTGCATACAAAAATCCTATGGGTATGTCTCCATATAAGATGGTATATGGAAAAGCATGTCACTTACCTCTTGAGCTAGAACATAAGGCATATTGGGCTATTAAAGAGATCAACTATGATTTCAAACTTGCCGGTGAGAAGAGGCTATTTGACATTAGCTGTCTCGGTGAATGGAGAACCCAGGCCTATAAGAATGCCAAACTGTTTAAAGAAAAAGTTAAAATATGGCATGACAAAAGGATACAAAAGCGTGAGTTTAATGTAGGGGATTATGTCTTGCTATACAACTCTCGTTTAAGTTTTTTTGCAAGAAAACTTCTCTCCAAGTGGGAAGGACCTTACGTTATCGAGGAGGTCTATCGTTCCGGTGCCATAAAAATCAACAACTTCGAAGGCACAAATCCGAAGGTGGTGAATGGTCAAAGAATCAAACATTATATCTTAGGTAATCCTATAAATGTTGAAACTAATGTTATTGAAACCGTAACCCCGGAGGAATACATAAGGGACACTTTCCAGAACGATTCAGCCTCCGAAAAGGAAGAAGTATGTGATACGGTAAGTAAATCGACTCCGAAACAGTTTTAAAGGCAATTTTTCTCTGTTTTGGAATATTTAGAAAAATAGAAAAATAAGAAGCAGTCCGGAGGGGACACGAGGCCTCCACGAGGGTGGAGGGCGCGCCCCCCTTCCCAGGGCGCGCCCCTGCCTCGTGGGCATCCCGTGTGTCCCCCGGACTCCGTTTTCTTGTGGGTTACTCCTTTTGGTCGGTAAAAAATCATTATATATATACTCCCGAAGGTTTTGACCTCTGTATCACGCAAAAATCCTCTATTCTTGTTTCGAGCTGTTTCTGTCGCAGATAAAAGCAATGTCGTCCCAAGATTCGGAGGGAGAAAGCTATGTGGCTGATTCCCTTGCTGTCCCTAAGATCTATGGTGACTTGGAGCGTTATGGTTGGACCATGGAGGAAGAAGAGGACCATGATCCCAAGGGGAAGGATTGGACCAGCTCAGATGAAGACGAAGTCCCACTACCTCAACCGGGAGACATGCAAGTGGAGTTCAAAAAGTCAAGGCTCCTCGAGAGAGTAAAGAAACTTAAGATCGAATTTATCTCTTTTTACCTCTTGCAGGAAAGCAAGCAGGCACTATGCAAGAAGATATTAAACCTTAAGCAAGAAATCAATGATCTAAAGGAGCAAAATTCCGCCCTTAAGCGTAAACTGAAGAAGAAGTCATCATCATCACCACCGAAGAGGGAGACATAATCATATGGGTATGGGCACTCCCCTTGGCAACTGCCAAGCTTGGGGGAGTGACCCTAGTATCGTATCACCATCACTCCTATCTTTACCGTTTTACTTAGTTCGATCCTTTTGGTAGTATCTTGATCTATTAGAATAAAGTTGACATGATCTAGTTGTGAGCTTTTGCCTTGTGAGCTTTACCCTTTGTAATCTAGTCCGTGGGTTATATAATAAAGATTAGTGTTGAGTCAAGGGCTTGATTTCCTCACTTGGGTCATGACAAAAAGAAAGAAAACATAAAAGAGTATCAAATAGATCATATTAATCTTATGGGAAGTAATGACTTCACATATAAGAGTATGACAAAGAAAAGTTGTTGGGAGTTGACAAACATAGTTTTGGTCATCGTTGCAATTAATAGGAAGCAATAAAAGAAGAGAGGCTTCACATACAAATATACTATCTTGGACATCTTTTATGATTGTGAGCACTCATTAAAGTATGACATGCTAAAGGAGTTGATGTTGGACAAGGAAGACAACATAATGGGTTATGTCTTCTTATATTCGAAATAAAGTATATTGTCATGGATCATCCAACATGTTGAGCTTGCCTTTCCCCCTCATGCTAGCCAAAACTCCTCGCACTAAGTAGAGATACTAATTGTGCTTCCATATATCCTTAAACCCAGTTTCGCCATGAGAGCCCACCATACCTACCTATGGATTGAGAAAGATCCTTCCAAGTAAGTTGTCATGTTGCAAACCCGCTAAAATATGTATGATTTATTAGTGTGGGAGAAATTAGCTTTATATTACCTTGTGATATGGAAGTGATAAAAGCGACGGACTGCATAATAAAGGCCCTTATCACAAGTGGCAATATAAAGAGAAGTTCTTCTATGCTAAGACTTTGTGCATCCAACCATAAAAACACATGACAACCTCTGCTTCCCTCTGCGAAGGGCCTATCTATTATTCATGTCTTATAAGTGTCAAGGTGAAATCCACCTTTCTTTTTTACATTTTATCGTTTGGCAAGCACATTGTGTTGGAAAGATCCTGACATATATACCCACTTGGATGTAAGTTTTCATGATCTATTACTTTTGACATTACCCTTGAGGTAAAAGGTTGGGAGGCAAGACCATAAGCCCCTATCTTTCTCTGTGTCTGATTAAAACTCCATAAACATAATTATTGCGTGAGTGTGAGCAATTGTGAAAGATTATATGATAGTTGAGTATGTAGGCTTGCTGAAAAGCTCTTATATTGACTCTTTTCGATATTACGATAAATTGCAATTGCTTCAATGACCGAGATCAAAGTTTGTTAGTTTCCAATGAAGTTTATGATTCATACTTGATATTGTGGATGAATTGTTACTTTAGCATAAGAATCATATGACTATATTTATATAAGTTCCTATTATAAGAATGATCATGATGCCCCCATGTCCGTATTTTGTTTTTATCGACACCTCTATCTCTAAACATGTGGACATATTTTTCGATATCGGCTTTCGCTTGAGGACAAGCGAGGCCTAAGCTTGGGGGAGTTGATACGTCCATTTTGCATCATGCTTATATATTGATATTTATTGCATTATGGGCCGTTCTTACATGTTTTGTCACAATACTTATGCCTTTTCTCTCTTATTTTACAAGGTTTACATGAAAAGGGAGAATGCCGACAGCTGGAATTATGGGCTGAAAAGGGAGCAAATTCTAGAAACCTATTCTACACAACTCCAAAAGCCCCGAAACTCCACAGAACGTCGTTTCAGAAAATATAAAAAATATCTGGCGAAAGAAGTCCATGAGGCGAGGGGGCCACCGGCTGACCACGAGGGTGGGGGCGCGCCCCCTTCCCAGGGCGCGCCCCCCTGCCTCGTGGGCCAGCCGGAAGGCCCCCGTTGCCCATCTTCTCATATATGAGGTGTTTCGGCCTGGAAAAAAATCATAATGAGGCTTTCGGGACCAGACGCCGCCGTCTCGAGGCGGAACCGAGGCGGAAACCAATTTAAGGCTCCGGCATCACTGTTATGCCGGGGATACTTCCCTCCGGGAGGGGGAAATTGTCACCGCCGTCATCACCAACAACTCTCCCATCTTGGGGAGGGCTATCTTCATCAACATCTTCACCAGCACCATCTCCTCTCAAACCCTAGTTCATCTCTTGTATCCAATCTTTGTACCCAAACCTCAGATTGGTACCTGTGGGTTGCTAGTAGTGTTGATTACTCCTTGTAGTTGATGCTAGTTGGTTTATTTGGTGGAAGATTATATGTTTAGATCCATTATGCATATTAATACCCCTCTGATCATGAACAATATTATGTCTTGTGAGTAGTTACTTTTGTTCCTGAGGACATGGGAGAAGTCTTGCTATTAGTAGTCATGTGAATTTGGTCTTCGTTCGATATTTTGATGAGATGTATGTTGTCTTTCCTCTAGTGGTCATGTGAACATCGACTACATGACACTTCACCATTATTTGGGCCTAGAGGAAGGCATTAGGGAGTAATAAGTAGATGATGGGTTGCTAGAGTGACAAAAGCTTATCTTTTGCTACAATAATTCCCATGTGTCCTCGGGAGCACTTTCCTTTATATAAGAGTTTGCCCAGGCTTGTCCTTTGCTACAAAAAGGATTGGGCCACCTTGCTGCACCTTATTTACTTTTACCTTTTGTCACTTGCTAAAACTTAGCTTATCACAAAACTATCTGTTACCTATTATTTCAGTGCTTGCAGAAAATACCTTACTGAAAACTGCCTATCATTTCCTTCTGCTCCTCGTTGGGTTCGACACTCTTACTTATCCAAAGGACTACGATAGATCCCCTACACTTGTGGGTCATCAAGGTACCAAAGTAATCCAGGAGTGGATCACTGGACAGCGGTCAAGAACATCCTGAAGTACCTGAAAAGGACAAAGGATATGTTTCTCGTTTATGGAGGTGACAAAGAGCTCGTCGTAAACGGTTACGTTGATTCAAGCTTTGACACTGATCCGGATGATTCTAAGTCACAAACCAGATATGTATTTTTATTGAACGGTGGAGCTGTCAGTTGGTGCAGTTCCAAGCAGAGAGTCGTGGCGGGATCTACGTGTGAAGCGGAGTACATCGCTGCTTCGGAAGCAGCAAATAAAGGAGTCTGGATGAAGGAGTTCATATCCGATCTAGGTGTAATATCTAGTGCATCGGGTCAAATGAAAATATTTTGTGACAACACTGGAGCAATAGCCTTGGCGAAGGAATCCAGATTTCACAAGAGAACCAAGCACATCAAAAGACGCTTCAATTCCATCCGCGATCAAGTCAAGGAGGGAGACATAGAAATTTGCAAGATACATACGGATCTGAATGTCGCAGACCCGTTGACTAAGCCTCTTCCACGAGCAAAACATGGTCAGCACCAAGACTCCATGGGTGTTAGAATCATTACTATGTAATCTGGATTATTGACTCTAGTTCAAGTGGGAGAATGAAGGAAATATGCCCTAGAGGCAATAATAAAGTTGTTATTTGTATTTCCTTATATAATGATAAATGTTTATTATTCATGCTAGAATTGTATTAACCGGAAACTTAGTACATGTGTGAATACATAGACAAAAACAGATTGTCCCTAGTATGCATCTACTAGACTAGCTCATTGATCAAAGGTGGTTATGTTTCCTAGCTATAGACATGAGTTGTCATTTGATCAATGGGATCACATCATTAGGAGAATGATGTGATGGACAAGACCCATTCATTAGCTTAGCAACTTGATTGTTTAGTTTTACTGCTATTGCTTTCTTCATGACTTATACATGTTCCTATGACTATGAGATTATGCAACTCCCGAATACCGGAGGAACACCTTGTGTGCTATCAAACGTCACAACGTAACTGGGTGATTATAAAGGTGCTCTACAGGTGTCTCCGAAGGTGTTTGTGGTGTTGGCATAGATCAAGAATATGATTTGTCACTCCGAGTGTCGGAGAGGTATCTCTGGGCCCTCTCGGTAATACACATCATAATAAGCCTTGCAAGCAATTGACTAATGAGTTAGTCACGAGATGATGTATTACGAAACGAGTAAAGAGACTTACCGGTAACGAGATTACCTAGGTATGGTGATACCGACGATTGAATCTCGGGCAAGTAACATACCGATGAGAAAGAGAACAACGTATGTTGTTATGCGGTTTGACCGATAAAGATCTTTGTAGAATATGTAGGAACCAATATGAGCATCCAGGTTCCGCTTTTGGTTATTGACCGGAGATGAGTCTCGGTCATGTCTACATAGTTCTCGAACCCGTAGGGTCTGCACGCTTAACGTTTGATGACGATCGGTATTATGAGTTTATGTGTTTTGATGTACCGAAGGTAGTTCAGAGTCCCAAATATGATCACGAGCATGGAGAGGAGTCTCGGAATGTCAGAGACATAAAGATCGATATATTGGAGGCCTATATATGGACATCGGAATGGTTCTGGATGAGTTCGGGCATTTACCGGAGTACCGGGGGGCTACCGGAACCCCCCGGGGAGTTGATGGGCCTTAATGGTCCATAGTGGAAAGGAGGAGGAGGCGGCCAAGGTGGGGCATTATACGTCTCCAACGTATCTATAATTTCTGATTGTTCCATGCTATTATTTATGAAGTCTTAGATGTTTAATGGGCATTATCATTCACTTTTATATCATTTTTGGGACTAACCTACTAACCCAAAGGCCGAGTCCACATTGCTGTTTTTTTGCCTATTTCAGGGTTTTGCAGAAAAGGAATATCAAACGGAGTCCAAACGGAATGAAACCTTCGCAGGAGATATTTTTGGAGGAAATCACGCGAGATAAACTTCGGGGCCAAGCCAGAGGACAGGGGGCCCACCCTCGAGGGTGGGGGCGCGCCCCCCTTCCCAGGGCGTGCCCCCCTGCCTCGAGGGCAGGCCTGGTGGCCCCTGGTGCCCCTCTTCCTCCTATATATGCCTACGTACCCCTAGAAACTCCATACGCAGAGAGAAAACCCTAATTCCACCGCCGTAGCTGCTGTTCCCGTGGAGATCCCATCTTGGAGCCTGTTCCGGGAGGGGGATCCATCACAGAGGCCTTCATCATCATCATCATCGCCCTCACCATGAGTCGTGAGTAGTTTACCACAGACATTTGGGTCCATAGCTAGTATCTAGATGGCTTCTTCTCTCTCTCTCTCTCTGGATCTCAATACAAAGTTCTCCTTGGTCTTCGAGGAGATCTATTCGATGTAATCTCTTTCTGAAGTGTGTTTGTCGAGATCCGATGAATTGTGAGTTTATGATCAAGGTTATCTATGAAATATTTTTGGTTCTTCTCTGAACTTTTTATGTGTGCTCATAATATCCTTGCAAGTCTCTTCGAATTATTGGTTTTGTTTGGCCTACTAGATCTATAGTTCTTGCAATGGGAAAAGTGCTTGGCTTTGGGTTCAATCTTGCGGTGTCCTTTCCCGGTGACAGTAGGGGCAACAAGGCATGTATTGTATTGTTGCCATCGAGGATAAAAAGATGGGGTTTTCATCATATTGCTTGAGTTTATCCCTCTACATCATGTCATCTTGCTTAAGGCGTTACTCTGTTCGTATGAACTCAATACACTAGATGCATGCTGGATAGCGGTCGATGTGTGGAGTAATAGTAGTAGATGCAGGCAGGAGTCGGTCTACTTGTCTCGGACGTGATGCCTATATACAATGATCACGCCTAGATAGTCTCATAACTATTCGCTTTTCTATCAATTGCTCGATGGTAATTTGTTTGCCCGCCGTAGAATATCGCTATCATGATAGAAGCCACTAGAGAAAACTATGGCCCCCGGGTCTATTCTCAACATATCAATCTACATCTACTTTACTTTTCTTGCTTTTATTTGCTGTTTTATTAAACCAAAAATACCAAAAATATAAACTATCATCTCTATCAGATCTCACTATCGTAAGTGACCATAAAGGGATTGACAACCCTTTATCGCGTTGGCTGTGAAGTTCTTATTTGTTTGTGCAGGTGCGAGGGACTGGCTCGTGGTCTCCTACTGGATTGATACCTTGGTTCTCAAAAACTGAGGGAAATACTTACTCTACTGTGCTGCATCTCCCTTTCCTCTTCGAGGGAATACAACGCAAGCTCAAGAGGTAGCAAGAAGAATTTTTGGCGCCGTTGCCGAGGAGGCTTACGCAAAAGTCATATACCAAGTACCTATCACAAACCCTTATCCTTCGCATTACATTTATTTGCCTCTCGTTTTCCCCTCCCCCACTTCACATTTGCCGTTTTATTTGCCCTTCTTTCGCCGTGTGTTTCTCGTTCGCTTGCTTCTTGTCTGCTTGTGTGTGTTGGATTGCTTGCTTGTCACTATGGCTCAGAACAATACCAAATTGTGTGACTTCTCCAATACCAACAACAATGATTTTATTAGCACTCCGATTGCTCCTATTACCGATGCTGAATCTTGTGAGATCAATGCTGCTTTGTTGAATCTTGTCATGAAAGATCAATTCTCTGGCCTTCCTAGTGAAGATGTCGCTACCCATCTAAACAACTTTGTAGATTTGTGTGATATGCAAAAGAAAAGGGATACAGATAACAATATTGTGTATTTAAGTTATTTCCATTTTCACTTAGAGATCATGCTAAAACTTGGTTCTCCTCTTTGCCTAGAAATAGTATTGATTCGTGGAATAAGTGCAAAGATGCTTTTATCTCTAAGTATTTCCCTCCTGCTAAGATCATCTCTCTTAGAAACAATATTATGAATTTTAAGCAACTAGATCATGAGCATGTTGCACAAGCTTGGGAGAGAATGAAATTAATGATACGGAATTGCCCTACGCATGGTTTGGATCTATGGATTATTATTCAGAACTTTTATGCTGGCTTGAATTTTGCTTCTAGAAATCTTTTAGATTCGGCCGCCGGAGGCACTTTCATGGAAACTACCTTAGGAGAAGCTACCAAACTCCTAGATAACATTATGCTTAATTATTCTCAATGGCACACCGAAAGATCTACTAGTAAAAAGGTGCATGCTATCGAAGAAATTAGTGTTTTGAGTGAGAAGATGGATGAACTTATGAAATTGTTTGCTGCTAAGAGTGCTTCTTCTGATCCTAATGACATGCCTTTGTCCACTTTGATTGAGAATAACAATGAATCTTTGGATGTGAATTTTGTTGGTAGGAATAATTTTGGTAACAATGCTTATAGAGGTAATTTTAATCCTTGGCCTTTTCCTAGTAATTCCTCTAATAATTTAGGTAATTCCTACATCAACTCTTATGGAAAGATGCTTTCTGAATTTGAAACGAGTGTCAAGGAGTTTATGATCTCGCAAAAGAATTTCAATGCTGTGCTTGAAGAGAAATTGCTTAAAGTTGATGAATTGGCTAGAAGTGTGGATAGAATTACTCTTGATGTTGATGCTTTGAAACTTAGATCTATTGCACCTAAGCATGATATCAATGAGTCTCTCAAATCCATGAGAATTTCCATTGATGAATGCAAAGAATGAACCGCTAGAATGCGTGCTAAAAGAGAAGATTATATTAAATCTTGCTCTTTGGGTTACCGTGAAAATAAAGATAAAGATCTGAAAGTTATTGATGTGTCTCCTATTAGATCCTTGTTTTCTAGTATTAATCTTGATGAGAATAGGATTGGGGATGATTCTGCTTTAAGGTGTCCCAATGATTCGGAGTTTTTAGATCTTGATGCTATAATTGCTAAAAGTGGGATTGAAGAGATTAAAACTTTGCATAGTGATGAACCCACTACTTTTGATTTCAAGGGATTCAATTATGATAATTACTATTTGATCGATTGTATTTCCTTGATGCAATCTGTGCTAAATTCTCCGCATGCTTATAGTCAAAATAAAGCTTTCACTAAACATATAGTTGATGCTTTGATGCAATGTTATGAAGAAAAACTTGAGTTGGAAGTTTCTATACCTAGAAAGCTTTATGATGAATGGGAACCTACTATAAAAATAAAAATAAAAGATCACAAATGCTATGCTTTGTGTGATTTTGGTGCAAGTGTCTCCACCATCCCAAAAACTTTGTGTGATTTGCTAGGGTTTCATGAGCTTGACGATTGTTCTTTAAATTTGCATCTTGCGGATTCCGCTATTAAGAAACCTATGGGAAGAATTAATGATGTTCTTATTGTTGCCAATAGGAATTATGTGCCCGTAGATTTCATTGTTCTTGATATAGATTGCAATCCTTCATGTCCTATTATTCTTGGTAAGCCTTTCCTTAGAACGATTGGTGCAATTATCGATATGAAGGAAGGAAATATTAGATTCCAATTTCCGTTAAGGAAAGGAATGGAACACTTTCCTAGAAAGAAAATCAAATTACCATATGAATCTATCATGAGAGCCACTTATGGATTGCCTTCAAAAGATGGCAATACCTAGATCTATCTTGTATCATGCCTAGCTAGGGGTGTAAAACGATAGCGCTTGTTGGGAGGCAACCCAATTTTATGTTTTTTGCTTTTTTTGCTGTTAGGGAATAAATATTGCATCTAGCCTCTGATTAGATGTGTTTTCATGTTTTGTTTAGTGTTTGTACCAAGTAGAACCTTTGGAAGACTTGTGTGAAGTTTATTTGATCTTGCTGTGAAAAAACAGAATCGTTAGCGCTAGCTAAAGTAGTCTCCCGATTTTACTGGAGCGTGATTTTTAGTTGATTCTTATTACTGCCGATTAGTAGCCAAATTTCTCAAATTTACCAATTTAGTTTGATTTTTTTGGAGTTCCAGAAGTAGGCGAACCCAGCAGATTACTACAGACTGTTCTGTTTTTGACAGATTCTGTTTTTCGTGTGTTGTTTGCTTATTCCGCTGCATCTATGAGTAATATTGGAGGATATGAACCATAGAGAAATTGGAGTACAGTAGGTTTAACACCAATATAAACAATGAATGAATTCCTTGCTGTACCTTTGAGTGGTGGTTTGCTTTCTCTTACTAACGGAGCTGACGAGAATTTTTGTCTAAGTTTTGTGTTGTGAAGTTTTCAAGTTTTGAGTATTGCTTTGATGGACTATGGAACAAGGAGTAGCAAAGGCCTAAGCTTGGGCATGCCCATGGAACCCCAAGTAAATTCAAGATAATCAAAAGCCTAAACTTGGGGATGCCCCGGGAAGGCATCCCCTCTTTCGTCTTCATCCATCGGTAACTATACTTGGAGCTATATTTTTATTCACAACATGCCATGTGTTTTGCTTCGAGTGTCTTGTATAATTTGAGTCTTTGCTTGTTAGTTTTCCACAATCATCGTTTCTGGACACACCTATTTGAGAGAGTTAAATATGCCCTAGAAACTGTTAGAACACTCTATATGCTTCACTTATATCTTTTGAGTTGAATAGCTTTTGCTCTAGTGCTTCACTTATATCTTTTAGAGCACGGTGGTGGTAATATTTTGTAGAAATTGTTGAACTGTCATGCTTCACTTAGATATATTTGAGAGTCTATTAAAACATCATGTTAAAGTGTTTAGGCTAAAGAAACTAGTCTTCACATGATAAACATCCAATGTCAATGTAGTAAAAAAATTCACATCAAGTGCATTGAGTAGAAAGAGATGTTGGATGCTTGATAAATGTTTTGAGACATGAGGATAGTGATATTAGAGTCATGCTAGTGGAGTAATTATGAAATTGAGAAATACTTGTGTTAAGGTTAATGATTCCCGTAGAATGCACGTATGGTGAACCGTTGTGTGACTAAGTTAAAGAATGAGGTATTTGTAGAGTGTCAACCTTTGTGTGGAGGTCGGGGCCGCACGATGGTTAACTCCTACCAACCTCCCCCCTAGGGGCATGCGTTGATTGCTTTGTTTTGACGACTCATAGATTTTTGCAATAAGTATATGAGTTCTTATGACTAATGTTGAGTCCATGGATTATACGCACTCTCACCCTTCCACCATTGCTGACCTCTCTTGTACCGCGCAACTTTCGCCGGTGCCATAAACCCACTGTATATCCTTCCTCAAAACAGCCACCATATTGTTCCTCAAAACAGCCACCATACCTACCTATCATGGCATTTCCATAGCCATTCCGAGATATATTGCCATGCAACTTTCCACCGTTCCGTTTATATGACACACATCATATTGTCATATTGCCATTGCATGATCATGTAGTTGACATCGTATTTGTGGCAAGGCCACCATGCATAATTTTTTATACATGTCACTCTTGTTTCATTGCACATACCGATATACTGCTGGAGGCATTCATATAGAGTCATACTTTGTTGTTGTAGTATTGAGTTGTAATCTTGTGTTGTAATGAAAGTGTGATGATCATCATTTATAGAGCATTGTCCCATGGGAGGAAAGGCTGAATCTATAAAGCCCCTCCGCAAAAAAAAGAAAGGACAACGAAAAAAAGAAAGGCCCAAAAAAAGGGACAATTGCTACTATCTTTTTCCACACTTGTGCTTCAAAGTAGCACCATGTTCTTCATTGTAGAGAGTCTCATGCTTAGTCACTTTCATATACTAGTGGGAATTTTAATTATATAACTTGGCTTGTATATTCCAACGATGGGCTTCGTCAAATGCCCTAGGTCTTCGTGAGCAAGCAAGTTGGATGCACACCCACTAGTTTCTTTTGTTGAGCTTTCATTCATATTTAGCTCTAGTGCATCCGTTGCATGGCAATCCCTACTCACTCACATTGATATCTATTGATGGGCATCTCCATAGCCCGTTGATACGCCTAGTCGATGTTAGACTATCTCCCTCTTTTTGTCTTCTCCACAACCACCTCTATTCCACCCATAGTGCTATGTCCATGGCTCACGCTTATGTATTGCGTGAAAGTTGAAAGGTTTGAAAAGATAGAGCATGAAAACAAATGCTTGGCTGAAATCGGGGTTGTGCATGATATGAATATTTTGTGTGATAGCAAGGGAGCATAGCCAACACTATATGATTTTGTAGGGATAACTTTCTTTAGCCATAGTATTTTGAGAAGATGTGATTGCTTTGTTAGTATTGCTTGAAGTATTGTTATTTCTTATGTCAATATAGACTTTTATCTTGAATTCTACAGATCTGAACATTCATGCCACAATTAAGAGAATTACATTGAAAAACTATATTGGTTAGCATTCCACATCAAAAATTCTTTCTTTATCATTTACCTACTCTAGCACGAGCAGGAATTAAGCATGGGGATGCTTGATACGTCACCAACGTATCTATAATTTTTGATTGTTGCATGCTATTATTTATGAAGTCTTAGATGTTTAATGGGCTTTATCATTCACTTTTATATCATTTTTGGGACTAACCTACTAACCCAAAGGCCCAGTCTAGATTGCTGTTTTTTTGCCTATTTCAGGGTTTTGCAGAAAAGGAATATCAAACGGAGTCCAAACGGAATGAAACCTTCGCAGGAGATATTTTTGGCGAAAATCACGCGAGATAAACTTCGGGGCCAAGCCAGAGGACAGGGGGCCCACCCTCGAGGGTGGGGGGCGCGCCCCCCTGCCTCGAGGGCAGGCCCGGTGGCCCCTGGTGCCCCTCTTCCTCCTATATATGCCTACGTACCCTAGAAACTCCATACGCAGAGAGAAAACCCTAATTCCACCGCCGTAGCTGCTGTTCCCGTGGAGATCCCATCTTGGAGCCTGTTCCGGGAGGGGAATCCATCACGGAGGCCTTCATCATCATCATCGCCCTCACCATGGGTTGTGAGTAGTTTACCACAGACTTTCGGGTCCATAGCTAGTATCTAGATGGCTTCTTCTCTCTCTCCGGATCTCAATACAAACTTCTCCTTGGTCTTCGAGGAGATCTATTCGATGTAATCTCTTTTTGCGGTGTGTTTGTTGAGATCCGATGAATTGTGAGTTTATAATCAAGGTTATCTATGAAAGATATTTGGTTCTTCTCTGAACTTTTTATGTGTGCTCATAATATCCTTGCAAGTCTCTTCGAGTTATTGGTTTGGTTTGGCCTACTAGATCTATAGTTCTTGCAATGGGAGAAGTGCTTGGCTTTGGGTTCAATCTTACGGTGTCCTTTCCCAGTGACAGTAGGGGCAGCAAGGCACGTATTGTATTGTTGCCATCGAGGATAAAAAGATGGGGTTTTCATCATATTGCTTGAGTTTATCCCTCTACATCATGTCATCTTGCTTAAGGCGTTACTCTATTCGTATGAACTCAATACACTAGATGCATGCTGGATAGCGGTCGATGTGTGGAGTGATAGTAGTAGATGCAGGGAGGAGTCAGTCTACTTGTCTCGGACGTGATGCCTATATACAATGATCATGCCTAGATAGTCTCATAGTTATTCGCTTTTCTATCAATTGCTCGATAATAATTTGTTTACCCGCCGTAGAATATCCCTATCATGAGAGAAGCCACTAGAGAAAACTATGGCCCCCGGGTCTATTCTCAACATATCAATCTACATCTGCTTTACTTTTCTTGATTTTATTTGCTGTTTTATTAAACCAAAAATACCAAAAATATAAACTATCATCTCTATCAGTTCTCACTATCGTAAGTGACCGTAAAGGGATTGACAACCCCTTATCGCGTTGGCTGCGAAGTTCTTTGTCGGCGTACTAAAGTAGGGGTACCTTAGTATCCCGACTTGTGCACGGACAGTAGCAGCGTCCCGTGGCAGGGCTTGCCACGCGCCCGCCAAAGCCCACTATGATTCCTCCGGTGCCGTTCAAGAACAAAGTATTCAAGTTAAAGAAACAAGACCCCGGCAAGAGGAGCTTGCCGGGAAGGCCGCTCCAGGCTCAAAACCATCCCTTTAGCACAAGACCCTGGCAAGAGGAGCTTGCCAGGAAGGCCAAAACATGGCATTTCAGGAGACTTGTCGTAGCGCTTCGCGCGCCCCGGCAAGGCACGGAGGGCGACAAGCTTCCGGGCGCGGCAAGGTAGCGACCGTGGCAAGGCGCTTGCCGCGGCAAGCTTTCACTGTGTGCCTGTGCTCCAGCTCATCTAGCCACGCGTCGCCCTGGGGCCCTTCCAGGGGCACGTGGCGGATGGCTGTGCAGCCTGGGGTACACGGTGGCAAGCCGCGATGACGAGGCCACCATCGTGGCGAACGGAGACGCCCGGACGGACGCTTTTTGCACTATTTGGGGCGACGGCGACGGGCATTCAATGCCCTTGTCCCCCACCGTCAGGGTTAGGTACAAAACACTATACATACACTGTTACAACTACAACCATTTTTACGTTTCTACCCTCACCTACGTTGCCACCTATCGGTGACCCCTTGACCTATAAAAGGAGGCCCATGCACAACGTAGGGGAGGTTCCGACTCTCGATCACTCTCTCACTCGGTGTAGCTAGCAACCTCTACTGTAGCTCTTCTTGCTCCCGAGCCAAGAACACAATACAAACCAAGGCAGGAGTAGGGTTTTACGCATCCGTGCGGCCCGAACCTGGGTAAACTGCCCGCGTGCTCGCCTCGATCTGCTCTTCGTGCACCCTCCGCTCCCTTGCCGTACCGAAAAGGGCCTCCGGTCCCATAGGTGTTCGTGGGCGACCAGTTTCCCCGACATCTTTGGCGCGCCAGGTAGGGGGCGTCGAGGTTGTGCGAACCTGATCCGGTGTTCACGCGGGCGCAACCTTCAGCAACTTCATCAACTTCGTTAGCTTCATCGACATGCCGCCGAAGAAGAAAGCTTCGGAGGTAGGAGGCCCGTCTGCGTCGATCCCGCCGCCACCAGAACCAACGGTTGGTGGGGTAGACGCTGGCGGAAGGGCGGACGCCGGCGAGGAAAATCACGGCACCGCCAAGTCCAAGGACAAGACGGACGACCGAGCGCACTCCAAGACCTCGGTGTCCGTACACGCACCGCGCCCCTCTCAGGAGGTGCCGGAACGGCAGCGGCGTGGTACGCAAGGTACCATACGCTTGCTGGGACAAGGCCAAGCTGGCGGGTCACGGGACGCTCAAGGCCAACGCGCCGGCACGAGCAAGGCGCGGTCGCCGGGGCGAGAGCCTGCTCCTTCTAACGCAGTTAGAAGTCCGAGCATATCTCGCTCCTCGCACCGCTCGCCACCGCTCCCCTCCACTCCAGCAGAAGCTCTAGCTAGAGCTCAGCTACTCCTCGATTTCCCTCCGGCGGCAGACAAGGCCGAAGACTGGAGGGCCACCATCCAAAGTGTCATCGCCTTCGCCAACAACGACACGCCGCAGCAGCCGGCAACGTCGCGGCCGCGGCAAGTCAGCCAGGCGCGGGCTGATGGAGACAAGACCGCCGGGGGTGCAACTACCGTGCACTCCCCGCCCCGAAGGCCGAAATCGCCGACTCGCCGGATCAACATCGACGATGACTCCACGGCGTCGTCGGATCCACGAGCTCGCCGCGATCAACGCCAAGTCCTCGACGACAGGCGACAAGAAGACGCTCGAACTCGCATTGAGCGTCGAAGAGAAGCGCGACGACAGTCTGACCAGCGCGCTAGGATCGTTGTCGACATGCACGCGCCCGAAGAACCGGGCGACTTGCCGTACGAGGCAGGTTGCCCTGTGTTCACCCATGAGTTGCGGCAAGTCCAGTGGCCCAGCATGAAGAACTTCAAGCCCGACGTACCCGAGAAGTACGACGGCAAGACCCATCCCTCGGAGTTCCTCAGCATCTACACCATTGCGGTGCAGGCTGCCGGGGGACGAGACGAGAAGATTCTGGCAAACTACTTCCCGCTCGTGCTCAAGCCAAATGTCAGATCTTGGCTCGTGCACTTGCCGGAGAACTCCAACTCTTCTTGGGCCGACCTATGCCACCAGTTTGTCGGCGCCTTCACGAGCGGCCACAAACCCCATGGCCAGGAAAGTGATCTCCACATACTTGCCCAGAAGGAAGGAGAGTCCCTGCGAAAATACATCTAGAGATTCAGCCGCGTCCAGCACAACATTCCGGACGTCCACCCTGCCGTGGTTATTAGCGCGTTCCATCAGAACGTGCGTAACAGCCGGATGAGGGAGGAAATGGCGATGTGCAAGATACGAGACGTCAGCGAGCTTTATGCCCTGGCGGACAAGTGCGCACGCGCTGAAGAAGGGAGGAGACTCTCTGGAGAGGATGTTGGAGCAGGAGGGACGGACAGTGAGGATGCCGCCCCGGCAAGGAAAAAACCGGCGGCGGAACAATAAGAAGAAGAAGAACAAGGACGTACTGGCCGTCGAGCAGTCCGGCAAGGAGGCAGGCGCCAAGAAAGCTCAGGCTGGTGGCTCCAGCAAGGAAGCTGCCACTGTAGCCGCCGCCGACAAGCAGGATGGCTTCGACAAGCAGTACTAGAAGATCCACCGCACCAAGGGCCACGATCTCCAGAACTGCAAAAGGGTCGAATACCTCGTCGAGCAGCAGAAAGCTGAGTACGAGCGACGCGACAAGGAGAAGGCCAAAGGAGGCGAAGGAGAGTCCGGCAAGAAGCGGCCATTCAATGGCCGGGGAGGACGCCGTGGCAAGGCCAAGCAACGGCAAGGAGATAGAGCTCCCCGCGGCCGCGACAAGGACGAAGACGAAGACGACGATGAAGACATGGATGACGGAGACAACAGCGAGCAGGAGTTCCAGAAGGCCACAGAAGTTCTGTGCGTGGATGGAGGTGCTTCTCTGCATACTTCCCACCGCCAACTCAAACAGTGGGTGCGGGAAGTTAATGCAGCAGAGCCACCCGTCGAGTCGCGCAAGCTCGTGAAGTGGTCCAGCACGCCCATCATCTTCGACATAGAGGATCACCCTGACCGCACAACTGCGGTCGGGTGCTTGCCGATGTTGGTTTCGCCAACCATCCGCAACCTCAAAGTCACCAAGATGCTGGTTGACGGCGGGGCCGGCCTAAACTTGATCTCCTCTGCTGTGGTCCGGAAGCTGCAGATCCCCGACAGCGAGCTCGAGGAAACCGGAACTTTCCAAGGAATTAACCCGGGAAGGAGCAAGCCGAAGGGGAAGATCACACTGCCAGTAACCTTTGGCGGAGAGCTAAACTTCAGGACTGAGAGGATCACCTTCGACGTTGCCGATATCCCATTGCCATACAATGGGATACTTGGCCGTCCGGCGCTTGCCAAGTTCATGGCAGCCTCTCACTACGCCTACAACATGCTCAAGATGCCTGGCCCGATAAGCGTCATCTCTGTCCCCGGCGACAAGAAGGACGCGCTTATCTGCGCCGACAAGATCTACCGGGACGCAGCAGCCGCAGCAGATAGCAAGACACTTGCCGCTGAAGCTCCTGGGGGGAAGAACAAGACCAAGTCCGGCAAGAGCTCTGGGGCCCACTCCGGCAAACGCACCTCTTCGAAGTGCTGCGCTGCCGTCGAGGACGCACCATCGAGCTCCACCGGCAAGTGCAAGAAGGGAATGGCAGCTCCACCTGCAACCAAGAAGGTGTCCGCCAAGGAGGACGGCACTGGTGGTACTTTCACCATCAGTGCCACGCTCGATCCTAAATAGGAAAGCGCGCTCGTTGCTTTCCTGCGGGCGAATGTCGACGTGTTTGCATGGCAACCGTCTGACATCCCCGGCGTTCCCAGGAAAGTAATTGAGCACAAGCTTGCCGTTTGTCATCACGCGACGCCCGTCAAGCAGAAGGTCAGGAAGCAAGCGGTGGATCGCCAAGAGTTTATCGCTGAGGAAATCAAGAAGTTGGAAGCAGCAGGCCTTGTTAGAGGTGTTCTTCATCCCACGTGGCTGGCCAACCCTGTTGTCGTACGCAAAGCAAACGGGAAGTGGAGGCTTTGTATAGACTTCACGGATGTGAATAAAGCTTGTCCCAACGATCCATTTCCCTTGCCGCGTATTGACCAGATCGTTGACTCCACGGCTGGATGTGAGTTGCTTTCGATTCTTGATGCATACTCAGGGTACCACCAGATATTCATGGCTGAAGAAGATGAGGAGAAGACCGCATTCATTACTCCATGTGGCACTTACTGTTTCATATGCATGCCCTTTGGATTGAAGAATGCGGGTTCAACATTTGCAAGGGTAGTCCACACTGCTTTTGAGCCACAGATACACAGGAATGTAGAAGCTTACATGGATGATATAGTGGTCAAGAGCAAGGACAAGGATACCCTGATTCAAGACCTGGATGAAACTTTTGCAAATCTGCGCAAAATACAACTCAAGCTTAACCCCGAGAAGTGCGTGTTCGGAGTCCCCTCCGGCAAGCTTCTCGGGTTCTTTGTGTCCCAGAGGGGGATTGAAGCCAATCCCGACAAGATCAAAGCCATTGAGCAGATCGAAGCTCCGAAGCGAGTCAAGGATGTACGGAGGCTTGCCGGCTGCGTGGCTGCTCTCAGCAGGTTCATTTCTAAGTCTGCAGAACGCGCCCTGCCATTTTT
Source organism: Secale cereale (assembly GCA_902687465.1). Classification (NCBI taxonomy): domain Eukaryota; kingdom Viridiplantae; phylum Streptophyta; class Magnoliopsida; order Poales; family Poaceae; genus Secale; species Secale cereale. The sequence goes on along the minus strand of LR738710.1, from coordinate 701,497,700 downwards.
CAAAATCTTGAAAAAGGCAGGTCCAATGAAATGGACTCCGGAAGCGGAGGCAGCGCTGCAGGACTTGAAAGGGTACCTGTCCTCCACCCCAATACTTGTCGCACCTAGGCCACAAGAGAAGTTGTTGTTGTACTTAGCAGCAACCAATCAAGTGGTTAGTGCTGCGTTGGTAGCGGAAAGGGAGGCAGATGAGGAGCCCACAGCCCCGGCAAGCACATCTAGCGACAAGCAGGGGGCTCCCCCGACAAGCTCAGGCCCCGACAAGGACGAATCTGCGCAGATCCAGGAAGAGGTGCGGAAGAAGATGGTGCAGCACCCAGTTTACTTTGTCAGTTCCCTCTTGCAGGGGGCTAGGTCAAGGTACTCTGGAGTGCAGAAGCTGCTTTTCGGCCTCCTCATGGCCTCGAGAAAGCTGCGCCACTATTTCCAAGCCCATGAGATAACAGTGGTCACTCGATTTCCGCTGAAAAGGATATTGCAAAATCCGGAAGCAACATGCAGGATTGTCGAGTGGGCACTAGAACTATCAAGCTTTGGTCTCAAGTTTGAAAGTACTTCAACTATCTAGAGCAGAGCATTGGCAGAGTTCATAGCAGAATGGACACCAACGCCAGATGAACAAGTTCCAGAGACAAGCATCCCCGTCAAAGAAGCGAGCAAAGAATGGGTAATGTACTTCGATGGGGCCTTCTCGCTGCAAGGCGCCGGTGCTGGTGTGCTACTTGTCGCACCCATCGGAGAACACCTCAAGTACGTTGTCCAAATGCACTTTCCCAAGGAGCAAGCAACAAACAATACTGCAGAGTATGAAGGTTTGTTTGCCGGCCTTAGAATAGCAGCAGAACTTGGGATCAAGAAACTGATTGTGCGGGGAGATTCGCAGTTGGTTGTCTGACAAGTGAACAAGAGCTACCAGAGCCCATTGATGGAAGCTTACGTCGACGAAGTGAGAAAGCTTGAAGAGCACTTTGAAGGCATACAAATGGAGCACGTTCCAAGAGCTGAAAATGACGTCGCAGACGGCCTATCAAAGTGTGCTGCACTAAAGCTACCTGTGGAACCAGGGATCTTCGTGCTCAAGATAACTCAACCATCCGTTACACCATCAGTTGGGCAAAGCAAGAAGAGAAAGTTGGTCTCCGGTGACTACCTGCCGGCAGAGCTTCCCGAAGCCGCCGCCAACAAGGTCCCCAAGATCAACGGCAGAGTTGCTGAGGTACAGTCTGCTCCTGCGGACCCTAGGGCTCGTACAGTAGAAGCAGGCGTTCCCGGCAAGTCTTGCCCCGGCAAGCTTGCCGGGGGACGTCCAGCTCCGGCCGAGCCACAGGTTCTTGCCGTGGAAGCTGACGTTCCCGCAGCAGCAATGATGTCTTTAGTCCTTGTTGTTTAGCCTCAGGCTCCAGCATGGGCGCAACAAATTGTCCGTTTTCTTCAAACTGGAGAACTTCCCGAAGAGCCAGAAGAAGCAGAAAGAATAACCCGGCAGTCAAGTATGTATCAGTTCGTTGGCAATGAGCTGTACAGAAGAAGACTCAACGGTGTTAGACTGAAGTGCATCCCCCGGGAAGATGGACATAAGCTGTTGGCAGAAATACATGGAGGCATATGTGGCCACCACATTGGCGCAAGAGCACTTGCCGGGAAGGCTTTCCGGCAAGGTTTCTTTTGGCCAGAAGCCCTCCAAGATGCAACTGCACAAGTAACCAAGTGTGAAGCGTGCCAGTTTCATGCCAAGCAAATACATCAACCAGCTCAAGCTCTCCAGACGATCCCTTTGTCCTGGCCATTTTCGGTCTGGGGGCTCGACATCCTCGGCCCTTTTCCCCGCACAGTCGGGGGCTTTGAGTACTTGTACGTCGCTATCGACAAGTTCACAAAGTGGCCGGAAGTGGAACCAGTGAGAAAGGTGACAGCACAGTCAGCAGTCAAGTTCTTCAGGTCAATTGTTTGCCGTTTCGGAATCCCTAACAGGATCATCACCGACAACGGCACACAGTTCACAAGCCGCACCTTCATGCAGTACGTCCAAGACCTTGGCGCCAAGGTCTGCTTCGCTTCTGTTGCTCACCCGAGGAGCAACGGTCAAGCGGAGAGGGCAAACACTGAAGTGCTGCGTGGGCTCAAGACAAGAACTTTCGACAGGCTGCACAAGTGCGGAAGAAACTGGATTGAGGAGTTGCCGGCGGCTCTTTGGTCAATAAGGACGACACCAAATCGAGCCACCGGGCAGACACCCTTTGCTCTTGTCTATGGAGCAGAGGCAGTTCTCCCCACGGAACTCGTATACGGGTCTCCTCGAGTGCTCGCTTACAATGAGCTCGAGCAAGAGCAGCTGCGGCAAGATGGTGCACTGCTCCTCGAGGAGGACCATCTTCAGGCTGCTGTACGAGCTGCTCGATACCAGCAAGCTTTGCGCTGCTACCATAGCCGCAAAGTAAGAGCCAGAAGTCTCGAGGAAGGCGACCTTGTTCTTCGGCGCGTTCAGTCCGCCAAGAATTCCAACAAGTTGACGCCGAAGTGGGAAGGCCCTTATCGGGTGAGACAAGTCACAAGGCCCGGCACTGTCCGCCTTGAGACCGAAGAGGGCTTACCGGTGAGCAACTCCTGGAACATTGAGCACCTTCGAAAGTTTCACCCATAAGGCGCGGTTGCCGTGATCCGTTCCGGCAACCAACTTTTGTACAAGTCTTGCCGCTGTTGCATGTAAACCTTTGTACAAAGCCAGGCGCAGATCCCGTGCATCAGTAAAACTTTTGTGCCTTGCACGATCTTGTCATTTCATGCCTTTTTCGTTTCTCTTGCATGTATTATCTGACACTTTGTGCAGCACACACCCCCGGTAAGCAATAACGGGCCGCAAAGCTCCATGCCTATGTTTCCTCCGTTTTTCTTTCTTTTCTCAAGCAGAAGAAGGATTCCTCGCGCACAAGTTTGCCGGGGGGGAAGGAGACAGTGGTATGGACCAAGTGCCGCTCAAGAAAGCCTTGCCTTGCCGGGAAGCAAACCGCACACAAAAGCTAAGTTGCCAAAGTTTGAAAATTCAAAATTTTAAAATTTTAAGGCTATCTTCCTTGAATGACCACACTTTGTATGGAAAACCTGTGCGCGGAGGAACCTACCCGTGGCTAGCCGCGCCCTTACTTTGTTTCGAGCACGCTCAACGGCTTAAGTGTGCTGCGACAAGTGTCGCGCCCTTACTTCGTTTTCGAGTTCGCTCAACAACCTAAGTGTGCTGCGGCAAGGTTTCTTGCCGGTAGCGGCGTTGCCAGCAGGCTGCTGAAGTTCCGCACTCAGCGCTCACGGCAAGGGTCCCTTTGCTGGCAAGTTCCCTAAAAGCGTAGGGTCAAAGCATACAAAGTAAAGGAGTCGAGCAAAGAAAATGACACTGCATTGACTACCCAAAATAAAGTTATATTAAAAGATGACTTGTCGCTGTTCTAATAAACTATTGTCCATGACTTAATTGGCAGCGACAAGGGAAGCAGAAGGAAAGCAGTCTAGTCCACGCGGTCGCCGTCGACTCTCTTGATCTTGCCCACCTTGGCCATGATGGGGGCGACAAGAGCCTTCAGCGCCTCCTGGTCGGCGTCGGGCGGCAAGGTCCGGAGGACGTTCTCAAGGTTGATCCCGGGGTTGCGGTAGACTATCTTCGTCAGAACTCTCTCCACAACTCCCGTGCAAAGCCTGCGCGCCTCGTTCACCAGTTGCGTGGGGATCCTCTCCCGGAGCTGCTCGAGGGCCGGCGCCACTCCCCTGAAGAATAAACTCAGCTTGGCGCTGTGAGGGAGGTTCGTGTCGGTGGAGTACCCGAGGTGCTCCGTCCCCAGCCCCGCCATCTCCCTGTCCATGTCAGCGGCGGCGGCGACAAGCTCCTCGGTCCACTGCTCCACCGTCTGCCTGAAGTTATTTTGGGTGAGGGCGGCACTGTCCAATAGTGCCCTCTCAGCCCGGAGATCTTCCTTCAGCTTCGTCTCCCTGTTCCTGGCGCCGTCAAGTGATTCAGTGAGGGTGGACAGCTTCAATTCCAAGTCCGCGATGGAATCCTTGGCGATGGCGAGCTCCTTGCCCTTGTCGGAGAGACGGACCTGCAACTCTGAGTGGCTGTGGGCGTCTTTCTCCCTCTCCAGTGTGAGCGCGGCAACCTTCTCCTCGCTCGTCTTCAAGTTGAGCTCCAACTGTGCCACCCTCGCCTCCAAGTCTCTCTTGGCGGTCTCTGCAGCTGCAGCGGCATCCCTCACTTCCTGCAGAGCCCCTCCAAGGGACTGCTCGCGCGCGGTAAGGTCATCCTCATGACTATCGAGGTCGACCTTCCGCTGCCTCAGCTCACCTTCCCGCCGAGACAGGTCTTCGGCGGCAAGCCGTTGCTGCTCCTCTGCCTCGGCCTTTTCGAGGACGAACGCCTGGTGCGCCTCGGCGAGCTCCTCCCGCTCCTCTGATACGTCCAAAACGTATCTATAATTTCTGCTTGCTCCATGCCACTTTTGGGTGATATTGCTATGATATTCATACACTTCCATACACTTTTGATCATATTTGGACTAACTTACTAATCCAGTGCACCCCAGTGCCAGTTTCTGTTTTCGGCTGTTTTTGTATTTCAGGTTTTCACGTTTCGAGAACTGCCCACAAAAATCCAGAAAAATTATATAAAAAATCAGCGTTCCGGAAACAACACTGCGTCCGAAGGGCAGCCTAGGGGGGGCACCAGCACTCCAGGCGCCCTGGCGGCGTGCCCCCCCGGGCCGCGCCGGGG
>LR738710.1:701442854-701492854 GCA_902687465.1 Secale cereale | reverse complement strand
GGGGGGGGTGCCTGGGAACCCCGAAGCCCGTCCGGTGCCCCCCTTTGGCATATATTTAGAGGGTCCTCCGAAACCCTCAGAGAAGGAACTCTTTTCGCGATCCCATCTCTCTTCTGCCGCCGCCGCCGCTTCCAAGATCGGGAGCACCAGGAGAACTCTTCCCGGCACCCTGCCGGAGGGGAGGATCACCACCGGGAGCTTCTCCACCACCATGGACGCCTCCCAGATGACTCGTGAGTAGTCTCCCTTGGACCATGAGTCCATGAACAGTAGCTATATGATGTTCTCCTCCCGTTCTTGTGCTTCACTAATTAGTCCTCGTGAGCTGCCCTACATGATTGAGGCACCTATGTAATCCTTATGCTGTTGCTATGTTGAGTTTGCTGGGATCCGATGGATTATGAGATTATGTTCAGATTGATCTTGAGTAATATATTTGATTCACCTCTTTTATATTTATATTCATAAGTAATTCTTGCATGTTCTCCGTTGTTATTTATTGCTTTGGCCGAGTAGTAGGTAGTGACTCCAAGAGGGAACATTATGCTTGATTGTGGGTTCATGCCCCTCGATGACTAGCTTGAGTGACAGAAACATGAGTCTAGGGGATGTGCTGTTGCCACAAGGGGGAAAACAATGGTGCTTGTGCCCGCGGGTGCAAGGATTGTTTACTTTACGCAAAGTTCTTTTAATGCAGTTGTCTGTTGCATTGAGTTTACACTATGGGTGGGACTCGCAACTTAATACCAGCGAGATGTTCTGGATAGATATCTCAAGGTGGATGATTAGTAGTAGGCATTGATGGATTTCGGTCTACTTACTTTGGCGTACCGCCCATGCTTTCAACCTCAACCTTTCTTGCAATGTAGTTAGCATTGGTTTGCGTTCGTGGTCCTGTCAATTGCCCAGCTGTAATTCGTTTACCTCACATAGCTGTTTTATCGTCTTTTGGGAGAGATACATCACTAGTGAACATCATGAGACTCCGGTCCTTATTACCATCATTGATCACACCCACTATTTACTTTTCGTTATTACTTACTATTGCAAAAACACTATCTATCACTACTATCATTGCTTTTAACCCTTTGTGAACTACAAGGCCGGAGGGATTGACAACCTCTCTGTACTCGTTGGGAGCAAAGTTATTTGTATCTGTGTGCAGGTCCACGTTTATTGCTAATTGCACCGTTAGCAGTTGACACCTACTTGTTGAACCTAGGAGTCTCTGGGGATTCGATCCTTGGCATCTTTGCTAAGGGAAAACACTTCTACTTACTGCATCTTACACCTTCCACTTGGGGTAACCAACGAGGGGTTCGAGGCCCATCAAGGAGTATTTTCTGGCGCCGTTGCCGGGGACTCCAATCTTCAGGATAGGGGAGTTGCATGCTATCTTTTACCTTTGCTTTTTAGTCTTGTTAGTTTACCTTTAAGTTTTTGCTTTCAGTACCTTTTTATCAAAAATCACAAAAATAGTTATCTTGTTCTTTAGTTATCATTATGTCGAGTCCTTTTGTCTTTGACGAGGCAGAAGTTCTCACCTTTAAACAAAGAGGTGGGGAAAGTTTGAAAGATGCTTGGTATAGAATTAATGATTCACAAAAAAGAGCCACCAAGAAGCAACCTACTACTATCTTACTTAGAAATTTTTATGTTGGAATTACTTCTTGGAATAGGTTTATTCTAGATACTGCTATCAATGGGAATTTCCTGGAGGCCCCAGTTTGGGAGTCTCTTAGTATTATTGAAAATCTTGTTGGGAATCTCCCTTTTGTTAGCATTCGAGAGGACATCACCCTAGCTCACATAATGAAAAAACTTGAAAGGATAGAGCTAGAGATGCCAAGCATTAATAAGATGAATGAGTTGGATCGTAAGATCCAAGGGAATTTGAATAGACTTGATAGCTCCATGCATAAATTTTTTAAAATTTTGGAGACCGTCAATTCCATGACTTGGACTCTTCTAGGATAGACAAGATTGAGGATATCCTTAATACTCTAGGAACCACCTTCTCCTCAATCAAAACCAAAAAGGTAGAAACTCCGGCAAAGAAGGAGCCTAAGTTCGTTCACGTTCCAAAGGCTCCCCGTTCTAAAAGTAATCCATCTATTGCCAAAGGGGTTGAAACTGTAAAGACTTTGGAAGAAACACCTCTATGTGATGAATTTATAAATGAATCTTCCTTTGACTTTTATCCTTTTGGTCTTCTACCTAGAAGTATCTCCATGAGGCCTTTATTTGAGAGTCCTCTTAAGACTAGTTGTATTATTGAAGAGCTTTTTGATGATCTTGATGATGGTTCAACTGATACAACTTGATCTCTATGCATTATGCCTAGCTTAAAGGCATAAAAGAAAGCGCTTTTGGGAGGCAGCCCACATGAATAAATTTTTTGCTTTTGTTGTGTCTTGATGTTGTTTACTGCTGTAGCATCATCATTGTATCTTTGCTTTTCATATTTGTGCCAAGTATAGCCTCTGATTGCTAGAAAGTTCAAAAGTTGTGAGGTGCTGTCTAGGAAACATATTCTGTCCTTGGATAGAAAAATTCGTATAAAAGCACCAGATCATCTTTTTGGTCTGAATTTTTTCGACAGTATTCTCTATATAATTGTCTTTCGTGCGTCTGTTCTGAGTTTTTTGATTTGAGTTGCAGAAGTATCCCGAACAGATCAATTACTACCTGCTGTTCTGTTTTTCACAGATTCTGTCCTGTTTTGCTTTTCCTTCACTTTGCAAATCAAGAACTTGCTTTTTCTTTGCAAAAACCTTTTGGCAATCTTGAGAAACAGTAGAACTTCAAGAATATCCTTATTTCCAGCAAGGTATAATTATCTTATTAAGGGTACTAACCTCGCTAATCAGATTATGATGAGTTATGTATGAAGGGAGTTTTCAAGTGTGCGAGGGAAGATGATAAACAAGATTCAGGAGTGTCAAGCGCTCAAGCTTGGGGATGCCCCCATGCACCCCCAAGAAATATTCAAGGAGACTCAAGCGTCTAAGCTTGGGGATGCCCCCGTGCATCCCCTTCTCCATCAACATCATCAGTTCGTCTTTCATTCTGCTATATTTTTATCACTTCATGTGTTATGTGCTATGCTTGGAGCGTCTTGCTTTTAGTTTTCTTTTTCGTTTTTCATAACGAGTCGGAACTCAGCATTCTTTATGTGGGAGAGAAACACGCTCCACCTCTACCTAGAACATAACATAGAATTTTCATGTCTATCTATGCTGTGTGTGTTCTTTGTCTTTTAATAGCTACTATCATGCTCTGCTCTTAGTATCCATGCTTATCTTTTCAAAGAGCTTTTGTTTAGTTGGTTGCTTGAACTCTCTTTAATTATCATGCTCACCTTATTAAGAGAGTTTGCTTTCGTTGCATTGGTTAATGTGTCTATGATAAAGATGCTACTTGCATAATGGTGCTTAGTAGTTCAGGTTTTCTTATGGTTAATCTCAAATAGGTGGGGGGTTCCCAATGTGTTATTGGAGTACCAACTTGATTTGTTTGCCTATGATATGGTATGGTCTAGTAATATCTTCCTTCGAGAATTTATTTTGATTGACTTGGCGTATGCTCACGCATATTTAAGACTGTAAAGAAAGTCTGTCAAGCCTTGATGATCTTTTGTTTCTGAGTAGCAATATAACTACCATGCCTGATTCAATATTGCTTTGTCGCTCTGCATGATTATGACCGTCATTGCTCTCTTAGTTGGTCGCTCCCAGTATTTTTGCTAACCTCCACCTGTACTAAGCAAACTAACTTTGCAATATATAGCTCATGGGAAAGTAGCTTAAAAACTACTGTGGTAAAGAATATGTTGCTTATGTATCTTATTTCTTATAAGTTGCTTGCTGAGCGGTAACCATGTTTCTGGGGACGCCATCAACTGTCACACTTTTGTTGAATATCATGTGAGTTGCTATGCATGTTCATCTTGTCTGAAGTAAGGGTGATTTGCCGTGGGTTGAATGAATATGCATATTGTTAGAGAAGAACATTGGGCCGCCAACCAAAGCCATGTATCATGGTGGAAGTTTTAGCTTGGACGTTGATCCTCAATCTCTTATGAGAATATGCTTATGCATTAAAGAGGAGTCCATCATCTATTTTCTATGTTGTCCCGGTATGGATGTCCTCAAGTTGAGATCTATCAAAAACGAGAAATCAAATGCGATTTATCTCCTTGGACCTTTGTACAGGTGGCATAGAGGTACCCCTTTGTGACACTTGGTTGAAACATATGTAATGCAATGATAACCCATGGAAATCCGAGCTAATTAGGACAAGGTACGAGCACTATTGGTATTCGATGCATGAGGCTTGCAACTTATAGGATGTCTTATGCATGACACATATGAAGTACTACTACCGTTGACAAAATTGCTTCCATGTTTTCAAAATAAAAAGTTCTAGCACATAACCATTCTTTTACTTTTATGTTAAAGCACCAACTACTGAGAGCATGATTGTCATTCTGAGTGTAATGTGCATTGTCCCAAAGTAGCATTGTCTTTTGCATGATTGTGATATCGTTTATTCTGAAATCATTGTATCTAGTCATCACTTAAACCTTGAAGGTGCCCCTGCATTTATGTTTTGCATCACTAAAGGGGGCAAGCTAGATATTACTTTATCATATTTTGCACATCATGTTCATTGCAAATCTTTTTGATGTTTCAGTTTCATGTTGTAAAACTTTCAGTCATTTGTGATTTTCTCATGAGGCAACTTAATTACTACAGATTCATTGTCTCAGTAAGCTTTTGTCATATGACTATAAAAAGTCCTATATGGTTAATAGCATGTCACCACAGAAATTATTCTTGTTATCATTTACCTACTCGAGGACGAGCAGGAATTAAGCTTGGGGATGTTGATACGTCCAAAACGTATCTATAATTTCTGCTTGCTCCATGCCACTTTTGGGTGATATTGCTATGATATTCATACACTTCCATACACTTTTGATCATATTTGGACTAACTTACTAATCCAGTGCACCCCAGTGCCAGTTTCTGTTTTCGGCTGTTTTTGTATTTCAGGTTTTCATGTTTCGAGAACTGCCCAGAAAAATCCAGAAAAATTATATAAAAAATCAGCGTTCCGGAAACAACACTGCGTGCGAAGGGTAGCCTGGGGGGCCACCAGGGCTCCAGGCGCCCTGGCGGCGCCCCCCCCTGGGCCGTGTCGGGGGGGCGCCTGGGCCCCCCGAAGCCCGTCCGGTGCCCCCTTTGGCATATATTTAGAGGGTCCTCCGAAACCCTCAGAGAAGGAACTCTTTTCGCGATCCCATCTCTGTTCCGCCGCCGCCGCTGCTTCCAAGATCGGGAGCACCAGGAGAACTCTTCCCGGCACCCTGCCGGAGGGGAGGATCACCACCGGGAGCTTCTCCACCACCATGGACGCCTCCCGGATGACTCGTGAGTAGTCTCCCTTGGACCATGAGTCCATGACCAGTAGATATGTGATGTTCTCCTCCCGTTCTTGTGCTTCACTAATTAGTCCTCGTGAGCTGCCCTACATGATTGAGGCACCTATGTAATCCTTATGCTGTTGCTATGTTGAGTTTGCTGGGATCCGATGGATTATGAGATTATGTTCAGATTGATCTTGAGTAATATATTTGATTCACCTCTTTTATATTTATGTTCATAAGTAATTCTTGCATGTTCTCCGTTGTTATTTATTGCTTTGGCCGAGTAGTAGGTAGTGACTCCAAGAGGGAACGTTATGCTTGATTGTGGGTTCATGCCCCTCGATGACTAGCTTGAGTGACAGAAACATGAGTCTAGGGGATGTGCTGTTGCCACAAGGGGGAAAACAATGGTGCTTGTGCCCGCGGGTGCAAGGATTGTTTAATTTACGCAAAGTTCTTTTAATGCAGTTGTCTGTTGCAATGAGTTTATACTATGGGTGGGACTCGCAACTTAATACCAGCGAGATGTTCTGGATAGATATCTCAAGGTGGATGATTAGTAGTAGGCATTGATGGATTTTGGTCTACTTACTTTGGCGTACCGCCCATGCTTTGAACCTCAACCTTTCTTGCAATGTAGTCAGCATTGGTTTGCGTTCGTGGTCCTGTCAATTGCCCAGCTGTAATTCGTTTACCTCACATAGCTGTTTTATTGTCTTTTGGGAGAGAGACATCACTAGTGAACATCATGAGACTCCGGTCCTTATTACCATCATTGATCACACCCGCTATTTACTTTTCGTTATTACTTACTATTGCAAAAACACTATCTATCACTACTATCATTGCTTTTAACCCTTTGTGAACTACAAGGCCGGAGGGATTGACAACCTCTTTGTACTCGTTGGGAGCAAAGCTATTTGTATCTGTGTGCAGGTCCACGTTGATTGCTAATTGCTCCGTTAGCAGTTGACACCTACTTGTTGAACCTAGGAGTCTCTGGGGATTCGATCCTTGGCATCTTTGCTAAGGGAAAACACTTCTACTTACTGCATCTTACACCTTCCACTTGGGGTAACCAACAAGGGGTTCGAGGCCCATCATCCTCCGCCAAGGACCGGAGGGCCGCCTGGTTGGCGGCGCGGAGCTCCTCGGCGCGCTTCTCCAAATCGACGCCTGCCTTGGCAGCCAGAGCCTCTCGGGACTCCATCTTAGCCTGCCTGGCGCGGTACAGGGCCAGGAGCTTCCGCAGGAGCTGCTCCTCCTCTGGCTCGCTGTTGCTGCCGGGCGCGTCGACAAGCCTCAGCCCGGCGGAGGCCAGGACTTCCCCATCGAAGACCTCTCCCTCCGCGGGCGCCCTCGACGTAGAAGCCCACGAGACTTGGATGAAGACCCCGTTGGCGGCCTCCAGATAGACGCCCGGCTCGGTCGCGGCAGCGGAAGGGTCGGCGGGCGGCGCAGCGTCTGGCGCTCCTGCGGCCTCAGGGCCGTCAGTGCGGTCGCCGGTCCCCTCCTCAGCTGCCACGTCAGTGGCCGCGGCGGTCTCATCGACGGTGGCCTCCGTCTCCATCGGCTCCGGGGCGGACGAGTCTGAGAACAAGAAAATAAGTAGAAAGAAAGAAGAATTGTCAAGCAAATATCCAAAAAGGAAAATTCAAGAGAAGAAAAGCACAAGGGTTACCTGCGCGAGCCTCTTCTTCGATGGGGTTCCTCGCCGGGGGGTCCTCCCTCGGCGGCGTGGTGGTAGCCCCCACCGGCGGAGGGCCGCTAGCGCCTTCCCTTGGCGGGGTGCTCGCCCTTGGCGGAGTACCCGCCCTTGGCGGGGTACTCACCCTTGGCGGGGTACTCGCCCTTGGCGGAGTGCTCGCCCTTGGCGGGGTATTCTCCCTCGCCGGGGAGCTCCTCCTTGGCGGGGAGGCTGAGGCGAGCGGCTCGTCGGGAGCAGTCTCTTGACGCTCCTGAGGCTGCGGCTCTGCTCCTGCACAAATCAGCAAACAAACAAGACATTAGCAAGGATAAGAAGCCCACGCGCGCCCGACAAGTGAAGAGGTAAACATAAGACTTACGCTAGGGGCTGCGCTGTTGGCTGCTCTGCGGAGCAGCAGGCTGGTCCGGCAAGCTTGTCGCTGGCGCATCCCCCGCCGCTGCGACAGGCTCGTCCTCAAGGTCGACCACCGAGATCTTGGCCCTCTTCGCCATCCTTTGGGCCAGGGTCCTGGAAGACACACATCAGACAGAATCAGACAAAGAAGATTCAAGACAAAAACAGCAAATCGAAGAAAACAAGTACTTACTCTTCCTCCTCCTCATCGGAACTGAGAACGGAGAAGTCGAAGTCCGCCTCGCGCGTCCCGGCACGAGGGGCTGGAGGAGTAGGCTCCCTCGGGCGCTTGGCGGGCGCCGGAGCGGTGGTTTGAGAAGACCCCGCTCCGGTCGTCGCCGAGGCCCGAGGGGCGGAAGGAGCGGTGGAGCCCGTGCGGGAAGATCCTCCCCCAGCCGCTGCGGAGGCGCGAGGCGCCCCCTTGACGGCCTTGCTCGTCGTGGTGGCGCGCGTCGAGCGACGCTGCGGCTGCTGGCCCGCCGGCTGCTTCGCCGTGTCCGCAGCCTTGCGGAGACGCTTCTTCGGTTGAGGCGGAGGACTTGGTGGTGGCGGAGAACTCCCCGAGGATGAAGAGGAGTCGTCAAGGCCCAGAGACCCGCCTGAGTCTTCTAAAGAGTCGCCCGATTCGGCGCCTTGCTCGGCGGGCTCGCTCGACTCTGTGCCTTGCCCGGCAGCCTCGCTCGTCTCGGCGGGCTGCCCGGCAGGCTTTATCAGTTTGAGGATCTCTTCCTCCTCGGCCCGACTCACCGCGTCCGCTGCATCCGCCTCGTCCAAGGAGTACCCAAACTCGCCCGCGGCCTCGGCTACGGCTGCCTCCTCCATCCTGGTGGCGATATACGCCACCTCCCGGTCGGTGGTGTCGCGGGTGAGACCTTTCTTCTCATCGAGATTGATCGGCAGCTCCACCAAGTTGTCGAAGAAGGTTTGCGCGGCTTCGTCAGAAGGCGCCAACCAAGTGGGGTCAACCCCGTGGGAGTCGCACAACGGCATCGCCGCGCGGATAGCACTAAGCGGCGAATTGTTGCATAGTGGAACTACCCCCCGCGGCGAGGCGAACCACTCTGGGTGCTTGGCGTCGTGCTTGAACAGCTCACGGAGCATCCCTTTGAGCTCCAGGACAGTGAAATTATAGTTAAGGCCGGGGCGCAGCATCATACAGTCTGCCGCGTTGCCGAAATCCCAAGCAGGCCTCTTCCTCTCCTGCAAGGGAGCGATGCGCCGGCGAAGGAAATCTGCCCCGACCTCACCTACATTAAGATTGGCTTGCCGGAGGCAAAGAATCCTAGTGAGGGCTATCTTCAGCTTCTCATCCTCCGGGGCCAGATCGCTCCAGTCCTTGTCGCGCACTATTGCAGCACGGCGCGGGGAAGTAAACTGCTGGGGTTCATCCTCCATGATCCAGCACCAGTCGGCCCTCCACTCCTCCCACTTGCCGCGGAGCTCTCCAATCAAGTATGCCTCTTTCTTATTGAGCCTAAAGATCCAAGAAATCCCACCTGACAGAGGAGACCCAGACTCTACCCGAGGCGTAAAAATGGCGGAAGAGGGCTACGTTGGGGTTGACTCCGACAAAGTTCTCGCACAGATGTGTGAAGACGGCCATGGTTAAGACTGCGTTCGGGGTGAAATCCAGAAGATGAAGCCCGTAGGTGTTCATAACGTCACAGAAGAATTCGGAGTATGGAGGGCAGAGTCCGGAATGGAAGAACATGGCAAAGTAAGGATAACCTCCCGGAAACATGTCGCAGGCTTCGGCGGGGAGAACCCTGGTGCGCGGGTGAGCTTTCGTTTCCCTCGACCAGAAGAGGTAGAACTTGTCCTTCAACTCCCTCGCGCCTTGCCTCAGCGGGAAGACCACCATCCTCTTCCGCATTGCTGCTAGCTTCGCCGCCCGGTCGGTCTTCGCGGTTTTCTCCTTGTCACCCTTCGGGGCCATGGCGGGGACGGCGAGGGAGGCCGGCGGCGCTGGGAAGGCTGGCGGTGGCGGAAGAAGGGTGGAGCTCAGCTCTCTTTCGACCTTTGGGGAGGAGGATAGAGGCGGGGGTTTCTGGAGGTTGAAGACGCAATGAACGAATAGGAGGAACTGCCCCTGTTTCCCCTGCTTTTAAGGGGGAGAGGGGGACGTTCCGCATTTTCCCCATTAAAGAAACAGGCCACGATCTCTCCCACGACGCCGCAATCGACGCGTGCCGTTAGGGAGGGATGCGGCGGATACGGAGTGGGATGCGGCGCGCCGTGGGCCGCGTGTGCCCGTGCACTGTTTTGGGCCTGGCCCAACAGCGCTCGGCACCGTGTGTGGCCCAGGCCCGGGGGCTGCTGTCGGTGTACTAAAGTAGGGGTACCTTAGTATCCCGACTTGTGCACGGACAGTAGCAACGTCCCGTGGCAGGGCTTGCCACACGCCCGCCAAAGCCCACTATGATTCCTCCGGTGCCGTTCAAGAACAAAGTATTCAAGTTAAAGAAACAAGACCCCGGCAAGAGGAGCTTGCCAGGAAGGCCCCTCCAGGCTCAAAACCATCCCTTTAGCACAAGACCCTGGCAAGAGGAGCTTGCCAGGAAGGCCAAAACATGGCATTTCAGGAGACTTGCCGTAGCGCTTCGCGCGCCCCGGCAAGGCCCGGAGGGCGACAAGCTTCCGGGCGCGGCAAGGTAGCGACCGCGGCAAGGCGCTTGCCATGGCAAGCTTTCACTGTGTGCCTGCGCTCCAGCTCATCTGGCCACGCGTCGCCCTGGGGCCCTTCCAGGGGCACGTGGCGGATGGCTGTGCAGCCTGGGGTACACGGTGGCAAGCCACGATGACGAGGCCACCATTGTGGCGAACGGAGACGCCCGGACGGACGCTTTTTGCATTATTTGGGGCGACGGCGACGGGCATTCAATGCCCTTGTCCCCCCACCGTCAGGGTTAGGTACAAAACACTGTACATACACTGTTACAACTACCACCATTTTTACGTTTCTACCCTCACATACGTTGCCACCTGTCGGTGACCCCTTGACCTATAAAAGGACGCCCATGCACAACGTAGGGGAGGTTCCGACTCTCGATTACTCTCTCGCTCGGTGTAGCTAGCAACCTCTACCGTAGCTCTTCTTGCTCCCGAGCCAAGAACACAATACAAACCAAGGCAGGAGTAGGGTTTTACGCATCCGTGCGGCCCGAACCTGGGTAAACTGCCCGCGAGCTCGCCTCGATCTGCTCTTCGTGCACCCTCCGCTCCCTTGCCGTACCAAAAAGGGGCTCCGGTCCCATAGGTGTTCGTGGGCGACCAGTTTCCCCGACATTCTTATTTGTTTGTGCAGGTGCGAGGGACTGGCGCGTGTTATCCTACTGGATTGATACCTTGGTTCTCAAAAACTGAGGGAAATACTTACGCTACCGTGATGCATCTCCCTTTCCTCTTCGAGGGAATACAACGCAAGCTCAAGAGGTAGCAGGGCACGCCCCCCACAAGCTCAATCCGAATTGGGAGGGGGGCCGGGCCCCCTTTGCTTCTTCTCCCTCTCCTCCTTCCTTCCTCTCGTACTCCAACTAGGGAAGGGGAGGGCCGTCCCCTCCCCTCCTCCACTCCTTTATATACGTGGGGAGGGGGCACCCCATAGACACACAATTTGATTCTAGCCGTGTGCGGTGCCCCTCCCCACAGTTACACACCTCGGTCATATCGTTGCAGTGCTTAGGGAAGCCTTGCGCTGGTAGCTTGATCATCAGCGTCACCACGCCGTCGTGCTGACGAAACTCTCCTGTGAAGCTCAACTGGATCAAGAGCTCATGGGACGTCATCAAGCTGAACGTGTGCTGAACGCAGAGGTGCCGTACGTTCGACTACATCAACCGCGTCACTAGACGCTTCCGCTTTCGGTCTACGAGGGTACGTAGACACACTCTACCCTCTCATTGCTATGCTTCTAGTAGATAGATCTTGCGTGATCGTAGGATTTTTTTAAATACTACATTCCCCAACATCTAATGCATAACCCCAAAACGATAGTGGTAAATCAGTAAGAGATATCATAGATCGCACCATATATAATGAAGTACGGTTATGACGTTCAAACACACCATTACACTCTGGTGTTCCAGGTGGCGTGAGTTGCGAAACTATTCCACATTGTTTTAAATGAAGACCAAACTCGTAACTGAAATATTCGCTTCCGCGATCAGATCGTAGAAACTTTATTTTCTTGTTACTATGATTCTCTACTTCACTCTGAAATTCTTTGAACTTTTCAAATGTTTCAGACTTGTGTTTCATCAAGTAGATATACTCATATCTACTTAAATCATCTGTGAAGGTCAGAAAATAATGATACCCACCGCGAGCCTCAACACTCATCAGACCGCATACATCTGTATGTATTATTTCCAATAAGTCATTGGCTCGCTCCATTGTTCCCGAGAACGGATTTTTAGTCATCTTGCCCATGAGGCATGGTTCGCAAGCATCAAATGATTCATAATGAAGTGATTCCAAAAGTCCATCAGCATGAAGTTTCTTCATGCGCTTTACACCAATATGACTTAAACGGCAGTGCCACAAGTATGTTGCACTATCATTATAAACTCAGCATCTTTTGGCTTTCAATATTATGAATATGTGTATTACTATGATCGAGATTCAATAAACCATTCACCTTTGGTGTATGACCATAGAAGGTTTTATTCATGTAAACAGAATAACAATTATTCTTTGACTTAAATGAATAATTTTGCAATAAACATGATCAAATCTTGTTCATGCTCAACGCAAACACCAAATAAAATTTATTTAGGTTTAACACTAATCCCGAAAGTACAGGGAGTGTGCGATGATGCTCATATCAATGTTGGAACTACTTCCAATAAACATCGTCACCTCACCCTCAACTAGTCTCGGTTTATTCTACAACTCTTGTTTCAAGTTACTAATCTTAGCAACCGAACATGTATCAAATACACAGGGGCTACTATGAGCACTAGAGAGGTACACATCAATAACATGTATATCTAATATACCTTTGTTCACTTCTCCATCCTTCTTATCCGCCAAATATTTGGGGAACTTCTGCTTCTAGTGACCATTTCCTTTGTAGTAGAAGTACTCAATTTCAGGCTTAGGTCCAGCTTTGAGCTTCTTCACGGGAGTGACAACTTGCTTGCCATTCTTCTTAAAGTTCCCCTTCTTCCCCTTGCCCTTTTTCTTGAAACTAGTGGTCTTGTTTAACCATAAACACTTGATGCTCTTTCTTGATTTCTACCTTCGCTGATTTCAGCATCACGAAGAGCTCGGGAATCGTTTTTGTCAACCCTTCCATATTATAGTTCATCATGAAGTTCCAGTAACTTGGTGATAGTGACTAGAGAACTCTGTCAATCACTATCTTATCTGGAAGATTAAATCCCACTTGATTCAAACGATTGTAGTACTCAGACATTCTGAGCCCATGCTCACTGGTTGAGCTATTCTCCTCCATATTGTAGGCAAAGTACTTGTCAGAGGTATCATACCTCTCGACACGGGCATGAATCTGAAATACTAATTTCAACTCTTAGAACATGTCATATGCTCAGTGGCGTTCAAAACGTTTTTGAAGTCCTAGTTCTAAGCCGTAAAGCATGGTGCACTAAACTATTAAGTAATCATCATATTGAGCTTTGCCAAACGTTCATAACGTTAGCATCTGCTTCTTCAATAGGTCTGTCACCTAGCGGTGCATCAAGGACATAATACTTCTATGTAGCAATGAGGATAATCCTCATATCATGGACCTAGTCCACATCATTGCTACTAACAACTTTCAACTTAGTTTTCTCTAGGAACATATACAAAAACATAGGGGAGCTATAACGCGAGCTATTGATCCACAACATAATTTGCAAATACTATCAAGACTAATTTCACGATAAATTAAAGTTCAATTAATCATATTACTTAAGAACTCCCACTTAGATAGACATCCCTCAAGTCATCTAAATGATCACGTGATCCATATCAACTAAACCATGTCCGATCATCACGTGAGATGGGGTAGTTTTCAACGGTGAACATCTTATGTTGATCATATCTACTATATGATTGACGCTCGACCTTTCGGTCTCTAGTGTTCCGAGGCCATGTCTGTACATGCTAGGCTCGTCAAGTTTAACCCGAGTATTCTGCATGTGCAAAACTGTCTTACACCCGTTGTATTTGAATGCATAGCTTATCACACCCGATCATTGCCTGGTGTCTCGGCACGACGAACTGTCGCAATGGTGCATACTCAGGGAAAACACTTGTACCTTGAAATTTTAATGAGGGGTCATCTTAAAATGTTACCGCCGTTCTAAGCAAAATAAGATGCATGAAAGATAAATATCACATGCAATCAAAATATGTGACATGATATGGCCATCATCATCTTGTGCTTTTGATGTCCATCTCCAAAGCATCGTCATGATCTCCATCGTCACCGTTTTGACACCATGATCTTCATCATAGCGTCGTGGTCATCTTGCCAACTATATTTACTACTACTATCGCTAACTCATAGTGATAAATTAAAGCAATTACATGGCTTTCGGAATTCATACAATAAAGAGACAACCATAAGGCTCCTGCCAGTTGTCGATAATTTACAAAACATGATTATCTCATGCAATAACGCATAACTCATCACATCTTGACCATATCACATCACAACATGCCCTGCAAAAACAAGTTAGACGTCCTTTACTTTGTCGTTGCAAGTTTTACGTGGATGCTATGGGCTTCTAGCAAGAACCATTCTTACCTACGCGTCAAAACCACAACGATTTTTCATCAAGTGTGTTGTTTTAACCTTCAACAAGGACCGGGCGTAGTCACACTCGATTCAACTAAAGTTGGATAAACGGACACCCGCCAGCCACCTATGTGCAAAACACGTCGGTAGAACTAGTCTCATGAACGCGGTCATGTAATGTCGGTCCGGGCCGCTTCATCCAACAATACCGCCGAATCAAAGTATGACATGCTGGTAAGCACTATGACTATTATCGCCCACAACTCATTGTGTTCTACTCGTGCATTTCATCTACGTGTATACCTGGCCCATGATGCACATTTGGGGAACATAGTATTTAATTTTTTTCATACGATCACGCAAGATCTATCTAGGAGAAGCATAGCAACGAGCGTGGAGAGTGTGTCCATGTACCCTCGTAGACCGAAAGCGGAAGCGTTTAGTAACGCGGTTGATGTAGTCGAACGTCTTCGCGATCCAACCGATCCAAGTACCGAACATACGACACCTCCGCATTTAGCACATGTTCAACTCGATGACGTCCCTTGAGCTCTTGATCCAGTTGAGGCCGAGGGAGAGTTTCGTCAACACGACGGTGTGTTGACGGCGATGATGAAGTTACCGCGCAGGGCTTCGCATAAGCACTACGACGATATGATCGAGGTGTGTAACTCTGGAGGAGGGCACCGCACACGGCTAGGAACAATTGATGTGTGTTCTAGGGGTGCCCTTCCCACGTATATAAAAGAGGGAGAGAGAGAGAGAGGAGGCGGCTGACCTAGGGGGCGCGCCAAGCATAGGGACTCCTACTAGGACTCCCAAGTCCTAGTAGGATTCCCTTTCCTATTCGGAGTAGGAGAGAAGGAAAGAGAGGGAGAGGGAGAAGGAAAGGGGGTCCACTGATACATCCATTTTGCATCATGCTTACAAGTTGATAATTATTGCATTATGGGCTGTTCATACATGTTTTGTCACAATACTTATGCCTTTTCCGTCTTATCTTGCAAGGTTTACATGAAGAAGGGGGAATGCCGGCAGCTGGAATTCTGGGCTGGAAAAGGAGCAAACTCTGGAAACTTATTATGCACAACTCCAAAAGCCCCGAAACTCCACAGAACATTTTTTGGAATATATAAAACATATCTGGCGAAAGAAATCCATGAGAGGGGCGACTGGCTGGCCTCGAGGGTGGGGGCACGCCCCCCTTCCCAGGGCGCACCCCCCTGCCTCGAGGGCCAGTCGGTGGGCCCCAGGTGCCCATCTTCTCATATATGAAGCATTTTGACCTAGAAAAAAAAATCAAGAGGAGGCTTTCGGGACCAGACACCGCCGTCTCGAGGCAGAACCGAGGCGGAAACCAATCTAGGGCTCCGGCATTACTGTTCTGCCGGGGATACTTCCCTCCATGAGGGGGAAATCGTCACCGCCGTCATCACTAACAACTCTCCCATCTTGGGGAGAGCTATCTTCATCAACATCTTCACCAGCACCATCTCCTCTCAAACCCTATTTCATCTCTTGTATCCAATCTTTGTATCAAAACCTCAAATTGGTACCTGTGGGTTGCTAGTAGTGCTGATTATTCCGTGTAGTTGATGCTAGTTGGTTTATTTGGTGGAAGATCATATGTTGAGATCCATTATGCATATTAATACCCCTCTGATCATGAACAACATTATGTCTTGTGAGTAGTTACTTTTGCTCCTGAGGACATGGGAGAAGTCTTGCTATTAGTAGTCATGCAAATTTGGTCTTCGTTCGATATTTTGATGAGATGTATGTTGTCTCTCCTCTAGTGGTGTCATGTGAACGTCGACTACATGACACTTCACCATTATTTGGGCCTAGAGGAAGGCATTGGGAAGTAATAAGTAGATGATGGGTTGCTAGAGTGACAAAAGCTTAAACCCTAGTTTATGTGTTGCTTCGTAAGGGGCTGATTTGGATCCATATGTTTCAGGCTATGGTTAGGTTTACCTTAATACTTCTTTTGTAGTTGCAGATGCTTGCATTAGAGGTTAATCATAAGTGGGAGGCTTGTCCAAGTAAGGGCAGCACCCAAGCACTGGTCCACCCACATACCAAATTATCAAAGTACCGAACGCGAATCTGATGATCGTGATGAAAACTAGCTTGACGATAATTCCCATATGTCCTCGGGAGCGCTTTACCTTGCATAAGAGTCTGTCCAGGCTTGTCCTTTGCTACAAAAAGGATTGGGCCACCTTGCTGCACCGTATTTACTTTTACCATTTATTACTTGCTACCAATTATCCTATCACAAAACTATTTGTTACCTATAATTTCAGTGCTTGCAGAAAATACCTTACTGAAAACTGCAAATCATTTCCTTCAGCTCCTCGTTGGGTTCGACACTCTTACTTATCGAAAGGACTACGATAGATCCCCTACACTTGTGGGTCATCAAGACTCTTTTCTGGCGCCATTGCCGGGGAGTGAAGCGCCTTTGGTAAGTGGAATTTTGTAAGGAAAAATTTATATAGTGTGCTGAAATTTATTGTCACTAGTTACTATGGCTCAAAATCCTTTGAGGGGCTTGTTCGGGGTATCTTCACCCCGAGCAGAAGAGCAAAGATTTGCTCCTCAACCTACTGGACCTATCGACAATGTTTGGTTTGAGATTCCTTCGGGTATGATAGAGAAACTGCTTGAAAATCCCTATACAGGAGATGGAACACTTCACCCTGACTTACACCTAATCTATGTGGATGAAGTTTATGGATTGTTTAAGCTTGCAGGTATGCCCGAGGATGTTATCAAGAACAAGGTATTCCCTTTATCTTTGAAGGGAGCTGCATTGACATGGTTTAGGCTATGCGATGATATGGGATCATGGAACTATAATCGTCTGAAGATGGAATTTCATCAGAAGTTTTACCCTATGCACCAGGTTCATCGTGATCCTAATTATATTTATAATTTCTGGCCTCGCGAAGGAGAAAGCATCGCTCAAGATTGGGGGAGGCTTAAGTCAATGTTATATTCATGCCCCAATCATGAGTTTTCAAGAAAGATGATCATCCAAAAAATTTATGCTCGGCTTTGTAATGCCCCAGATGTAATACTTTCCAATTATGGCAATGGAGCTTTCTCAATTTGATCCTTGTCCTTATCCTTGGGGTTTTTTGTCATTTTATTCTTGCATTGCCATATCATTTATTATTTTGCATCCTTGCATTGTTTCATCATCATGGCATCATGGTATCATAGTTTACTTTCTTGTTGAGTGTGTGTGAGGCCCTCTGATGTTGTGTGTGTGGGTTCTAGCTATGCCTAGCTAAACCCTAACCTCTTCTTCTTCTTCCTCCTCTTCTTCTTCTTCTTTCTTTTCTTTCTGTCCATTCTTTACCCCTTTGTGCAAGCCACCTAGCCAAGCCCATTAATGTTCTTTCTTTTCCTATAATTCTTGCACCATGCCTACAACCTCTCCACCAAATATCAGCCTATTTAAAAATGATTTGGTTGGGCTTTAAAATACCAAGAGTTTGAACCAAATTCAAACTCCTTTTATTTTTCTGCCTCTAAAAATGTCCAAGTCAATTTTATTAAATAAGGCATTAATCACTGAGCATGGGGATATTTTTCTTTTCCCCTAACTCTTCTCCTTTTATCCTATGCTTTTCTTTGTCTTTCTGTCTGAAGAAATAAAGAAAAAAGAAAAAAGCAGCAGCTGGCACAGTGGCCTGGGCCTCCTCCTCCTTCTCTCTGCGCCAGGCCCAGTCCTACCCCCTCAGCGCGCGGCCCATCTCTCCCGCAGGCCCAGCCAATAGGCCGCAGCAGTCGCGCCATGGCTTTTCCCCTCTTGGCCCCATCTGTCTGCCTCACAGGCCGCGCCTCCTCTTCCTCCGTCAGCACAAAACAGAGCTGCGCGCGCTCACCGTCGTGCCGTGAACTCACAGACGTCGAGGTCTCGGGGTCCGAGCCCCCCATTTAAACCCGCACCGTGTCCTCCCCTCCTCTCTAGGTTTCCTCTTCCCCCTCTCATCGTCTGGAGAGCCGAGCTCCACCAGATCCGCCGCCCCAGTCGAATCCCGAGTGCATCTGAGAGCAGCCCCTCGTCGCCGGCGAGCCCCTCGTCGACCTCAGCCTCGCCAAAGGTGTCCTTCTGCTTCCACGACGTCAACTCTTTCGACTACGTCGCCTACGCGGACCCAATCGCCTCCACGCTGAGCTCTTCTTTCTCTTCTTCATCTCCGGTGGCCGTACCTGTTCGAGAGCCGCCGCCGTCGACTCCGTCCACGACTGGGCCAGCCGAGCACATCGCCGTGCTCGTGGTGAGCTCCTCTCTCTCCCCCCGTACCATTTCCCCCTTCTTACGCGCCCTTTAGGTCCTAGTTCACCGAGCGCCTGAGCGCATCGTCGTCGGACTTCATCGCCGGCGAGTGTTCCGACCCCTCTAGGTCGTATTCTTCTGCCCATTAGCTTCAGCATGTCGCGTAGGTGCTGCCTGTGCAATCACCGTGCCACCTAGGCCTCTGCATCGCCTCGTCGTTGCTCCGTCGCTGCCGTTCTGTCGTTGCTCGGCGCCGACGCTATAGTGCTCCTTAGGTGCTGCTAGTGTGTGGGTTGGGTGCGGAACTCCTCCAGGAGCATCTCGCACAACTCCGCCGTCTCGTATTGTCGCCGGAGTAGCTCCGACGAGCCTGCGTTTTCCTCCTGTTCCTGCTTCTACAGCTACCTCATCAGAGATAGCACCTGCTATCTGTCGAGAAACATTCAGTAGCGCAGTGGCTTGTCTCCATCAGTTAACGCAGGGGGTCGTGTGTTCGAATCCTTGCGGGCGCAATGGTTTCGCCCCCCTTTTTATTTCTCGCGTGTGGCTGACAGGTAGGCCCCACCTGCCAGCCACTCAGATGCTTCTCAGCCCCCGCGCGCACCCGTTGGCGCCAGGTCAGCGAGGCCGGGCCCTCTTGTCAGTGGCTTGGGCTAGTTGAGCCATGGGTCATTCTGGACCTTGGCGCATGTTTTGTTTTTCTTTTCTGTTTTCTTTTTCTTTTCTTTTTCTATTTTTCTTATTGATTTAATATTTGCATAAATATGTTTTTGATGAATATGAGTTATATATGGAAAGTGCT
Organism: Secale cereale; assembly: GCA_902687465.1. Taxonomy (NCBI): domain Eukaryota; kingdom Viridiplantae; phylum Streptophyta; class Magnoliopsida; order Poales; family Poaceae; genus Secale; species Secale cereale. The sequence continues at coordinate 701,473,481 of LR738710.1, read as the reverse complement.
TAGAATTTTATGTAGATTATGAATATGCTGTTTGTTGCCATGTTTAAAAACATTTAAAATGCTGTTTGAATTTAATCTTGTTTTAAATATGCTTAAACTTGTAAAAATCATAACTAAATATCTATAACTCCAAATTTAACAAACTTTATATGCATTTGGGGTAGAAAAATGTGTAGAGCATTTTGGTGCTGTTGTTTAGCATGTTTAGCAACTCTATCGCAGAAGTTTTTCCAGATCTGTCCCAAATGCTTTTAATTTAATATGGGAGTTTCTGGAAATTGTTGTTATTTAATTCCAGCCCATTTAATTGTGCTAGCATGTTGCTGTAATGTTAGTTGCACCCTTGCCATGTTAACCAACTCCTAAAAACTTGTTGGTTGCTTGTATGAACAAACTACATAAACTTGGTAGATGTTCTTTTGTTTGTTTTCCTTTCATGTGAGTGATCTTGTTTGAACATGAGGATATTGCACTCTTGAGACCCCTAGGCCATGCATCATTTCTTTCCATGTTCATATGCTTTATGTTCATGCATCATGTTCCTGAGCATTGCATTGTGATTGATTTTGTTCCATTATTGCATTGTTGTGTTTGGTTAGAGCCCGATGACGATACGGAGTATGAGGTTTCTACCGAGGTTGAGTGTGAGGAGCAAGGTTACGATCCCTCCGTGGAATCAACAGGCAAGATGAACTTACCCAGATATCACTACTATCTTTGCCTATGCTAGATGTCTCGCTCTTTTAGCTTATTGCCTCGATGCCTATGTCTGTTTGTTAGGCTCCTATTGTTGCCATGAAACTCTTTAACCACCCAACCTAGCAAACCGTTGTTTGGCTACGTAAGCTTCGCTCAGCCCCTCTTATAGCGTTGTTAGTTGCAGGTGAAGATTTGAAGATTCTTGCTTCATGATGAAGTTATTGTTGGGATATCACAATATATAATCTGTTTAACTAAATCATCTATATATTTGGCAATGGGTGGAAGGCTAAGCCTCTTGCTTGGTGTTTTGTTCCACTCATGCCACCCTAGGAACCGTATAAACCGGTGTTATGTTCCTTGATTTTGTGTCCCTAACACGGTTGGGGTTTATGGGCCCCCCTCGATAACTCGCTTAGCGCTAAAGCTTTTCCAGCAAGGCCCAACTTTGGTTTTACATTTGCCTAATAACAAAAACTTGCATAGGGAGTTATAAACCCGAGTTCTTAATCAACAACCCGGGCCAGTGCTCCACATGAGTGTTGGTCCAAACTGGGGGTCCTGCAGGGCCACCTTGGGGAAACCCGAGGGCTGGTAAAAACCTGTAGCATCACCCATCCAGTCGTGGCCTGAGACAAGATACACGCGGCTACTATCAGGGTGTCGGCACGCCGGGAGATCTTGCTGTATTAGTTTTACCTTAGTCGAAATATCTTGAGCACGAGATTCCGAGAATACTCGGGTCTTCCCACCTTGGAGTTGCGACTCCGTAGATCTTGAGCTTGTGATGGGCTAAGTTGGGACACCCCTGCAGGGTTTGATATTTCGAAAGCCGTGCCCGTGGTTATGTGGCAGATGGGAATTTGTTAATATCCGGTTGTAGAAAACTTGACACTATGATCATAATACACTACCAGCGTGAGTAACCATGACGGTCGCTTTCCGAAGGGTTTCGGGAAGTGAACACGGTGGGGTTATGTTTGACGTGCTTAGTTAGGATCACTTCGTGATCACTTTGTCGATCGTTGGCACTTTCTCTTCTCGCTCTGAACTCGTAAGCTAGTGCTAGTGCTGCTACAACCTTGTTTTCAGCCTTGTTCCACACCCAAGGCTTTGATATTATTGCTACCCGGGAACGGGATTGCTGAGTCCTCCGTGGCTCATAGATTCTACACAATACCAGATGCAGGTACCGTTGAAAACTACACAGCTGGTGGTTCATAGTTGTATTGGGAGTTCGATGAAGAACGTGGGTGATACTACGTGTCTTACCCAGAGGATCAGTAGGGCTCTTACTAGGATGATCGGGACCTTGTGTTGCTTTATTTATGGTATCTTTCATTTGGATCTTCGTCCGTAGTCGGACTCTGATGTTATTGGATGATGTATGTTAATGTATTTCATTGTGTGACGTGACGAGTGTAAGCCAACTACTCTTTTACTTTTTCATCCCATCTTTTACATGAGTTGTGCAAAGATACCATACTTGAGATCATTCTGGTATGAGATTATGCCTTTAAGTCGTGCCTCGACACGCAGGAGGTATAGTCTCATACTGGGCATTACAAGTTGGTAATCAGAGCCTTCTCCGACCTAGGAGCCCCCCTGATTGATCGAATCGTTGACAGTTGAGTCTAGGCACACACATGAAAATGTTTTGAGTCCTATATATATATATATCGGAGAGTAGGATTTCTTTTACTCCTCATCCCTTTATCACTCTGGTGAGGACTCTTGACGATGTTCTATCTGTTCTACTCTCAAAATTTTCACTAATTTTTTTTTAGGATCACGCGAGTATTGTTTGGATTGTTCTGATATCTTTGTGGCCAGAACATTGTTCTCGATGCCTCCTGTCATTTAGGGGTTGTGGCAGTGTCCCAGGGAGTTGAGCTCCGAGGTGTTGTCATCACAAATCTATCGCAACAGTTCTGGAATACTTAAGATGGCCGACATCGAAAACTCTTCTATGCGGTTAGTGGTAAGATAACCCCGACATCACCCAGTACTGGGGAGGTAGTTCGGGAGTATTGCCATAGCTTGTATAGCAGATGCATTTCGAAGGTCCGAGGTAAACGGTTTCCGCAAATAACTGGTTATGTGTTAAAGGTTGGATACAACTGGATTTAGGATTAGAGTTGAGTGCGCGGTGCTTCCTCTGTATCCCAACACCCGATTGCATAACCGGGAACCTTCGGAAATTAATAGGTGGGTTCTTCTAGTAGCTCGTAGGCATTCTTCCAACGAATGCATGATATGGAGTTCGGGGTTCAACATTGAGTGAAGTGGTTTTATGGGCGTTGTTCCAATCAGGAGTTGCATCTTAAAGGGTCCTTGGCTATGCTGATCTGGGGATTGCAAAACCCTTTTGTAACACGTTCCATGAGCTTTCAGCACGAACATGTGGAACGAAGCTTCTATCTTGTATTTGTTCTATCTGCTCCTTGTTGTTTTTATTTACCTTTTGTTCTCCCAAGTGGCTTCTCGAGAAGATTGTTGTAACATTGAACTACGGATCACATTCGTTCATTTTGTTCGAATGTTCTTCTGAAGACTTATGTTGCAATTCAATCCGTTGATCTAGCTTATATATTTTCAATCAATGGCTAATAGTTGTCATCTCATTCAGGATGGCTCCTAAGAAGGTTCCCAATGCTAACCCAGAGGGTGAAGAAGTTCCTGATCGTCCTCCTTCCCCTCCTCCTCCGTCTGAGGCCTGGAGAGCAATTATGCAAGCGACCAACCAGAACACCCAGATGCTTATGAAAATGATGCAGAACATTCAAGCCAACCAAGAAAATCAAGGTGGTCATGGGAACCAAGGCCAAGGCAATCTGTTCAATCAACCTCACTTTGCAACCCTCAACCAATTCCTGGCAAACCAACCGAAGTCTTTCAGTTACTGTCTGGATCCGCTAGATGCTGAAGACTGGATAACAGACATCAAAAAGCACTTTGAATGCAGTAACGTGAGACCTGAGGATTATGTCAAGTTTGCCGCCTTCCAACTCAAGGACCAAGCTGCTGATTGGTGGCAACAGTTCAAAGATTCCAGAGGTGGTCGTGAAATCTCGTGGACTGAACTTTTGCAAGGATTTCCGCTCTCACCACATTCCAACTAGTCTCATTGAAGGCATGCGTGAGCAATTCCGCAACCTGAAGCAAGGCACCATGTCCGTCTATCAATACAATGTCAAGTTCCAGAATCTCGCTCGTTATGCCAAGAAAGACATCCCATATGCCAAGAGCAAGATTTATCAGTTCCGTGGTGGTCTGAAGGATGAACTCCAACTAGCTCTCACCTTGTTCGAGCCGGATGAATTTGATCAATTCTACAATATGGCTCTTAAGCAAGAGGCAGCCCAGCTCAAGATTGAAGCTTCCAAAAAGAGGATCAGAGATGTTGTTCACTCCTCCTCTTCTTCCCAAGTGGTTGCCAAGCAGCAGAAGTTCTGGCTTCCGCCTCCTCCAGTGCTCCGTCCTCCAAACAACAACAAGCACTCGGGTGGCCGTGGTTTCTCCCACCCACCCAACCCAAGCAATCAGTCCAAGCCTCAGTTTCAAGCTTCAAGATCAAATGAGACTTATCACCGTCCTCTCTCAGAAGTGGTTTGCAACAAGTGCACTCAGAAGGTCACTATGCTAATCAGTGTCCCAACCCAAGGCGCCTTCCGCCTCCTCCACCTGTCAGCACTGCTATTGTCAAGCACAATCCCAACCAAGCAAGAGTGAATCTGATGAATGTAGCTCAAGCGGAGAATTCTTCAGATGTGATACTTGGTAACCTTCCAGTTAACTCTATTCCTGCAAAAGTCTTGTTTGATTTGGGTGCATCATGTTCTTTCATGTCTCAACCTTTTGCATCCAAGCACAATGTTGACATCAAAAGTTTGCCAAGGGAGTTATCAGTTATTTCTCTGGGGAGACGAATGCATTCTAGTGTGTTTGCTCCGGATATATCTATTCATATGGGTGATTACAGTTTTCTGGTTTCTCCGGTTATTCTCGGCAACTCCGACATTGATCTTATTCTTGGGATGGATTGGCTTTCCAAGCATGATGCAAAAATTGATTGTGCAAATAAGGAAGTCAAGATTACTCATCCTGACGAAGACGTGATTATCTTCGCCTCTCGAGATAACACGATCAAGCTATTCTCTCTCAATGACAAGGGCGAGATTAATGCCATCTCTCAGATTCCTGTGGTCAATGAGTATGAAGATATTTTCCCTGAAGAGCTTCCAGGCATGCCTCCGCATCTACAAGTTGAATTCGTCATTGAACTCGAGCCCGGTACCGAGCCAGCAGGTCGGCGTCCGTACAAGCTTTCCCCTGATGAGTTGAAGGAGCTGAAGAACCAACTCGATGAGCAAGAGCGTATGGGTCTAATCGGGCCTAGTACTTCTCCTTGGGGCTGTGGTGTTCTATTTGTCAAGAAGAAGGATGGCACGGAACGCCTTTGCGTTGATTACCAGCCATTGAACAAGAAGACAATAAAGAACAAGTATCCGCTCCCAAATATTAATGAATTGTTCGAGCAGCTCAAAGGAGCAAAGCTGTTCTCAAAGCTCGATCTCCGGATGGGTTACCACCAGATCCGTATCCGTGAAGAAGATATTCCCAAGGCTGCATTCAGAACGAGTTTTGGCTCTTATGAATACACGGTCATGTCTTTTGGCCTCGCAAATGCTCCACCCACCTTTTGAAGGATGATGCACTTCATATTCAACCCCTACACCAATGAATTTGTTCTCGTCTATCTGGATGACATCTTAGTATTCTCCAAGAATGAAGAAGACCATGCCAAGCACCTCCGTTTGGTTCTGGACAGGCTCCGTGAACACAAGTTCTATGCGAAGTTCTCCAAATGTGAATTCTGGTTGGATAAGGTCTTATATCTTGGCCATATCATCTCTGCCGAGGGTATTTCTGTGAACCCCGAGAAAGTTGAAGCTATTGTCAACTGGGAACCCCCGCAGAATGTCAAGCAACTCCGAAGCTTCCTTGGTCTCGCTAGCTATTGTAGAAGATTCATTGAGAACTTCTCCAAGATTGCCAAGCCTCTTTCCAACCTGTTGCAGAAGAATGTCAAGTACTCCTGGACTCCTGATTGTGATGTGGCATTCAAAACACTCAAACAGAAGCTCATTTCTGCTCCGGTTCTTACTCCTCCGGATGAGTCCAAGCCCTATGAAGTCTTTTGTGATGCTTCTTTGCAAGGACTTGGTAGTGTTCTCATGCAAGACAAGAAGATTGTGGCATACACTTCTCGTCAGTTGAAGACAAATGAGAGGAATTACCTCACACATGATCTCGAGCTAGCAGCAGTTGTACATGCCTTGATAACGTGGAGACACCTTCTGTTGGGCAGAAAAGTGGACATCTTCACCGATCACAAGAGCTTGAAGTACATCTTCACACAGCCAAACCTGAACCTTCGCCAGACTCGTTGGGTTGAGATGATCCAAGAGTATGATCCAAGCATTGAGTACACACCTAGCAAGGCCAATGTCATCGCAGATGCCTTGAGCAGAAAGGCATATTGCAATAGTCTCCTTCTCAAACCGTTCCAGCCTGAACTTTGTGAATCATTCAGGAAGCTCAACCTCCAAGTTGTTCCGCAAGGCTTTCTTGCAAACCTTCAAGTTGCTCCTACCTTGGAAGATCAGATCCGTGAGGCCCAACTAAGTGATGCTATGGTGCAGAAAGTGAAACATGGTATTACTAAGGGTACTCCCAAATACAAGTGCTATCGCGTTGATGAGAAAGACACCTTGTTCTTTGAGGACATAATTGTAGTTCCCAAGGGTGATCTCAGAAAACTCATAATGAACGAAGCACATGACTCCCTCCTCTCGATTCATCCCAGAAGTTCCAAGATGTACCAAGACCTCAAGCAATCGTACTGGTGGACTCGCATGAAAAGGGAGATTGGCCAATTCGTGAATGAATGTGATGTCTGCAGAAGAGTGAAGGCAGAGCATCAACGTCTAGCCGGTCTCCTTCAACCTCTACCTATCCCCGAGTGGAAATTCGATCACATTGAGATGGATTTCGTCACTGGGTTTCCTAAATCCAAGAAGGGGAATGATGCTATATTTGTAGCGATTGACAAGCTAACTAAAGTAGCTCACTTCCTTCCCGTCAAAGAATCCATCAACGCAGCTCAGCTGGCAGAGTTGTACACTTCCAGAATTGTTTCGTTGCATGGCATTCCTCAAGTCATCTCCTCAGACCGTGGAAGTTTGTTCACATCCAAGTTCTGGGACTCCTTTCAGTCAGCCATGCACACGGAGATTCGTTTCAGCAGGGCGTTTCACCCTCAGACTAGTGGTCAAGTCGAAAGAGTGAACCAGATCCTCGAAGACATAATCAGAGCTTGTGTCATCTCTTTCGGTATGAAGTGGGAAGATTGTCTCCCGTTTGCCGAGTTCTCTTAAACAACAGTTTCTAAGCAAGTGCCGGCAAAGCTCCTTTTGAAATCCTCTATGGCAGCAAGTGCCGTACCCCTCTCAACTGGTCCGAGACTGATGAACATCAACTTCTTGGCAATGATTTGATCTCAAAAGCCGAAGAAATGTGCAAAGTCATACATGAGAATCTCAAAGCCGCTCAATCGCGTCAAAAGAGTTACTATGACGGCAAGCATCGTGATTTGGCTTTCGACATTGGAGATCATGTCTATCTCCGTGTTTCTCCTATGAAAGGAACCCAAAGATTCGGTATCAAAGGAAAGCTTGCTACGAGATACGTGGGCCCTTTCAAGATTCTTGGCAAAAGAGGCGATCTAGCCTACCAACTTGAGCTTCCCTCCAACTTTGCAAATGTTCATGATGTGTTTCACGTGTCTCAACTCCGCAAGTGCTTCAAGACACCCGAACGCACCATTCCGTTCGAGGAGATAGATCTTCAACAAGACATATCTTATCGTGAGCACCCTGTTGCTATTCTTGAAGAAACTGAGCGCAAAACCCGCAACAAGTCCATCAAGTTCTTGAAAGTAAAGTGGTCACACCATACCGACTGAGAAGCTACGTGGGAACGAGAAGATCACCTTCGTTCCGAGTATCTTTCCTTCTTCCAGTCCTAGATCTCAGGACGAGATCTTTTTGTAGTGTAGGAGAGTTTGTAATGCCCTAGATGTAATACTTTCCAATTATGGCAACAGAGCTTTCTCAATTTGATCCTTGTCCTTATCCTTGGGGGGTTTTTGTCATTTTATTCTTGCATTGCCATATCATTTATTATTTTGCATCCTTGCATTGCTTCATCATCATGGCATCATAGTTTACTTTCTTGTTGAGTGTGTGTGAGGCCCTGTAATGTTGTGTGTGTGGGTTCTAGCTATGCCTAGCTAAACCCTAACCTCTTCTTCTTCTTCTTCTTCTTCTTCTTCTTCTTCTTCTTGTTCTTCTTTCGTTCTTTCTTTTCTTTCTGTCCATTCTTTACCCCTTTGTGCAAGCCACCTAGCCAAGCCCATTGATGTCCTTTCTTTTCCTATAATTCTTGCACCATGCCTACAACCTCTCAGCCAAATATCAGCCTATTTAAAAATGATTTGGTTGGGCTTTAAAATACCAAGAGTTTGAACCATATTCAAACTCCTTTTATTTTTCTGCCTCTAAAAATGTCCAAGTAAATTTTATTAAATAGGGCATTAATCACTGAGCATGGGGATATATTTTTTTCCCTAACTCTTCTCCTTTTATCATGTGCTTTTCTTTTTCTTTCTGTCTGAAGAAATAAAGAAAAAGGAGAAAAGCAGCAGCTGGCACAGTGGCCTGGGCCTCCTCCTCCTTCTCTCTGCGCTAGGCCCAGTCCTTCCCCCACAACGCGCGGCCCATCTCTCCCGCAGGCCCAGCCAACAGGCCGCAGCAGTCGCGCCTTGGCTTTTCCCCCCTTGGCCCCACCTGTCTGCCTCACAGGCCGCGCCTCCATCTTCCTCCGTCAGCGCAAAACAGACCTGCGCGCGCTCACCGTTGTTCCATGAACTCACGGACGTCGAGGTCTCGGGGTCCGAGCCCCCAATTTAAATGTAATTGCCCGGATGTAATACTTTCCATTTTGGGCAATATATATATCTTTGGCTCCATCAATTCCATTCCGGGTTCTTCGTTTTTCGGGTTTTCGTCGTTTTGTCGTGTGCATGTGTGGTATTCATCCATATCATGTTGTCATGTGCATTGCATTGCATTTGTGTTGTCGTTTGCATCCGGTCCCACTCGTTCCTTCCCGTTGTCCGTTTCGAGTTCCGGAGCTCTCTCACATGTCCGTGGCATCCCCTAAGCCTACTTTTGTGTTTGGCCGTGTAACGTTTCCGATTTGGCGTGAGACTTGTCGTGCGATGTTGTTTTGGTGTGTGTAACCCGCCTGTCAAATCTCGTCGCGTTTGGAGTTCGTTTGGTGCTCCAACAGTTATTCTCGTGGGCTGAAAGTACCTCCTCTTTGAGGCCCAAGAAACCCCTCCAACAGCCCACCAACCCAACTCAAACCCCTCCCTTCATCTAGGCCATCCAATTGTGATCTCGTGGCCGAAAACCTCCCCTCATTTGGACAACCCTAGCTCCTTGTGCCTATATAAACGTCCACCTTCCCCAATTTTTGCGTCTGAAACCCTAATGTTTCCACAGTTCGCCGCCGGTGCTTCCACCGTTGAAGCGCGGTGCTTCCACCGTTGACACGGCGTTCTTCCGACCCCGTGGCCGCCGTGCTTCCGACATCCGCGTCCGTGCTTCCGAAGTGTCGCGCCGGTGCTTCCACTCCGACGTACGGGCCCGCGCTCGAGGTCGTCTCCTTCCTCCGGCCGCGCCGCCCATCTTCCTCCACGCCGGCCGAAGCTCCTCACCGCCGCCGCCGGAGCCTCCGCGCCGCCCTCTCCACCTCGCCGCCGGCCGGGCCTTCCCCGCCACCGCACCCCGGCCAGCCGCGCCGCCCGGCTTCCGGCCACCGCCGCCGGCCTCCGTCACCGGCCGCCTCCCGCCTTCCCTCGCCGCACCTCGCCGGAGGGGCCGGGTCTCCCCTCGCGCCGGCCGCCCCGCGGCTTCGAAGCCTCCCGCCGCCGCCGCCAGGAGTCAGGCTCCTTCGATCTGGATCGGCGCCCGGGCTAAGACCTAACGGGCCGGGGCTCCAGACCCAGCCTGCTTCTCCACCCGATCAGGCCCGTTAGCTGGTGGGCCACACCCGATCCAGCGGCCTTTTTGACCCCGCTACAGATCCGTTGACCCGACTCGTTGACCAGATCTGACCCTGAGGTTGCTCCTTTTTCCACTAAGTCCCTGGTAGTTTTAATTTCTGATGCAGTTTTGCATTGTGGATAACTTTTTGTGTGCATGTCCGATTTGAGCAAATGATATGTCAAAATGATCGTGGTGACATGTACTATGTTTTGTTCCATTGTGCCATGCATGTTTGAGGTCATCTAGATGTCTTGATCTTCATGAGAAGAGTGCTACTTGTTATAAACTGCTATTAGTAGTTGTTTTCATGCCATGTTTGCAATGTGATATCTTGGTGCATGTTTATCCAAATGAAGCAAATGATATGTCCACGTGTTCATCATGAAATGCTCTACATTTTGATTGCTTTAGCTTGCATGATAGATTTCATCTTGCCATGTTTATCTCCTTTGCAAAAGTGCTTGTGGCTGTTATGTCGTTAAACTTGTTATGAGATGCCTAGTTGAGGAGCTAGTTGCTATTGATGTGGTTGTCCCCTTGATGCATGCTTAGATGTTTTGGATTCACCATCATGTGTACTTTGCTGTGGTGCAAACCACTTGTATTGTTTAGTTTTGAGGTGACTTAAACTTGCTCACAAACATGCCATGATGTTACTACTGTTTTAACACTTAGTGAAATTTCACTAAGTCTAGAATCTGTAATTTCCAGATGCCATGTTTGCTTGTTGTTCTAGGCAAATCCATGCTAGTTTTGGGGTGACTCTTGATGATTCCTTGTTGTATATATTGTTGGCTATCCATTCATGCTCTCACATGCTCATTTGGGTGGCTGTAGAAATTTAACTCTTGCTCCCAAGTTGCTATAAAATACTGCTGTCAGGATGTTGTTGTCAAGTTCAAAATGTCATAGCTTGTTGCTATTGATCCATGCTTCCTTTGGAGATGCTCCAATGGAATTGTTTGCTGTAGGAGATGTCTACTTTATGTCCATGCTCCTTGCCATGATGTTTGAGTGATGTAGACTATTTATTTCTTGCTCCGAAGTTGCTATGTGGCTGTTAATTTCAGCTTGTGCATGTTTATTGTTTCGGGTGTATCTTTTAGCCCGTTGCTCCGTTTTGAGCAAGTCCTATATGTAACTTGTGTGATTTTGCATATATATTCATATTATCCTCTTGTTATCATGTTTTTAAGTATTTTGCTTGATGCAAATTGCCATGCTCCTTTGTGTTGTAACACTGTGCTTCCTATGTAGACTTTCTGTGCTTCCTAAGTGCATCTGCAGTGCTTCCATAGTGCATCAGCCATGCATCCAGTAGTTTTGTGCATTGCATCTTGTTGATTTCGTGTCTCTTGTGTTTTGTGTTGAGTAGAGACGGGAGCTGAGTACGAGTACGAGAACGAGGTTACTACCGAGGTTGAGAACGAGGAGCCCTCTTACGATCCCATCGACGACTCTTCAGGCAGGATGACCGAACCCGGATATCATTACTATCTTTGCCTATTGCTAGAAGTATTGCTCTATAGTTTTGCCTCGATGCCCATGTTTTTCCTGTCAGCCTCCTATTGTAACCATGAACCTGTTTAACCACCCTACCTATGCAAACCTTTGAATGGCTAAGTAAGCTTCGCTCAGCCCCTCTTATAGCATTGTTAGTTGCAGGAGAAGATTGAAGATTCTTGCTTCTTGTTGAAGCTTGTTGGGATATCACACTATATTAATTATTAAATGAAATCATCTATATATTGGTAATGGGTGGAAGGCTAAGCCTTTTGCTTGGTGATTTGTTCCACTCATGCCGCCTTAGGAACCGTATAAACCGGTGTTATGTTCCTTGATTATGCGTTTCTCACACGGTTGGGGTTATGGGACCCCCTCGATAAACTGCTAAGTGCTAAGTCTTTTCCAGCAAGTCCCAACATTGGTACTATTTGCCTAATAACTAAAACTTGCATAGGGTCTTGCAAACCCGAGTTACTAATCAACAACCCCAGGCCAGTGCTCCACATGAGTGTTGGTCCGAAATGGGGAGCCTGCAGGGCCACCACGAGGGAACTCGAGGATTGGTAAAAACCCGTAGCTTCGCCCATTCGGTCGTGGCCTGAGACTAGATACGCGCGGCTATTGTCAGGGTGTCGGCACGCCGGGAGGATTTGCAGGATTAGCCTTACCTTAGTCGGAGTATCTTGAGCACGGGATTCCGAGGATACTCGGGCCTTCCCACCTTGGAGTTGCGACTCCGCGGATCGTGGGCTTGTCATGGGCCAAGTTGGAACACCCCTGCAGGGTTATGAACTTTCGAAAGCCGTGCCCGTGGTTATGTGGCAGATGGGAATTTGTTAATATCCGGTTGTAGAAAACTTGACACCATGTTCAGAATACACTACCAGCGTGAGTATCGTGACGGTCATTTTCCGAAGGGGTTCGGGAAGTGAACATGGTGGGGTTATGTTTGACTTGCTTTAGTTAGGATCACTTCGTGATCATCTCTCGTCCGAGGCACTTCTCTTCTCGCTCTCTTTTACGTAAGTTAGAGCTAGTGCTACTGCAACCTCTTGTTCTTTCTTCAGCCTTGTTCCACACCCAAGGCTTAGATAGTCGTGTTACCCGGGAACGGGATTGCTGAGTCCTCTGTGGCTCACAGTTACTTCACCACACCAGATGCAGGTACTATGGTGAGCTACACAGGCGATGGCACCGAGCTAGACTGGGAGTTCGACGAGGAGCGTAGCCGTTACTACGTGAACTATCCGGTTGATCAGTAGAGCTTCTACTAGGATTCGATCTAGACCTGTGGTTTAATGTTATGTTTGGTATCTTTCATTTGGATCTTCACCCTTAGATGGGTTGTGATGTTTATTTGTATGATGTTTGGACATGTAATGAATTTGTGTGACGTGGCGAGTGTAAGCCAACTATCTTCTCTCTTTCATCCCTATTTTTACATGAGATGTGCAAAGGTACCAAACTTCCGATCATTCCAGAATGGGCTAATATCTTTAAGTCGTGCCTCGACACGTAGGAGATATAGTCCCATCCTGGGCATTACAAGTTGGTATCAGAGCCTTTTCCGACCTAGAAGCCCCCACTGTTTGATCGAATCGTTGACGGTTGAGTCTAGGCACACACTTAAAATGTTTTGAGTCCTATATTTATATCGGAGAGTAGGATTTCTTTTGCTCCTCATCTCTTTTCACTCTGGTGAGGACTCCTGACGATTACTCTTACCTCTTCTACTCTCAAAAATTGCACAATTTTTTTTAGGAATCTCGCGAGTATTGTTTGGATTGTTTCGATGTCTTTGTGACGAGAATATTGTTCTCGATGCCTCCTGACATTAGGGGTTGTGGCAGTGTCCCGGGGAGTTGAGCTTCGGGGTATTGTCGTCACAAACATATCGCGGCAGTTCTAGAATACTTAAGACGGTCGACATCGAAAACTCTCCTATGTGGTTAGTGGCAAGATAACCCCGACATCACCCAGTACTGGGGAGGTAGTTCGGGAGTATTGCCATAGCTTGTATAGTAGATGCGTTTCGAAGGTCCGAGGTAGACGGTTTCCGAGAACAACTGGTTATGTGTTGAAGGATGGATACAACTGGATGTAGGATTAGAGTTGAGTGCGCGATGCTTCCCCTGTATCCCCAACACCTGATTGCATAACTGGTAACTTTCGGAAATTAATAGGTGGGTTCATCCAGTAGCTCGTAGGCATTCTTCCAACGAATGCAGGTTACGGAGTTCGGGGTTCTACATTGAGTGAAGTGGTTTTATGGCCGATGTTCCGATCGGGAGTTGCATCTCAAAGGGTCCTTGGCTATGCTGATCCGGGGATTGCAAAACCCTTTCCTAACACGTTCCATAAGCTTTCAGCACAAAGATGTCGAACGAAGCTCCTATCTTGTGTTTGTTCCATCTGCACCTTGTTGTTTTTCTTATTTACCTTTTGTCTCCCAGTGGCTTCTCGTGAAGATTGTTGTTTTCATTAAACTGAGAATTTCATTCGTTCCTCTTGTTCGAATGATTCTTGTGAAGACTATGTTGCAAATCTAGCCGTTGTTTCAGCTTATATCTTCATTCAATCAAATTGCTGATTGGTGGTCATCTCTTTCTGGATGGCTCCGAAATGGTTCCCAATGCTAATCCAGAGGGTGAAGAGGTTCCAGATCGTCCTCCTTCCCTCCTCCTCCGTCTGAGGCCTGGAGAGCGATTATGCGACTACAAACAAGAACACCCAGATGCTTATGCAGATGATGCAGCAGATGCAAGCAAATCAAGCAAATCAGGGTGCTCCAGGGAACCAAGGCAATTTCTTCAACCAACAGCACCATGCTATGCTCAACCAGTTCTTGGCTAATCAACCAAAGGCTTTCAGTTACTGTGTCGACCCTCTCGATGCTGAAGATTGGATTACTGATATCAAGAAGCATTTTGAGTGCAGTAACGTAAGGCCCGAGGACTATGTGCAGTTTGCAGCCTTCCAACTCAAGGACCAAGCAGCTGATTGGTGGCAGCAGTACAAAGACTCCAGAGAAGGGCATGTGATCTCTTGGGAGGATTTCTGCAAGGACTTTCACTCTCACCACATTCCAACAAGTGTCATCGAGGGTATGCGTGAGCAATTCCGCAACCTGAAGCAAGGCTCAATGACTGTCTCCCAGTATAATGTCAAGTTCCAAAACCTTGCCCGCTATGCTAAGCAAGACATCCCAGATGCCAATAGCAAGATCTATCAGTTCCGTGGAGGTCTGAAGGATGCACTTCAACTTGCTCTCACCTTGTTCGAGCCTGATGAGTTTGACAAATTCTATAACATGGCGCTCAAGCAAGAGGCAGCCCAGCTCAAGATGGAAGCTTCCAAAAAGAGGATCAGAGACGCTGTTCACTCCTCCTCATCTTCTCAAGTGGTCGCGAAGCAACAGAAGTTTTGGCTTCCACCTCCTCCTGTGATCCGAGCTCCCTACAACAACAACAAGAACTCTGGTGGCCGTGGTTTCTCCCACCCACACAACCAAGGCAAGCAGTCCAAGTCGCAGTTCCAAGTTCCAAGACCAAGTGTTCCTCCTACTCGTCCTCTTTCTGAGGTCACTTGCTACAAGTGTGGCCAGAAGGGTCATTATTCCAACAAGTGCAACAACCCAAGGCGCCTTCCGCCTCCTCCACCTGTCAGTACTGCTATTGTCAAGCATGATCCGAAGGCAGCAAGAGTGAATCTGATGAATGCAGCTCAAGCAGAGAATTCTTCAGATGTGATACTTGGTAACCTTCCAGTTAACTCTTTTCCTGCAAAAGTGTTGTTTGATTCGGGTGCTTCATGTTCTTTCATGTCATATCCATTTGCATCCAAGCACGATGTTGTCACCAAAAATTTGCCTCGGAAGTTGCAAGTTATTTCTCCGGGGAGACGTATGTCTTCTAGTGTGTTTGCTCCGGATGTATCTATTCGCATGGGTGATTATCGATTTCTGGCCTCTCCGGTGGTTCTCGGCAATTCCGACATCGACCTCATCCTCGGGATGGATTGGCTTTCTCAGCATGATGCTCACATTGATTGTGCAAATAAGTAAGTCAAGATTACTCATCCTGATGAAGACGTGATTATCTTCGCCTCTCGGGATAACACAATCAGGCTTTTCTCTCTCAATGACAAGGGCGAGATTAATGCCATCTCTCAAATTCCGGTGGTAAACGAATACGAAGACGTCTTTCCTGAAGAACTTCCAGGCATGCCTCCACATCGTCAAGTGGAATTCGTCATTGAACTCGAGCCTGGTACTGAGCCAGCATGCTGGCGTCCGTACAAGCTCTCTCGTGGAGAATTGAAGGAGTTGAAGAAACAGCTTGATGAACAGGAGCGTTTGGGTCTGATCAGGCCTAGTACGTCTCCTTCGGGCTGTGGTGTCTTATTTGTCAAGAAGAAGGATGGCATGGAGCGCCTTTGTGTCGATTACCGGCCATTGAACAAGAAGACAATAAAGAACAAGTATCGGCTCCCCAACATCAATGAATTTGGGGTAGAAAAATGTGTACAGTATTTTGGTGTTGTTGTTTAGCATGTTTGGCAACTCTATCACATAAGTTTTTCAGATCTGTCCCAAATGATTTCAATTTAATATGGGAGTTTCTGGAAATTGTTGTTATTTAAATCCAGCCCATTTAATTGTGCTAGCATGTTGCTGTAATGTTAGTTGCACCCTTGCCATGTTAACCAACTCCTCAAAACGTGTTGGTTGCTTGTATGAACAAACTACATAAACTTGGTAGATGTTCTTTTGTTTGTTTTCCTTTCATGTGAGTGATCTTGTTTGAACATGAGGATATGGCACTCTTGTGACCCCTAGACCATGCATCATTTCTTTCCATGTTCATATGCTTCATGTTCATGCATCATGTGCCTGAGCATTGCATTGTGATTGATTTTGTTCTGTTGTTGCATTGTTGGTTAAAGCCTGGTGATGATACGGAGTACGAGGTTTCTACCGAGGTTGAGTGTGAGGAGCAAGGTTACGATCCCTCCGTGGAATCAACAGGCAAGATGACCTTACCCAGATATCACTACTATCTTTGCCTATGCTAGATGTCTCGCTCTTTTAGCTTATTGGCTCGATGCCTATGTCTGTTTGTCAGCCTCCTATTGTGGCCATGAAACTCTCTAACCATCCAACCTAGCAAACCGTTGTTTGGCTACGTAAGCTTCGCTCAGCCCCTCTTATAGCGTTGTTACTTGCAGGTGAAGCTTTGAAGATTCTTGCTTCATGATGAAGTTATTGTTGGGATATCACAATATATAATCCATTTAACTAAATCATCTATATATTTCGCAATGGGTGGAAGGCTAAGCCTCTTGCTTGGTGTTTTGTTCCACTCATGCCACCCTAGGAACCGTATAAACCGGTGTTATGTTCCTTGATTTTGCGTCCCTAACACGGTTGGGGTTTATGGGCCCCCATCTATAACCTGCTTAGCGCTAAAGCTTTTCCAACAAGGCCCAACTTTGGTTTTACATTTGCCTAATAACAAAAACTTGCATAGGGAGTTATAAACCCGAGTTCTTAATCAACAACCCGGGCCAGTGCTCCACATGAGTGTTGGTCCAAACTGGGGGTCCTGCAGGGCCACCTTTAGAAACCCGAGGGCTAGTAAAAACCTGTAGCATCACCCATCCGGTCGTGGCCTGAGACGAGATACGCGCGGCTACTATCAGGGTGTCGACACGCCAGGAGGCCTTGCTGTATTAGTTTTACCTTAGTCGGAATATCTTGAGCACGGGATTCCAAGAATACTCGGGTCTTCCCACCTTGGAGTTGCGACTCCGCATATCTTGAGCTTGTGATGGGCTAAGTTGGGACACCCCTACAGGGTTCGATCTTTCGAAAGTCGTGCCCGCGGTTATGTGGCAGTTGGGAATTTGTTAATATCCAGTTGTAGAAAACTTGAAACTATGATCATAATACACTACCAGCGTGAATAACCGTTACAGTCGCTTTCCGAAGGGTTTCGGGAAGTGAACATGGTGGGGTTATGTTTGACATGCTTAGTTAGGATCACTTCGTGATCACTTTGTCGATCGTTGGCACTTTATCTTCTCGCTCTAAACTCGTAAGCTAGTGCTAGTGCTGGTGCAACCTTGTTTTCAGCCTTGTTCCACACCCAAGGCTTTGATAGTATTGCTACCCGAGAACGGGATTGCTGAGTCCTTCGTGGCTCACAGATTCTACACAACACCAGATGCAGGTACCGTTGAGAACTACACAGCTGGTGGTTCAGAGTTGTATTGGGAGTTCGATGAAGAACGTGGGTGATACTACGTGTCTTACCCAGAGGATCAGTAGAGCTCTTACTAGGATGATCGGGACCTTGTGTTGCTTTATTTATGGTATCTTTCATTTGGATCTTCGTCCGTAGTCGGACTCTGATGTTATTGGATGATGTATGTTAAGGTATTTCATTGTGTGACGTGGCGAGTGTAAGACAACTACTCTTTTACTTTTTCATCACCTCTTTTACATGAGTTGTGCCAAGATACCATACTTGAGATCATTCTAGTATGAGATTATGCCTTTAAGTCGTGCCTCGACATGTAGGAGGTATAGTCTCATACTAGGCATTACAGGCTTTCTCTCAATAATCGCACCATGCTCGATAATTCTTGTTCTGGCTCTTTTATGATGAAGACTATTGACTTCAAATGGGATTTATTGGAAAGAATTAAACGCAACACTGAAGATTGGGATCTCGATGAAGGTAAGGAGTCAAGTATGACCCGTAAGTTTGATTATGTTAAAGCTTTTATGGATACCGATGTTTTCCGTGAGTTTTGCACTATATATGGACTTGACTCTGAGATAGTAGCTTCTTTCTGTGAATCTTTTGCTACTCATGTTGATCTCCCCATGGAGAAGTGGTTTAAATACCACCTCCCTATATTGTAAAAGTAGTTGAACCTATTAAAGTTGAAGAAATGACTATCACTTATAATGTTGATCCCGTTATTTGTACTGCTTATATCGAGAAACCACCTTTCCCTGTTAGGATAAAGGATCATGCTCAAGCTTCAACTGTAGTTCGCAAGAGTAATACTAGAACACCTACACCCTCTGAGCAAATTAAAGTTGAACCTAGTGTTACTATGGTTAAAGACCTCTTGGTAGAAAATTTATATGGACATGTTATTTATCTCCAAGAAGCGTCTGCTAGAATAGCCAAACCCAATGCTAGGAATAAACATAAACCTGTAGTAGGCCTGCCTGTCATCTCTGTTAAGATAGGAGATCATTGCTATCATGGTTTATGTGACGTAGGTGCTAGTGTGAGTATTATCCCTCTTGATTTGTATAACGAAATTATGCATGATATTGCACCTGTTGAGTTAGAAAGGATTGATGTTACTATTAAGCTGGCTAATAGAGATACTATTTCACCAGTTGGGATCGTTAGAGATATTGAAGTCTTGTGTGGGAAGGTTAAATACCCTGTTGATTTTCTTGTTCTCAGTTCCCCACAAGATGCTTTTTGCCCCATTATATTTAGTAGACCCTTCTTGAATACCGTTAATGCCAAGGTAGACTGTGTGATAGATATTGTCACTTTCGGATTAGGGGACACGTCTCATGATTTTAACTTTGCTAAATTTCGTAGACAACCCCTTGAAAAGGCACCACCCAATAAGGATGAACTTATTGGTCTTGCTTCTATTGCTGTGCCACCTAATGATCCTTTAGAACAATACTTACTAGACCATGAAAATGATATGCAAATGAATGATAGAATGGAGATAGATGAAATATTCCTTACATAGGGACCCGTATTGAAAAACTACTTGCCTGTTGAAATCCTAGGGGATCCTTCTCCACCCAAGGGTGATCCCGTGTTTGAACTTAAACCCTTGCCTGATAATCTTAAGTTTGTTTATCTTGATGAAAAGAAGATATATCCTGTTATTATTAGTGCTAACCTTTCAGAGTATGAAGAAGAAAGATTATTGAAAACTCTGAAGAAGCACCGAGCTGCTATTGGATATACTCTGGATGATCTTAAGGGCATTAGTCCCACTATATTTCAACACAAGACAAAATTGGAAGAAATGCTAAGCCGGTTATTGATCATCAGCGACGGTTAAATCCTAAGATGAAAGAGGTGGTAAGGAAGGGAATTCTAAGCTTCTAGAGGCAGGTATTATCTATCCCATTGCTGATAGCCAGTGGGTAAGCCCTGTCCATTGTGTTCCTAAGAAAGGAGGTATGACTGTCGTCCCTAATGATAAACATGAATTAATCCCGCAAAGAATAGTTACAGGTTATAGGATGGTAATTGACTTCCGTAAGTTAAATAAAGCTACTAAGAAAGATCATTACCCCTTACCATTTATTGATCAAATGCTAGAAAGGTTATCCAAACATACCCACTTCTGCTTTCTAGATGGTTATTCTAGTTTCTCTCAAATACAAGTGTCAAAAGGGGATCAAGAAAATACCACCTTTACTTGTCCTCTCGGTACCTTTGCTTATAGACGTATGCCTTTTGGTTTATGTAATGCACCTGCTACCTTTCAAAGATGTATGATGGCTATATTCTCTGACTTTTGTGAAAAGATTGTTGAGGTATTCATGGATGATTTCTCTGTTTATGGAACTTCTTTTGATGATTGCTTATGCAACCTTGATCGAGTTTTGCATAGATGTGAAGATACTAACCTTGTCTTGAATTGGGAGAAGTGCCACTTTATGGTCAATGAAGGCATTGTCTTGGGACATAAAATTTCTGAAAGAGGTATTGAAGTTGACAAAGCTAAAGTGGATGCTATTGAAAAGATGCCATGCCCTAAGGATATCAAAGGTATACGAAGTTTCCTTGGTCATGCTGGGTTTTATAGGAGGTTCATTAAGGACTTCTACAAAATCTCCAGGCCTCTGACTCATCTTTTACAGAAAGATATTCCTTTTGTCTTTGATGATGATTGTCTAGAAGCATTTGAAATACTTAAGAAAGCATTGATCTCTGCACCTATTGTCCAGCCTCCTGACTGGAATTTACCCTTTGAGATTATGTGCGATGCTAGTGATTATTTTGTAGGAGCTGCTTTAGGGCAAAGAGTTGATAAGAAATTGAATGTTATCCAGTGTGCTAGTTAAACTCTGGATAGTGCCCAATAAAATTATGCTACCACTGAGAAAGAATTTTTAGCAGTTGTGTGCGCTTGTGATAAGTTTAGACCCTATATCGTTGATTCCAAAGTAACTATTCACACTGATCATGCTGCTATCAAATACCTTATGAAAAATAAAGATGCTAAACCTAGACTTATTAGATGGGTTCTCTTGCTGCGAGAATTTGACTTGCATATTATTGATAGAAAGGGAGCTGAGAACCCCATAGCAGATAACTTGTCTAGGTTAGAGAATATACTTGATGACCCACAACCTATTGATGATAGCTTCCCTGATGAACAATTAGCTGTCATAAGTACTTCTTGTACTGCTCCCTGGTATGCTGATTATGCTAATTACATTGTTGCTAAGTTTATACCTCCTAGCTTCACATACCAGCAAAAGAAAAAGTTCTTTTATGATTTGAGACATTACTTCTGGGATGACCCACATCTTTATAAAGAAGGAATAGATGGTATTATTAGACGTTGTGTACCTGAGCATGAACAACAACAGATCCTACGTAAGTGCCACTTCGAAGCTTACGGAGGACACCATGCGGGAGACAGAACTGCACACAAGGATTTGCAATCCGGTTTTTATAGGCCTACTCTCTTCAAGGATGCCCGTAAGTTTGTCTTTTCATGTGATGAATGTCAAAGAATCGGTAATATTAGTAGACGTCAAGAAATGCCTATGAATTATTCACTTGTTATTGAACCATTTGATGTTTGGGGCTTTGATTATATGGGACCTTTTCCTTCCTCTAATGGGAACACACATATCCTAGTTGCTGTTGATTATGTGTGACGCCCGAAGACCGACGTCCCAGAAGATTCCAGATGTTCCGGGTTTCCCGTGTGTTTCTTTTGTGCTTGCTTTATTTATTTTTGCATTGCATCGTGTCATCATGCCATCATGGCATTCATCTTTGCATCTCAACTAAATAAATGGCATAGATCTTTTGATCTATTTAAATCGAGGGAAGAATGACTTCTCTTTATAACATATCCTCCTAATATTATGGAGCTATTATAAATAAATATTCCATTTGTTTGGAATTAACCCAAACACACTTGCATATATTCTCCATGCCTTTTCTACTTCAAGTTTCACCATCAAAACCTTGTCTATAATTCTTTTCCTATTTATCGAGGTTCCTCCAAAAACCTCAACATTTTTGGGCACTTCCTGAACCATGTCCTAATTCATACCATTTGAATTAAATTCAAATGAGTTTGAATTTAACTCTTGCATCTTGCCCTTTTCTATTTTCTTGGAACCAGCGCATTTTTGCGAGTCCAGAGAAATTACCCTCATGCCCTAATTCTATCCCTAGCCACCTCCTTCCTTTTCTTTCTTCTTTGTTGTTTTCTGTTTTTTTTTGGGAAAACAACTGCAGAAGGAGAAGGGCCCAAGCCGTGGCCTTCTAAGCTCAGCCGAACTGGGCCCATTTTTCCCCAAGGCCCAGCCGCAGCCTGTTTTCCCTCTAACCCTAGGTCCCTCGATCCCTCTCCTCATCCCGCAGCTTCTCCCCCCGATCCTCTCGCTCTCCCCTCGCGCCGCCAGAGGCCCCGATCCCCAGCTCCTTCTCCCCTCGATCTCCTCCTATCGCATCGCACAGTGCCCCTCGCTCCGTCGTCGCCCGATCCCCTCTCCCTTCCTCGAGTACCGCTGTAGCGCGGGGCTTGAAGCCACCGAGGCCCTGCCTCCTCTGCCCGCCGTCGTCCCCCTCCAGCACCGGCAATGGCCGCCCCAAGCCCGACCTCCTTCTTCTCCGCCTCCTTCCATCGGCTCTAGGACCTCGCCTTCCAGCGCCATCCCTTCGTCGCCGCCCCGCGCGGACTCGCCCGAGGGGAGGAGCCCCTCGAGCAGCCTCGGCCAGGCAGGGGCACCGCCGCCACTCTGCCTCCTCGCCATGGTCTCGGTCCGCCCCTTCGGCCCGTCTCCGTCTTCCACCGCCGGCGCGCGCCTCCTCCACCAGCAGCATCGTCGCCGCTCTGGGTTCCTTCTCCAACCAGCACCGTCGGCCTCGTGTTTTGTTTTGGTCCAGCAAGAACATCGACAAGTTCCTCTTCAATGTACATCTACGCACGGTTGCTTCAAGGTCGTCTTCGGTGATTTCGCCAAGTACACCACAAGCAAGTACCCACGGACGCCAAGTACCACGACGTCGATGCCCCTCGAGTGCCGCTACGACTCGACAAGTACCACGACAACCGAGTACAACTACCGTCGCAAGAACCGAGTCCGACAAGTCCGAAGACCCCAAGTACCTCTACCGACGACTTGAACATCTACGGAACGTGTACGACGACCGTCGCCGAAGAACCGTGTACCACTACCGTCGCCCCATGTACGACTACGAACGGAATGACTACTTCCCTCTACGAACGTGTACCACGACCCGCGTGTCAGTGTACTAAGATAGGGGTACCTTAGTACCCCAACTTGTGCACGGGCAGTAGCAGCTTCCCGCGGCAGGGTCCACCGTGTGCTTGCCGGAAACCTTTCTGGTCCCTATGAAGCCATTCAAAAACAAAGTATACAAGTCAGAAGATCATGGCCCCGGCAAGAGGAGCTTGCCGGGAAGGCCGCACCAGGCACAAGATTACCACTTTAACACAAGGCCCTGGCAAGAGGAGCTTGCCAGGAAGACCAAGGAATGCACACCTCGGCGCAGCATACGCCCCGGCAGGGCCCGGGGAGCGACAAGCTTCTGGGCCCGGCAAGGTCAAGGCCCCGGCAAGGTGCTTGCCGGGGGGAACTCACGCTGTGTGCCCGCGCTCCAGCTCACCTGCCCACGCGTCGCCCTGGGGCCCTTCCAGGGACGCGTGGCGGATGGCTGTGCAGCTTGGGGCACACGGTGGCAATCCACGGTGACGAGGTTACCGCCGTGTCGAATGGAGAGGCACGGACGGACGCTTTTGGGGTCGACGGTGACGGGCATTCAGTGCCATTGTCCCCCACTGTCAAAGTAGGTGAAGACCACTGTTCACGCACTATTCCTGCACTGTTACAACTACCACCATAGTTACATTTTTGCCCTCCTCTACGTTGACACCTGTCGGTGACCCCTTGGGCTATAAAAGGAGGCACATGCACAACGTAGAAAGGGTTCGAATCCTAAGCAACTCTCACGCTCGGTGTAGCTAGCACTGTAGCTCTTCAAGCTCCCGAGCTCAATACAACCAAGGCAGGAGTAGGGTTTTACGCGTCCGCGCGGCCCGAACCTGGGTAAACTGCCCGCGTGCTCTCCTCGATCTGCTCTTCGTGCTCCCTCCGCTCCCTTACCGCAACGTAGAAGGGGCTCCGGTCCCATAGGTGCTCGTGGGAGGACACTTTCCCCCGACATCTTTGGCGCGCCAGGTAGGGGGGCGTCGAGGTTGTGCGAACCTGATCCGGCGCTCACGCGGGCGCATTCTTCATCAACCTCTCCAGCTTCATCAACTTCACCAGCAACAGCATGGCCCCGAAGAAGAAGGCTTCGGAGGTCGGAGGCCCGTCTGCGTCTGTTCCACCGCCACCAGAACCAACGGTGGGTGGAGGAGACGCCGGCGGAAGGGTGGTTGCCGGCGAGGAAACTCACGGCGCCACCAAATCCAAGGACAAGACGGACGACCGGACAAATTCCAAGGCCTCGGTGTCCGTAGATGCACCACGTCCCTCTCAGCAGACGGCAGGCCAGCAGCGTCGTGGTACAGGAGGTACCATACGCTTGCTGGGCCAAGGACAAACCGGAGGTTCGCGGGATGCTCAAGGCCACCGTCCTGGCACGAGCAAGGTGTGGTCGCCGGGGCGAGAGACTGCTCCTTCTAACCCTGTTAGAATTCCGAGCATATCTCGCTCCTTGCACCGCTCGCCGCCGCTCCCCTCCTCTCCAGCAGAAGCTCTCGCAAGAGCGCAACTGCTCCTCGATTTCCCTCCAGCGGCGGACAAGGCCGAAGACTGGAGGGCGACGATTCAGAGTCTCATCGCCTTCGCCAACAACGACACGCCGCAGCAGCCGGCGACATCGCGGCCACGGCAAGTCGAGCAGACGAAGGCCGACGGCGACAAGACCGTCGGGGGTGCAACCACCGTGCACTCCCCGCCGCGGAAGCAGAAGACGCCTCCCCGCCGGATCAACGTCGACGACGACTCCACGGCGTCGTCGGATCCGCGGGCTCGTCGGGACCAGCACCAAGTCCTTGACGATCGGCGACAAGAAGATGCTCGGACGACAATCGAGCGCTGACGAGAAGCCCGTCGACAATCGGACCAGCGCGCTGGGACCGCTGTCGACACGCACGCGCCCGGTGAGCCAGGCGACTTGCCGTATGCGGCAGGTTGCCCTACGTTCACCCGAGAGCTGCGGCGCGTCCAGTGGCCCAGCATGAAAAACTTCAAGCCCGACGTACCCGAGAAGTACGACGACAAGACGCACCCCTCGGAGTTCCTCAGCATCTACACCATCGCGGTGCAGGCTGCCGGGGGACGCGACGGGAAGATACTAGCTAACTACTTCCCGCTAGTGCTTAAGCCAAACGTCCGTTCTTGGCTTATGCACTTGCCGGAAGGCTCCATTTCTTTGTGGGCAGATCTGTGCCACCAATTTGTTGGCGCCTTCACGGGCGGCCACAAACCCCACGGCCAGGAGAGCGATCTCCACATCTTGGCCCAGAAGGAAGGAGAATCCCTGCGCAAGTACATTCAACGGTTCAGCCGCGTGCAACACAACATCCCCGACGTCCACCCTGCTGCGGGTATCAGCGCGTTCCACCAGAACGTGCGTAACCGCCGCATGCGAGAAGAGATGGCCATGACCAAGATTCGGGATGTCAGCGAGCTCTACGCTCTGGCTGACAAGTGCGCGCGCGCCGAAGAGGGGAGGAAACTCCCCGGAGAGGATGCTGGCGCAGGGGGAAGTGATAGCGAGGATGCCGCACCGGCAAAGAAGAGCCGGCGGCGGAACAACAGAAGAAAGAAGAGCAAGGAAGTGCTGGTCGTCGAGCAGTCCGGCAAGGAGGCTCCCACCAAGAAGGCACAGGCTGGCGGCTCCGGCAAGGAGCCTGCCCCTGTAGCGGAAGCCGTCAAGCAGGATGGCTCCGACAAGCAATATTGCAGGATCCACCGCACCAAGGGCCACGACCTTTCGAACTGCAAGCGAGTCGAGTACCTCGTAGAACAGCAGAAGGCTGAATACGAGCGTCGCGACAAGGAGAAGGCCCAAGGTGGCGGAGGAGAACCAAGCAAGAAGCGGCCATTCAATGGCCGGGGAGGACGCCGCGGCAAGGCCAAGCAGCGGCAAGGTGATCGACCTCCCCGGGGCCGCGACAAAGACGAGGAAGAAGACGATGACGACGACATGGAGGAAGGTGATAACAGCGAGCAGGAGTTCCAGAAGGCCACAGAGGTTCTGTGTGTCGACGGAGGCGCCTCTCTGCACACTTCCCACCGCCAACTCAAGCAGTGGGTGCGGGAAGTAAACGCAGCTGAGCCGCCCGTTGAGTCACGCAAGCTGCTGAAGTGGTCCAGCACGCCCATCATTTTTGATCTTGAGGATCACCCCGACCGCACCACTGCGGTCGGGTGCTTGCCAATGTTGGTCTCACCAACTATCCGCAACCTCAAGGTCACCAAAATGTTGGTTGACGGCGGGGCCGGCCTAAACTTGATCTCCTCAGCTGTGATCAAGAAACTCCAGATCCCAGACGGCGAGCTCGAAGAAACCGGGTCGTTCCAAGGAATAAACCCGGGAAGGAGCAAGCCGAAGGGCAAGATTACACTGCCAGTGACCTTTGGCGGGGAACTTAACTTCAGGACGGAGAGGATAACCTTTGACGTGGCCGATATCCCATTGCCATACAATGGGATACTTGGACGTCCTGCCCTCGCCAAGTTCATGGCAGCTTCCCACTTTGCCTACAACGTACTCAAGATGCCGGGGCCGATAAGCGTCATCTCTGTCCCTGGCGACAAGAAGGACGCGCTTATCTGCGCCGACAAGATATACCGGGATGCAGCAGCCGCAGCGGAGAGCGACACACTTGCCGCTAAAGCTCCCGGGGGGAAGAAGACCAAGACCAGGTCCGGCAAGTGCTCTGGGGCAAACTCCGGCAAACGCACCTCTTCGGAGTGCTGCGCTGCCGTCGAGGACGCACCATCGAGCTCCACCGGCAAGTGCAAGAAGGGGATGGCCGCTCCACCGGCAACCAAGAAGGTGTCCGCCAAGGAGGACGGCACTGGTGGTACCTTCACCATCAGTGCTATGCTTGACAACAAATAGGAAAGCGCGCTCATTGCCTTCCTGCGGGCGAATGTCGATGTGTTTGCATGGCAACCATCTGACATCCCCGGCGTTCCCAGGAAGGTAATTGAGCACAAGCTTGCTGTTTGTCCTCATGCGCGGCCCGTCAAGCAGAAGGTCAGGAAGCAAGCCGTGGAGCGCCAAGAATTTATCGCCGAAGAGATAAAGAAGCTAGAAGCAGCAGGCCTGGTTAGAGGCGTGATCCATCCCACGTGGTTGGCCAATCCAGTTGTCGTGCGCATGGCCAATGGGAAATGGAGACTTTTTAGACTTCACCGATGTGAATAAAGCATGTCCTAAGGATCCATTTCCCTTGCCGCGTATTGACCAGATTGTTGACTCCACCGCCGGATGTGAGATGCTTTCCTTCCTTGATGCATACTCAGGTTACCACCAGATATTCATGGCCAAGGAAGATGAAGAGAAGACTGCATTTATCACTCCATGCGGCACATATTGCTTCATACGCATGCCCTTTGGATTGAAGAATGCAGGCTCAACATTTGCAAGGGTGGTGCACACTGTTTTTGAGCCACAGATCCACAGAAATGTAGAAGCCTACTTGGATGACATAGTGGTCAAGAGCAAGAGCAAAGATACCCTGATCCAAGATCTGGAAGAGACATTTGAGAATCTGCGCAAGATCCAGCTCAAGTTGAATCCCGAGAAGTGCGTCTTCGGAGTCCCCTCCGGCAAGCTTCTCGGGTTCTTTGTGTCCCAGAGGGGGATTGAAGCCAATCCCGACAAGATAAAAGCCATCGAGCAGATCGAAGCCCCGAAGCGCGTCAAGGACGTAAGGAGACTTGCAGGTTGTGTGGCTGCCCTCAGTTGGTTCATTTCAAAGTCTGCAGAACGCGCCCTGCCTTTCTTCAAAATCTTGAAGAAGGCAGGTCCTATGAAATGGACTACGGAAGCGGAGACAGCGCTGCAAGACTTGAAAGGATACCTATCCTCCACTCCAATACTTGTCGCACCTAGGCCACAAGAGAAGTTGCTGCTATACCTAGCAGCAACCAATCAAGTGGTTAGCGCTGCGTTAGTAGCGGAGAGGGAGGCCGACGAGGAGTCTAAACCACCGGCAAGCGAACCCAGCGACAAGCAGGGGGCTTCCCCGACAAGCTCTTGCTCCGACAAGGACAAGTCTGCGCAGGAACAAGGACAAGTTTGAAGGAAGATGGTGCAGCGCCCAGTGTATTTTGTGAGTTCCCTCTTGCAGGGAGCTAGGTCAAGATACTCTGGGGTGCAGAAGTTGCTTTTCGGCCTCCTCATGGCCTCGAGAAAGCTGCGCCATTACTTCCAAGCACACGAGATAACAGTGGTCA
Organism: Secale cereale; assembly: GCA_902687465.1. Taxonomy (NCBI): domain Eukaryota; kingdom Viridiplantae; phylum Streptophyta; class Magnoliopsida; order Poales; family Poaceae; genus Secale; species Secale cereale. The sequence goes on along the minus strand of LR738710.1, from coordinate 701,445,347 downwards.
CTCGCTTTCCGTTGAAGAGGATATTGCAGAATCCAGAAGCAACGGGCAGGATCGTCGAGTGGGCACTAGAGCTGTCAAGCTTTGGTCTCAAGTTTGAGAGTACTTCAACTATACAGAGCAGAGCTTTGGCAGAATTCATAGCAGAATGGACCCCAACGCCGGATGAAGAAGTTCAAGAGACAAGCGTCCCCGTGCAAGAAGCGACCAGCGAATGGGTAATGTACTTTGATGGTGCTTTCTCGCTGCAAGGCGCCGGTGCCGGTGTGGTACTCATAGCGCCCACCGGAGAGCACCTCAAGTATGTTGTCCAGATGCACTTTCCCAAGGAACAAGCGACAAACAATACTGCTGAGTATGAAGGCTTGCTTGCCGGCCTCAGGATTGCAGCCGAGCTTGGGATCAAGAAGTTGATTGTGCGGGGAGATTCACAATTGGTGGTCCGACAAGTGAATAAGAGTTACCAGAGCCCTTTGATGGAAGCTTATGTGGATGAAGTGAGGAAGCTTGAAGAACACTTTGAAGGTCTGCAAATGGAGCACGTCCCGAGAGCTCAGAATGATATTGCAGATGGCCTTTCAAAGTGTGCTGCGATGAAGTTACCTGTGGAACCAGGGACCTTCCTGCTCAAGCTAACTCAACCATCCGTTACGCCATCAGTTGGACAAAGTAAGAAAAGAAAGTTAGTCTCCGGTGACTACTTGCCGGCGGATATTCCAGAAGCCGCCGCCAAGGTTCCCAAGATCAACAACCAAGATGCTGAGGAACAGTTTGCTCCTGCAGATCCGAGGGTCTGTACAGTTGAAGCAAGCGTTCCCGACAAGCCTCGCCCCGGCGAGCTTGCCGGGGGACCATCAGCTCCGGCAGAACCGGAGGTTCTTGCCGTAGAAGCTGGGGTTCCCGCAGCGGCCCTCATGCATTTAGTCCTTGCCGTTGAGCCTCAGGCTCCGGCATGGGCGCAGCAGATTGTCCGTTTTCTGCAAACTGGAGAACTTCCCGACGACCCAGAAGAGATAGAGAAGATAACCAGGCAGTCAAGTATGTACCAGTTCGTTGACAATGAACTGTACAGGAGAAGGCTCAATGGTGTCAGGTTGAAGTGCATTTCCAGAGAAGATGGACAAAAGCTGTTGGCAGAGATACATGGAGGCATATGTGGCCACCACATTGGCGCAAGGGCACTTGCCGGGAAGGCGTTCCGGCAAGGGTTCTTCTGGCCAGAAGCCCTCCAAGACGCAACTGCACAAGTAACCAAGTGTGAAGCGTGCCAGTTCCATGCCAAGCAAATTCATCAGCCAGCTCAAGCTCTCCAGACGATCCCTTTGTCCTGGCCCTTCTCAGTCTGGGGGCTCGATATCCTCGGCCCTTTCCCCCGCGCTGTCGGGGGCTTTGAGTACTTGTACGTTGCGATCGACAAGTTCACAAAGTGGCCAGAAGTGGAACCAGTGAGAAAGGTGACATCACAGTCAGCAGTCAGGTTCTTCAGGTCAATTGTTTGCCGTTTCGGAATCCCTAACAGGATCATCACCGACGACGGTACACAATTTACAAGTCGCACCTTCATGCAGTACGTCCAGGACCTTGGCGCCAAGGTCTGTTTCGCTTCTGTTGCTCACCCGAGGAGCAATGGTCAAGCGGAGAGGGCAAATGCTAAAGTGTTGCGCGGACTCAAGACAAGAACCTTCGACAAGCTGCGCAAGTGCGGAAGAAACTGGATAGAGGAGCTACCGTCGGCTCTTTGGTCAATCAGGACGACACCAAGTCGAGCCACCGGACAGACACATTTTGCTCTAGTCTATGGAGCAGAGGCAGTTCTCCCCACGGAACTCGTTTACGGATCTCCTCGAGTGCTCGCTTATGATGAGCTCGAGCAAGAGCAACTGCGACAAGATGATGCATTGCTCCTTGAGGAGGAACGTCTCCAGGCTGCTGTACGAGCTGCTCGATACCATCAAGCCTTGCGCCGCTATCATAGCCGCAAGGTCAAGGCCAGGAGTCTCGAGGAAGGCGACCTTGTTCTTCGGCGTGTTCAGTCCGCCAAGAATTCCAACAAGTTGACGCCGAAGTGGGAAGGCCCTTATCGGGTGAGACAAGTCACAAGGCCCGGCGCTGTCCGCCTTGAGACCGAAGAAGGCTTACCGGTGAGCAACTCCTGGAACATAGAGCATCTTCGCAAGTTTCACCCATAAGGCGCGGTTGCCGTGATCCGCTCCGGCAACCACCTTTTGTACAAGTCTTGCCGCTGTTTCATGTAAACCTTTGTACAAAGCCGGGCGCAGATCCCGTGCATCAGTAAAGTTTTTTGTGCTTCGTACTATTTGCCATTTCCATGCTTTTCTTTGGTTATTTGCATGCATTGTTTGGCACCTTGTGCGATACACATCCTCGGTAAGCACTAGCAAACCATGAAGCTAGATACTTGTTTTTCCTCCTCTTTTTCTTTCCCTCTTAAGCAGAAGGAACATTCCTCGCGCACAAGTTTGCCGGGGGGGGGGG
>LR738710.1:701348420-701442732 GCA_902687465.1 Secale cereale | reverse complement strand
GGATGAACCAAGTGTTGTTCAAGAAAGAGAAGCCTTGTCGGGGAACAAGCAATAAATGAAAGCTAAGTTACCAGAATTTGAGCAGTTCAAATTTTTAAATTTTAGTTGTCTTCCTTGAACAACCACACTTTGTATGGAAAACCTGTGCGCGAAGGAACCTACCCGTGGCTAGCCGCACCCTTATCTTGTTTTCGAGCATGCTCAACGACTTAAGTGAGCTGCGACAAGTGTCGCGCCCTTACTTCGTTTTCGAGTTCGCTCGGCAAGCCAAGTGTGCTGCGACTAGCTGCAGCAAGGTTACTTGCCGGTGGGGCCTTTGCCAGCAGGCTGCTAAGAGTCCAACACTCAGCGCTCGCGGCAAGGGTCCCTTGCCGGCAAGTCCCCTAAAAGCGTAGGGTAAAAAGCATACAAAGTGGAGGACCAAAAACAAGGGAGATAACAACGCGTCAATTGCTCGGAAATAAGATAATATATTACAGAGATAACTTGTCGCAATGACTAATAGATTCATGTTCATGGCACACTTTGCAGCAACAAAGGAAATAGAAAGAAATAGGCCTAATCTACGCGGTCGCCTTCACGCCTGGAGATCTTGTTCACCTTGGCGACGATGTGGGCGACCTGCGCCTTCAACGCCTCCAGATCTGCGTCGTCCGGCAAGCTGCGGAGGACGTTGACAAGATTGATGCCAGGGTTGCGGTAGACAATATTCGTCAAGACGCGCTCCAAGGTACCCGCGCAGAGCTGACGCGACTCCTCGGCCAGCTGCGCGGGGAGCTTCTCCTGTAGCCGTGCAAGCGCCGGCGCGATTCCCCTGAAGAAGAGACTTAACTTGACGCTGTGGGGGAGATTCTGGTCCGGAGAGTACACGAGGTGCTCCACCCTCAGCGCCATCAGCTCCTTGTCGATATTAGCAGCAGAAGCGACCAAGTCGTCGGTCCATTGCTCCACGGCCCGGCTGAAGTTGTTCGCTGAAGTGGCGGCGCTCTCCACCAGGCCTCGTTCCTTGCGGAGCTCGTCCTTCAGCTTCGTCTCGCGATCCCGGACGGCGTCCAGTGAATCAGTCAAAGTAGAGACCTTCAACTCCAAGTCAGCGATTGAATCTTTGGCGGTAGTAAGCTCGTCGCCCTTCTTGGAGAGGCGTACCTGAAGGTCAAAGTTGGTGTGGGCGTCCTTCTCCCGCTCCACATTGAGCGCGGTGACCCTGTCCTCACTCGCCTTCAGGTACCGCTCCAGCTGCTCAACCTTGAGTTCCAGTTCCCTCTTGGCGGTTTCCGCGGCGGCTGTGGCTTCCTTCGCCTCCTTCATGGCCTCTTCCCGGGCGGAGAGCTTGTCGTCATGGGCGTCAAGCTCAACCTTCCGCTGGTTGAGCGCCCCCTCCCGCCGAGACAGCTCCTCGGCGGCCAGCCGCTGTCGCTCTTCAGCCTCCGCCTTCTCCAGGAGGAAGGCTTGCTGCTCCCCGGCGAGTTCTTCCCGCTCCTCCGCCAAGTTGCGGAGGGCGGCCTGGTTGGCGGCGCAAAGCTCCGCGGCCCGCTTCTCCAAGTCCACTCCAGCCTTGGCGGCAAGAGCTTCCCGGGAGTCCAGCTTCGCCTGCCTGGCCCGGTAAAGGGCCAGGAGCTGGCGAAGCAGCTTCTCCTCTTCAGGCTCGTCGCTCCCGCCAGGCGCTTCAACAACCTTCAACCCCGCGGAGGCGAGGACCTCTCCGTCGTAGGTCTCTCCCTCCACGGGGGCTCGCGACGAGGACCCCCACGGGACTTGTATGAAGACTCCGTTGGGGACCTCGAGGTAAATGCCTGGCTGCTCCTTAGCGGCGGAGGGGTCGGCGGCTGGTGCAGCGCTTGACGCTCCTGCTGCCTCCGGGCCGGCAGTGTGGTCGCCGTCCCCCTCCCCAGCCGCTGCATCTGTGGTCGGGGCGGTCTCCTCAGCGGCAGGCTCATCGGCTCCTGCCATGCCCTCAGCGGCAGTGGCGTTGCCGCCGTCGCCTTGCGCGCCCTCCTCGCCGGCGATCTCAGTCTCCATCCGCTCCGGCGCGGGAGGATCTAGCAAAAGAAAAGAAAAGAAAAGATCAAGCAAATATCCAAAAAGACAAGTTCAAGAAGATAAAGCTACGAGACTCACCTTCGCGGACTTCGTCGACGATAGGCTCCCTCGCCGGGGAGTCCTCCCTTGGCGGTGGAGTAGTGGCCCCTGCTGGTGGAGGGCCGCCCGTGCCCTCCCTTGGCGGGGTGGCCACCCTTGTCGGGCTGCTCACCCTTGGCGGGGTGCCCGCCCTTGGCGGGGTGCCCGTCCTTGTCGGAGCGTTCTCCCTCGCCGGGGAGTTCACCCTTGGCGGGGAGGGTGGAGCAAGTGGTTCGTCGGGGGCAGTCTCCGGACGCTCCTGCGGCTGCGGCTCCACTTCTGCACAAGACAAACAAGACAACAAGATGTCAGCACATATAACGACCTCAAGCGCGCCCATCGGTCAGAAAAGAATAACCACCAGACTTACGCTGGGGGCTGCGCTGGGGGCTGCTCCTCGGAGCAGCTGTCTGATCCGGCAAGCTTGCCGCTGGCGCGTCTCCGGTCGCCGCGGTGGGCGAGTCGTCTTTGACCTCGACCACGGGGATCTTGGCCCTCTTCGCCATTCGCTGGGCCAGGGACCTGAAAGCAAAGCAAGAACAAGATCAGAATCATCAAGAAAGACCAAGTCAAAATCGAAGAAGTTATAAATTACAAGTGCTTACTCCTCTTCCTCGTCGTCGTCGGAGCTGAGGGCGGAGAAATCAAACTCCACCTGAGATGCTCCCGCGCGAGGAGCTGGAGGAGAAGGCTCCCTCGGGCGCTTGGCGGTCTCCGGGGCTGGGGGCTGCGAAGACCCAACCTTCGTTGACGCCGAGGCCCGAGGAGCAGGCGGAGCGGCCGTTTCGCTCCGGGAGGATCCCCCTCCGCTTGGCGCTGGTGCGCGGGGCGCCTCCGTCGCGGTTTGGCTCGCCCTGGTGGCGCGCGTCGCCCGGCGAGCAGGCTGCTGTCGGGGCGCCTGCGTCCTCGTCGCTGTAGCCGCCTTGCGGAGGCGCTTCCTCGGTGTTTGCGTAGGGCTTGCCGGAGGCGGGGAGTTCTCTGAGGACGAGGAGGCGTCGTCATCAAGTCCCAGAGATCCGCCGGTGTCTTCATCGGCCTCGACGTCCTCCTCCTCCTCCCTGGCAGGCTCGCTGGGCCCAGCGCCGCGCCCGGCGGCCTCACTTCCTCCGGCGGTCCCGCTCCCTCCGGCGGCCCTGCTCCCTCCGGCAACCTCGCTCCCTGCGGCGACCTCGCTCACAACTCCGGGTATCCCGGAAAGCCTCAGGGGAGGAACCCCGGCAAACTCCTCGGGCGGAAGCTTGAGCAACCTGAGGATTTCGGCCTCCTCTGCTTGGCTCAGCGCGTTCGCGGCTTCCGCATCATCCACAGTACATCCAAAGTCTCCTGCCGCCGCAGCTGCGACGGCTTCTTCCATCCGGGAAGCAATATAAGCTATATCCCGAGCCATGGTGGCTCGGGTGAGGCCCCTGTTCTAATCGGAGTTCTTGGGCGTCTCAACCAAGTTATCAAAGAAGCTCAGAATGGCATCCGGCGGAGGCTGGATCCAAGTGGGGACGATGCCATGGGAGTCGCACTCCGATATCATCGCGCCTAAGGAGTCACGGGCGGTGCTATTGCACAGTGGCACCACTCCCTTGGCGGGTCTGAACCACTCCGGATGCGCCGGGTCATGCTTGAAGAGCTCTCGCAGCATTCCTTTCAGCTCCAAAGCGGTGAAATTGAAGTTCAATCCGCAGCGCAGCCTCATGATATCCGCCGCGTTGCCAAATTCCCAGGCGGGCCTTTTCCTTTCCTGTAAAGGGGCAATGCGGCGGCGAAGGAAATCTGCGCCAACCTCTCCGATGGTCAGATTGGCGGCCCGGAGACGGATAATCCTAACGAGGGCAATACTGAGTCTGTTGTCCTCCGGGGCCAATTCACTCCAATCCCTCCCGCGCACTATGGCAGTTGTGCGCGGCGCAGTGAAGGGCTCCGGCTTGTCCTCCACCACCCAACACCAATCTGCACGCCATTCTTCCCACTTGCCGCGGAGTTCTCCCTTCAGGTATGAGTCCTTCTTATTCAACCGGAAGATCCAGGAGATGCCGCCGGAGAGGGGAGCGCCAGCCTCTACTCTAGGCATGAAGAAATGGCGAAAGAGTGCTACGTTTGGATGGATCCCAATATAGTTTTCGCACAGATGTGCGAAAACGGCCATCGTAAGGATGGCATTGGGGGTGAAATCTAGGAGGTGGAGGTTGTGTGTGTTCATAATGTCACAGAAAAACTCCGAGTACGGAGGGCACAATCCGTAGTGGAAGAAGACAGCAAAGAAGAAATACCCGCCGGGAAACAGATCTTTGGCGACGGCGGGGAAGGCTCTGGTACGGGGATGAGCTTTGGTCTCCCCGGACCAGAAGAGGTAGTACTTGTTCCGCAGCTCCTTCGCGCTGAGCCTCGGCGCGAAGACCACGTTCCTCTTCCGCAGGGCGGCAAGCTTCGCCGCCTGCTCGGATTTCTCCTTCTTGGCCTTGTCCGCTTTCACCTTCTCGCTCTTCGGAGCCATGGCGGAGGCGGCGAGGGAAGAGGCGAGGAGCTCGACGGCGGGGGAGGGGTGGAGGCAAGGAGCAGCGGGGGATTTCTGGAGGTTGAAGATGCAATGAAGACGAAGAAGGGAAACTGCCCCTGCTTCCTCTGCTTTTTAAGGGGGAAGTGGGGGACGCTCCGCATTTCCCATTAAAGAACGAGGCCACGATCTCTCCCACGACGTCGCAATCGACGCGTGCCGTTAGGGAGGGGCTCGGCGCATGCGGAAGGGGATTTACGGCTTGCCGTGGGCCGCGTGTGCCCGTGCACTGTTTTGGGCCTGGCCCAACAGCGCTCGGCACCGTGTGTGGCCCAGGCCCGGGGGTTCCTGTCGGTGTACTAAGATAGGGGTACCTTAGTACCCCAACTTGTGCACTGGCAGTAGCAGCTTCCCGCGGCAGGGTCCACCGTGTGCTTGCCGGAAACCTTTCTGGTCCTTATGAAGCCATTCAAAAACAAAGTATACAAGTCAGAAGATCAAGGCCCCGGCAAGAGGAGCTTGCCGGGAAGGCCGCACCAGGCACAAGATTACCACTTTAACACAAGGCCCTGGCAAGAGGAGCTTGCCAGGAAGACCAAGGAATGCACACCTCGGCGCAGCATACGCCCCGGCAGGGCCCGGGGAGCGACAAGCTTCTGGGCCCGGCAAGGTGCTTGCCGGGGGGAACTCACGCTGTGTGCCCGCGCTCCAGCTCACCTGCCCACGCGTCGCCCTGGGGCCCTTCCAGGGACGCGTGGCGGATGGCTGTGCAGCTTGGGGCACACGGTGGCAATCCACGGTGACGAGGCTACCGCCGTGTCGAATGGAGAGGCACAGACGGACGCTTTTGGGGTCGACGGTGACGGGCATTCAATTCCATTGTCCCCCACTGTCAAAGTAGGTGAAGACCACTGTTCACGCACTATTCCTGCACTGTTACAACTACCACCACAGTTACATTTTTGCCCTCCTCTACGTTGACACCTGTCGGTGACCCCTTGGGCTATAAAAGGAGGCCCATGCACAACGTAGAAAGGGTTCGAATCCTAAGCAACTCTCACGCTCGGTGTAGCTAGCACTGTAGCTCTTCAAGCTCCCGAGCTCAATACAACCAAGGCAGGAGTAGGGTTTTACGCGTCCGCGCGGCCCGAACCTGGGTAAACTGCCCGCGTGCTCTCCTCGATCTGCTCTTCGTGCTCCCTCCGCTCCCTTACCGCAATGTAGAAGGGGCTCCGGTCCCATAGGTGCTCGTGGGAGGACAGTTTCCCCCGACACCGCGAGTACCACTACTTCCTCTACGATCTCGAACCGCCCCGAAACTAATGTTCCGAAGGTATAACCCCGAGATGATGACCCGTGGACGAATGCTTGTGTTGTATGAGATGTTTTCCCTTGTGTGCACCGTGCCCGATTCGTCTTTTGTCATGCTCCTCGGTTGCCTCGTCGCCGACCCGTAGGAACCCGGTGACGGGATCACCCCACCTTTCTTCTTGCTTGACACGCTCTCCTTCATCTTTTGCACCGGTCTCTCAACGAGTTACCGGAACCGAGATGTTGCCGTTGCATCATTTTCGGATCGTTGCCGTGGCACCCTTTCCTTCCACCACGGTGACAAATACTCCTTACCACCTTCATGTCAACCTTTAACTAAAAATTGCATAAACTTGATCATGACATCCGCATCATCTTAACAACATTAATATGTTTAAAATGTTGTTTGCTTTAAGAATTGCTAAACATGCATATGGGGTTTTTCCGGAATTGTTGTTGTAGTTTCCGGCCTCATTTAAACTTGTTGCCATGTATTGCATCATATATAGACTTGCTGTGCATCCTATGTAGACTTGTCTTGCATCCTACATGGTTGAGCATATTCACATGTTGCTTGTGTTATTTTACTGTGCTTCCTACCTTGCCATGTTGTGCTTCCTGTATAGACTTGTCATGCATCATACCTTGCCATGTATTGCATCATATAGACTTGTGTTATTTTACTGTGCTTCCTACCTTGCCATGTAATGCTTCCTGTATAGACTTGTCATGCATCATACCTTGCCATGTATTGCATCATATAGACTTGTGTTATTTTCTGTGCTTCCTACCTTGCCATGTTTTGCTTCTTGTATAGATTTGTAGTGCATCCTATGTAGAATTGTCTTGCATCATACTTGTTTGAGCATATTGTCATGTCTCGTGTGGTGTGTTTACCGTGTTGCTAGCTTCTTCTCGTTAGTGCTTGTTCCGTTGTGATTGTGAGGATTCGTTCGACTTCTCGTGGTTTTTTTTTCAAGGCTTCTTCTTCGTCTTCTTCATGGACCCGTTCTTCTTCTTGCGGAATCCCAGGCAAGATGATCATACCCTTGGATACCTTTACTACCATTGCCATGCTTAGTTGTCTCGATGCTATCGTTACATGTCGCGCTACCCATCTTTTATGTCAGCCTCTCTTTGTTGCCATGAGACCTCTAACCTTTGAAACCTTCCTAGCAAAACCATTGTTTGGCTATGTTACCCGCTTGCTCAGCCCCTCTTATAGCGTTGTTAGTTGCAGGTGAAGATGAAGATCGTCCAGGTGGGAACTTGTTGTTGGAATATCACATTATCTATTATTATTATTAACACACCTATATACTGGGCATGGGTGGAAGGCTTGGCCTTTTGGTCGGTGTTTTGTTCCACTCATGCCACCTTAGGCGCCGATAAACCGGCATTATGTTCCTTGATTTTGCGTTCCTTACACGATGGGTATATGGGGACCCCTTGACATTTCGTCTTTGAATAAAACTCCTCCAGCAAGGCCCAACATTGGTTTTAATTTGCTTCATAATAACAACTTAATTAATTAATTAAAATTGCATAGGTGGTCGCACCCTCGTGGATTCTTCTACATAGCAGGGGGGGCCAATGCTGATGGTGTTGGTCCCAAACTAGAGCCACTTGCGGTGCCACCCAGTTATCTGGGGTCTTCGGTTACTGTACGTACTGCTCATCCGGACGTGGCCTGAGACAAGATACGCGCGGCTACTATCAGGGTGTCGGCACGCCGGGAGGTCTTGCTGGACTTGTTTTACCATTGTCGAAATGTCTTGTGCACCGGGATACCGAGCCTGAACGGATTTGCCTAAGATACGGGGTGATGATATTATATTTATCACTTCAGCTAATCGTGAGAGCTTGTGATGGGCTAAGTTGGGACACCCCTGCAGGGTTATGATCTTTCGAAAGTCGTGCCCGCGGTTATGTGGCAGATTGGAATTTGTTAATGTCCGGTTGTAGAAAACTTGACAGAGGATCCGAAGTAAAACACACAACTGTGTGAGTAACCGTGACTGTCTCTTTTCACTTTGAGAAGAGAACACGGTGGGGTTATGTTTGACTCGTAGGTAGTTCAGGATCTTTAGCGATCACTACTCGTTTGCGACCGTTTGCGAAGATGCTCATCTTATTCTTGTACTCGTAAGCTAGCCACCATATTATGCTTAGCCGCTGCTGCAACCTCACCACTTTACCTCTTCCTACCCATAAAGCTTTGCTAGTCTTGATACCCATGGTTATGGGATTGCTGAGTCCTCGTGGCTCACAGATACTACAACACCAGATGCAGGTTCAGCCGAGAATGATGCAGGAGCTGGTTCAAGTACTTCACTGGGAGCTCGATGAAGAGTGTGGCCGTATGCTTGTGACGTTTTCGACGATCAGTAGTGGTTTCTACTAGGGGCGATTCGGACCTGTGGCTTTATGTTTTTGGTATCTTTCTTTGGATCTTCGCCCGTAGTCGGGTTGTGATGTTTTGGATGATGTTATGCTTATGTAATGTATTGTGTGACGTGGTGAGTGTAAGCCAACTATCTTCTTTTGCAATTTCATCCCTATTTTTACATGAGCCGTGCAAAGATACCAAACTTGAGATCATTCCAGAATGGGCTTATACCTTTAAGTCGTGCCTCGACACGTAGGAGGTATAGTCCCATCCTGGGCATTACATTATGTTACTAAGTGGGTAGAAGCTATTCCATCGGAGAGTAGGATTTCTTTGTACTCCTCATCTCTTTTCACTCTGGTGAGGACTCCTGACGATTAGTTTTATCTCTTCTACTCTCAAAAATTCACCAATTTTTTTTTTTAGGATCAAGCGAGTATTGTTTGGATTGTTCCGATGTCTTTGTGACGAGAACATTGTTCTCGATGCCTCCTGTCATTTAGGGGTTGTGGCAGTGTCCCGGGGAGTTGAGCTCCGAGGTGTTGTCGTCACAAATATCTCGCATCAGTTCTGGAATACTTAAGACGGCCGACATCGAAAACTCTCCTATGTAGTTAGTGGCAAGATAACCCCGACATCACCCAGTACTAGGGAGGTAGTTCAGGAGTATTGCCATAGCTTGTATAGTGGATGTGTTTCGAAGGTCCGAGGTAAACGGTTTCCGGAAATAACTGGTTAAGTGTTGAAGGATGGATATAGCTGGATGTAGGATTAGAGTTGAGTGCGCGGTGCTTCCCCTGTATCCCCAACACCTGATTGCATAACTGGAAACTTTCGGAAATTAATAGGTGGGTTCATCCAGTAGTTCGTAGGCATTCTTCCAACGAATGCATGATATGGAGTTCGGGGTTCTACATTGAGTGAAGTGGTTTTATGGGCTTGTTCCGATCGGGAGTTGCATCTTAAAGGGTCCTTGGCTATGCTGATTCGGGGATTGCAAAACCCTTTTGTAACACGTTCCATGAGCTTTCAGCACGAATATGTCGAATGAAGCTTCTATCTTGTATTTGTTCTATCTGCTCCTTTTTGCTTTTATTTATCTTTTGTTCTCCCAAGTGGCTTCTCGACAAGTTGATGTACCTATGGAATTCATTCGTTCAATTATTTGTTCGAATGATATTGTGAATATTATGTTGCAACATATCTATCCTTTGTTTTTGTTTTGATTCTGGTATTCGAGTTGCTTCGATGTCAAATGTTGATTCCATACCTTCCTAATCGGTGTTCTCATATTTCTATGGGAGTGCTAATTCTTCTTGACCATCGAGATTTTCATGTTAATCCTTTTCAACCGGTGTGCCTTCTCTTCAAATTATTCCATACGGACGCCGTTGATAAATCCGACGATTTGTCTGTTCCATTCATCCCAAGTTGTCTTTGTTTTCCCCACCCTCCTACCCTTCTTCTTATCGGAGCCAGAAAATCTCAAATGAAATATCCATTTTATTCACGTGATGTTTCTTCATTCTTTTCTTTCAATGTTCTTATCCGGTGATTTATCGTGAAGATGCTCAAGAGTTTCAACTTCATCATTCTTAATTCTAACATTCTTCTCCGGTGGACTAAATCCAAGCTTTCGTATTGATCATATTTGTGCCTTTTGTTTCACATGTTATCCAATGTGGGAATTCTTATCCAAAGTCTCTCTTGATTATTCAACTCTCCCAAATTCTTATCCGGGGTGTTCAAGATATCTCATAAGATTCGTGTTTCCATTCTTAATCCGTTCAAACTATTTTGAGGTTGCCATCTTATTCAAGCCATTTAATTCAACCGGTGCAACATCTCTTGAGCAATCTTTTTTTTTTCAACGGTGATTTCTTTTGAGTGGGCCCTAACCCACAGGTCTTTTTCCAGGATCTTACCTGACTCTTCTAATTTATTTTCCGAAGTATCTTGAAATTCTTCATGGCATTTCTCGTCTTCTCACATTTGAAGACCGAAGAAGAGTTTCTCTTAAATCTTGGCCCGTTCTCTTGAAGATTCGTGGTTCTAGCTTCATGCCATCCTCATTATTGTTCCGACTGTGAGGAATTCTTTTATATCATCCGAAGCATTTCATGAATTCTTTCCATTGTGATCCTCCGAAGGCCATCATTTCAGAATATTTCTTCGTTCTCAGTTTTCAACTTGTCCTCCAAATATTCTTCATTGATGCCTCTTCGTTCGTCTCCATATTCTTACGGTGGTTCTTTCAAGATTACTCTTCCGTTGTTATCGTATTAATTCATTTGTTCTTTTCATAATCCTACCGGTGAGTCGTTCAAGATTATTCTCAAGTTTGGCTATATCTCTCTCCAATCCTTTTCAAGAAGAATAAGTAGTAGGCCAATTCCGTTGCTTGTCCTCAATTTAATTTGATGAAGGATAAGCATACAGTAAATCTTATTCTTGTCTCCTCGAAGTGATTAATCTCTTTTTCCGGAGCTTGTTCATTATATCATATTCTCGGTTCTAAGTTGTTCATCTTGTTTTCCGGAGCTCCAAGTTATTTCAATTATACCATTTCAAACCTCCATCTAATTCATCACAGGCCTTGAATCTTATTCTTTTCATCTTTCACTTCTCATGCTTTCATTACCGGAGTTCTTCATGGTGGTTCATCAAGATTTATTTCATCCTCGAAGTCTTCATCAAGATTCTTGTTGGAGCTCAAGCATTCTTCATCATGCATTCCATTTGCAATCCTTTCTTCCTTATCTTTCAGATGGTGTTATGTCATTCTTGACAATTCCTTCATGAATTATGATTCACGAGTTATCAAGAATGAGACATGTAAACCCATCATTTTTCTCTCCGTTCAAGAGATCTTTCAACCCTTCAATCTCTATGTTGGAGTGATTTGGATTATATTTCACCTAAAGCTTTCCCTAAGGATTGTTGCTACTTATGGTGCTTATAGATGACCCAAATTCTTCATTATCATTCCGGGGAGTTGAGTTTTTCATCTCCTTGTTGATCTCAATCCAATCAAATATTTTTCGTAAGTGGCTGGTTGTCACCTCATAATTTTGAGATGTTTTCCATAAGGCCACAACAAGCTTATTCATTTCGTGTTGATTTTTCCATCAACCCCATTCAACCATTCTTTGTAAGGAGGATTTCCTAATTAATTCGTGGGAGAAGTTGTCATTTTCTTCTCCGTTCTTTTCTTTCCGACGACCTAGTATATATTCTTTCATTCCGGAGGCATTGTGATGTTGCTCTCTCTTTGACCATCATCTCGTTTTTATCAAGATCATATTCTTCCCTTGCTTGTCTATTTAACCGGAGTGTTGTGTCCTCCATTCAAGTTCCATCATCTTATCTAGCTTTTCCTCTCTTTTCAACCGGAGTGCTGTCTGAATACTTCTTACCCCTTGTGCCATTCTTTCGATTGTTTCAGAGGCAATATGTTGTCGATTTCGTCAAGTATCATTCCATCTCCTCAAGTTCTTGTTAATTCCTTCCATTTTAAGTCGGAGTGCTGTCCGAATTCTGTCATTCATTTTCCTTGGCTATACCGTTGCGGTTTCATATTCTTCTGGTTCATGAGCTCTTGTTTCATGCCTTTCAACCTACAAGGTTCTCATAATGTTCCTTGTTCCTCATTTTACCGGAGTGCTCTTAACTTCGTTCATCTCTATTGTATTCTTCTTTCAATTTGTTCAACCTCTCAAGGTTCGTGGTTTCACTCGTCTGTCAAAGAAGCAACTTTGTTACCTCTTCTTTTTCGTTTCTACCCGGTGCTATCTCTAGGATCTCGGGTCGAGATCTTCTGTTAGTGTGGGAGAGTTGTGACGCCCGAAGACCGATGTCCCAGAAGATTCCAGATGTTCCGGGTTTCCCGTGTGTTTCTTTTGTGCTTGCTTTATTTATTTTTGCATTGCATCGTGTCATCATGCCATCATGTCATTCATCTTTGCATCTCAACTAAATAAATGGCATAGATCTTTTGATCTATTTAAATCGAGGGAAGAGTGACTTGTCTTTATAACATATCCTCCTAATATTATGGAGCTATTATAAATAAATATTCCATTTGTTTGGAATTAACCCAAACACACTTGCATATATTCTCCATGCCTTTTCTACTTCAAGTTTCACCGTCAAAACCTTGTCTATAATTCTTTTCCCGTTTATCAAGGTTCCTCCAAAAACCTCAACATTTTTGGGCACTTCCTGAACCATGTCCTAATTCATACCATTTGAATTACATTCAAATGAGTTTGAATTTAACTCTTGCATCTTGCCCTTTTCTATTTTCTTGGAACCAGCGCATTTTTGCGAGTCTAGAGAAATTACCCTCATGCCCTAATTCTATCCCTAGCCACCTCCTTCCTTTTCTTTCTTCTTTGTTGTTTTCTGTTTTTTTGGGAAAACAACTGCAGAAGGAGAAGGGCCCAAGCCGTGGCCTTCTAAGCTCAACCGAACTGGGCCCATTTTCCCCAAGGCTCAGCCGCAGCCTATTTTCCCTCTAACCCTAGGTCCCTCGATCCCTCTCCTCATCCCGCAGCTTCTCTCCCCGATCCTCTCGCTCTCCCCTCGCGCCGCCAGAGGCCCCGATCCCCAGCTCCTTCTCCCCTCGATCTCCTCTTATCGCATCGCCCAGTGCTCCTCGCTCCCTCGTCGCCCGATCCCCTGTCCCTTCCTCGAGTGCCGCTGTAGCGCGGGGCCTGAAGCCGCCTCGGCCCTGCCTCCTCTGCCCGCCGTCGTCCCCCTCCAGCGCCGGCAACGGCCGCCCCAAGCCCGACCTCCTTCTTCTCCGCCTCCTTCCATCGGCTCCAGGACCTCGCCTCCAAGCGCCATCCCTTCGTCGCCGCCCCGCGCGGACTCGCCCAAGGGGAGGAGCCCCTCGAGCAGCCTCGGCCAGGCAGGGGCACCGCCGCCTCTCTGCCTCCTCGCCATGGCCTCAGTCCGCCCCTTCGGCCCGTCTCCGCCTTCCACCGCCGGCGCGCGCCTCCTCCACCAGGAGCATCGCCGCCGCGCTGGGTTCCTTCTCCAACCAGCACCGTCGGCCTCGTGTTTTGTTTTGGTCCAGCAAGAACATCGACAAGTTCCTCTTCAATGTACATCTACGCACGGTTGCTTCAAGGTCGTCTTCGGTGATTTCGCCAAGTACACCACATGCAAGTACCCACGGACGCCAAGTACCACGACGTCGATGCCCCTCGAGTGCCGCTATGACTCGACAAGTACCACGACGACCGAGTACAACTACCGTCGCAAGAACCGAGTCCGGCAAGTCCGAAGACCCCAAGTACCTCTACCGACGACTTGAACATCTACGGAACGTGTACGACGACCGTCGCCGAAGAACCGTGTACCACTACCGTCGCCCCATGTACGACTACGAACGGAATGACTACTTCCCTCTACGAACGTGTACCACGACCCGCGAGTACCACTACTTCCTCTACGATCTCGAACCGCCCCAAAACGAATGTTCCGAAGGTATAACCCCGAGACGATGACCCGTGGACGAATGCTTGTGTTGTATGAGATGTTTTCCCTTGTGTGCACCGTGCCCGATTCGTCTTTTGTCATGCTCCTCGGTTGCCTCGTCGCCGACGAACCCGGTGACGGGATCACCCCACCTTTCTTCTTGCTTGACACGCTCTCCGTCATCTTTTGCACCGCTCTCTCAACGAGTTACCGGAACCGAGATGTTGCCGTTGCATCATTTTCGGATCGTTGCCGTGGCACCCTTTCCTTCCACCACGGTGACAAATACTCCTTATCATCTTCATGTCAACCTTTAACTAAAAATTGCATAAACTTGATCATGACATCCGCATCATGTTAACAACATTAATATGTTTAAAATGTTGTTTGCTTTATGAATTGCTAAACATGCATATGGGGTTTTTCCTGAATTGTTGTTGTAGTTTCCGGCCTCATTTAAACTTGTTGCCATGTATTGCATCATATATAGACTTGTTGTGCATCCTATGTAGACTTGTCTTGCATCCTACATGGTTGAGCATATTCACATGTTGCTTGTGTTATTTTACTGTGCTTCTTACCTTGCCATGTTGTGCTTCCTGTATAGACTTGTCATGCATCATACCTTGCCATGTATTGCATCATATAGACTTGTGTTATTTTACTGTGCTTCCTACCTTGCCATGTAATTCTTCCTGTATAGACTTGTCATGCATCATACCTTGCCATGTATTGCATCATATAGACTTGTGTTATTTTATGTGCTTCCTACCTTGCCATGTTTTGCTTCCGTTATAGATTTGTAGTGCATCCTATGTTTGAACTGTCTTGCATCATACTTGTTTGAGCATATTGTCATGTCTCGTGTGGTGTGTTTACCGTGTTGCTTGCTTCTTCTCGTTAGTGCTTGTTCCGTTGTGATCGTGAGGATTCGTTCAACTTCTCGTGGTTCTTTTTCAAGGCTTCTTCTTCGTCTTCTTCATGGACCCGTTCTTCTTCTTGCGGAATCCCAGGCAAGATGATCATACCCTTGGATACCTTTACTACCATTGACATGCTTAGTTGTCTCGATGCTATCGTTACATGTCGCGCTACCCATCTTTTATGTCAGCCTCTCCTTCTTGCCATGAGACCTCTAACCTTTGAAACCTTCCTAGCAAAACCATTGTTTTGCTATGTTACCCGCTTGCTCAGCCCCTCTTATAGCGTTGTTAGTTGCAGGTGAAGATGAAGATCGTTCCAGGTGGGAACTTGTTGTTGGAATATCACAATATCTATTATTATTATTAACACACCTATATACTGGGCATGGGTGGAAGGCTTGGCCTTTTGGTCGGTGTTTTGTTCCACTCATGCCACCTTAGGCGCCGATAAACCAGCATTATGTTCCTTGATTTTGCGTTCCTTACACGATGGGTATATGGGGACCCCTTGACAGTTCGTCTTTGAATAAAACTTCTCCAGCAAGGCCCAACATTGGTTTTAATTTGCCTCATAATAACAACTTAATTAATTAATTAAAATTGCATAGGGGGTCGCACCCTCGTGGATTCTTCTACATAGCAGGGGGGCCAGTGCTGATGGTGTTGGTCCCAAACTAGAGCCACTTGCGGTGCCACCCAGTTATCTGGGGTCTTCGGTTACTGTACGTACTGCTCATCCGGACGTGGCCTGAGACGAGATACGCGCGGCTACTATCAGGGTGTCGGCACGCCGGGACGTCTTGCTGGACTTGTTTTACCATTGTCGAAATGTCTTGTGCACCGGGATACCGAGCCTGATCGGATTTCCCTAAGATAAGGGGTGATGATATTATATTTATCACTTCAGCTAATCGTGAGAGCTTATGATGGGCTAAGTGGGGACACCCCTGCAGGGTTATGATCTTTCGAAAGCCGTGCCCGTGGTTATGTGGCAGATTGGAATTTGTTAATGTCCGGTTGTAGAAAACCTGACAGAGGATCCGAAGTAAAACACACAATTGTGTGAGTAACCGTGACTGTCTCTTTTCACTTTGAGAAGAGAACACGGTGGGGTTATGTTTGACTCGTAGGTTGTTCAGGATCTTTAGCGATCACTACTAGTTTGCGGCCGTTTGCGTAGATGCTCATCTTATTGTTGTACTCGTCAGCTAGCCACCATATTATGCTTAGCCGCTGCTGCAACCTCACCACTTTACCTCTTCCTACTCATAAAGCTTTGCTAGTCTTGATACCCATGGTTATGGGATTGCTGAGTCCTCGTGGCTCACAGATACTACAACACCAGATGCAGGTTCAGCCGAGAATGATGCAGGAGCTGGTTCAAGTACTTCACTGGGAGCAAGATGAAGAGAGTGGTCGTATGCTTGTGACGTTTTCGACGATCAGTAGTGGTTTCTACTAGGGGCGATTCGGACCTGTGGCTTTATGTTTTTGGTATCTTTCTTTGGATCTTCGCTCGTAGTCGGGTTGTGATGTTTTGGATGATGTTATGCTTATGTAACGTATTGTGTGACGTGGAGAGTGTAAGCCAACTATCTTCTTTTGCAATTTCATCCCTATTTTTACATGATTCGTGCAAAGATACCAAACTTGAGATCATTCCAGAATGGGCTTATACCTTTAAGTCGTGCCTCGACACGTAGGAGGTATAGTCCCATCCTGGGCATTACATTATGTTACTAAGTGGGTAGAAGCTATTCCAACTAGTAGTGCTGATCATAACACCTCTATTAAGATGCTTAAAGAAGTTATATTTCCAAGGTTTGGAGTCCCTAGATATCTAATGAGTGATGGTGGTTCACACTTTATTCATGGTGCTTTCCGTACGATGCTTGCTAAGTATGATGTCAACCATAGAATTTCATAACCTTATCACCCACAGACTAGTGGTCAAGTAGAACTAAGCAATAGGGAGTTGAAATTAATCTTGCAAAAGACAGTTAATAGGTCTAGAAAGAATTGGTCCAAGAAACTAGATGATGCATTATGGGCCTATAGAACTGCATAAAAAAATCCTATGGGTATGTCTCCATATAAGATGGTATATGGAAAAGCTTGTCACTTACATCTTGAGCTAGAACATAAGGCATATTGGGCTATCAAAGAGCTCTATTATGATTTCAAACTTGCCGGTGAAAAGAGGCTATTTGTAACATCCCAAATTTTCAATTTGGAATGTTATACATAGATCATATTACATTGCATATATTATTGCTTTTTGTGCGTGGCGACCCTCGAAAATTCTAAGCAACTCAAGGACCTACGGAGAGAGTTGGGAATTCTACCGTTTTCGTATTTGAGATTTCTCGAATACCGGTACGAGGATCGCGTTGGGTTTAGTTATTTTTCTCTCCCTAAATACGACTTCTCCAAAATAAAAGGAATATTGGAGGAAAAATATTAAAATCACTTTTGGTATTTATTCGGATTTATTTGCGATTTTATTTGCATAGGAAAAATGCGCGTTTTCCAAAATTGCATCTAGGTCCTGGAAAAATGTTCACTTTGTCCTAAATATTATTAGAGGACGGCGAAAATTTATTTCGGAATTTTTGGAGTCCGTTTAGTATTTCTTTCATTAGTTTTCGTGCGTCAGGACTCGTTTAAAAAAAAGTAAACCGACCTTGGGCCGTGTTCGGCTAGGACTCCCCTAGCCGAGGGCCTTTAAAAGCCCGAGGCCGCCACAGCCCGTCACCGCGCCGCCTCGCGCAGCCGCCGCGCGCCGCCGCCGCCGCCGTCCCGCAGCCGCCGGGGCCGCTGGCGGCGGAGACCGCCGCCATCGTCGTCTTGTTCCATGAGGTAGCCGCCGTCAGTTTTTTAAGAACCGATCGATTTTTTTAGAAACCCTATATCCGTTTTTCTTTAGATCGGTTTGGTTTTTTTCGGTTTAGTTACTTTGCGGATGTTCGACCGTACGTTCGTTTTAAAGAACGTTGATCGCCCGTTAGTTACAGACAGCAAACGTTCGTTCGTTAGCCTGTTAGTCCGTTTTCTTTTTCGGGGTATTTATCCGCGATTATTTCGATCGCGATTTCTACCCTGATCTTGTTTTTCGTTTTTCCTTTCGCTCGAGAGCCGGAATCAGGTGATTCAAAATCCCAGATCTTCGTCTCGACGCCCTCTTTCCGTTTAAATAACTTGATCAAGGTTTTGTTACTGTAAAATTTGACCCTAGATCAATCTAGTAAACGGATCTCGTTTCTTTCGCAGTTTGAGTTTCGTTGCTTCGTTCGATTTGATTCTTTTTGCAAACCGGAGTTCTTAAGTTGAACTTTCTGGTTAGATCTTCTTATTTGGAGTTAAGTTTGTGCATCTTTGCTTGATTTCATATGTATGCTATTGTTTGCTTGCGATAGAATACCCGGACTGTGAAGCGTGCTGCTCCGAGTCTCTAGGTTTTGCGAATCATCAACAAGGCAAGTAACACTTTGATCATACCCCTTTATTACCCATTTTTTATGCATTAGATCAAGCCCTCACACATTGGATGAGTAGGGTCTCTTAACTTGTGGGTCTGGGAAATAGATTGAGGTAGAACCTATTACCTGCATTATTTTCAAACCCTTGGGAGTTACTTCTACGTTATGCTTATGTTATCATGCTATGCTTGTAGACGTGGTTTGGGTTTGAGTGAAATCCATGACAGATGTGAGTTGTTAATTAATGGTTCAACTTAAGGTGGCTACTTGAATACACATCTGGGTGGATTGGTTGCAGGGCACCTGGAGAATCCAGTGTTGTACCAGGAAATCTCAGGGTTCCGTGTGATTGTCCTATGGAATGCCGCCCAGGCTCAAAGGGATCATAAAACTATTCATGCTAGAAACTTCCGTGTGCAGCCACAATGCCATTATGGGCTCTGGCATAGTATGAGTAAGTTGTGTGAGCTCTTTCAGTGGTGGACTAGCAGATGTAGGGGAAAGTAGGTGTACGGGTCCACCCAGGGTAAAGAGTAAATGCTTCTGAAAGACTGTGTCTCGGTCATCCGTTTCTACACCATGCAGTGCGAGAAATCCAACGGAGGAGATCGAGTCTTGTGGGGAAAAGTGCACAAACCTCTGCAGAGTGTACAAACTGATCATGATTAGCCGTGTCCCCGGTTATGGACAATCTTGAGTACCTGGTACTTGAATTATTGATTGATCTCATCACTTTAAAATTAATTTGTTGGGTTAATGATTACTTTAATTGAGATTGAGTTGGAGGTACCTTCTCAATGATGTTTCAACTACCATGATAGTTAAAATAAACTTTATTCCTTTGTTGTAGGGAAAAATTGGCTTTATGCAAAAACTTTAACCTTAGAGCCTCCACCAGCCAAATATGCATATAGTGTTAGCCTTTATTCTGTCACTTGCATTCTACTGTGTTATCTTGCCACCATATTCCATGTGCTGACCCGTTTCAGGCTGCAACATGTTACGTTGCAGACTTTCCAGACGAGGAGTAAGACGTTCTAGGTAGTTTGTCATGCACTCAGCTATGCCGTTGGAGTTGATGTACTCACTTATCTTCCAAGCCTTCCGCTGTTATTTTGTTAGATGGCCTTAAGCCATTGACTTTTGTAATAAGTTCTCTTTGGAGACACTCGATGTAATAAGTGTGTGATTGCCACTCTGTTATAAATCCTTCAAGTACTATGTGTGTCAGTGTTACCGATCCAGGGATGACACGGAAACACAGAGACTTCGGTCCATTCGGATCGTGGTCGCTACAAGATGGTAGCAGAGCACACGCTGAATGTAGGACACGACCACTAAGATAAACCCTAGGTCACTCTTCTCTACTCATTTCTGACTCCTCTCCATTTTCTACTTCTTTAGGATGGTGGACCCAAGGAACAAGTTCACTCAACCAGATGAAGACACACCTTTTGGACAACACTTGAAGGAAGTCACTAGGTACCTGAACATAGGAATACCAAGCTTCACCGGGACCTACACCGCCACTTTACAGGAAATGGAGCGATGGAGCATTCAAGTTCAAATTCCCGAGAGAACCTTCACACCATCCATTGAGCCAATAGAGTTTTCTTTTGATGCACCAACTTGGAGCCTAAGCAAGAGTATGGCAGCCCACGTCACTATGGGAAGGATCGGAGAAGTCTACAGGCAGGAGCAGAAGGACAGGTCCATTGCAGCGTTCATCCAGGAGTTAAACCAGCACATTCGTCGACAGGAGCACCAGATGTGCGCTGGGATGATAGATTTGAAGAAGGCACTAACCAGGAACTTGGAGCTAGAAGAGGAACTCAAGTCTACCCGTGACGGATACGAGGAGGGGATGTTGATACTTGTGTATAAGAATGATGATTTGACGAGGAAGCTATGAGTATTAATGGGAGATCCAGCACCACGAGGAGAAGAAGAGGAAGAAGAACCCAAGGAGATTGGTTCTGAAGATCAGATCATCATCGACGACACGGATTCAGACCCCGATGATAGTAACGACGAAGACTATGAAGATGAAGCTGGAGCAGACATCATGGAATCTTCCGCCGATCAAAATTTCTAGATGACCACCCTATGACTAGTAGTTTCCCCCCCCCCCCACACAAAGTAGTATTTAGAGCACTTTTGTAACGTTAGTTAGATCTTTGTAAGCCCTTGATTGAAATTGATTGGTGTGATATGATTGTGTTTGTCTCATGTGCATATGGGTAGTGATTTTTCCCATAGACCTCATTTCTATTCTAAATATCTTCCCTCTACACCCATCAAATGCCTCCAAGATGTGAGCCCAGATTTGAGTTTCCCCCTGAGCTCACTCAGTTGATCCAGCAGCAGAACACTTTGATGCAACTTCTTGTCCAGAACACTTAGAACAACCAAAACAACAACAACAACCCTCCACCACCACCACCCGTGGACAACCTGGCACGTTTCTTAAGGTTGCAACCATCAGTGTTTGCTAGCAGCATTGAACCAATAGTTGCTGATGACTGGCTGCGCAAGATTGGAAGGGATTTGACCACCGCCAATTGCACGGATGCTGAGAAGGTGCGATTTTCCGCACATTAGTTGTCTGGACTAGGAGCAGCATGGTGGGAGAATTACACAGCCACTTTCCCTATAGCCAATGTCACTTGGGATCAGTTTCAGCAAGCTTTTCGCACTGCCCATGTCTCAACTGGAGCTATGAGCATGAAGAAGCGGGAGTTTCGCAGCTTGTGCCAAGGAAATCGTACTGTAGCTCAGTACGTAGATGAGTTTAGAACCCTATCTCGTTATGCCCCAGATGATGTGGCCACAGATGCCGCGAAGCAGGAGAGATTTATGGAAGGGCTGAATGATGAGTTGAGCGTACAGTTGATGGTGGCAACCTTCAACAACTACCAGGAGTTGGTAGATAAGGCTCTTATGATTGAAGGGAAGCAACAACAGATTGAGAGCCGCAAGAGGAAGTACGGACAAGGAAGGAATAATTCTGGAGCCCAGCAGAAGCCCCGATTCACCCCGAATTCGGGAGGATACACCCATAACCATGGAAGCCACATGTAATGCCCAGTATGGGACTATACCTCCTACGTGTCGAGGCACGACTTAAAGGTATAAGCCCATCCTAGAATGATCTCAAGTTTGGTATCTTTGCACGACTCATGTAAAAGAGGGATTAAATTGCAAAAGGAGATAGTTGGCTTACACTCGCCACTTCACACAATACATTACATAAGCAATCATCATTCAAAACATCACAACCCGACTACGGGTGAAGATCCAAAAGAAAGATACCAAAACAACATAAAGCCACAGGTCAGGATCGAATCCTAGTAGAAACCACTACTGATCGTCGAACACGTCACAAGCATACGGCCACTCTTCATCGAGCTCCCGGTGAAGAACTTGAACCAGCTCTTGCATCATTCTCGGCTGAACCTGCATCTGGTGTTGTAGTATCTGTGAGCCACGAGGACTCAGCAATCCCATAACCATGGGTATCAAGACTAACAAAGCTTGGTAGGTAGGAAGAGGTAAAGTGGTGAGGTTGCAGCAGCGGCTAAGCATAATATGGTGGCTAACTTACGAGTACCAGAATAAGATGAGCATCTACGCAAACGGTCACAAAAGTAGTGATCACTAAAGATCCTGAACTACATACGATCAAACATAACCCCACCGTGTTCTCTTCTCAAAGTGAAAAGAGACAGTCACGATTACTCACACAGTTGTGTGTTTTACTTCGGATCATCTGTCAAGTTTTCTACAACCGGACATTAACAAATTCCAATCTGCCACATAACCGCGGGCACGACTTTCGAAAGATCATAACCCTGCAGGGGTGTTCCAACTTAGCCCATCACAAGCTCTCACGATTAGCTGAAGTGATAAATATAATATCATCACTCCTTATCTTAGGGAAAATCCGATCATGCTCGGCATCCCGGTAGCACAAGTCATTTCGACAATGGTAAAACAAGTCCAGCAAGACCTCCCGGCGTGCCGACACCCTGATAGTACCCACGCGTATCTCGTCTCAGGCCACGACCGGATGGGTGATCCTACATGAGCCAAACCTCGAGTTTCCCCGTGGTGGCCCCGCATAACCCCCGTTTGGGACCAACACCATCAGCACTGGCCCCCCTGCTATGTAGAATTAAGAATCCTCGGGGACGCGACCCCCTATGCAAATTTAATTATTTAATTAAGTTGTTATTATGAGCAAATTAAAACCAGTGTTGGGCCTTGCTGGAGGGTTTTATTCAAAGTCGAACTGTCAAGGGGTCCCCATTTCACCCATCGTGGAAGGAACGCAAAATCAAGGAACATAATGCCGGTTTATCGGCGCCTAAGGTGGCATGAGTGGAACAAAACACCAAGCAAAAGGCCAAGCCTTCCACCCATGCCCAGTATATAGGTGTGTTAATAATAATTATAGATATTGTGATATATCCAACAACAAGTTCCCACCTGGAACGATCTTCATCTTCACCTGCAACTAACAACGCTATAAGAGGGGCTGAGCAAGCGGGTAACATAGCCAAACAGTGGTTTTGCTAGGAAGGTGTCAAATGTTAGAGGTTTCATGGCAACAAGGAGAGGCTGACATAAAAGATGGGTAGCGCGACATGTAACGATAGCATCGAGACAACTAAGCATGACAATGGTACTAAAGGTATCCAAGGGTATGATCATCTTGCCTGGGATTCCACAAGGGAGAAGAACGGATCCATGAAGAAGACGAAGAAGAAGCCTCACAACTCCGGAACGAAACCGAAGCTAACAAGAGAAGCAACCGGAAAGAAAGAAACAACACGGTAAACACACATATCATAAACATGGCATACGATGCACAAACAAGTATGATGCATGTCCGATTTAAATATGCATGGCATGGCAAAGTGCACAAACAATACTACAAGTTAAGTGGAGCTCAATATGCAACGAGTTGCATATTGACGAAACACCACATTTTAATTATTTAGTTGCCTCTCATTATTTACAAGACAAGATTAAATGTTTGTTAACATGGCAAGAGGTGAAGCATAATAAAACTACACTATTTAGGCATTTTAAATGAGGCCGGAAGAACAACAACATATCCGGAAAATCCCCATGAGCATGTTTAGTAATTATGAGCAAACAACAATTCACACATTTTAATGTTGTTAACATGATGCGGATGACATGATCAAGTTTATGCAATTTTATTAAAAGTTGACATGAAGAAGATATGAAGCATTTGTCACCGTGGTGAGAGGAAAAGTGCCACGGCAACGATCCGAAGATGATGCAACGCAACATCTCGGTTCCGGTAACTCGTTGAGAGACCGGTGCAAAAGATAAGGTGGAGTGAGCGAAACAAGATGAAGGTGGGGCGATCCCGTCACCGGGTTCCCACGAGTCGGCGATGAGGCAACCGAGGAACACGTCAAAAGATGAAACGGGCACGGTGCACACACGGGAAACATTTCATACAACACATCACAAGCATCTCACGGGGTCATCGGCTCGGGGTTATACCTTCGGAACAAACGTTCACGGGGCGGTTCGAGTTCGTAGTGGAAGTAGTGGTACTCGCGGTCGAGGAACACGTTCGTAGACGTACACGGGGCGACGGTAGTCATTCACGTAGGCGTTTCCGTCTCCGAAGAGGTACTTGTCGCGTCGGCGTTCGTAGTGGTACTTGGGGGTTCTCGATCTCGCGACGGTAGTGGTACTTGATCCGTAGTTGTTCGGGGTCACGATGACGATAGTCGTACGCGGATCGTAGAGGAACTTGATGCATCCAAGGTCTTCGATCTCCACTTGGCAAAGGAACGGTTCCTGGACACTCCCAACAGCACAAGGCAACAACAACAAAGAGAAATAAAACGCAGGCACGGTCTCGGCTTGAGGCAGCAGAGGAGGCAGCAGGGGACGGCGCCCTGGAGGAGAGGCCATGGCCTCTGGAGGATGGAGGCAGCAAGACGGGCGGCCTTGGCGCCGGAAGGAGGGAGGCCGCGGCGGCTGGTGCGAGGCGGCCCTCGGTGATGATGGAGGAGGCAGAGGTGCGGCGACCTGGGCGCTGCGGGAGCTGGGGCCTCGGGATGGGGACGAGTCTGCATCGAGAGGAAGGAGGGTCGCGACGCCTGGAGGGTGTCGGGAAGGTCTTGGCGCCGGGACGGAGGGGAGCGAGGCCGCTCGGGCCTGGGGCGCTGCGCGGGGCTCGGCCTTGGCTCGCCGGAGGCGCGGAGGAGGCCGGAGGGTGGCCGGCGCGAGGTGGAGCAGAGGGCGCGACGCGCGCAGGAAGAGGCGCGGAGGACACGAGGGGCGCGATGCAACGGTGGTGGCTGCAGGCCACCGGCTGCGGCGCTCGGCCGGCGAGGCTGAGGGAGAAGAAGGCGGGCGCGGGGTCGAGGCCTGCCTGCGAGGCCACTCGAGGAGGATGGGATCGGGGGGAGCCTGAGGGAAGGGAGGTCGGGGCGAACGAAGATGGGGACGAGGTCGAGGCCTCTGGCGACGCAGGAGGAAACAGGGACGAGCGGTGGGAGTGCGGGGTGCTTCGGTCGCTAGCTAGGTTAGGGATCGGAATGGGCATGGAGAGGGATTGAGGCTGAGGCCCAGAAGGAAGGAGATGGGCCGGCTGGGAGGAAGTTTGCAGCTGGGTCGAAGGACCTGGCTGCTGGGTTCTCTTCTTATTCCCTTTAACACAAAAAATAGAAAAAGAGAAAGAAAAGAAAGAGAAGGTAGGGGAGGAATTTGTGCATGGGGATAAATTCCCTAGACTCGCAAAAATGCAAGGAATTTAATTAAAAAGGTTGGAGGGTTTTTGGAAGAACCTCGATAACGGGAAAAGAAATATTGGCAAGGGTTTTTGAAGGAGAAACTCGAAGTAGGAAAAGCATGGGGAAATTATATGCAAGTGTGTGTTGGTGATTCCGAAGGAATGGAATATTTATTAATATAGCTCCATAATTATTAGGAGGCTTTTATATGTTATAAAGAGAAGTCACCTTCCCTCGATTTACATGGACCGAAGGTCCACACAATTTATTTAAGTTGAGATGCAAAATAAATATGACATGAAGGCATGATGACATGATGCAATGCGAAAATAAATAACACAATCACAACAGAACACACGGGTAGCCCGGAACATCTGGAATCTTCTGGAATCTTCTGGGACGTCGGTCTTCGGGCGTCACACCACACCCACACTGTAGGAAGTTCTCACAACCACAATGGCTCCAAGATTAGGAATGGAAATGGAGCAACCAATAATCAGAATCGCTCTACTCGTTCCACACCCGCCAAGAGGGATTTGAGCCACGTCACCTGTTTCAAGTGCGGGAAGAATGGACACTATGCCACTGAGTGCCCTGAAGCTAAGAATGGGAACGGCAATGGAAGCGCCGGGAAGAAGCCCAACCCGTTCAACAAAGGACAAGTGAACCACGTGACCGTGGAGGAGGTTGAAGAGCAACCAGATGCGGTGATCGGTAAGTTTTTGGTTAAGTCATTTACCGCAGTAGTTCTTTTCGATACTCGTGCATCGCATTCATACATTTCAAGGGGATTCGTTAATAGACATAAGTTTCCCACCAGAGTCCTTATGACCCCCATGTTAGTAAGTTCACCCGGAGCGGAATATATGGCAAATCAAGGATGTTTTCAGATGCCATTGACCATTGGACGACATGTTTTCCCCTCAGATCTAATAGTTTTGGAGTCACAAGGATTGAATGTGATATTAGGTATGGATTGTCTATCGATGTATGGAGGGAACATCGATTGTGCCAGTAAGTCTATTTTGCTTACCACCCCGGAGGGAAAAAGGATCAAGTATGTATCTAGGCATTCGCCTATATGGACACAAGTGCATTCTCTCACGGGAGTTGTTCAGGAGGAAGTGCCCGTAGTAAAGGATTACCCGGATGTTTTTCCAGAGTAGCTACCTGGCATGCCACCGGATAGGGATATTGAGTTTTTGATTGAACTATTGCCTGGCACCGGACCTATATCAAAGAGACCATATCGGATGCCAACGAAAGATCTGGAGGAGATTAAGAAGCAGATTAAGGAGTTATTGGAGAAAGGATTTATTCGCCGGAGTTCATCACCTTGGGGAGCCCCTGTGCTTTTGGTCGAGAAGAAGGATGGATCTTTAAGAATGGTCGTTGATTATCGAGCACTGAATGAAGTGACTATTAAGAATAAGTACCCGCTGCCAATGATCAATGATCTATTCGACCAACTACAGGGAGTGAAAGTACTCTCCAAGATTGATCTACGATCTGGATACCACCAGTTGAAGATCCGAAAGAAGGATATACCTAAGACAGCCTTCACCACAAGGTATGGGCTATATGAGTATACGGTTATGTCATTGGGATTGACTAACGCCCCTGCCTATTTCATGAGTATGATGACAAGGTGTTCATGGAGTTCTTGGATAAGTTTGTCGTGGTATTCATTGATGATATTTTGGTATACTCGAAGAACGAAGAGGAACACGCGAAGCATTTACATTTGGTACTGGAGAATCTCGGAGAACATCGGTAGTATGCCAAGTTAAGCAAATGCGAGTTTTGGTTGAAGGAAGTTGGATTCCTAGGGCATGTTATATCAGGAGAAGGTATAGCAGTGGACCCCATCAAAGTGCAGGCAGTCACTGAGTGGTTGGCACCCACTTCAGTTGGAGAGATCCGCAATTTTCTTGGACTCGCGGGATATTACAGGAGATTCATAGAAAATTTCTCCATGATTGCAAAGCCAATGACAACATTGTTAAAGAAGGAGACAAAGTTCCATTGGACCGAAGAGTGCGAAGAAAGTTTCCAGGAGTTGAAGAAACGGTTGACAACAGCCCCAGTGTTGATCTTGCCAGATATACGCAAGGATTTCCAAGTGTACTACGATGCTTCACGCTTAGGACTTGGAGGAGTACTCATGCGGGATGGAAGAGTTGTTTCTTATGCATCTCGTCAACTGCGACCGCACGAGTTGAATTATGCAATGCACGATTTGGAGTTAGCAGCTGTGGTGCACGCGCTCAAAACCTGGAGACATTTCCTTATTGGAAATCATTGTGATGTGTACACAGATCACAAGAGTTTGAAGTACATTTTCACTCAGAAGGAGCTGAACCTCAGACAAAGGAGATGGTTGGAGCTTATAAAGGATTATGATATGAAACTGCACTATCACCCACGAAAGGCCAATGTCGTTGCAGACGGTTTGAGCCGAAAGGGCTATGCGAATACCCTAGTAAAAGGGAGATTGCCACAGAAGTTAGCAGAATATCTCAGGGAGCTTCGTTTGGAGATAGTTCCTAGAGGTTTGGTCGGAACATTGGAGGTTCAGTCAACATTGCTGGGAAAGATACGCGAATCCCAGAAGGAGGATAAAGAGATTGCTGAGATAAAGGAAAGGATGAGTGACGGAAAAGCCAAGGGATTTCGTGAGGACAAACGCGACACCTTGTGGTTTGAGGATCGAATCTATGTGCCCAACTACCCGGAGATCAGGAAGTTGATATGGCAGGAAGCACATGATTCGCCATACTCGATACACCCCGGAAACACTAAGATGTATTTGGACTTGAAGGAACGTTTCTGGTGGACGAGAATGAAGAAGGATATTGCCGAGTATGTAGCAGTATGTGATGTATGTCAAAGAGTGAAGGCGGAGCATCAGAAACCAGCAGGATTACTACAGCCTACGCCGATACCCGAATGGAAGTGGGAGAAGCTTGGCATGGACTTTATCACCGGACTGCTGTCGGGGAAACTGACCGCCCACGAACACCTATGGGACCGGAGCCCCTTCTACGTTGCGGTAAGGGAGCGGGGGGAGCACGGAGAGCAGATCGAGGGGCACACGCGGGCAGTTTACCCAGGTTCGGGCCGCGCGGACGCGTAAAACCCTACTCCTGCTTTGGTTGTATTGAGTTCTTGGGCTCGGGAGCTTGAAGATCTACAGTACTAGCTACGCCGAGCGAGGGAGTGATCGAGTTTCTGGGATCGAACCCCCGCTACGTTGTGCATGGGCCACCTTTTATAGTTCAAAGGGGTCACCGACAGGTGTCAACGTAGAGGAGGGTAAAAGTGTAAATTTGGTGGTAGATGGAACAGTGCATGAACAGTGTATGCACAGTGGTTGCACAGTGATCTATACCTAACTCAGACGGTGGGGGACAAAGGCATTGAATGCCCGTCGCCGTCACCCCAAAAGCGCCCGCCCGGGCGTCTCCGTCCGCCACGATGATGGCTTCGTCACTGCGGCTCGCCACCGTGTACCCCAGGCTGCACAGCCATCTGCCACGTGCCCCTGGAAGGGCCCCAGGGTGACGCGTGGCCAGATGAGCTGGAGCGCAGGCACACAGTGGAAGCCTCCCCCGGCAAGCACCTTGCCGGGGTCGCTATCTTGCCGGGCCCGGAAGCTTGTCGCTCTCCGGGTCTTGCCAGGGCGCACGATGCGCCACGATATATCTTCTGAAGTGTTGTTTCCTGGTTTCCCTGGCAAGCTCCTCTTGCCAGGGTCTTGCGAAAATGGAGTGGTCTTGTGCTTGGAACAGCCTTCCCGGCAAGCTCCTCTTGCCGGGGCCTTGATCTTCTGACTTGTATACTTTGTTCTTGAATGGCTTCAAAGGGGTCCAGAGTGGGCTTTGGCGGGCGCGTGGTGAGCCAGACCACGAGAGGCTGTTACTGCCCGTGCACAAGTCGGGATACTAAGGTACCCCTACTCTAGTACACCGACAGGAGCCCCCGGGCCTGGGCCACACACGGTGCCGAGCACTGTTGGGCCAGGCCCTAAACAGTGCACGGGCACACGCGGCCCACGGCGCGCCGTTTCCCACTCCGCCTCAGACGCATCTCTCCCTGACGGCACGCGTCGATTGCAGCGACGTGGGAGAGATCGTGGCCTGTTTCTTTAATGGGAAAATGCGGAACGTCCCCCACTTCCCCCTTAAAAGCAGAGGAAGCAGGGGCAGTTTCCCCCCATCGCTTTCATTGTGTCTTCAATCTCCAGAAACCCCCGCCGCCCTCTGTCTCCGCAAAGGTCGACAGAGAGCCGAGCTCCACCCTTCCTCCGCCGTCTCCAGCATCCGCAGCGCCGTCGACCTTCCTCGCCGTCCCCGCCATGGCCCCGAAGAGCCACAAGGCGAAGAGCGACAGGGCGAAGAAGGAGAAATCCGAGAAGGCGGCGAAGCTGGCAGCCATGCGGAGGAGGATGGCGGTCTTCCCGCCGAGGCTCGGCGTGAGGGAGCTACGGGACAAGTACTACTTGTTCTGGGCGAGGGAGACGAAGGCTCACCCTCGCACCAGGGTCCTCCCCGCCGTAGCCGTCGACATGTTCCCCGGAGGTTACCACTTCTTCGCTTTATTCTTCCATTGTGGTCTCTGTCCTCCGTATTCAGAGTTCTTCTGTGATGTGATGAACACGTACGGATTCCATCTCTTAGACTTTACCCCGAATGCCGTCCTCACTTTGGCCGTTTTCGCACATCTGTGCGAAAACTATGTCGGGGTCCACCCAAACGTAGCTCTCTTCCGCCAGTTCTTCACACCTAGAGTAGAATCTGGATCCCCACTCTCCGGCGGTATCTCCTGGATCTTCAGGCTCGGCAAGAAGGAGGTGTACTTGATTCGAGAGCTACGCGGCAAGTGGGAAGAGTGGAGAGCTGACTGGTGCTGGGTCCTGGAAGATGCACCCGAGCAGTTTACCTCGCCGCGCCGGACTGCAATAGTGCACGGCAAGGATTGGAGCGAATTGGCCCCAGAGGATGACAAGTTGCAGATTGCCCTCACTAGGATCCTTCGCCTCCGGGCCGCCAACCTGACTGTTGGTGAAGTTGGGGCTGATTTCCTCCGCCGCCGCATTGCCCCTCTGCAGGAAAGGAAAAGACCCGCTTGGGAGTTCGGCAACGCGGCAGACCGCATGAGGCTGCGCCCCGGGCTGAACTAAAACTTCACCGTCTTGGAACTGAAGGGGATGGTCCGGGAGCTGTTCAAACATGACCCCAGGCACAAGGAGTGGTTCACCCCGTCCCGGGGAGTAGTTCCGTTGTGCAACAATACCGCCCTTAGTGCCATCCGTGCGGTGATGCCTGAGTGCGATTCCCACGGGGTTGTCCCCACCTGGCTGGTGCCTTCAGCGGAGACCGTGCAGGCCTTCTTCGACAACCTGGTTGAAAAGCCACGCAACACCGAGGAGAAAAAGGGTCTCACCCAGGCGACCACCGACCGGGATGTGGCCTACATAGCTAGCAGGATGGACGAGGCCGCCGCGGCTGCGGCCGCAGGTGAATTTGGGTACACTGTGGATGAAGCAGAGGCAGCGGACGCAGTGAGCCAGGCCGAGGAGGAGGAAATCCTCAAGCTGCTGAAGATTGCGCACGAGGAGTTTGCCGGGGAGCCCGCCGGGGAGCCTGCCGGGACGAGCGAGGCTGCCGGGCAAGGCACTGAGTCCAGTGAACCCGCCGAGGAGGACGCCAAATCGGGCGATTCCGACGAAGACTCGGGCGGGTCACTGAACCTCGACGACGACGCCTCCTCATCCTCGGAGAACTCTCCGCCGCCGCCAAGTCCTCCGCCACCGCAGAAGAAGCGCCTTCGCAAGTCCACTGAGACGACGAGGCCACCGGCGCCCCGACAGCAGCCGAAGCGCCGTGCGGCGCGCGCCCCCGCGACGAGCAAGGTCGTCAAGGAGGCGCCTCGTGCTTGAGCGACAAGCGGAGGGGGATCTTCCCGGAGTGGCTCTGGTGTTCCTTCCGCCCCGCGGTCTTCGGGAACGACCGGAGCGGGGTCTTCACAACCCACAGCTCCGGAGCCCGCCAAGCGCCCGAGGGAGCCTTCTCCTCCAGCTCCTCGCGCTGGGGCACGAGAGGCGCAGTTTGACTTCTCCGCCCTCAGCTCCGATGAAGAGGAGGAAGAGTAAGCATTTGCAATTTCTATTTCCTTTGATTTTGTCTTGATTTCTCTTGCTTGGTTCTAATCTTGTTTTGGCTTTCAGGACCTTGACCCAGAGGATGGCGAAGAGGGCCAAGATCCCTGTGGTTGACCTCGAGGACGACGAGCCTGCCGCAGCGACGGGGGATGCGCCGACGACAAATTTGCCGGACCAGCCCGCTGCTCCGGAGAGCAGCCCCCAGCGCAGCCCCCAACGTAAGTCCTTGTGCTCACTTTTCTGCTTGACGGGCGCGCTTGAGGTTGTTATCCTTACTAATGTTTTGTTCGCTTGTTGTCTTGCGCAGAAGTGGAGCCGCAGCCGCAGGAGCACCAGGAGGTCGCCCCCGACGAGCCGCTTGTTCCACCCTCCCCGCCAAGGATGAGCTCCCCGGCGAGGGACAGTGCTCCGCCAAGGATGGGTACTCCGCCAAGGGCGAGTACCCCGCCAAGGGCGAGCAGCCCGACAAGGGTGAGCACCCCGCCAAGGGAAGGCGCAAGCGGCCCTCCGCCAGCAGGGGCCACTACCACGCCGCCAAGGGAGAATTCCCCGGCGAGGGACCCCGTTATTGAAGAGGCCCGCGAAGGTAACCCTTGTATTTTCTTCTTCTTGGATTCATCTTTTTTGGATATTTGCTTGATGATTTTTCCTTTCTTTTTCTGTTGTTGTCAGACCCGCCCGCCCCGGAGCCGATGGAGACGGAAACCATCGCCGAGGAGGAGGTGCGTGGCGACGCTGGCGATGCCGCCGCCGCAGAGGGAACGGCCGGCGCCGACGAGCCAACCGCCGAGGAGACCGCCCCGACCGCTGACGCGGCAGCTGGGGAAGGGACCGGTGACCGCACTGCTGGCCCGGAGGCCGCAGGAGCGCCGGACGCTCCACCGGCCGCCGACCCTTCCGCCTCCGCGGCTGGGTCGGGCGTCTATCTGGAGGCCGCCAACGGGGTCTTTATCCAAGTCCCGTGGGCGTCCTCATCAAGGGCACCTGCGGAGGGGGAGACCTTCGACAAAGAAGTTCTCGCCTCCGCCGGGTTGAAGGTTGTCGACGCGCCCGGCAGCAGCGACGAGCCCGAAGAGGAGCAACTCCTGCGTCGACTCCTGGGTTTGTACCGGGCCAGGCAAGCCAAGCTGGAGTCCCGAGAGGCTCTGGCTTCCAAGGCCGGTGTTGATTTGGAGAAGCGCGCTGCAGAGCTCCGTGCCGCCAACCAGGCGGCCCTCCGAAACTTGGCGGAGGAGCGCGAAGAGCTTGCCGGAGCACACCAAGCGTTCCTCCTCGAGAAGGCCGAGGTGGAGGAGCAGCAGCGATTGGCCGCCGAGGATCTGTCTCGGCGGGAGGGGGAGCTCAACCAGCGGAAGGTCGACCTCGACAGCCACGAGGACGACCTCACCGCTCGTGAGCAGGCCATTGGCGGGGCTCTGCAGGAGGCGAGGGATGCCGCCGCTGCCGCAGAGACCGCTAAGAGGGATCTGGAGGCCAGGTTGGCGCAGATGGAGTCGAACTTGAAGGCGAGTGAGGACAGGGTCGCTGCGCTGAATGTGGCGCGGGAGAAGGACGCCCACACCAACTCGGAGCTGCAAGGCCGCCTCTCCGAGAAGGGCAAAGAGCTCAACGACGCCAAGGACTCCATCGCCGACTTGGAGCTGAAGGTTTCCACCCTCACCGACTCGCTGGACGCCGCCCGGGACCGCGAAACGAAGCTGAAGGAAGACCTCTGGTCTGAGAGGGCCTTGCTGGAAAGCGCTGCCGTCTCGCAAAACAACTTCCAGCGGATGGTGGAGCAGTGGACCGAGGAGCTCGTTGCCTTCGCCGCCAACATCGACGGGGAGATGGTGGCGTTGAGGGCAGAGCACCTCGTGTACTCCCCCGACGAGAGCCTCCCCCACAGCGCCAAGCTGAGCCTGTTCTTCAGAGGGGTGGCGCCGGTGCTTGCGCAGCTACGGGAGAAGATCCCCGCGCAGCTGGCTGACGAGGCGCGCCGGCTTTGCATGGGTACTATGGAGCGGGTGTTGTCGAAGATCGTCTACCGCAACCCCGGGATCAACCTCGTCAACGTCCTCCGGACCCTGCTGCCCGAAGCTGACCAGGAGGCGTTGAAGGCACAAGTTGCCCACATCGTGGCCAAGGCGGGCAGGATCCAGAGGGTCGACGGAGACCGAAGAGACTAGGCACCTTGCTTCCCTCGCCGCTGTTGATTAAGTCATAGGTAGTAGTTGGTTAGAACAACGGCAAGTTATCTTTGTAATATATACTTTTATTTTGGGTAATCAATGCAGTGTTATCTCCCTTGCTTAGTCCTTTCACTTTGTATGCTTTTCCACCCTACGCTTTTAGGGAACTTGCCGGCAAAGGGACCCTTGCCGCGAGCGCTGAGTGCGGGACTCTTAGCAGCCTGCTGGCAATGCCCTTGCCGGCAAGAAACCTTGCCGCAACTAGTCACAGCACACTTAGATTGCTGAGTGAATTCGAAAACGAAGTAAGGGCGTGACACTTATCGCGGCTCACTTAAGCCATTGAGCGTGCTCGAAACAAAGTAAGGGTGCGGCTAGCCACGGGTAGGTTCCTCCGCGCACAGGTTTTCCATACAAAGTTTGATTGTTCAAGGAAGACAACTAAGAGGTTTTAAAAATCTGAATTGCTCAAACTCTGGTAACTTAGCTTTCATGGATCGTTTGCTTCCCGGCAAGGCTTCCCTTTCTTGAGCAGCACTTGGTCCATACCTCTATCTCCTTCCCCCCCGGCAAACTTGTGCACGAGGAACACTTCTTCTGTTTAAGAGAGAAAGGAAAAGAGGAGGAAACACTAGTATGGGGCCTTGCGGCTTGTTACTGCTTACCGAGGATGTGTGCTGCACAAAGTGTCAGATGATACATGCTAGTAAAAAGAAAGGCATGAAATGACAAATGGTGCGAAGCACAAAAGTTTTACTGATGCACGGGGTCTGCGCCCGGCTTTGTACAAAGGTTTACATGCAACAGCGGCAAGACTTGTACAAAAGGTGGTTGCCGGAGCGGATCACGGCAACCGCGCCTTACGGGTGAAACTTGCGAAGATGCTCTATGTTCCAGGAGTTGCTCACCGGTAAGCCTTCTTCGGTCTCAAGGCGGACAGCGCCGGGCCTTGTGACTTGTCTCACCCGATAAGGACCTTCCCACTTCGGCGTCAACTTGTTGGAGTTCTTGGCGGACTGAACGCGCCGAAGAACAAGGTCGCCTTCCTCGAGACTCCTGGCCTTGACCTTGCGGCTATGATAGCGATGCAAGGCCTGCTGGTATCGAGCAGCTCGTACAGCAGCCTGGAGACGTTCCTCCTCGAGGAGCAATGCATCATCTTGTCGCAGTTGCTCTTGCTCGAGCTCGTCGTAAGCGAGTACTCGAGGAGACCCGTATACGAGTTCCGTGGGGAGAACTGCCTCTGCTCCATAGACAAGAGCAAAGGGTGTCTGTTCGGTGGCTCGATTTGGTGTCGTCCTGATTGACCAAAGAGCCGCCGGCAACTCCTCTATCCAGTTTCTTCCGCACTTGTGCAGCCTGTCGAATGTTCTTGTCTTGAGTCCGCGCAACACTTCAGCATTGGCCCTCTCCGCTTGACCGTTACTCCTCGGGTGAGCAACGGAAGCAAAGCAGACCTTGGCGCCAAGGTCTTGGACGTACTGCATGAAGGTGCGACTTGTGAACTGTGTGCCGTTGTCGGTGATGATCCTGTTAGGGATTCCGAAACGGCAAACAATTGTCCTGAAGAACTTTACTGTTGTTTGTGCTGTCACCTTTCTCACTGGTTCCACTTCTGGCCACTTTGTGAACTTGTCGATTGCAACGTACAAGTACTCAAAGCCCCTGACTGCGCGGGGAAAGGGGCCGAGGATGTCGAGCCCCCAGACCGAGAAGGGCCAGGACAAAGGGATCGTCTAGAGAGCTTGAGCTGGCTGGTGTATTTGCTTGGCAAGGAACTGGCACGCTTCACACTTGGTTACTTGTGCAGTTGCATCTTGGAGGGCTTCTGGCCAAAAGAAACCTTGCCGGAACGCCTTCCCGGCAAGAGCTCTTGCGCCAATGTGGTGGCCACATATGCCTCCGTGTATCTCTGCCAACAGCTTCTGTCCATCTTCCCGGGAAATGCACTTCAACCTGACACCGTTGAGTCTTCTTCTGTACAGTTCGTTGCCAACAAACTGGTACATACTTGACTGTCTGGTTATCCTCTCTATCTCTTCTGGTTCTTCGGGAAGTTCTCCAGTTTGAAGAAAGCGGACGATTTGCTGTGCCCATGCTGGAGCCTGAGGCTCAACAACAAGGACTAAAGGCATCAGTGCTGCTGCGGGAACCTCAGCTTCTACGGCAAGAACCTGCGGCTCTGCCAGAGCTGAGGGTTCCCCGGCAAGCCTGCCGGGGCAAGGCTTGTCGGGACTGCCTGCTTCAACTGTACGGACCCTTGGATCCGCAGGAGCAGACTGTTCCTCAGCATCTTGGTTGTTGTTCTTGCGGACCTTGGCGGCGGCTTCAGGAAGATCCGCTGGCAAGTAGTCACCAGAGACCAACTTCCTCTTCTTGCTTTGCCCAACTGATGGCGTGACGGATGGCTGAGTTAGCTTGAGCACGAAGACCCCTGGTTCCACAGGTAACTTCATTGCAGCACACTTTGAGAGGCCATCTGCGACATCATTCTGAGCTCTTGGAACGTGCTCCATCTGCAGACCCTCAAAGTGTTCTTCAAGCTTCCTCACTTCATTGACATAAGTTTCCATCAAAGGACTCTGGTAACTCTTGTTTACTTGTCGGACCACCAATTGTGAATCTCCCTGCACAATCAGCTTCTTGATCCCAAGTTCGGCCGCAATTCTGAGGCCGGCAAGCAAACCTTCATACTCAGCAGTATTGTTTGTCGCTTGCTCCTTGGGAAAGTGCATTTGAACAACATACTTGAGGTGCTCTCCGGTGGGCGCTATGAGTAACACGCCAGCACCGGCGCCTTGCAGCGAGAAGGCACCATCGAAGTACATTATCCACTCTTTGCTTGCTTCTCGGACGGGGATGCTTGTCTCTGGAACTTCTTCATCTGGTGTTGGTGTCCATTCTGCTATGAACTCTGCCAAAGCTCTGCTCTGTATAGTTGAAGTACTCTCAAACTTGAGACCAAAGCTTGACAGCTCCAGTGCCCACTCGACGATCCTGCCTGTTGCTTCTGGATTTTGCAGTATCCTCTTCAACGGAAAGCGAGTGACCACCGTTATTTCGTGTGCTTGGAAGTAGTGGCGCAGCTTTCTCGAGGCCATGAGGAGGCCGAAAAGCAATTTCTGCACCCCAGAGTATCTTGATCTAGCTCCCTGCAAGAGGGAACTTACAAAATAAACTGGGCGCTGCACCATCTTCCTTCGCACTTCTCCTTGTTCCTGCGCAGACTTGTCCTTGTCGGGGCTAGAGCTTGTCGGGAAAGCCCCCTGCTTGTCGCTGGAAGTGTTTGCCGGGGCTGTGGGCTCCTCAATCGCCTCCCTCTCCGCTATCAACGCAGCACTAACCACTTGATTGGTTGCTGCTAAGTATAGCAGCAACTTCTCTTGTGGCCTAGGTGCGACAAGTATCGGAGTAGAGGACAGGTATCCTTTCAAGTCTTGCAGCGCTGCCTCCGCTTCCGGAGTCCATTTCATAGGACCTGCCTTTTTCAAGATTTTGAAGAAAGGCAGGGCGCGTTCTGCAGACTTTGAAATGAACCTACTGAGGGCAGCCACACAACCAGCAAGTCTCCTTACGTCCTTGACGCGCTTCGGGGCTTCAATCTGCTCGATGGCTTTTATCTTGTCAGGATTGGCTTCAATCCCCCTCTGGGACACAAAGAATCCGAGAAGCTTGCCGGAGGGGACTCCGAAGACGCAGTTCTCGGGGTTCAGCTAGAGTTGTATCTTGCGTAGATTCTCAAAGGTTTCTTCTAGGTCTTGAATCAGGGTATCCTTGCTCTTGCTCTTGACCACTATATCATCCATGTAGGCTTCTACATTCCTGTGTATCTGTGGCTCAAAAGCGGTGTGTACCACCCTTGCAAATGTTGAGCCCGCATTCTTCAATCCAAAGGGCATGCGTATGAAGCAGTATGTGCCGCATGGAGTAATGAATGCAGTCTTCTCTTCATCTTCCT
Organism: Secale cereale; assembly: GCA_902687465.1. Taxonomy (NCBI): domain Eukaryota; kingdom Viridiplantae; phylum Streptophyta; class Magnoliopsida; order Poales; family Poaceae; genus Secale; species Secale cereale. The sequence continues at coordinate 701,405,469 of LR738710.1, read as the reverse complement.
CAGCCATGAATATCTGGTGGTAACCTGAGTATGCATCGAGAAATGAAAGCAACTCACATCCAGCCGTGGAGTCAACAATCTGGTCGATGCGCGGTAAGGGAAAAGGATCCTTGGGACAAGCTTTATTCACATCAGTGAAGTCTATACAAAGTCTCAATTTCCCATTAGCCTTACGCACGACAACTGGATTGGCCAACCACGTGGGATGTAGTACACCTCTAACAAGACCTGCTGCTTCCAACTTCTTGATCTCCTTGGCAATGAACTCTTGGCGCTCCACAGCTTGCTTCCTGACCTTCTGCTTGACGGGCCGCACGTGAGGACAAACAGCAAGCTTGTGCTCAATTACCTTCCTGGGAACGCCGGGGATATCAGACGGTTGCCATGCGAACACGTCGACATTCGCCCGCAGGAAGGCAACGAGCGCGCTTTCGTATTTGGGGTCGAGCGTAGCACTGATGGTGAAGGTACCACCAGTGCCGTCCTCCTTGGCGGACACCTTCTTGGTTGCCGGTGGAGCTGCCATTCCTTTCTTGCACTTGCCGGTGGAGCTCGATGGTGCGTCCTCGACGGCATCGCAGCACTCCGAAGAGGTGCGTTTGCCGGAGTGGGCCCCAGAGCTCTTGCCGGACTTGGTCTTGGTCTTCCCCCCGGGAGCTTCAGCGGCAAGTGTCTTGCTGTCTGCCGCGGCTGCTGCGTCCCGATAGATCTTGTCGGCGCAGATAAGCGCATCCTTCTTGTCGCCGGGGACAGAGATGACGCTTATCGGCCCCGGCATCTCGAGCATGTTGTATGCATAGTGGGAAGCTGCCATGAACTTGGCGAGCGTAGGACGGCCAGGTATCCCATTATATGGCAATGGGATATCGGCAACGTCGAACGTGATCCTCTCCGTCCTGAAGTTGAGCTCTCCGCCAAAGGTCACTGGTAGCGTGATCTTCCCATTCGTCTTGCTCCTTCCCGGGTTGATCCCTTGGAACGACCCGGTTTCCTCGAGCTCGCTGTCGGGAATCTGCAGTTTCTTGATCACAGTGGAGGAGATCAAGTTTAGGCCGGCCCCGCCGTCTACCAACATCTTGGTGACCTTGAGGTTGCGGATAGTTGGTGAAACCAACATCGGCAAGCACCCGACCGCAGTCATGCGGTCAGGGTGGTCCTCAAGGTCGAAGATGATGGGCGTGCCGGACCATTTCAGCAGCCTGCGCGATTCGACGGGTGGCTCAGCTGCATTCACTTCCCGCACCCATTGCTTGAGTTGGCGGTGGGAAGTGTGCAGAGAGGCACCTCCATCGACGCACATAACTTCTGTGGCCTTCTGGAACTCCTGCTCGCTGTTGTCTCCTTCATCCATGTCCTCGTCATCGTCTTCATCTTCATCCTTGTCGCGGCCCCGGGGAGGTCTGTCTCCTTGCCGCTGCTTGGCCTTGCCGCGGCGTCCTCCCCGGCCATTGAACGACCGCTTCTTGCTGGGCTCTCCCCCGCCTCCTTGGGCCTTCTCCTTGTCGCGTCGCTCGTATTCAGCCTTCTGCTGCTCTACGAGGTACTCTACTCTTTTGCAGTTCTGGAGATCGTGGCCCTTGGTGCGGTGGACCTTACAGTACTGCTTGTCGGAGCCGTCTTGCTTGTCGGCTGCCGCTACAGGGGCGAACTCCTTGCCGGAGCCACCAGCCTGTGTCTTCTTGGCGGGAGCCTCCTTGCCGGACTGCTCGACAACCAGTACCTCCTTGTTCTTCTTCCTTTTGTTGTTCCGCCGCCAGCTTTTCCTTGCCGGGGCGGCATCCTCGCTGTCCGTTCCTCCTGCTCCAGTATCTTCTCCGGGGAGTCTCCTCCCCTCTTCAGCACGCGCACACTTGTCAGCCAGAGCATAAAGCTCGCTGACGTCCCGGATCTTGATCATCGCCATCTCCTCCCTCATCCGGCGGTTACGCACGTTCTGGTGGAACGCGCAGATAACCGCGGCAGGGTGGACATCGGGGATGTTGTGCTGAACGCGGCTGAATCTCTGGATATACTTTCGCAGGGACTCTCCCTCTTTCTGGGCAAGGATGTGGAGATCGCTCTCCTGGCCGTGGGGCTTGTGGCCGCCCGTGAAGGCGCCGACAAACTGGTGGCACAAATCCGCCCAAGAAGAGATGGAGTTTTCCGGCAAGTGCATAAGCCAAGACCTGACGTTTGGCTTAAGCACGAGCGGGAAGTAGTTGGCTAGGATCTTCTCGTCGCGTCCCCCGGCAGCCTGCACCGCAATGGTGTAGATGCTGAGGAACTCCGAGGGGTGCGTCTTGCCGTCGTACTTCTCGGGTACGTCGGGCTTAAAGTTCTTCATGCTGGGCCACTGGACTTGCCGCAGCTCTCGGGTGAACGCAGGGCAGCCTGCCACGTACGGCAAGTCGCCTGGTTCACCGGGCGCGTGCATGTCGACAGCAGTCCCAGCTCGCTGGTCGGACTGTCTTCAGGCTTCTCTTCGACGCTCGATACGAGTCCGAGCGTCCTCTTGTCGCCTGTCGTCGAGGACTTGGCGCTGATCGCGGCGAGCCCGCGGATCCGACGACGCCGTGGAGTCGTCGTCGACGTTGATCCGGCGGGGTGGCGATTTTTGCTTCCGCGGCGGGGAGTGCACGGTAGTTGCACCCCCGGCGGTCTTGTCTCCATCGGCCTTCGCTTGGTCGACTTGCCGTGGCCGTGATGTTGCCGGCTGCTGCGGCGTGTCGTTGTTGGCGAATGTGATGAGGCTCTGGATCGTAGCCCTCCAGTCTTCGGCCTTGTCCGCCGCTGGAGGGAAGTCGAGGAGCAGTTGGGCTCTAGCAAGAGCTTCTGCTAGAGAGGAGGGAAGCGGTGGCGAGCGGTGCGAGGAGCGAGATATGCTCGGACTTCTAACAGGGTTATAAAGAGCAGGGTCCCGCCCCGGCAACCGCGCCTTGCTCGTACCAGCGCGCTGGCCTTGAGCATCCCGCGACCCACCGGCTTGTCCTCGTCCCAGCAAGCGTATGGTACCCCCGGTACCACGTCGCTGCTGGTCCGGCACCTCCTGAGAAGGACGTGGCGCGTGCATGGACGCCGAGGTCTTGGAGTTCGCCCGGTCGTCCGTCTTGTCCTTGGACTTGGCGGCGCCGCGAGTGTCCTCGCCGGCGTCCACCCCTCCGCCCGCGTTTACCCCACCAACCGTTGGTTCTGGTGGTGGTGGGATCGACGCAGACGGGCCTCCGACCTCCGAAGCCTTCTTCTTCGGAAGCATGTTGATGTAGAAGATGAGGTTGATGAAGCTGGAAAGGTTGCTGAAGGTTGCGCCCGCGTGAGCGCCGGATCAGGTTCGCACAACCTCGACGCGCCCCTACCTGGCGCGCCAAAGATGTCAGGGAAACTGACCGCCCACGAACACCTATGGGACTGGAGCCCCTTCTACGTTGCGGTAAGGGAGCGAGGGGAGCACGGAGAGCAGATCGAGGGGCACACGCGGGCAGTTTACCCAGGTTCGGGCCGCGCGGACGCGTAAAACCCTACTCCTGCTTTGGTTGTATTGAGTTCTTGGGCTCGGGAGCTTGAAGATCTACAGTACTACCTACGCCGAGCGAGGGAGTGATCGACTTTCTGGGATCGAACCCCCGCTACGTTGTGCATGGGCCTCCTTTTATAGTTCAAAGGGGTCACCGACAGGTGTCAACGTAGAGGAGGGTAAAAGTGTAAATTTGGTGGTAGATGGAACAGTGCATGAACAGTGTATGCACAGTGGTTGCACAGTGATCTATACCTAACTCAGACGGTGGGGGACAAAGGCATTGAATGCCCGTCGCCGTCACCCCAAAAGCGCCCGCCCGGGCGTCTCCGTCCGCCACGATGATGGCTTCGTCACCGCGGCTCGCCACCGTGTACCCTAGGCTGCACAGCCATCTGCCACGTGCCCCTGGAAGGGCCCCAGGGCGACGCGTGGCCAGATGAGCTGGAGCGCAGGCACACAGTGGAAGCCTCCCCCAGCAAGCACCTTGTCGGGGTCGCTATCTTGCCGGGCCCGGAAGCTTGTCGCTCTCCGGGTCCTGCCGGGGCGCACAATGCGCCATGATATATCTTCTGAAGTGTTGTTTCCTGGTTTCCCTGGCAAGCTCCTCTTGCCAGTGTCTTGCGAAAATGGAGTGGTCTTGTGCTTGGAACAGCCTTCCCGGCAAGCTCCTCTTGCCGGGGCCTTGATCTTCTGACTTGTATACTTTGTTCTTGAATGGATTCAAAGGGGTCCAGAGTGGGCTTTGGCGGGCGCGTGGTGAGCCAGACCACGGGAGGCTGTTACTGCCCGTGCACAAGTCGGGATACTAAGGTACCCCTACTCTAGTACACCGACAACTGCCCATAACCAAACCAGGATATGACTCAATCTGGGTAGTAGTGGATCATTTGACCAAGGTAGCCCACTTTATCCCCGTGAAAACCACATATACCAATGCAAAGTTGGCCAAGATATACATGACCATGATCGTATGTCTGCACGGAGTTCCAAGGACCATTGTATCAGATAGAGGAACACAGTTTACCTCAAAGTTTTGGCATCAGCTACACCAGACTTTGGGAACGAGGCTGGAATTTAGTACAATGTTTCACCCGCAGACAGATGGATAGACCGAGAGAGTCAATCAGATTCTGGAGGACATGTTGAGAGCTTGTGCGCTAGATTATGGATCTAGTTGGGATGACAAATTTCCCTACACTGAGTTCTCATACAACAACCGTTACCAGGCCAGTTTGAAAATGGCACCATTTGAAGCATTGTACAAAGGATATGCCGAACGCCGTTAATGTTGGATGAAGTTGGAGACCGTCAGTTGTTTGGACCAGACTTGATCAAAGAGTCTGAAGAGAAAGTTAAACTGATCCGAGATAGACCGAAGGTAGCTGAGTCCAGGCAGAAGAGTTATGCAGCCTCGAAGTGCAAGGAAGTAGCCTATGAGATTGGAGATAGAGCGTACTTGAGAGTATCGCCTCTGCGAGGAGTTAAACGCTTCGGAGTTAAGAGAAAGCTAGCCCCGAGATTTGTGGGACCTTACCGTGTTTTGGAACGCATGGGAGAGGTTGCCTATAATTTGGAGTTACCCGAAGGATTGTCAGGAGTGCACGATGTGTTTCACGTTTCTCAGCTTAAGAAGTGGCATGCAGAGATGGTCGATATTCCTTTAAGAGACACAGTTCCTCTGGAGGCAATTAAGTTGGATAGTGATCTGACCTACGAGGAGAAACCTGTCAAGATTCTCGAATTTTCGAGTAGAGTCACCCGAAGTGAGGTTATCAAGTTTTGCAAAGTTCAGTGCAGTCACCATACCGAGGAAGAATCCACTTGGGAACGAGAAGATGATCTACGCAAGGACCACCCACACCTGTTCTCTAGCCAAGCCGAATCTCGAGGGCGAGATTCATTCTAAGGGGGGTAGGTTTGTAACATCCCAAACTTTCAATTTGGAATGTTATACATAGATCATATTGCATTGCATATTTTATTGCTTTTTGTGCGTGGCGACCCTCGAAAATTCTAAGCAAATCAAGGACCTACGGAGAGAGTTGGGAATTCTACCATTTTCGTATTTGAGATTTCTCGAATACCGGTATGAGGATCGCGTTGGTTTTAGTTATTTTTCTCTCCCTAAAAATATTTCTTAACAAAATATATGAGCGAAGATAATATGACTTCTCCAAAATAAAAGGAATATTGGAGGAAAATTATTAAAATCACTTTTGGTCTTTATTCGAATTTATTTGCGATTTTATTTGCATAGGAAAAATGCGGGTTTTCCAAAATTGCATTTAGGTCCGGGAAAAATGGTCACTTTGTTCTAAATATTATTAGAGGACGGTGAAAAATTATTTCGGAATTTTTGGAGTCCGTTTAGTATTTCTTTCATTAGTTTTCGTGCGTCAAGACTCGTTTTTTTTTTAAAGTGAACCGACCTTGGGCCGTGTTCGGCTAGGAATCCCCTAGCCCAGGGCCTTTAAAAGCCCGAGGCCGGCGCAGCCCGCCGCCCGTGCCGCCCGCCGCCGCCGCCTCGCCGTCGCCGGAGACCGCCGCCGCCGTCGTCTTGTTCCACGAGGTAGCCGCCGTCATTTTTTTAAGAACCGATCGTTTTTTTAGAAACCCTATATCCGTTTTTCTTTAGGTCGGTTCGGTTTTTTCGGTTTAGTTACTTTGCGGATGTTCGTCCGTACGTTCGTTTTAATGAACGTTGATCGCCCGTTAGTTACAGACAGCGAACGTTCGTTCGTTAGCCTGTTCGTCCGTTTTCTTTTTCGGGGTACTTATCCGCGATTATTTCGATCGTGATTTCTGCCCTGATCTTGTTTTTCGTTTTTCCTTTCGCTCGAGAGTCAGAATCAGGTGATTCAAAATCCCAGATCTTCGTCTCGATGCCCTCTTTCCGTTTAACCAACTTGAACAAGGTTTTGTTACTGTAAAATTTGACCCTAGATCAATCTAGTAAACGGATCTCGTTTCTTTCGCAGTTTGAGTTTCGTTGCTTCGTTCGATTTGATTCTTTTTGCAAACCGGAGTTCTTAAGTTGAACTTTTTGGTTAGATCTTCTTATTTGGAGTTCTGTTTGTGCATCTTTGCTTGATAGCTTATGTATGCTATTGTTTGCTTGCGATAGAATACCCGGACTATGAAGCGTGCTACTACGAGTCTCTAGGTTTTGCGAATCATCAGCAAGGCAAGTAACACTTTGATCATACCCCTTTATTACCCAGTTTTTATGCATTAGATCAAACCCCTCACATATTGCATGAGTAGGGTCTCTTTACTTGTGGGTTTGGGAAGTAGATTGAGGTAGAACCTATTACCTGCATTATTTTTAAACCCTTGGGAGTTACTTCTACGTTATGCTTATGTTATCATGCTATGCTCGTATACGTGGTTTGGGTTTGAGTGAAATCCATGACAGATGTGAGTTGTTAATTAATGGTTCAACTTAAGGTGGCTACTTGAATACACATCTGGGTGGATTGGTTGCAGGGCACCTGGAGAATCCAGTGTTGTCCTATGAAATCCCGGGGTTCCGTGTGATTGTCCTATGGAATGCCACCCAGGCTCAAAGGGATCATAAAACTATTCATGCTAGAAACTTCCGTGTGCAGCCACAATGCCATTATGGGCTCTAGCATAGTATGAGTAAGTTGTGTGAGTGATAACCCACAAGTGTAGGGGATCGCAACAGTTTTCGAGGGTAAAGTATTAAACCCAAATTTGTTGATTCGACACAAGGGGAGCCAAAGAATACTCTTAAGTATTAGCAACTGAGTTGTCAATTCAGCCACATCTGGAAACTTACTATTTGCAGCAAGATAGTTTAGTAGCACAGTAATATGATAGTGGTGATAGCAGCGGTAAAAGTAAAGATAGTGTTTTTGTAGTTTTTGTGATAGTAGCAACGGGAAAGTAAATAAGCGACTAGCAATATAGGTAAAGCTCGTAGGCATTGGATAGAAGATGGGAAATTACGTCGGATGCAATTCATCATGTAGAAGTTATAACCTAGGGTGACACAGAACTAGCTCCAGTTCATGAATGCAATGTAGGCATGTATTGCGAATATAGCCATACGCGCTTATGGAAAAGAACTTGCATGACATCTTTTGTCCTACCCTCCCGTGGCAGCGGGGTCCTATTGGAAACTAAGGGATATTAAGGCTTCCTTTTAATAGAGTACCGGACCAAAGCATTAATACATAGTGAATACATGAACTCCTCAAACTATGGTCATCACCGGGAGTGGTCCCGATTATTGTCACTTCGGGGTTGCCGGATCATAACACATAGTAGGTGACTATAGACTTGCAAAATAGGATCAAGAACACACATATATTCATGAAAACATAATAGGTTCAGATCTGAAATCATGGCACTCGGGCCCTAGTGACAAGCATTAGGCATAGCAAAGTCATAGCAACATCAATCTCAGAACATAGTGGATACTAGGGACCAAACCCTAACAAAACTAACTCGATTACATGATAGATCCCATCCAACCCATCACCGTCCAGCAAGACTACGATGGAATTACTCACACACGGCAGTGAGCATCATGGAATTGGTGATGGAGGAAGGTTGATGATAACAATGGCGACGATCTCCACTCTCTGGAGCCCCGAACGAACTCCAGATCAGCCCTCCTGAAAGAGATTAGGGCTTGGAGGCGGCTCCGTCTCGTAAAACGTGATAATTCTTTTCTCCTTGATTTTTTTCTCCACGAAACGGAATATATAGGACCTGGGGATACGTCGGTTGGGCACCGGGCTGCCCTCGAGGCAGGGGGCGCGCCCTCGGAAGGAGGGCGCGCCCCCCACCCTCGAGGACAGCCCGTGGGGCCCCAGGTGTGGATCTTCATGCCAGTATTTTTTATATTTTCTGAAATAAATCTCCGTTGATTTTCAGGCGATTCCGAGAACTTTTTATTTTTGCACAAAAACAACACCATGGCAGTTGTGCTGAAAACAGCGTCAGTCCGGGTTAGTTCCATTCAAATCATACAAGTTAGAGTCCAAAACAAGAGCAAAAGTGTTTGGAAAAGTAGATACGTTGGAGACGTATCAACTCCCCCAAGCTTAAACCTTTGCTTGTCCTCAAGCAATTCAGTTGATAAACTTAAAGTGATAAAGAAAAACTTTGACAAACTCTGTTTGCTCTTGTTGTTGTAAATATGTAAGCTAGCATTCAGGTTTTCAACAAGATCATTAACTAACCACATTCAGAATGACTTTCAGGTCTCAAGACTACTCACATCAATAGCATAATCAACTAGCGAGCAATAATAAGAAACTCCGGATGACAACACTTCTCAAAACAATCATGATATGATATAACAGGATGGTATCTCGCTAGCCCTTTCTGAGACCGCAAAACATAAATGCAGAGCACCTTTAAAGATCAAGGACTGACTAGACATTGTAATTCATGGTAAAAGAGATCCAGTCATGATCATACTCAATGCAAATTAATTGTAATACATGCAACGATAGAGGTGCTCTCCTACTGGTGCTCTTTGATAAGAGGGTGATGACTCTGCATAAAATTAAATAGATAGGCCCTTCGCAGAGGGAAGCAGGGATTTGTAGAGGTGCCAGAGCTCGATTTTTAAATAGAGATTGAATAACATTTTGAGCGGTATACTTTCATTGTCAACATAACAACCAAGAATCTCGATATCTTCCATGCTACGCACATTATAGGCGGTTCCCAAACAGAATGGTAAAAGTTTATACTCCCCCATCCACCAACAAGCACACTCCACGGCCAGCCGAATCCACGGGTTACCGTCCAAACAAGCAACAGCCCTGGGGGAGTTTTGTTTAATTATTATGATTTTGAGCATGGGACTGGGCATCCCGATTACCAGCCATTTTCTCGTGAATGATGAGCGGAGTCCACTCATCATGAGAATAACCCACCTAGCATGGAAGATATAGACAGCCCTAGTTGATACATGAGCTGTTCGAGCATATAAAACAGAATTTCATTTGAAGGTTTGGAGTTTGGCACATACAAATTTACTTGGAACGGCAGGTAAATACCGCATATAGGAAGGTATGGTGGACTCATATGGAATAACTTTGGGGATTATGGAAGTGGATGCACAAGCAGTATTTCCGCTTAGTACAGGTGAAGGCTAGAAAGAGGTTGGGAAGCGACCAACTGGAGAGCAACAACGGTCATGAACATGCATTAAAATTAATCAACAATGAATGCAAGCATGACTATTATATAGATCACTATGAACATAAATATCGTGAAGGCTATGTTGATTTGTTTCAACTACATGCGTGAACATGTGCCAAGTCAAGTCACTTAAATCATTCAGAGGAGGATACCACCCATCATACCACATCCCAACCATTTTAATTATCACATTGGCACGCAAGATAGACCATTATAAACCCTCAGCTAATTAAGCATGGCATAAGCAGCTATGATCTCTAATTGTCATTGCAAACATGTTTCATTCATAACAAGCTGAATCAAGAATGATGAGCAATCATATTTACAAAAACAAGAGAGGTCGAGTTCATACCAGCTTTTCTTATCTCAATTAGTTCATCATATATCATCCTTATTGCCTTTCACTCGCACGACAGAATGGTGTGGAAAATAATAATAGTGCACGTGCATTGGACTAAGCTGGAATCTGCAAACATTTAATACAAGCGAGAAGACAAGGTAATGTGGCTCAAGGTTAATTCAACAACAAAGCACATGAGAGCCACTAAGCATTTTAATCATGGTCTTCTAGTCTTAACCCCTAAGGAAAAGAAAAGAAACTATTTACACGGGAAAGCTCCCAACAAGCAAAAGAAGAACGGGAAATCTTTTTGGGTTTTCATTTTTTAGCTACTACTACAAGCAAAGAAAATAAACTAGCTAGAAGCTACAACTATTTTTTTTGTTTTTCTGGGTTTTTCTAGCACACAAGAAAAAGACTAAGAAAAAGAAATTTAAACTAAGAATGGACGGTACAGTGAAAGAGTGTGAGCACCGACAACTAGAATAAATGTGAACATGAATGTAAGTCGGTGAGAAACACGTACTCCCCCAAGCTTAGGCTTTTGGCCTAAGTTAGTCTATGGCCAGTACTGGCCTGACGGATATCCAAAGTTGTAGTTGGGGTCATACTGAGATGCAGCAGATGCTGCCTGCTGAGCTGCAGCTCGAAGGCGGGCTGCTTCTGTCATGTTATAATGGGCATTTGCCTCCTCCATAGTTATAGTGTATCTCCCCTTTTCCTGAAAGTTAAACAAAGTAGGGGCAGGAAGAACAATAGGGATGGCATGCTGCCGGTTAAAGATTAGTCGATATTTGAGAGTTTGATTTTTCCACTCTATAAGCCGGTGACTAGCCATAGCATTACAGTCTAAATAAACAGTAGGTAAGGGGTTATCATAAGGGTGCACAGACACAGCAAGATAGCGGGCTATGCGAGTAGCATAGATCCCACCAAATAAATCTCCATTAGAACCATTATGGTGTAGCCTACGTGCAACAATAGCTCCCAGATTATATTGCCTATCACCTAGTACATCACTCCTGAGAACACTAAGATCAGGGCACACATGTGACAAGCCTCATCTTTACCATTTATGCATCTACCGATAAAGAGAGCAAAGTAATGAATAGCAGGAAAATGTATGCTTCCAGTGGTGGCTTGTGTGATGTCCCTGGATTCCCCCACTGTAATACGAGCAAGAAATTCTCTAAATTCATATTTACGAGGATCACTCATACTGCCCCACTCTGGGAGCTTGCAGGCTTCATTAAAATCCTCTAAGTCCATGGTATAAGATTTATCATATAGATCAAACAAGACAGTGTGAGAATTACGTGAAGATGAAAATTTAAAGCTTCTCACAAAGCTATCAGTCAAGCCACGGTATTGTAGGCACTTATCTTGCATGAAGTCTTCGAGGTCAGCGTTACGCACATATGCATAAAATTCATCTTCGATACCCGCGTGACTCATAAATTCATCCGATGGACATTCACAAGGCCGTACATCAACATCCCTCGGTGGTTCATCATCCGGATCACGGAACGCGAGCCTTGGTCCTTGCTTCCTTGAAGGACCACCTTGGAAGTTTTTCCTAGACATTTTTCCGAAATTTTCTGAAATTTTTAGTAACTCACAAATAAAAACTAACCAAACTCAACAAAACTGATAGCAACAACTCCTACAAGTGCTTAGAGGCTATATCATGCATTAGAACTACTTGGGACCAAGAAAATTTGACATGCAAGCTCAAGAACAAGGTCACCACAGCAGCACAAATTTGCAACAAATAAAGCACTAGAACAAAAACTAATTGGACCAATGGAGGAGTCACATACCAAGGAACAATCTCCCCAAACAGTTTTGTGAATGGTACTTTGAGCAAAGATATCGAAAATGGCAGCAACACGAGCTAGAACTCGGGTTTGAGCTGGCTGGGGATTTTTTTGGGAGGAAGACGAAGGGAACGAGTGAAAGGATAGGTGGAGGGGGCCACATGGGGCCCTCGAGGCAGGGGGCGCGCCCTGTGAAGGGGGGCGCACCCTGTGCCCTCGAGGCCACGTCCTGGCTCCCCTCGTTGTGTGTTCAATGCCATGTTTTCTTAAATATTCTAGAAAAAAATCATATTTCATTTTCATGGCATTTTGTGAACTTTTATTTTCGGGATATTTTTTTATTGCACGGATAAGTCTGGAAGCAGACAGATAATGCTATTTTCTTTTATTTAACCTAATTAATAGAAATTAAAAGGAGGGTACAGAAGATTTGTGCCATCTAGATTCACCTATCACATGCTCATCAAAAGGAATCTATTAACAAGGTTGATCAGGTCTTGTTAATAAACTCTTTCCGAGTAACATGACACCGGAGAATTTTTGAATAACACTATGTTACCTCAATGGGGATATGTATGTCCCCAACAATAAGTATGTCATAGGCCTTCTTTATAGTAGGAATGGGAAACTCAAAACCTCCAATAGTAATAGTTGAAGTTTTTCCAATATAGTTGATACTAAAAGCCTGAGGTTGTTTCCTCGGAAAGTGTACCGTATGCTCATTACCATTGACATGAAAAGTGACATTGCCTTTGTTTCAATCAATAACAGCCCCTGCAGTATTCAGAAAAGGTCTTCCAAGAATAATAGACATACTATCATCCTCGGGAATATCAAGTATAACAAAGTCCGTTAGAATAGTAACATTTGCAACTACAACAGGCACATCCTCACAGATACCGACAAGTATAGCAGTTGATTTATCGGCCATTTGCAAAGATATTTCAGTAGGTGTCAACTTACTCAAGTCAAGTCTACGATATAAAGAGAGAGGCATAACACTAACACCGGCTCCAAGATCACACAAAGTAGTTTTAACATAGTTTCTCTTAATGGAGCAAGGTATAGTAGGTACTCCTGGATCTCCTAATTTCTTAGGCATTCCACCCTCAAAAGTGTAATTGGCAAGCATGGTGGAGATTTCTACTTCAGGTATCTTTGTTTTGTTGGTAATAATATCTTTCATATACTTGGCATAAGGATTTGTTTTAAGCACTTCAGTCAAACGCATACGCAAAAAGATAGGTCTAATCATTTCAGCGAAGCGCTCAAAATCTTCATCATCCTTTTTCTTGGATGGTTTCGGAGGAAAAGGCATGGGTTTCTGAACCCATGGTTCTCTTTCCCTACCGTGCTTCCTAGAAACAAAGTCTCTCTTGTCATAACATTGATTCTTTGACTGTGGGTTATCAAGATCAACAGTAGGTTCAATCTCTACCTCATTATCATTGCTAGGTTGAGCATTAACATGAACATCATCATTAACAGTATCACTAGGTTCATGTTCATTACCAGATAGTGTCTCTGCATCAAAAACAGATATATCAATTCTCTTAGGGTGGCCTTCAGGATATAGAGGTTCCGGAGTCACTTTACCACCTCTAGTTGCAACTCTAACAGCATAGTCATTATTCTTACTATTTAATTCACTGAGCAAATCATTCTGAGCCTTAAGTACTTGTTCTACTTGAGTGGTGACCATGGAAGCATGTTTACTAATAAGTTTCAGTTCATCTTTAGCACTAGACAGATAATCACTCAAGCGTTCAATCATATGAGCATTGTGTTGTAATTGTCTACCAACATAAGCATTGAAGTTTTCTTGTTTCACAATGAAATTGTCAAACTCATCGAAGCATTGGCTAGCAGACTTATAACGAGGAATATCACTTTCATCAAATCTATAAAGAGAATTTACCTTTACTACCTGTGTCGGGTTATCAAGACCATGTATTTCTTCAATAGGCGGTAAATTCTTAACATCTTCAGCTTTAATACCTTTTTCTTTCATAGATTTCTTTGCCTCTTGCATGTCTTCAGGACTGAGAAATAGAACACCTCTTTTCTTCGGAGTTGGCTTAGGGGCTGGTTTAGGAAGTGTCCAATTATTTTCATTGGCTAGCATATTATTAAATAATAATTCTGCTTGTTCAACTGTTCTTTCCCTGAAAAAACAACCAGCACAACTATCCAGGTGGTCTCTGGAAGCGTCGGTTAGTCCGTTATAAAAAAGATCAAGTATATCATGCATCTCAAGAGGATGATCAGGTAAAGCATTAAGTAACTGGAGGAGCCTCCCCCAAGCTTGTGGGAGACTCCCTTCTTCAGTTTGAGCAAAGTTATATATTTCTCGCAAGGCAGCTTGTTTCTTATGAGCGGGAAAATATTTAGCAGAAAAGTAATACATCATATCCTCGGGACTACGCACACAACCATGATCAAGAGAATTAAACCAAGTCTTAGCATCACCCTTTAACGAGAACGGAAATAGCTTAAGGATATAGTAGTAGCGAATCTTTTCATCATTGTTAAACAGGGTGGCTATATCATTTAACTTGGTAAGATGTGCCACAATAGTTTGAGACTCATAGCCATGGAAAGGATCAGATTCAACCAAAGTAATTAACTCAGGATCAACAGAGAATTCATAATCCTTATCAGTAACACATATAGGTGAAGTGGCAAAAGCAGGGTCATGTTTCATTCTAGCATTCAAGGACTTTTCTTTCAACTTAGCTAATAATTTCTTAAGATCATATCTATCATTTCAAGCAAGAAATACTCTAGCACTTTCTTCATCCATAACATAACCCTCAGTCACAACAGGCAATTCATATCTATTGGGAGTAGTTTCATCATCACTTTCATAAATATCATCAACATTTGCACTCTCCCTAACCTTAGCAATTTGTTCTTCTAGAAATTCTCCTAGTGGCACAGTATCAAGCATAGAGATAGTTTCATCATACATAGCAGAAGTAGCATCATCAAGAACATATGACATATCAGATTCAATAGCAAGAGTAGGTGTCGCAAGTTTACTCATAACAGAAGGAGAATCTAGTGCAGAGCTAGATGGCAGTTCCTTACCTCCCCTCGTAGTTGAGGGTAAGATCTTGGTTTTTGAGTCCTTCAGATTCTTCATAGTGATAAGCAGATATAAATCCCAAGTGACTTAAAGAATAGAGCTATGCTCCCCGACAACGGCGCCAGAAAATAGTCTTGATAACCCACAAGTGTAGGGGATCGCAACAATTTTCTAGGGTAAAGTATTAAACCCAAATTTGTTCATTCGACACAAGGGGAGCCAAAGAATACTCTTAAGTATTAGCAATTGAGTTGTCAATTCAGCCACACCTAGAAACATAGTGTCTGCAGCAAGATAGTTTACTAGCACAGTAATATGATAGTGGTGATAGCCGCGGTAAAAGTAAAGATAGTGTTTTTGTAGTTTTTTGATAGTAGCAACAGGAAAGTAAATAAGCGACTAGCAATATAAGTAAAGCTCGTAGGCATTGGATCAGTGATGGGAAATTACGTCGGATGCAATTCATCATGTAGAAGTTATAGCCTAGGGTGACACAGAACTAGATCCAGTTCATCAATGCAATGTAGGCATGTATTCCGAATATAGTCATACGTGCTTATGGAAAAGAACTTGCATGACATCTTTTGTCCTACCCTCCCGTGGTAGCGGGGTCCTATTGGAAACTAAGGGATATTAAGGCCTCCTTTTAATAGAGTACCGGACAAAAGCATTAACACATATTGAATACATGGACTCCTCAAACTATGGTCATCACCGGGAGTGGTCCCGATTATTGTCACTTCGGGGTTGCTGAATCATAACACATAGTAGGTGACTATAGACTTGCAAGATAGGATCAAGAACATACATATATTCATGAAAACATAATAGGTTCAGATCTCAAATCATGGCACTCGGACCCTAGTGACAAGCATTAAGCATAGCAAAGTCATAACAACATCAATCTCAGAACATAGTGGATACTAGGGATCAAACCCTAACAAAACTAACTCGATTACATGATAGATCCCATCCAACCCATCACCGTCCAGCAAGCCTACTATAGAATTACTCACACACGGCGGTGAGCATCATGGAATTGGTGATGGAGGAAGGTTGATGATGACGATGGCGACGATCTCCACTCTCCGAAGCCCCGAACGGACTGCAGATGAGCCCTCTCGATAGAGATTAGGGCTTGGCGGCGGCTTCGTCTCATAAAATGCGATAATTCTTTTCTCCTTAATTTTTCTCTCCATGAAACGGAATATATAGGACATGGGGGTACGTCGGTGGGGCACCAGGCTGCCCTCGAGGCAGGGGGGCGCGCCCCCCACCCTCGAGGACGGCCCGTGGGCCCCCAGGTGTGGATCTTCTTGCCAGTATTTTTCATATTTTCTGAAATAAACCTCCGTTGATTTTCAGGCGATTCTGAGAACTTTTTATTTATGCACAAAAACAACACCATGGCAGTTCTGCTGAAAATAGCGTCAGTCCGGGTTAGTTCCATTCAAATCATGCAAGTTAGAGTCCAAAACAAGGGCCAAAGTGTTTGGAAAAGTAGATACGTTGGAGACGTATCAGTGAGCTCTGTCAGTGGACTAGCAGATGTAGGGGAAAGTAGGTGTACGGGTCCACCTGGGGTAAAGAGTAAATGCTTCTGAAAGACTGTGTCTCGGTCATCCGTTTCTCAAACACCATGCAGTGCGAGAAATCCAACGGATGAGATCAAGTCTTGTGGGGAAAAGTGCACAAACCTCTGCAGAGTGTACAAACTAATCATGATTAGCCGTGTCCCCGGTTATGGACAATCTTGAGTACCTGGTACTTGAATTATTGATTGATCTCATCACTCTAAAATTAATTTGTTGGGTTAATGATTACTTTAATTGGGATTGAGTTGGAGGTACCTTCTCAATGATGTTTCAACTACCATGATAGTTAAAATAAACTTTATTCCTTTGTTGTAGGGAACAATTGGCTTTATAC
This sequence comes from Secale cereale, assembly GCA_902687465.1. NCBI lineage: Eukaryota > Viridiplantae > Streptophyta > Magnoliopsida > Poales > Poaceae > Secale > Secale cereale. The sequence goes on along the minus strand of LR738710.1, from coordinate 701,388,616 downwards.
AAAAACTTTAACCTTAGAGCCTCCACTAGCCAAATATGCATATAGTGTTAGCCTTTATTCGGTCACTTGCATTCTACTGTGTTATCTTGCCAGCATATTCCATGTGCTGACCCGTTTCGGGCTGCAACATGTTACGTTGCAGACTTTTCAGACGAGGAGTAAGACGTTCTAGGTCGTTTGTCATGCACTCAGCTATGCCGTTGGAGTTGATGGACTCACTTATCTTCCAAGCCTTCCGCTGTTATTTTGTTAGATGGCCTTAAGCCATAGACTTTTGTAATAAGTTCTCTATGGAGACACTCGATGTAATAAGTGTGTGATTGCCACTCTGTTATAAATCCTTCAAGTAATGTGTGTGTGAGCATTACTGATCAAGGGATGACACGGAAACACAGAGACTTTGGTCCATTCGGATCGTGGTCGCTACATTATTTGATATGAGCTGTCTTGATGAATGGAGAATCCAGGCCTACGAGAATGCCAAGTTATTTAAAGAAAAAGTTAAAAGATGGCATGACAAAAGGATACAAAAGCGTGAGTTTAACGTAGGTGATTATGTTTTCCTATACAACTCTCGTTTAAGATTCTTTGCAGGAAAACTTCTCTCCAAGTGGGAAGGACCTTACGTTATCGAGGAGGTCTATCGTTCCGGTGCCATAAAAATCAACAACTTCGAGGGCACAAATCCGAAGGTGGTGAATGGACAAAGGATCAAACATTATATCTCACGTAATCCCATAAATGTTGAAACTAATATTATTGAAACCATAACCCCGGAGGAATACATAAGGGACACTTTCCAGAACGATTCAGCCTCCGAAAAGGAAGAGGTACGTGATATGGTAAGTAAACCGACTCCAAAACAGTTCTAAAGGTAATTTTTCTCCGTTTTGGAATATTTAGAAAAATAAACCGCAGTTCGGAGGAGACACGGGGCCTCCTCGAGGGTAGGGGGCGCGCCCCCCTTCCTAGGGCGCGCCCCCTGCCTCGAGGGCACCCTGTGTGTCCCCTGGACTCCGTTTACTTGTGGGTTACTCCTTTCGTTCGGAAAAAAAATTCATTATATATACTCCCAAAGGTTTTGACCTCTGTATCACACAGAAATCCTCTGTTTTCGTTTTAAGTTGTTCCTGTCGCAGATAAGAGCAACATGTCGTCCCAGGATTCAAAGGAGAAAGCTATGTGGTTGATTCACTTGCTAACCCTAAGGTCTATGGTGATTTGGAGCATTATGGTTGGACCACGGAAGAAGAAGAGGACCATGATTCAAAGAGGAAGGATTTGACTAGCTCGGATGAAGACGAAGTCCCACTACCTCAACCGGGGGACATGCATGTGGAGTTCAAAAAGTCAAGTCTCCCAGATAGAGTAAAGAAACCTAAGATCGAATTTATCCCTTTTAACCTCTTGTAGGAAAACAAGCAGGAATTATGCAAGAAGATATTAAACCTTGAGCAAGAGATCAATGATCTGAAGGAGCAAAATTCTGCCCTTAAGCATAAGCAGAGGAAGAAGTCATCATCACCAACCCCGAAGAAGGAGACATAATCATATGGGTATGGGCACTCCCCTTGGCGACTGCTGAGCTTGGGGGAGTGACCCCGGTATCGTATCACCGTCACTCCTATCTTTACCGTTTTACTTAGTACGATCCTTTTGGTAGTATCTTGATCTATTAGAATAAGGTTAGCATGATCTAGTTGTGAGTTTTTGCTTTGTGAGCTTAATCCTTTGTAATCGAGTCTGTGAGCTACATAATAAAGATTAGTGTTGAGTCAAGGGCTTGATTTCCTCACTTGGGTCATGATAAAAAGAAAGAAAACAAAAAGAGTATCAAAAAGATCGTATTGATCTTATGGGAAGTAATGACATCACATACAAGAGTATGATAAATAAAAGTTGTTGGGAGGTGACAAACATGGTTTTGGTCATCGTTGCAATTAATAGGAAGTAATAAAAGAAGAGAAGCTTCACATACAAATATACTATCTTGGACATCTTTTATGATTGTGAGCACTCACTAAAGTATGACATGCTAAAGAGTTGATGTTGGACATGGAAGACAACATAATGGGTTATGTCTTCTTATATCCGAAATAAAGTATGTCGTCACGGATCTTCCAACATGTTGAGCTTGCCTTTCTCCCTCATGCTAGCCAAAATTCCTTGCACTAAGTAGAGATACTACTTGTGCTTCCATATATCCTTAAACCCAGTTTTGCCATGAGAGTCCACCATACCTACCTATGGATTGAGAAAGATCCTTCCAAGTAAGTTGTCATGGTGTAAATCCGCTAAAATATGTATGATTTATTAGTGTGGGAGAAATTAGCTTTATACGAGCTTGTGATATGGAAGTAATAAAAGAGACGGACTACATAATAAAGGTCCTTATCAAAAGTGCCAATATAAAGCGAAGTTCTTCTATGCTAAGACTTTGTGCATCCAACCATAAAAACACATGACAACCTCTGCTTCCCTCTGCGAAGGGTGTATCCTTTATTCTTGTCTTATAAGTGTCAAGGTGAGATCCACCTTTGCTTTTTCATTTTATCCTTTGGCTAGCACACTGTGTTGGAAAGATCCTGATATATATACCCACTTGGATGTGAGTTTTCATGATATATTACTGTTGACATTACCCTTGAGGTAAAAGGTTGGGTGGCAACACCATAAGCCCCTATCTTTCTCTGTGTCCGATTAAAACTCCATAAACATAAGTATTGCGTGAGTGTGAGCAATTGTGAAAGACTATATGATAGTTGAGTATGTAGGCTTGCTGAAAAGCTCTTATATTGACTCTTTCCGATGTTACGATAAATTGCAATTGCTTCAGTGACCGAGACCAAAGTTTGTTAGTTTCCAATGAAGTTTATGATGCCCTCAGGTCCGTATTTTGTTTTTATCGACACCTCTATCTCTTAACATGTGGACATATTTTTCGATATCGGCTTTCGCTTGAGGACAAGCGAGGTCTAAGCTTGGGGGAGTTGATACGTCCATTTTGCATCATGCTTACAAGTTGATATTTATTGCATTATGGGCTGTTCATACATGTTTTGTCACAATACTTATGCTTTTTCCCTCTTATCTTGCAAGGTTTACATGAAGAAGGGGGAATGCCGGCACCTGGAACTCTAGAAACTTTCCCAATGACAGGGGCGACTGGCTGGCCTCGAGGGTGGGGGGCGCGCCCCCCTTCCCAGGGCGCGCCCCCTGCCTCGAGGGCCAGCCGGTGGGCCCCAGCTGCCCATCTTCTCCTATATGAAGCGTTTTGACCTGAAAAAATCAAGAGGAGGCTTTCAGGACCAGACGCCCCTGTCTCGAGGCGGAACTGAGGCGGAAACGAATCTAGGGCTCTAGCAGAGCTGTTTTGCCGGGGATACTTCCCTTCGGGAGGGGGAAATCGTCACCGCCGTCATCACCAACAACTCTCCCATCTTGGGGAGAGCTATCTTCATCAACATCTTCACTAGCACCATCTCCTATCAAACCCTAGTTCATCTCTTGTATACAATCTTTGTATCAAAACCTTAGATTGGTACGTGTGGGTTGCTAGTAGTGTTGATTACTCCATGTGGTTGATGCTAGTTGGTTTATTTGGTGGAAGATCATATGTTCAGATCCATTATGCATATTAATACCCCTCTGATCATGAACAATATTATTTCTTGTGAGTAGTTACTTTTGTTCCTGAGGACATGGGAGAAGTCTTGCTATTAGTAGTCATGTGAATTTGGTCTTCGTTCGATATTTTGATGAGATGTATGTTGTCTCTCCTCTAGTGGTGTCATGTGAACGTCGACTACATGACACCTCACCATTATTTGGGCCTAGAGGAAGGCATTGGGAAGTAATAAGTAGATGATGGGTTGCTAGAGTGATAGAAGCTTAAACCCTAGTTTATGCGTTGCTTCGTAAGGGGCTGATTTGGATCCATATGTTTCAGGCTATGGTTAGGTTTATCTTAATACTTCTTTTGTAGTTGCGGATGCTTGCATTATAGGTTAATCATAAGTGGGAGGTTTGTCCAAGTAAGGGCAGCACCCAAGCACCGGTCCACCCACATACCAAATTATCAAAGTACCGAACGCGAATCAGATGATCGTGATGAAAACTAGCTTGACGATAATTCCCATATGTCCTCGGGAGCGCTTTACCTTGCATAAGAGTTTGTCCAGGCTTGTCCTTTGCTACAAAAAGGATTGGGCCACCTTGCTGCACCGTATTTACTTTTACCTTTTATTACTTGCTGCCAATTATCCTATCACAAAACTTTCTGTTACCTATAATTTCAGTGCTTGCTGAAAATACCTTACTGAAAACTGCCTATCATTTCCTTCTGCTCCTCGTTGGGTTCGACACTCTTACTTATCGAAAGGACTACGATAGATCCCCTACACTTGTGGGTCATCAGCCGCGCCCCCACCCCTTGTCCAATTTGGTTTGGGCAGGGGGGAGGACGCGCCACCTCTTGGCCCTTCTCCTCTCTCTCCACTAAAGCCCAATAAGGCCCATTACTTCTCCCGGTGAATTCCCGTAACTCCTCGGTACTCCTAATAATACTCAAATCACTCGAAACCTTTCCGATGTCCGAATATAGCCTTCCAATATATGAATATTTACCTCTCGACCATTTCGAGACTCCTCATCATGTCCAGGATCTCATCCGGGACTCCGGACAAACTTAGGTCATCAAATCACATATAACTCATAATACAAATCGTCATCGAACGTTAAATGTGCGGACCCTACGGGTTCGAGAACTATGTAGACATGACCAAGACACATCTCCGGTCAATAACCAATAGCGGAACCTGGATGCTTATATTGGCTCCTAAATATTTGCTACTTCTCGAGCTTGCGTTGTATTCCCTCGAAGAGGAAAGGGTGATGCAGCACAGTAGTGTAAGTATTTCCCTCAGTTTTTTAGAACCAAGGTATCAATCCAGTAGGTGACCACGCACGCGTCCCTCACACCTGCACAAACAAATAAGAACTTCGCAGCCAACACGATAAGGGGTTGTCAATCCCTTTACGGTCACTTACAAAAGTGAGATCTGATAGATATGATAGTTTGATATTTTTGGTATTTTTGGATATAAGAACAAAAAGTAAAAACGGTAAAGTAAAGTAGATTGTAGATTGATATGTTGACAATAAACCCGGGGGCCATAGGTTTCACTAGTGGCTTCTATCCTGATAGCAGAATTCTACGATGGGTGCACGAATTACTGTCGAGCAATTGATAGAAAAGCGAATAATTATGAGAATATCTAGGCATGATTATTATATATAGGCATCACGTCCGTGACAAGTAGACCGAAACGATTCTGCATCTACTACTATTACTCCACACATCGACCACTATCCAGCATGCATCTAGAGTATTAAGTTAAAAGAACAAAGTAACACCTTAAGCAAGATGATATGATGTAGAGGGATAAACTCAAGTAATATGATATAAACCCCATCTTTTTATCCTCGATGGCAACAATACAATACGTGCCTTGTTGCCCCTGCTGTCATTGGGAAAGGACACCGCAAGATTGAACCCAAAGCCAAGCACTTCTCCCATTGCAAGAACTATAGATATAGTAGGCCAAACCAAACTAATAATTCAAAGAGACTTGCAAGGATATTATAATCATACATAAAAGAATTCAGAAAAGAACCAAATATTTCTCATAGATAATCTTGATCATAAACCCACAATTCATCGGATCTCGACAAACACACCGCAGAAAGAGATTACATCAAATAGATCTCCTCGAAGACCTAGGAGAACTTGGTATTGAGATCCAAAGATAGAGAAGAAGCCATCTAGTTACTAACTATGGACCCGAAGGTTTGTGGTAAACTACTCACAACTCATGGTGAGGCGATGGTGTTGATGTAGAAGCACTCCGTGGTAGATCCCCCCTCCGGTGGAGCTCCGGAACAGGCCCCAAGATGGGATCTCACGGGAACAGAAGGTTGCGGCGGTGGAATTAGGGTTTTCTCTCCTCTTCTGATGTTTTCAGGGTACATGGGTATATATAGGTGGAAGGAGGGCATCGGGGGACCAACGTGGGGCTCACGAGGCAGGGGGCACGCCCTGTAGGGGGGGCGCGCCCCCCACCCTCGTGGACGCCACGTGTGCCCTATTCCGTGGTTCTCAAGTCTCCCATGAAGAAATCGCTCCAAAAATATCTCTCCCGAAGGTTTCATTCCGTTTGGACTCCGTTTGATATTCCTTTTATGTAAAACCCTGAAATAGGCAAAAAACAACAATTTGGACTGGGCCTTTGGGTTAATAGGTTAGTCCCAAAAATAATATAAAAGTGTATAACGAAGCCCATTAAACATCCAAAACATCATAGATAATAGCATGGAACAATCAAAAATTATAGATACGTTGGAGACATATCAAGCATCCCCAAGCTTAATTCCTGCCCATCCTCGAGTAGGTAAATGATAAAAACAGAATTTTTGATGTGGAATGCTAACCAACATAATTTTCAATGTAATTCTCTTTATTGTGGTATGAATGTTCAGATCTGAAATATTCAAGACAAAAGTCTATATTGACATAAGAAATAATAATACTTAAGCATACTAACAAAGCAATCATGTCTTCTCAAAATACCATGTCTAAAGAAAGTTATCCCTACAAAATCATATAGTCTGGCTATGCTCCCTCTTCATCACACAAAATATTCAAATCATGCACAAACCCGGTTTCAGCCAAGCACTTGTTTACATACTCAATTTTTTCAAACCTTTCAACTTTCACGCAATACATAAGCGTGAGCCATGGATATAGCACTGTGGGTGGAATAGAATGGTGGTTGTGGAGAAGACAAAAAGGAGGGAGATAGTATCACATCGACTAGGCGTATCAACGGGCTATGGAGATGCCCATCAATAGATATCATTGTGAGTGAGTAGGGATTGCCATGCAACGGATGAACTAGAGCTAAAAGTGTATGAAAGCTCAACAAAAGAAACTAAGTGGGTGTGCATCCAACTTGCTTGCTCACGAAGACCTGGGGCATTTGAGGAAGCCCATCATTGGAATATACAAGCCAAGTTCTATAATGAAAATTCCCACTAGTATATGAAAGTGAATAACATGAGACTCTCTATCATGAAGAACATGGTGCTACTTTGAAGCACAAGTGTGGAAAAGGATAGTAGCATTGTCCCTTCTCTCTTTTCTCTCATTTTTTTGGAGGGGCTTCTCTCTCTCTCTCTCTATATATATATATATCTATATATATATATATATATATATATATATATATATATATATATATATATATATATATATATATATATATTGGGCCATCTCTTTTTTTGGCCTTCCCTCACATGGGACAATGCTCTAATAATGATGATCATCACACTTTTATCGATTTACAACTTGATATTACAACTCGATACTAGAACAAAGTATGACTCTATATGAATGCCTCCGGCGGTGTACTGGGATATGCAACGAATCAAGAGTGACATGTATGAAAAATTATGCATGGTGGCTTTGCCACAAATACGATGTCAACTACATGATCATGCATGGCAATATGACAATATGAAGCGTGTCATATGAACGGAACGGTAGAAAGTTGCATGGCAATATATCTCGGAATGGCTATGGAAATGCCATGATAGGTAGGTATGGTGACTGTTTTGAGGAAGGTATATGGTGGGTGTATGGTACCGGCGAAAGTTGCGCGGTACAAGAGTGGCTAGCAATGGTGGAAGGGTGAGAGTGCGTATAATCCATGGACTCAACATTAGTCATAAGAACTCATATACTTATTGCAAAAATTTACAAGTCATCAAAACAAAGCAATAAACGCATGCTCCTAGGGGGGAGGTTGGTAGGAGTTAACCATCGCGCGCCCCCGGCCTCCACACAAAGGATGACACTCTACAAATACCTCATGCTCTAACTTCGTCACATAGCGGTTCACCATACGTGCATGCTACGGGAATCACAAACTTTAACGCAAGTATTTCTCAATTTCATAATAAGTCCACTAGCATGAATCTAATATCACTATCCTCATATCTCAAAACAATTATCAAGTATGAAACTTCTCATCATATTCAATGCACTTTGTATGAAAGTTTTTACTACATTCATCTTGAATGCCTATCATATTAAGGCTATTTTTATAACCAAAGCACATTACCATGCTGTTCTAATAGACTCTCAAAAGGATATAAGTGAAGCATGAGGGATCAACAATTTCTTCAAAATAAAATCACCACCGTGCTCTAAAAGATATAAGTGAAGCACTAGAGCAAAATCTATTTAGCTCAAAAGATATAAGTGAAGCACATAGAGTGTTCTAACAATTACTAGGCCATATTTATCTCTCTCAAAATGGTGTGTCCAGCAAGGATGATTGTGGCAAACTAACAAGCAAAGACTCAAATCATACTTGACGCTCCAAGTAAAACACATATCATGTGGTGAATAAAAATATAATCCCGAGTATAGTTACCGATAGATGAAGACGAAAGAGGGGATGCCTTCCCGAGGCATCCCCAAGCTTAGGCTTTTGGTAGTCCTTGAATTTTACCTTGGGGTGCCTTGGGAATCCCCAAGTTAGGCTCTTTCCACTCTTTGTTCCATAGTCCATCAAAGCAATACTCAAAACTTGGAAACTTCACAACACAAAACTTAGCCAAAAAATCTCGTGAGCTCCGTTAGTATAAGAAAACAAACCACTACTCAAAGGTACTGCAATGAATTCATTCTTTGTTTATATTGGTGTTAAACCTACTGTATTCCAACTTCTCTATGATTCGTACTTCCCAATACTACTCATAGATTCATCAAAATAAGCAAACAACATACGAAAAACAGAATCTGTCAAAAACAGAACAATCTGTAGTAATCTGTAACTTTCGCATACTTCTGTAACTCCAAAAAATTGAAATAAATTGGTAAACATGAGGAATTTGTCTACTAATCATCTGCAAAAAGAATCAACTAAATAGCACTCTCCAGTAAAATCTGGTGACTATTCTAGTGAGCGCTAACGTTTTTGTTTTTTACAGCAAGATCATATAAACTTCACACAAGTCTTCCCAAAGGTTCTACTTGGCACAAACACTAATTAAAACACAAAACCACAACTAAACAGAAGCTAGATGCAATATTTATTCCTAAACAGAAGCAAAAACAAAGAAAATAAAATTGGGTTGCCTCCCAACAAGCGCTATCGTTTAACGCCCCTAGCTAGGCACGATACAAGGATAGATCTAGGTATTGCCATCATTGGGAGTCAAGTTCGAATCCAGGAGGTTCTTTAGGCTTCCCTTCATATTCAGAAATCTTTAGATCTAACAAATCCAACCACTTATTGCAAAGGGTAATCAACATATTCATGCGGTGGAGATTTCCACTAACATTCTTAAGAGGTTCAAGGGACCTTTGTAGTATTTTCGTTACTTCGCAAATTTTCTCAAAAACTTTGTCTCTTCCGGGGTAGAGGGTTGTCCGAACAACTCTATCAAAACATTATAAGAATCAAGGGTATGACTCCCCAAGAAATTTCCTCCGGTAATGGTGTCAAGGACAAGCCTATTCCAAGGAGTTATGCCAACATAAAAATTGCGAAGAAGCATGGAAGTGGTAAGCTTCCTAGTAGATCTATTTTGAGCATTGCAAATTCTATACCAGGCATCTTTAAGATTTTCCTCCTCCCTTTGTTTAAAATTGAGAACCTCACTCTCGTGAGTATTGATAATGATAGGTGTGCTAGACATGGTGACAAGCAAACAATCCAACACACAAGCAAACAAGAAGCAAGCGAACGATAAACACACGGCAAAAAGAAGGGCAAATAAAACGGCAAGGGTGAAGTGGGGAAGAGTAAAACGAGAGGCAAATAAATGTAATGCGAAGGATAAGGGTTTGTGATAGGTACTTGGTATATGACTTTTGTGTAAGCCTCCCCGGCAACGGCGCCAGAAATTCTTCTTGCTACTTCTCGAGCTTGTGTTGTATTCCCTCGAAGAGGAAAGAGTGATGCAGCACGGTAGCGTAAGTATTTCCCTTAGTTTTTTAGAACCAAGGTATCCATCCAGTAGGAGACCACGCGCGAGTCCCTCGCACCTGCACAAACAAATATGAACTTCGCAGCCAACGCGATAAGGGGTTGTCAATCCCTTTACGGTCACTTACGAAAGTGAGATCTGATAGATCTGATTGTTTGATATTTTTGGTATTTTTGGATATAAGAATAGAAAGTAAAAACGGTAAAGTAAAGTAGATTGTAGATTGATATGCTGAGAATAGACCCGGGCGCCATAGGTTTCATTAGTGTCTTCTCTCATGATAGCAGAATTCTACGGTGGGTGAACGAATTACTGTCGAGCAATTGATAGAAAAGCGAATAATTATGAGAATATCTAGGCATGATCATTATATATGGGCATCACGTCCGTGACAAGTAGACCGAAACGATTCTGCATCTACTACTATTACTCCACACATCGACCGCTATCCAGCATGCATCTAGAGTATTAAGTTTATAAGAACAGAGTAACTCCTTAAGCAAGATGACATGATGTAGAGGGATAAACTCAAGTAATATGATATAAACCCCATCTTTTTATCCTCGATGGCAACAATACAATACGTGCCTTGCTGCCTCTAATGTCACTAGGAAAGGACACCACAAGATTGAACCCAAAGCCAAGCACTTCTCCCATTGCAAGAACTATATATCTAGTAGGCCAAACCAAACCAATAATTCAAAGAGACTTGCAAGGATATTATAATCATACATAAAAGAATTCAGAAAAGAACCAAATATTTCTCATAGATAATCTTGATCATAAACCCCAATTCATCGGATCTCGACAAACACACCGCAAAAAGAGATTACATCAAATAGATCTCCTCGAAGACCGAGGAGAACTTGGTATTGAGATCCAAAGAGAGAGAATTAGCCATCTAGGTACTAACTATGGACCCGAAGGTCTGTGGTAAACTACTCACAACTCATCGTGAGGCGATGGTGTTGATGTAGATGCACTCCGTGGTAGATCCCCCCTCCGGCGGAGCTCCGGAACATGCCCCGAGATGGGATGTCACGGGAACAGAAGGTTGCGGCGGTGGAATTAGGGTTTTCTCTCCTCTTCTGATGTTTTCGGGGTACATGGGTATCTATAGGAGGAAGGAGGGCATCGGGGGACCAACGTGGGGCCCACGAGGCAGGGGGCGCGCCCTGTAGGGGGGCGCACCCCCCACCCTCGTGGACGCCACGTGTGCCATATTCCGTGGTTCTCAAGTCTCCCTTGAAGATATCTCTCCAAAAATATCTCTCCCGAAGGTTTCATTCCGTTTGGACTCTGTTTGATATTCCTTTTCTGTAAAACCCTGAAATAGGCAAAAACAGCAATCTGGACTGGGCCTTTGGGTTAATAGGTTAGTCCTAAAAATAATATAAAAGTGTATAACAAAGCCCATTAAACATCCAAAACATCACAAATAATAGCATGGAACAATCAAAAATTATAGATACGTTGGAGACGTATCAATATTCTACAAAGATCTTTATCGGTCAAACCGCATAACAACATACGTTGTTCCCTTTGTCATCGATATGTTACTTGCCCAAGATTCGATCGTTGGTATCATCATACCTAGTTCAATCTCGTTTCCGGCAAGTCTCTTTACTCGTTTCGTAGTGCATCATCCTGCAACTAACTCATTAGTCACATTGCTTGCAAGGCTTATAGTGATGTGCATTACTGAGAGGGCCCAGAGATACCTCTCCGATACACGGAGTGACAAATCCTAATCTTGATCTATGCCAACCCAGCAAACACCTTCGAAGACACCTGTAGAGCATCTTTACAATCACCCAATTACGCTATCATGTTTGATAGCACACAAGGTGTTCCTCCGGTATTCGAGAGTTGCATAATCTCATAGTCATAGGAACATGTATAAGTCATGAAGAAAGCAATAGCAATAAAACTAAACGATCATTATGCCAAGCTAATGGATGGGTCTTGTCCATCACATCATTCTCCTAATGATGTGATCCCGTTTATCAAATGACAACACTTGTCTATGGTTAGGAAACTTAACCATCTTTGATTAACGAGCTAGTCTGGTAGAGGCATACTAGGGACACTCTGTTTTGTCTATGTATTCACACATGTATCAAGTTTCCGGTTAATACAATTCTAGCATGAATAAAAGACATTTATCATGGTATGTAAGGAAATATAAATAACAACTTTATTATTGCCTCTAGGGCATATGTCCATCAAAAATGCCACTCTCCTCTGTCTCACTCAAGTGAATTGGTTTCGAGAGCACCCCGCTACTTTTTGGCGAAATGACATTCTTTTAATCACAATTCAAAATGTGTTTGAAAGAACATGCGGTGCCCCCATGTTTGGTTTTGGTAATTGATGACAATCTCTATGGACTAATGGTTGCCTTGAGTTACATTTGAAGGGTTTGTCCATAGGCTTTTCTTGGAGTCCATCTATTGGTTTCAAGGAGAGTATGTAGAGAGATCAAACCATTGCATCCTTGCATCATCTTTATTGGTTCTTGTTCGGTTTTTTCCTTGCGAGGTTTGGAGCTTATGGTCATCTTGATGACAAGCTCGAGTTCATCGAAAACGGAGTTCACTCATGCATCTTCTATGATGTTTTCGATGTTGGAGGTTATGCCGGTTCTTCTCTGATGGAGGGTTCACTCCTCTATATCCTAGGCATACCTACCTACCTCTTATTACTATAACCAGTCGATGTTTTGATGCTACTCGTCTTCCTCTATCCGACAAGCTTGAGTTTGCTCCATTCGGCGCTCATATGAAGAAGTTATGGCAGTTCTGGTTTTCTCCCTGTGGTAGTATCGCGGTGGCAGCGGTAGTACCGCTTGTTGTGTCAAGCGGTAGTACCGCTCCAGTACCGCTCTACTACCGTCTTGATTTTGGGTCTTGCACTTTTCATGTCGAGTTCAGCAGTAGTTGCACGGCAGTAAGGCACGGCAGTTCCGCCTATAAGCGGTAGTACCGCCCCGATTGGGCGGTAGTACCGCCTATAAGCGGTAGTACGACCCCGGTTGGGCGGTAGTACTGCTACTGCATTACTGCCATCGTTCTCTGCTCTGCTCTACCTGCTCTGGTGTGTTCTGCTTCCCCAGCGGTAGTACCGCTGGGTGAGCGGTAGTACCGCTTATAAGCGGCACTACCGCCCCCAAGGTTCATTTTGTTGCTCTATTTCCTGCTTCTACCACCCGAGCGGTAGTACCGCTCGTCTGCGGGCTGAGCACATAACGGTTGGATTTGGGAGGCCCTATAAAAGGGGTCTTCTTCCCCCAATGAACCTTATCCTTCGAGCTCGTGTTCTTCCCCATTGTTGACCTTCTTCGAGCTTGCTTTCTCTCCATCCATCCATGGATTCTTGCTAGTTTTTGGGGGGGGGAGAGGAGATCTAGATCCACATTTCCACCAATCACTTTCTCCTCTAGGTGAGGGGAACCCCTTGGATCTAGATCTTGGAGTTCTTGGTGTTCTCCTTCTTGTTCTTCCTCTCTTTTCCCTCCCTAGCATTAGTTGCTTTGGTGGGATTTGAGAGAGAAGGACTTAGGCACTTCGTGTGCCCTTGCCATTGCATTTGGTGCATCGGTTTGAGTTCTCCACGGTGATACGTGGAAGTTACAGGTTGAGAAGCTTATTAACTCTTGGGTGCTTGGTACCCTTGAGCTTGTTCCTCTTGGGTTCTTGGGCGCCCTAGACGGTTGAGGTCACGGCGGAGCCATATTCCATTGTGGTGAAGCTTTGTGGCGTTGTTTTTTTTACTATAAACAGTAGGGTAAAAACCCCACTGCAGCTTTTATTGAAAATAAAAGTAAAACAGAAGTCTGTTGGGCTTGAGCTAAGCCCAACTAAAGAACAAAAAAAACTACCAAAAAACTAAGCAACAATTAGCAAAAATCTAGAAAAACTAAAAAACTAAAGAACAAAACAGGGAAGGAAGGAGAACTAGACATATTACAACAGAGAATCCAGCCAAGCAGAGAATTGCACTTCATATTTCTTCTTGATCCTGAGTTGCGGAAGCTTGAGTTCCTCAGTAAAAATGTGTTTCCAGCCTTGAAAAGGAGTTATACCATCAAAGATTTTGTTGTTTCTGGATATCCAGATGGCCCATGATCCCAAGATGATAATCTCCATAAAGAAAGGGTATCTGAGTTTGTCTTTGAGGTCCTGAAAAGCCTCCAGAACTGACAAGTTTGGAGTTCTTGAAGGATAGATAAAGTCCCAACATCTGGTGGCAAAAGAACAACCCCAAAAGAGATGGTGAAGAGTTTCCTCTTGAGGACAGTCCCTCACTGCACAGTTGTAAACTTCCAATTCAAAGTTTTTCCTCCGTAGTAGATTCCTTGTGTTTACTCTGTCATGCAGGAGCATCCAGAAAAAAACTTTATGCTTGGGTTGACAGGAGCTTTTCCAGATCCATGAAAAATGTGGTGGGGTTTGTTTGTGCCCAATTAGCACATTATAAGCTTTAATTGAAGAGTAGACTTCATTGCCCCATATGTAACTCCAAGTATCCAGAGCATCCAAATATTCTGATTGTCTCATGGAAATGCAAATGTCCTCCATTTGAAGGAACTCCTCATATGCCTGTGCAGTTAGTGGTAGATGGAATAAGTCTTGGAGATATTCAGTGTTGATTACTTGTTGGACACTTGTCTGTGGATTTCTAACAAAGGAATATAGATGATAAAACTTGTGCTTGAGAATGAATTGATCCCACATATCATCCCAGAACAAAGCAGATTTACCATCTCCCACATTGCATCTTGCTATAGCTTTGAACTGATCAATGAGTGCGAGATTGGATTTCCACCAAAAGGAGCCCAGTTTTTGATCTCCTGGAAGTTTCCTATTGCTGTAATATGTTTCCCAAATTAGATTGACCCAAGGGATGTCATGTCTATTGTAAAACTTGTGAAGGTTTTTTATTAGCTGAGTTTTATTTTGTGTGAATATATCCAGAACTCCCAAGCCACCCTGATTTTTAGGTCTGCATACTGTGTGCCAAGCCACCAGGGTTGGCCTCCTATCTTTCAAATCAGGGCTCCTCCATAGACTGTGCCTTAAGTACTTGATGATCTGGTGTTTAATAGTAATGGGAATGCCGAGGCAACACATGAAGTAAACAGCTAAGGAAGCCAGCACAGATTTGACCAACAAAATCTTCCCTGCCTGAGTCATGAAAGTAGAGATGCCGGTAATCCTCTTAGCAATTCTATTCACTATGGGTAAACACTGCTCTATAGTTGGCTTATAAATGCCCATAGGAACCCCTAGATAGGTGAATGGAAATTGCCCTCTGGTACAGTGCAAAGTGTTTGTGAAAATTTCTACTCTGTCTTCTGCAATGTTTAGTGGCACCATGATTGATTTCCCATAGTTAACTCTAAGGCCTGTGGCATCTGCAAATGTGTTGAGTAGGGCTTTGAGGCATACAAGCTGTTTAGCAGTTGCTTGCAAAATGACAAGAGTATCATCTGCATACTGCACAATAGGGAAGTCAGGGCATGAGGTCACTTGTAGTGGAGGTGTTATTAGATCCCTAGTCATGGCTTTATTTAAAATTGATTGAAGCAGATCAGCAGCCAATATGAATAAAAGAGGTGAAAAGGGATCTCCTCGCCTTACTCCTCTTTTACAGTAGAACTTTTTCCCTGGCACCCCATTTAACATTACAGCAGAGGATGCAGAATGAAGTAACATGTGTATCCAGGTTATCCATCTCTCACAAAATCCCTTAGCCCTTAATATATCAATTATAGCCTGATGCTCAATAGTGTCAAAAGCCTTTTCAAAATCCAGTTTGATAACAAGCAATTCTTCTTTTGACTTATGGCATTGATGTATATATTCATATGCCCATCCCAAACAGTCTTGAATTACTCTGTTCTTTAAGAATCCATACTTGTTGATATGAACAAGCTTGAGAATAACTTTTTGTAATATGTTTGCTAGCAGTTTAGTAATGATTTTGAGCACCCCATTCAGCAGTGAGATTGGTCTAAAGTCATTAGGGGATATAGGTACCTCCTTTTTTGGAATGAGTGTGATATATGAAGTGTTAATGCTTTCCAAATTCACATTACCAGCATGAAAAGCCATGATAAGTTCAGTAACATCCTGTTTGGTAATGTCCCAACAAGCTTTGAGGAACTCATTGTTAAATCCATCAGGGCCTGGAGATTTGTCTGTGGGTAAGTTTTTAACTACCTCTTCAATTTCTTCCTGAGAGAAAGGTCTCTCAAGGTCTTGGGATATTTGTGGATCCACTCTGTTGTCATACAGGTCCTGTAAATTGAAGTGCATTGTATGGCCATTTGATTGTCCCATTCTCTTCTTGAAAGCTACCCAAAGAATTGCAGCCTTCCCTTCATGATCTGTAATTTCTACTTGGTCCTCATTCATGAGCATTGCAATTTTGTTGTGCCTGTGATTAATTGAAGCCTTTGTATGGAAGAATTTGGTATTTTCATCCCCAAATTTTACCCCCTTGATTTTACCTCTTTGTTTCCATTAAATCTTCTGATTATTGAGTACAGTTAGTAATGTTTCTTTCATAAACTCTCTGCAGTTATGCTCAGATGTAGTGAGGTCTCTGAATTCCTCGAAGAAGTCCCATAGGAATATACATTCATTCAACTCTTCAATCTGCTTTTTAAGACAAGAAAGGTTTTTTGCCCATAGTTTTAGTGCTCTCCTCAAGTTCTTGAATTTAGCATTAATTTTCTTAGCTGGATCAGTATAGCCAACATGGATGTTCCATGCAGTTTGAACAATGCCTTTGAAAGAGTTGTGCTTCAACCAATAATTTTCAAATCTAAAAACCCCTGACTTAGGAATAGATGTGACAATTTTAATAACACAAGGCAAATGGTCTGATATTGGTTTGGCAAGAGGCAGTGCAGTTGTGTCAGGATAAGAGGTCATCCATGCAGCAGAGGTAAAAAACCAATCCAGTTTTTCAAGAAGAGGACTTTGTTGCATATTGCTCCAGCTAAACTGTCTTCCTTTTAGAGGTAGATCAATTAATCCCAAATTACTAATGGCCTCATTGAAAAGTAACATCTGATTAATATCACCCCCAGGCCTATTTCTGTCCTCAGGTGATCTGATGAAGTTGAAGTCCCCCATAACTATCCAATCAGCATCATCTGGCATTTGAATATTTATAAACCAATCAATAAATTCCAATTTTTCTTCAAGGTTGCAAGGCCCATAAATGTTTGTGAGGATCCAAGGTTTGTTGGTTGAAGTACATGTGAACTGCATGGAGAGTGAAAACTTATTCTGAAAAAGCAAATGTCCAAGCAGTTAAAATCCCTCCAGATGCCCCAATAGAAGGCAGGAATTCAAATTTATTGAATCTCTGTGGACAAAAGTTATGGATATATGCCAAGTCAAATGCTTGCCTCTTAGTTTCTTGGGGGCACAGAATACCAGCAGCACTTTCCTCAATTTTTTTGCCTAATGGCCAGCCATGTATAAGAAGAAACCCCTAATGTTCCAATTTAAGATGTTATAGGATCTGTTTCTACTCATGATAAACTAGCTGTGTGGGAAATTGTGATACCAGGCCCCATCTCCTGGTATGTTGCCATACATATGCAATACATAGTCTTTGTGTGAATGAGATCCAGCACAATTGAGGTGACAGATATCATGAGTAATATATGAAACACCACAGACCTGCTAGGAGGAACAATATTATCAAAGTCTTCATGGTAACCACAACTCCAGAACAAAGACAGGTAGATCATCATTGCAATAGACAAAAGAGGGCACCAAATATTCATTACAGACATTGAACATGTTCTGCTTACGTCAGGCAAACCAGACATCATACATTCCACTATCATGCTATCCTTTCTCAAAATATTCCTGATACTATTAGTTGCTGGGCAGTTTATCATGGCACTTCCTAAGGGGTTGTATCTCCAGTGACCTTGGGGACCTTGGCCACATCCTCCTGGCCCTTCTTCTTGGGCCTCTTAGAAAGCATGTCCTGTGCCTCATCCTCAGACACCTTGCAAAAAGTTTTTGTCAAATTTTTGACCACTTTATTATGCACAATGGGTGGAATAGCATTACAAGGTAAGCAAAAGCTAGTATCACATGATTTCCTCCTATACTCATTGTTATCTTTCTTAATTCTATCACTTCTTCTCACCTGGGTCTCCACAAGTGGCTCTTTATCCCTTCTTTTCCTTGAGACAGCTTCCTCTAGTGGCAACTGTATGTTTTTGTTGGGGGACACTTGCTTAAGTGGACTTCCGGCTCCACTTGAGGAATGAGCAGCAGGGCTTATACCCTCATTTTCCTTTCCCAGACCCAGCATTATTTCTTTGCAACTTGGAGCCTGTGAGGTAGCAGGTTTGTCATGTATATGGAACAAGATAGTCTGTTCAGTATCACAATTTGCAGTAAGCATTTTCCACAGCTCAGATTTCAACAGATGCATCACCCAACCAAATTTGTCAGGAGTGAGGAGAAGCTGAATAATGAAGTTAAACCAACTTACAGGAATGTCTATTTTGAAAGTGTTTGCTTCTCCCTGGGTAGCTGGAGCAAAGTGTTGTATCCACGGGTCCAGGCCTTCCTCAGAAATCAAATGAGCACCATCAATAATATCCAAGGTATGATTTTGAACTAGTTCAAAGAACTCCAAAGAAGGTGAATTGGTTGAATGGAAACTGTCCATACCTTTACTTGTTTCACCAGTGGAGGTGCCAATCTGAGCAATAGGGGCTTCTACT
Source organism: Secale cereale (assembly GCA_902687465.1). Lineage (NCBI taxonomy): Eukaryota > Viridiplantae > Streptophyta > Magnoliopsida > Poales > Poaceae > Secale > Secale cereale. Next base: position 701,369,793 of record LR738710.1, on the reverse strand, counting down.
TTCTCTTTTAACTCCAAACTATGCTCTGGGCTTTGAGCAACCTGAATTCCTTGTGGCATTACATTGGCATCCACATTTCATGTGCCCATAGGACCAACATTTTGCTGAGTGGCAGATGTAGAATTCTCTTCATTCCCCTCAGCCTGGACATTGACAGCACCCACAGGCTGAGCAAGAGGCCCCTCTGTCACAATAATACCTTCAGCAACAGTAGGTACAATCACAGCCTCATTGTTTTGCCCAAGATTCTCCTCCTCCCCATCTGCCTGATAGGCATTAATAATATTTTGTAATCCCAAGCCCAAAGGGTTGTTCTGAGCACCTTGGTTAACCTCCTCACTGGCAGTATTAGTGTTGGACCAAAACCCATCTGATAGTGAAAGTGTAGTGGTGATGCTGCTATTGGGAGCACCATCCTCTTGCAAGATAGGAATCTCCACTTATGGTTGAGGTAGTTGATCCTGAGGGTTATTTGCCAGGGGGAATGCCCAGTGACCTTCTTCCTCCTGCTCTTCCCAATCATCCCAGTTCTCCTGTTGAGCAGGTACATTATGAATTGGGGCCGGATGGAAGCCAGGGAAATCATTTGCGTGTTGTGGAATAGGGTGAGGGTCCACTCCAGGAGGTGGAATAGGATCTTCATCAGCTGGACCACCTCCCAGCATTTCCTCAAGAAGAATATCCACCGAATAAGTCCAAGATTCCTCCTCAAAATTCTCTCCTTCTGACCACCTTATACTTTTAGGGATGTCAATAAGATCAGTAACTCTTGCCTTCACCAGAATCCTCCCTTTTAGGGTCCTCTCTCTCCCAACTAATAATTATTCCCCACTTAGCAACAGCAGCTGCAATATCTTCAGTATTGCAGTGGTCAAAAGGAACAACCACAAACAGTAACCAAACGATCCTATTGAAGTGCAGCCTGCGCCAGTTCCTACCTTGGTTGTGTTTAGAGAAAGAGATAAAAACATCTCCAAATATATGTGGGCTCTGCCTAATGAGACGATCTATGTCCCTAACATGCCGAAACTGAACATAGGCCTCTCCAAACGGACAAGGTTGGATTTCTCTGAACCCCACTTCTTCAACTCCTTGAAAGAACTCCTCGAGAACTTCTCTAACGTTGGGAAAGAATACCTCATTGGGATGCAGCTGAATGGTAGCAATCGCCCAGTCCTCATGCATTCGTGGACGATGCGGCAGAATAGCCCTCAAAACACCAGTACGGCCCTCCACCTCGAAAATCTGGAACCCATGAGGAACAAAAGGAGCCGGGTCAATGGGAATGTTGGCCATGGTCGATGACGAAGCTTCCGATGAAACGGCCACCAGGGACCTCTCCGGCGATGGTGAGGTAGACGGCGAGCTAGCCGAGGCAGCAACAGTTGAAAGGGCAGAGTTGGTAAGAACAGAGGAATGCGAGGAGGCAGCCTGTGTTCTCGGATGAAAATTTGGAAATAGGCCCTTGACCAACTCATGCAAAACACACTACATTCGCGCGGGTGGTAGAACGTTGCAGCATTAGCGGCTGCTTAAACGACTCATAACCCTCCGAATTATGAGAGGGGGAATTCAAAGCTTGCCGCTGATTGTTAGTGGAATGAATTGGACCCGTTAACCGCTCAAAACCAGATCGACCGTTTCTGATCACCGTGCTGTAACTCCGACGATCGCCGGAGTTGTCGACGACAGCCTTTCCCTTTCTACCCACCAAGGTCCATTCATCATCTAGCTCTTTGTAATAAACTTGTTCTTCCCTAAACCAATTTGGTCCACCAAAATTCCACAAACTAAAAACAACCTCAAGTCTTGCTCAACAATTCTACCATTGTTGTAAATCTCAAAACCAACAGACTTAGAGGCCACCGAGAACTTGAAAGTTCTATCCCTCAAGAGACGAACCCGAAAACCTTGGGCATAACCTCCAAACATAGCCAGGAGAGTGATACTAACCGTGTGCACATCAAGCTTGAAGGATGCTCGGCAGAAGGAAACCACCAAGGTGAATTCTTGTTGACGAAAGCCAGGGGAGAACACCACGGGATGTCCAATCTTTTTTCTCATATCTGCTTGAAACTTTCTTCCACGGTCAAAGTTGAGGGCAAAAGGAGCCATCTATGGATGTGGCTGCCGCGGCCGGAGTGACCGTCGACAGGAGAGGTGGCCGCCGGCGCAAAATCGCCTAGGAGTCGCCTAGGAGTCGCCAACGACTTGTTGTCTAGTAACATAGTCAATTGCTTACTTTGTGGCGTTGTTGGGAGCCTCCAATTAAGTTGTGGAGGTAGCCCAAACCTTGGTGGTGTTCGGAGCTCAATCATTGTGGTGAAAATCTCTGGGCAAGCGTCGGGGTCTCCAATTAGGTTGTGGAGATTGCCCCGAGCAATTTGTACGGGTTCGGTGACCGCCCCCAGGGGTTGCCATGTGTACGGGTTCGGTGACCGCCCTCAAGGGTCCCTTAGTGGAATCACAGCATCTTGCATTGTGCGAGGGCGTGAGGAGATTACGGTGGCCCTATTGGCCTCTTGGGGAGCATTGTGCCTCCACACCGCTCCAAACAGAGATTAGCATCTGATGGGCCTCGAACCCCTCATTGGTTACCCCAAGTGGAAGGTGTAAGATGCAGTAAGTAGAAGTGTTTTCCCTTAGCAAAGATGCCAAGGATCGAATCCCCAGAGACTCCTAGGTTCAACAAGTAGGTGTCAACTGCTAACGGCGCAATTAGCAATCAACGTGGACCTGCACACAGATACAAATAACTTTGCTCCCAACGAGTACAGAGAGGTTGTCAATCCCTCTGGCCTTGTAGTTCACAAAGGGTTAAAAGCAATGATAGTAGTGATAGATAGTGTTTTTGCAATAGTAAATAATAACGAAAAGTAAATAGCGGGTGTGATCAATGATGGTAATAAGGACCGGAGTCTCATGATGTTCACTAGTGATGTCTCTCTCCCAAAAGACGATAAAATGGCTATGTGAGGTAAACGAATTACAGCTGGGCAATTGATAGGACCACGAACGCAAACCAATGCTGACTACATTGCAAGAAAGGTTGAGGTTCAAAGCATGGGCGGTACGCCAAAGTAAGTAGACCGAAATCCATCAATGCCTACTACTAATCATACACCTTGAGATATCTATCCAGAACATCTCGCTAGTATTAAGTTGCGAGTCCCACCCATAGTGTAAACTCAATGCAACAGACAACTGCATTAAAAGAACTTTGCGTAAAGTAAACAATCCTGCACCCGTGGGCACAAGCACCGTTGTTTTCCCCCTTGTGGCAACAGCACATCCCCTAGACTCATGTTTCTGTCACTCAAGCTAGTCATCGAGGGGCATGAACCCACAATCAAGCATAACGTTCCCTCTTGGAGTCACTACCTACTACTCGGCCAAAGCAATAAATAACAACGGAGAACATGCAAGAATTACTTATGAACATAAATATAAAAGAGGTGAATCAAATATATTACTCAAGATCAATCTGAACATAATCTCATAATCCATCGGATCCCAGCAAACTCAACATAGCAACAGCATAAGGATTACATAGGTGCCTCGATCATGTAGGACAGCTCACGAGGACTAATTAGTGAAGCACAAGAACGGGAGGAGAACATCGCATAGCTACTGGTCATGGACTCATGGTCCAAGGGAGACTACTCACGAGTCATCCGGGAGGCGTCCATGGTGGTGGAGAAGCTCCCGGTGGTGATCCTCCCCTCCGGCAGGGTGCCGGGAAGAGTTCTCCTGGTGCTCCCGATCTTGGAAGCGGCGGCGGCGGCAGAACAGAGATGGGATCGCGAAAAGAGTTCCTTCTATGAGGTTTTCGGAGGACCTTCTAAATATATGCCAAAGGGGGGCACCGGACGGGCTTCGGGGGGCCCAGGCGCCCCCCCGGCGCGGCCCAGGGGGGGCGCGCCGCCAGGGCGCCTGGAGCCCTGGTGGCCCCCCAGGCTGCCCTTCGGACGCAGTGTTGTTTCCGGAACGCTGATTTTTTATATAATTTTTCTGGATTTTTCTGGGCAGTTCTCGAAACGTGAAAACCTGAAATACAAAAACAGCCGAAAATAGAAATTGGCACTGGGGTGCACTGGATTAGTAAGTTAGTCCAAATATGATCAAAAGTGTATGGAAGTGTATGAATATCATAGCAATATCACCCAAAAGTGGCATGGAGCAAGCAGAAATTATAGATACGTTTTGGACGTATCAACATCCCCAAGCTTAATTCCTGCTCGTCCCCGAGTAGGTAAATGATAACAAGAATAATTTATGTGGTGACATGCTATTAACCATATAGGACTTTTTATAGTCATATGACAAAAGCTTACTGAGACAATGAATCTGTAGTAATTAAGTTGCCTCATGAGAAAATCACAAATGACTGAAAGTTTTACAACATGAAACTAAAACATCGAAAAGATTTGCAATGAACATGATGTGCAAAATATGATAAAGTAATATCTAGCTTGCCCCCTTTAGTGATGAAAACATAAATGCAGGGGCACCTTCAAGGTTTAAGTGATGACTAGATACAATGATTTCACAATAAACGATATCACAATCATGCAAAAGACAATGCTACTTTGGGACAATGCACATTACACTCAGAATGACAATCATGCTCTCAGTAGTTGGTGCTTTAACATAAAAGTAAAGAATGGTTATGTGCTAGATCTTTTTATTTTGAAAACATGGAAGCAATTTTTTCAACGGTAGTAGTACTTCATATGTGTCATGCATAAGACATCCTATAAGTTGCAAGCCTCATGCATCGAATACCAATAGTGCTCGTACCTTGTCCTAATTAGCTCGGATTTCCATGGGTTATCTTTGCATTACATATGTTTCAACCAAGTGTCACAAAGGGGTACCTCTATGCCACCTGTACAAAGGTCCAAGGAGATAAATCGCATTTGATTTCTCGTTTTTGATAGATCTCAACTTGAGGACATCCATACCGGGACAACATAGAAAATAGATGATGGACTCCTCTTTAATGCGTAAGCATATTCTCATAAGAGATTGAGGATCAACGTCCAAGCTAAAACTTCCACCATGATACATGGCTTTGGTTGGTGGCCCAATGTTCTTCTCTAACAATATGCATATTCATTCAACCCACGGCAAATCACCCTTACTTTAGACAAGACGAACATGCATAGCAACTCACATGATATTCAACAAAAGTGTGACAGTTGATGGCGTCCCCAGAAACATGGTTACCGCTCAGCAAGCAACTTATAAAAAATAAGATACATAGGCAACATATTCTTTACCACAAAAGTTTTTAAGCTACTTTCCCATGAGCTATGTATTACAAAGTTAGTTTGCTTAGTACAGGTGGAGGTTAGCAAAAAGACTGGGAGCGACCAACTAAGAGAGCAATGACGGTCATAATCATGCAGAGCGACAAAGCAACATTGAATCAGGCATGGTAGTTATATCGCTACTCAGAAATAAAAGATCATCAAGGCTTGACAGACTTTCTTTACAGTCTTAAATATGCGTGAGCATACGCCAAGTCAATCAAAATAAATTCTTGAAGGAAGATATTACTAAACCATACCATATCATAGGCAAACAAATCAAGTTGGTACTCCAATAACACATTGGGAAACCACAGCTATTTGAGATTAACCATAAGAAAACCTGAACTACTAAGCACCATTATGCAAGTAGCATCTTTATCATAGACACATTAACCAATGCAACGGAAGCAAACTCTCTTAATAAGGTGAGCATGATAATTAAAGAGAGTTCAAGCAACCAACTAAACAAAAGCTCTTTGAAAAGATAAGCATGGATACTAAGAGCAGAGCATGATAGTAGCTATTAAAAGATAAAGAACACACACAGCATAGATAGACATGAAAATTCTATGTTATGTTCTAGGTAGAGGTGGAGCGTGTTTCTCTCCCACATAAAGGAATGCTGAGTTCCGACTCGTTATGAAAAACTAAAAAGAAAACTAAAAGCAAGACGCTCCAAGCATAGCACATAACACATGAAGTGATAAAAATATAGCGGAACGAAAGATGAACTGATAATGTTAATGGAGAAGGGGATGCACGGGGGCATCCCCAAGCTTAGACGCTTGAGTCTCCTTGAATATTTCTTGGGGGTGCATGGGGGCATCCCCAAGCTTGAGCGCTTGACACTCCTGAATCTTTTTTATCATCTTCCCTCGCACACTTGAAAACTCCCTTCATATATAACTCATCATAATCTGATTAGCGAGGTTAGTACCCTTAATAAAATAATTATACCTTGCTGGAAATAAGGATATTCTTGAAGTTCTACGGTTTCTCAAGATTGCCAAAAGGTTTTTGCAAATAAAAAGCAAGTTCTTGATTTGCAAAGTGAAGGAAAGGCAAAACAGGACAGAATCTGTGAAAAACAGAACAGCAGGTAGTAATTGATCTGTTCGGGATACTTCTGCAACTTAAATCAAAAAACTCAGAATAGACGCACGAAAGAAAATTATATAGAGAACGCTGTCGAAAAAATTCAGACCAAAAAGATGATCTGGTGATTTTATACCAATTTTTCTATCCAAGGACAGAATCTGTTTCCTGGACAGCACCTCACAACTTTCGAACTTTCTAACAATCAGAGGCTATACTTGGCACAAATATGAAAAGCAAAGATACAATGATGATGCTACAGCAGTAAACAACATCAAGACACAAAAAAAGCAAAAAATTTATTCATGTGGGCTGCCTCCCAAAAGCGCTTTCTTTTATGCCTTTAAGCTAGGCATAATGCATAGAGATCAAGTTTTATCAAGAGTAAAAGAATAGCTAGCCCGTACAACGGACTCAAAAGGTAACTTGATCTTCTTTCGAGGGAAGTGTTCCATCCCTTTCTTGAGAGGAAACTGAAATTTAATATTACCCTCTTTCATGTCAATGATAGCACCAACGGTGCGCAAAAAGGGACGTCCCAAAATAATTGGACATGAAGGATCACATTCAATATCCATAATAGTGAAATCAACGGGCACATAATTATCATTGACAACAATAAGAACATCATCGATCCTCCCCAAAGGTTTCTTTATGGAAGAATCAACGAGACGAACACCAAAAGAACAAGAATCATAAGGTTTCAATTTAAGCATATCATATATTCTTTTGGGCATAACAGAGGTACTAGCACCAACATCACATAATGCATAACAAGAGAAGTCATTCAAATTAATTTTTATCATAGGATCCCAACCATCTTCTAGCTTTCTAGGTATGGAGGCTTCTACTCTAAGTTTCTCCTCCCTAGCTTTGATGAGAGCATTAGTGATATGCTATGTGAAGGCAAGGTTAAGTGTGCTAGTGCGGGGGTCTCTAGACATCTTGTGAAGGAAATCAATAACTTCGGTAAGAGTGCAATTATCAAAATCAAGGTCACGAGCATCAAGTAAAGTGGTAGTGGTGTCCTTAAGGTTCACCTGTTTGGTAGTTTCTATAGTAATAGAATCACCATTAAGAGGTCCATTGGGACCAGGAGTACATTGGGTGCTAAGAGTGTGAACATCCTCAACAACTTGGATAGTAGCAACAGTATGGTGGGTAGGAAGGCTCTTAATTCTTTCCTCTTCCTCCCTCTCTCTAGCCCATCTTTCTTAAGTTTAGCCATCATCCTAATATTTTCATTAATTTGCACTTGAGTAGCATTAATAGGGATGACTTCCCTCTCCTTAAGAGGAGAAGTTTCAATTTTTAGCAATTTTACCTCATTGGCTAAGAGGTCTACCTTAAAAGAAAGATCATCTAGTTTATGTAGTTTCTCTTCTACATTCTTATTAAAGGCTTTTTGGGTAGTGATGAAATCTCTAAGCATAGTCTCTAGTTCAGTAGTGGAGTTCTTGGTGATAGGATAAGCATTGTTGTTCCCATAAGAGTTAGAGGGGAACGGTCTAGGATTGTTACCAAAATTACTCCTATAAGCATTGTTGTTAAAATTGTTTCTAGAGATAAACTTCACATCTACTTGTTCTTCAGCAATCAAAGAATTTAAAGGAACATCACGAGGATCAACAGTAGATTGCTTCGAAAGTAGAGACATGATCAAGTCAACTTTTTCATTAAGGGAGGAAATCTCCTCGACAGAGTTTACCTTCCTACCTGTTGGAGCGCGTTCGGTGTGCCATTGGGAATAGTTGGTCATCATCTCATCGAGAAGCTTTGTGGCAGCACCAAGTGTAGTTGACATAAAAGTTCCTCCCGCGGCCGAATCTAACAAGTTCCGCGAGGTAAAGTTCAAGCCTGCATAAAAAGTTTGGATAACCATCCAAGTAGTCAAACCGTGAGTAGGGCAGTTCTTGATAAGAGATTTCATACGTTCCCAAGCTTGGGCAACGTGTTCATTATCCAATTGTTTAAAATTCATTATGCTACTTCTAAGTTGGATAATTTTAGCAGGTGGATAGTATTTTCCGATAAAAGCATCTTTGCACTTGTCCCAATAATCTATGCTATTTCTAGGCAAAGACTGAAACCAAATTTTAGCTCCTCCTCTCAAGGAGAAAGGAAAAAGCTTAAGCTTAACAATATTACCATCTATTTCTTGGTACTTTTGCATATCACAAAGTTCAACAAAGTTGTTCAAGTGTAAAGCAGCATCATCTCCAGCACCGGAGAATTGTTCTCTCATGACTAAGTTCAGTAAAGCAGGTTTAATTTCATATGAAGGTGCTGAAGTGGCAGGTGTAGTGATAGGTGTGCTGATAAAGTCATCGTTGTTGTGACTAGTGAAGTCGCATAACTTGGTGTTCTCGGTGGAACCCATAGTAGCAAGCAAGCAAGATAACTATTTTTGTGATTTTCGATAAAAAGGTAATAAAGCAAAAACTGAAAGGTAAACTAACAAGACTAAAAAGCAAAGGTAAAAGATAGCATGCAACTCCCCTATCCTGAAGAGTGGAGTCCCCGGCAACGGCGCCAGAAAATACTCCTTGATGGGCCTCGAACCCCTCGTTGGTTACCCCAAGTGGAAGGTGTAAGATGTAGTAAGTAGAAGTGTTTTCCCTTAGCAAAGATGCCAAGGATCGAATCCCCAGAGACTCCTAGGTTCAACAAGTAGGTGTCAACTGCTAACGGCGCAATTAGCAATCAACGTGGACCTGCACACAGATACAAATAACTTTGCTCCCAACGAGTACAGAGAGGTTGTCAATCCCTCCGGCTTGTAGTTCACAAAGGGTTAAAAGCAATGATAGTAGTGATAGATAGTGTTTTTGCAATAGTAAATAATAACGAAAAGTAAATAGCGGGTGTGATCAATGATGGTAATAAGGACCGGAGTCTCATGATGTTCACTAGTGATGTATCTCTCCCAAAAGACGATAAAACAGCTATGTCAGGTAAACGAATTACAGCTGGGCAATTGACAGGACCACGAACGCAAACCAATGCTGACTACATTGCAAGAAAGGTTGAGGTTCAAAGCATGGGCGGTACGCCAAAGTAAGTAGACCGAAATCCATCAATGCCTACTACTAATCATCCACCTTGAGATATCTATCCAGAACATCTCGCTGGTATTAAGTTGCGAGTCTCACCCATAGTGTAAACTCAATGCAACAGACAACTGCATTAAAAGAACTTTGCGTAAAGTAAACAATCCTTGCACCCGCGGGCACAAGCACCGTTGTTTTCCCCCTTGTGGCAACAGCACATCCCCTAGACTCATGTTTCTGTCACTCAAGCTAGTCATCGAGGGGCATGAACCCACAATCAAGCATAACGTTCTCTCTTGGAGTCACTACCTACTACTCGGCCAAAGCAATAAATAACAACGGAGAACATGCAAGAATTACTTATGAACATAAATATAAAAGAGGTGAATCAAATATATTACTCAAGATCAATCTGAACATAATCTCATAATCCATCGGATCCCAGCAAACTCAACATAGCAACAGCATAAGGATTACATAGGTGCCTCGATCATGTAGGGCAGCTCACGAGGACTAATTAGTGAAGCACAAGAACGGGAGGAGAACATCACATAGCTACTGGTCATGGACTCATGGTCTAAGGGAGACTACTCACGAGTCATCCGGGAGGCGTCCATGGTGGTGGAGAAGCTCCCGGTGGTGATCCTCCCCTCCGGCAGGGTGCCGGGAAAAGTTCTCCTGGTGCTCCCGATCTTGGAAGCGGCGGCGGCGGCGGAACAGAGATGGGATCGCGAAAAGAGTTCCTTCTATGAGGGTTTCGGAGGACCCTCTAAATATATGCCAAAGGGGGGCACTGGACGGGCTTCGGGGGGCCCAGGCGCCCCCCGGCGTGGCCCAGGGGGGGCGCGCCGCCAGGGCGCCTGGAGCCCTGGTCCCCCCCCAGGCTGCCCTTCGGACGCAGTGTTGTTTTCGGAACGCTGATTTTTTTATATAATTTTTCTAGATTTTTCTGGGCAGTTCTCGAAACGTGAAAACCTGAAATACAAAAACAGCCGAAAACAGAAACTGGCACTGGGGTGCACTGGATTAGTAAGTTAGTCCAAATATGATCAAATGTGTATGGAAGTGTATGAATATCATAGCAATATCACCCAAAAGTGGCATGGAGCAAGCAGAAATTATAGATACGTTTTGGACGTATCAGCATCCGCAAGGGTGTGAACTTCAGGATACATCGTCGTCTCCGCGTGCCTTGGTTATCTCTTACCCGATCCCTTTACTTATGAACTTTACTTTGTGATAGTCATATTGTTTCTTGTCATATATCTTGCTATCACCTAGTTTTTTGTCTTGCTTAGAATAAGTTGTTGGTGCACATATGTGAGACTAGTTATTGTAGGTTTTGTGCTTGACAAATTAACCGCTAGGTTTATTCCGCATTTGTTCGAGCCTAAACCGTAATTATTTTAAACGCCTATTCACCTCCCCTCTAGGCGACATCCACGGTCTTTCAGTGTTCCTTCTTTTTAGACATTTCATATGTTTTACTGAGCTTACATCTTCTTTCCATCAGATTATTTATTACAAGGTTCCCGTAGTAACACACGAGACATCATCTAGTTTCAATAGTTATGACTACCCATTTACACGATTGAGGGGGTAAACTCTAGACCATAATAACATCCATTTAATTTAAATAATTGTTGAGCTAATTTAAATTTGATTTAAATGGTTTGAATTTGATCCTAAGTTTTGAGGCTGCAAACATTTGGTACCAAAATTTTGTTAAAATTTTGAACCATGTTGGCTCTTCAACTGCATTGAGTAATGGTTGTGTGGTGAGCACTTGGTGGATGCTTCTATAAGGTTGGAGGCCTCGCTTTGATGGCTAACATTCTCTAAATCTCATCGCCTTATAGTTATTGTTGCGTGTGCATGATCTCTTGGTAGCACTTTTATAGGGTTACAACTTACAAGGTAGCATGGTTTAAGTTTTAATTTCAACATATTTCAGCACCTACCAAATTTCAGTGGATTTCAATGATTTTCGTTTGCATCTCAGCAAAGCATAGAAATGTTTATTTGTAATTCTAAAGAAAAAAATTGAAAATATATTTGAAATTTTGGATTCTTGTGTACAACTGAAATGAGTAAAATGTTTTGAACAAAAGGTAAATATTTTGGTGTCTACCAAAATCATTGAAATTCATAATCAATTTTGACATGCATTGTGTTCCCCAATTCGCCAATCATGTGGGGCTTTTTTTTCTATTATTTTTCTCCAAGTTTTTTCAGTATGTATATGATATGGGTATATATATCTACAGTAGGTGATCTTCCTCCCCGCTGATCATAGTTACTGAAGTTTTTATTTTGCAGAACAATTTATGCAAGGTGATGAAACATAGAATGGTAGGACGGTGATTCAAGAGCTAAGTAAAAAAAATGAAAAATGAGGTTTGCCCCGACCTCTGCATCCGAGAGATGCATGCGGCTATATTTATTAAAAAATTCTAACCAAAAGCGTAGTCTTAAATCCAGCACAGCTCACAAACCAAGAGCTAAGTAATGCAAGCCGGGTAAAAAAACTCATACTACAACTTATGAATAGACAACACCACCAGTCATGATGCTACATAACTGCTGCATTCTGTGCTGTCGTTTCTATCGACCAACAATTATCTCCTCTAGTCATTTTTCTCCACTTTCCCGTGCCAATGCAACATGGAATGGAATGCCGTTGCCACAAGGGCACAGAGACATAGTACTGTAAGAGCTCCTGATCAGCAGAGCCTGAGTCACGAGTACGGACACCGTGGATCAACCGCTCCATCACTTGATCACTTCCACGATTGACCGGCGAAGCATACGGACAACCGAACTGTATCTTCCAGGACGCACAATGGTACAGCCGCACAACACTGATGCCACGGAACATCTTTCGAAGGGCCAATGGCTGATCTTTATTAGAAGGAAGTAGAAGAACAGTACAAGAGAATCGCGCAGTTCAGGATGTCGTGAACTGGAATTACATGAATCATCCCCAAACTGACGGAGCAACACCGAGCACCCCTAGCTTCCCAAATCGGACACACACCCTGCAGACCTCTAAACTCTTATGTCCTCTGTGATGAGGTCTAAAACTCGCTCAGTGCTGTGCGCAGTTTGCTAAAAAATTCTAGCATTCCGCTCCTTCCAGACCCTCCAGTGTATGAGGATAGCAATGGTGTCGAAATTCCGGTGTGCATGCTTCGGAATAGCCCTTCTCGCCTCCAACCAGCAGTCCTCGGTGCTTCCATAGGTGCTGTCTGGCGTTGGGAAGCTAACTCCCGTCCATTGCTAGAACGCCGACCAGAGCTGTTGCGTGAAGCGGCAGAGCAGAAACAAATGTGTGCAGTCCTCGGGATGCATTAAGCAAAGCAGACAGTGATCATTAGACGGCCACCCGCGTCTCTGGAGGTTATCCGCCGTCAGGCACTTCCTCTGTATAACCAGCCACATGAAAAACTTGTAGCGAGCAGGGGCTTTAGAATTCCAAATGGGCTTGTTACAGGCAAAACTCACTCCCGCCATGAAGTACATCATGTATGTGTTGTTCACAGTGAACTGATGGTGCTCCGTCAACTTCCAAACGAGGTGATCCTCCGTTGCAGCAGATAGGATAGTGGCCTGAGTGATATCCCAGACCATTAGGTATTGCGCCAAAGCCTGTGATGTCAGACCACCTCTAATGTCCTTGATCCACCTGCGATTGTGTAACGCCTCTTTAACTGACAGCTTGGAGTCTTTCACGAAGGAGAACAGCGCGGGGGCCAAGGCCGCGATGCTCCTGCCTCCTAGAGCCCAATTGTCCATCCAGAATCTCGCAGTCGCCCCGTTCCCCAGCACAACCCGGCATGCCGCATCAAACATAGCCAAGGCAGTCCTGTCCTGCTGGTCAAGAAGCAGTTGCCAGGGTCGATTCCCGGGCCTCCAGCCCAGCCAGAGCCAGCAGCATCTAAGTGCAGACCCAAAGTGCTTCAAATTGAGAAGGACGAGCCCTCCCCATTCTTTTGGTCTGCAAACTCTAGCCCATGGGACCAAACAATGCCCTCCATTGATGTCCTCCTCTCCTTTCCACTGAAAACTTCTACATCTTCTGTCAATGATCTTGAGTGCCCACACTGGAAGAGGGAAGACCGACAGAAAGTGGATTGGCAGGGCCATTAGCACCGAACTCGTCAAGGCTAATCTACCCGTAGTGGCCAGCAGCTTGGGTTTCCAACCTTTCATCTTGCTAGAGAATCTGTCGATCCGAGGGAGAATGTCTTGTCTCTTTAATCTGTAGATAGAAAGTGGCAGTCCCAGGTATTTTAGGGGGAAACCAGCATGCTGACAGCCAAAGAAGCCAGCGATCTCCACGGCTTGGTTCTCCTCTCATCTGATGCATGTGATGGAGCTTTTGGCAAAATTAATCTTCAGACCTGATGCCTCTCCAAAAAGTTGCAACAAGGCCTCGATCACCTGCAGGTCCAAAGTTGCAGGGGTGAAAAACAAAACAGCATCGTCAGCGAAAATAGAAGCTCTCGGTATCCTGTTATCCAGACCAAGGCTAGCCAGCAGATTATTACTCCCGGCCCAGTCAATCATGCCTTGCAGCGCATCTATGGCGAGGATGAACAGTGCTGGCGACAGGGAGTCTCCCTGCCTGACTACCTTACCCAGAGCGAAAGGTGAGCTAGTTTCCCCGTTGATGAGAACTGCTGAGGGCGTCGAACTCAGTAGGCCGCAAATCCAGGAGCACCACTTGCTACCGAAGCCTCTGACTCTCAAGACCTCCAGAAGAAATTCCCAGGATAGACAGTCGAACGCCTTGGATATATCAATCTTCATCAATACCGACTATTTCTGCCTCCGGTGTAGTGCTCTGGCTGCGTTCCTTATGAATTTGAATTTTTCATGGATACTTCTATTTGAAACGAACGCGCTTTGCGCTCTGGATATGATCCCAGTCAGCATCGGGGCCAGACAGGTTGCCAGCGCTTTGCCAAACATCTTGGCCACACTGTGTATTAAGTTGATAGGCCTGTAGTCCGTAATCTGCATTGAATGAGTTTTCTTTGGCAAGAGAGTGAGGATGGAGGTGTTCAGCCCGCCAAAGGAGGAGAAGTGGCCCTGATGAAGCGCCTCCATCACCGCCATAAAGTCATCCTCAATGATCTCCCAACATGTCTTACAGAAAAGACCAGAAAATCCATCCGGGCCCGGTGCCCGGTCAGATGGCATGTTACTCACCACCTTCTTGATCTCATCATTGGAAAAAGGGGCCTCCAAGTCCCGCGTCGCTGCCGTAGAAATTTTGCCAAGGCCAAGGCATTCTAGCTTTAAAATCTTGTGCCTAGCAGACGGGACACCAAGTAGGTTTGGATAGAAATCATACGCCAAACCCAACTTCTCCTCCATGGAGGATGCCATCCGCTCACCAGATTATAGGCATGGGATGAGGTGTTTTCGTCTGCGCCCATTAGCTTTGAGGTGAAAGTAATTGGAGTTTGCATCCCCCTCTCTCAGATCTCTGATTTTGGCTCTCTGTCTCAGCCGGATCCTTTCCAAGGATGCGAGGGCTAGACACTTGCCTTTCAAAAAAGCTTTTAGTTTTCTTTCTTCAGTGGACAAAGGTCGGGACCCTTGTGTTGTGTCCAAGCGAAGAATTATTTCGTTAGCTATTTGAAACTGAAGGTTCATGGTACTCTGGTTCCTTTGTCCCCATCTCTGAAGCGCTTTGGCTGTGCATTGAAGTTTGGTGCTGAGAATGTGCATTGGGTTGGTACTGGACACCTCCTCTTCCCAAGCTTATTTTACCACCTCCATAAAGCCCGGCAGCTTGCACGAGCAGTTCTCGAATCTGAATCTGAAAACCCTCGGTCTGTCCAAGGAACAGGACAGCAACATAGGACAGTGGTCTGAAACATTTGAGCTCAAGGGCAGAAGATCACTAATTGGGTACATGTCCTCCCATGCGTTGTTGAACAGCACCCTGTCCAATTTCGCCATAATGGTTCTTTCCTGTCCGTTACACCAGGTGAATTTCCTTCCCACTAGGGGCATCTCATGAAGACCCAACATGTTAATAGTATGCCTGAACTTGTTCATCAATCTTCTGTTTGCCCTCCCTGTGCTGCGCTCATCCTCGTGCTTGACAAGGTTGAAGTCCCCATTAATGATCCATGGACGCTGCATCTGCTCCCCCATATGCTCTATCTCCACTAGTGCAGAACCGGGCAATAGCATCGGTTCGTAAGGCCCTTTAGTGCCGGTTCCATAACCGGCACTAAAGTGTGGGCACTAAAGCCCCCCCCCCTTTAGTACCGGTTCAGCACGAACCGGTGCTAAAGGGCAACCGCGTGGCACGAGCCAGCTCCGGGGGCTGGGAGCCCTTTAGTACCGGTTGGTAAAACCAACCGGTACTACAAGGTTTGTTTTTTTGGTTTTATGATTTCTTTTTCATTTAATTTTGTGTTTTCCATTTAATTCTTTTTCGTTTGCTGGTATTTTATGATACTACACATTGTACACGTTATGCATATATATAGAATTTCTAGTAGAACCAATCATATATATCATCAAATGTCTCACAAACCACCAATTCACACATACACACATGTATAGCTATATACAATTTCTCCTACATGTTGCCTTCGGAGCCAGTGGCATTAGCCTAATTGGTGCCTTCGGAGCACGATGACAATTGGAAGTGGTTCATGGGGGCGGTAGCGGGTAATGGTATTCTCCCTTCGGATCTATGACCTGGTCGAGCAAAAATCCCGCTATTTCCTCTTGAAGTGCTTGTACGCGCTCCGTTTCTAGGAGCTTGTCCCGCACCTCTGTGAACTGTTAAGAAGGAGATCAATATGCATGTTTATTAGTTGTGTGACTAGATATCGATAATGGTGTAAAAATTGTGAATAGTGTTCTGACAAACGTACCCATTCCTGTCTTTGAGATCTGCTCCTTTCGGACGCCATCATGCGAATGTTCTCGCAAACGCAGTATGCACACAGATCAGTCCCCTGCGCCTGCTTCAGGGCCTTTACGAGAATGGAATTTGATCAGATAATAATTAATCAAGCATGATAATTAAAGAGATAATGGCAGCTAGCTAGCTAGCTAGTACTACTTAATTACTTACCTTGGGTCGAAACCATTGCAGTCTTTGTTTCCATTCGCCTGGAGTGACGCTGATGAACATTGCCCAAGCCCTGCCCACCGACAAAGAAAATGAATAAATGGGTTATTAAATAGTTCATATCAGGAAATGATGAACTAAATAGGCCGAGATATATAGTTAATAATGATTGAAATTACCTGTTGACTATCCCAAACAAGATGGTGTAGTCACTTTGTTTTTTAAGTAGTGAGTCGAGTACTTCAACTGTTCTGGCGTCAACTTTAATGATACACAAGGTCGAGTGAAATCTGCATGCACACACGTTTGGATGTCTTAATTAAGCGGACATATGTAAGCAAAAACATGTAGCTAGCTAGTAGGCAAAAACAGAGAATTTGTAGTACAAGACAGTGTGACTCACTGGAAGTTGTAAGGAAGTAGTATATCTTCATTGTATTTGAGGCACTTCAAGAACTCTAGCATGCTGTCCTCTAAATGATTTTCATGATATTTATCTATTTTCCATGTGTATTCATTAATGGTGTTTGGGTCAATGAACCAAATGCCATAGCGTCCACCTTTTTTCATTTCATAGATCTTCATCTTGCATAATACCATGGAAAAGAATATAGTGAGGATAATTAGAGGTAATGATTGATCAAAAGGATCACTACAGCTAGCTTGAGACTTAAATTACAGAAAGAAATCACTTACAGATAATAGCAACTGATGATAGATTTGTCGAGTGCGTCTTGATTGTATAACTGAAACAGTTCATTATACTCAACGGCCATAGCTTTCTCATGGTAGTAATGATCCTTCTTGACTTCCACCATGAGGGACTCTTGATTGGAACTCTTGGTAATGTCCATGTACCATTGATGCAATTCATACATTCTCGTTGGGAGCTTCTTGACCTCGTCTGGCTTGACCAAAGGTTCGCCCCGGACATATTTCCGTTTTATTTCCTCCTCTGTAAGCACAGGCATGGGCTCGAACTCGAGGAGTTGTCCAACAGTGATGTTGAGAATTTCAGCCTGCGTTATATGCTCCTTGGTTATTACCACATTGCCCACCTCGGGAACGTAAACTGTTTGCCCACAATAATATTGGGCGCGCGTACTCTCACGTGTTGTTGGCACAACAAGCGAGGGGATCGATTGCGCTGCCTGTTCTCCCAGCTGGGGAACGGTTTTCCCGCATTTTTTGACAGCTGCTTGTTGTTTGCTCGAGCTCGAGCTCGCCTCCTTCTGTAGACGTGCTCGATTTATCTTCCTGATGTGGCGCTCATAGTCTGTGTCAACAGGCTTGGGAGCTGGTGGTTGAGCCATACGAATGAAGTGGTCAATCTTTTCCTCAGGCACATTCTCCCTTGGCGGCGGTGGCGGTTCCGGTCCAAAATGGGCGTCCACTTCTGCCCGCACTATGGCCTTGGTTTGCTCCTCGGTCCTGTCATAAGCCCTCTGAGGATCAGTGAGGCTTGGACCATATTTATATCGCTTGCCTCCGCCTGTACTTCATGTATTGCCTCGACTCGTACCGCTACACACCATAGCTGCGGGTGTCTCCTCTGCGATTGCTGAGGCAGCGGAGATGGCTGACGGGGCTGAGTTGGACGAGGAGGAGTGGCTTGAAGCTGTGCCGGACTTGGAGGAGGAGTGGCCTGAAGTTGTGCCGGACTGGGAGGAGGAGTGGACGTCTGACGCTGTGTCGTACTTGGAGGAGGAGTGGCCTGACGCTTTGCCGGACTTGGAGGAGGAGGAGTGGCCTGACGCGTTGGTGGACTTGCAGGAGCGGGAGTCTGCTGACTCGATGGCGGACTTCGATGAGGAGTCGGCTGACGCGGTGTCGGTGGCCTTCGAAAGATGATGCAATCCTTTCTCCATAGGATGATATGATGTTTGGCCTCTCCGAGTGTGTGCTCCTCCTCACCTCCAGGAATGTCAAGCTCTAGCCCCGAATATTGGTCCACCACCTCATCAACCAAGACACGAGCATAGCCTGCTGGAATCGGGTTGCAATGGAAGGTTGCCTCGGGGGGATTTGTAAAAGCAACGGCGTCCGCCACCTTCATGGATATGTTCTTCATTTGCAGTGTAGCTCGCAGTTAGTGTTCTCCATGATGTCATCCACGGGGTATCTATCCAGCATTGCGTCGCCCGGGGCGGAACCAACGCTGCTTCTCGGCATGGATGGGGCGGTGGTATCCAATGTTGGATCATCCGCTAGCTGCTGCAACTGCTGAGACCCCCTTTGCTGGCTAAGTGAGTCGATCTACTCCTGCTACCGCTGGAATTTGACTGCCAAGTCCGCGTGCTTTGATTCTAGGCCTTGAAGGCATTCATAGTCCAGCTTCCTCTGCTCCTCCTCCATCTTCATCTGCTTCTCCTCCGCAATCTTCCTTCTCGCACGGGTTCTGTAGTCGGTGTTCCAGTCCCAAAACCCCTCATACCACGGAATATCGCCCTTGCCTCGTGTTCTTCCCGGGTGTTCAGGATTTCCCAAGGCACGCATAAACTCGTCGTTCTCTCTGTTGGGCTGGAACACCCCCGATCGAGCCTCTTCTATTGCAACAAGTATTTTATCGTCGGCTCCGTTCAAACATGCCTTCGTCGAAACTTTGCCTGTCTTCGGGTCCAACTTCCCCCCCCCCATGCGCATAGAACCAAGTCCTGCACCTGGGGGGCCAGCTCCTAGTAACCGGAGTGACACCTACATTCTCCATCTCTTTCTCAAACTTATCCCACTTAGGCATTGCCACCGCATAGCCACCTGGCCCCAGCTTATGGAACTTATCCTTTTTTCGGCATTCTTCTTGTTTATTCTCGACCGTTCCTTAGCTAATTCTGAATCCTTGAATTTCACGAAATCGTCCCAATGAGCACTTTGCTTCTCTAGTGTTCCCTCGAATACTGGAGTCTTCCTTCCTCCCTTGACGTACTTGTCCCATTCACGATTCTTGTGGTTCTTGAATGCAACCGCCATCTTCCTAAGAGCCGCGTCCTTGACTTTCTGCACATCTGCTTCTGTGAAATGATCTGGTAGGGTGAAATGTTCCATGAGAGCATCCCAAAGCAGACTTTTTTGTCTGTCGTCAACAGAAGTAAGATCTAGACGTGGGTTTGCTGGCTCTCTCCATTCTTGAAGGGAGATCGGGAGTTGGTCCTTCACAAGAACTCCGCACTTACGAACGAACTTGTCCGCAATCTTCTTAGGCGCTAATGGTTTGCCATTAGGTCTAATTGCCTCGATAT
The DNA here is from genome assembly GCA_902687465.1 of Secale cereale. NCBI lineage: Eukaryota > Viridiplantae > Streptophyta > Magnoliopsida > Poales > Poaceae > Secale > Secale cereale. Next base: position 701,349,992 of record LR738710.1, on the reverse strand, counting down.
TGTACTTTACGTGCTCCTTCAACTTTTTGTTTGGGCCTCGTTTCGTCCTGTTGCCTGAAGATTTGCTCGATCCGGATGGCTGAAAGAAGAAAGATCGATTCGTTAATATATCTTCAACTCATTTAAAACATGTGATGATCACCAGATGTGCATGCTTATATAAATATATATACCTCACTGGTCTTTGTTGTTTCAAGATCAACATTTTCTTCGTCATCATCATAATCGTAGTTCATGACTTCATCAATTCGGTCGTCACGATCGAATATCATATCACCCTCTCCGGTGTTGTTTAAAAATTCGGAGCCGTCATAATCTTCTTTATTATGATCAATATCTGGCCCGCGAGGATGGCGTATCATATCGAACAGGGTCTGTTCTCCCTCTCTGCCGGTATTGTCCGCCATAGCTTTTATTTAACTAATCCAAAAGAAATATAAAACAATTTAGTATTCAAATTACATCGTCTCGAATAATGGATATAATCTCGAATACATCGTCTCGAATAATAGATATAATCTCGAATACATCATCTCGAATAATAGATATAATCTCGAATACATCGTCTCGAATAATATATAATCTCGAATACATCGTCTCAAATAATATATAATATCGAATACATCACTGCCTAGGTAGCTAATAAAGATCGAATACTACAGAAGAATCTAGGACACTCGCGGTTCCTGCGGCGCGGGCGGTGGACACCCAAAGAGAAGGAACCCTCACAGGATCATAGTTGAAGTGAGATCCCTAAAGAAACTGCCAGGTATTGGAGAACCTGCCGCCCTCTAACGCAACCATGTAGCGATGGACGTGCTCGTCCTCCTCCCTGACACGGCGAAGTACCACCTCCGGCGGGGCTGGCTCCCTCCGCACCGAAACTAGCCCACGCGAATGCCACCAAACGAGATCAGGGTCGACGACGGGACCCGGGGCCGGGTTCCTCATCAAACGGCGCGCCCCTCCAGGCAGCACCTCCAAGTGCCAGCCCGGCGGAGCCCAGTCCCGCACATGGGTCAGCCGGACGTCGTCGCGGACGGGTCGACAGCGAGGATGCGGGCCGGGTATCGTCGAGAACAAATACTAGCTATATGCCCGCAAAAAGTAACATTTTTTTAATGATTGGATTTTGATAACTAAAATTTCTATATAACTAACATTTCTATAACATTTCTAACAATGCTATATAACTAACATTTCTATAACATTTCTAATATTTCTATAACTAAAAAACAGAAAAAAAAATATAACATTTCTATATATATAACTAACATTTGTATAACATTTCTAATATTTCTAGAACTAAAAAAAGAAAATTTTCTAACTTTTTTCTAACTATTTCTATAACTAAAAAACAGAAAAATTTCTAACAATTCTAACTTTTTTATAACTATTTCTATAACTAAAAAATAAAAAAATGTATGTGTGTGTGTGTGTGTGCTCACCGGCGAGGCGAGAGGCGACGGGGGGCGGCGACGGGGACGGCGACGGGCGCGGCGATGGGGACGGCGACGGGCGCGGCGACGACGGGGATGGCGACGACGGGGACAGGGACGGGGCAGCGACGAC
>LR738710.1:701244549-701346795 GCA_902687465.1 Secale cereale | reverse complement strand
CCTCGAAAGAGATTGTCCATTTTGTACACGAAGTGCATCCAATTTTTGCCGTGACCCTCTCTACTTTTTTTCACATGCCATGTGGGTGAAATGATGATACCATGCCAAGTTTCAACCTTTTCAGACTTCAATTTGTAGTGCTTTTCAATTTCACGGTCATTTAGCTCTCTCATTACAAATTAGTAAATGAATGAAAAATACCAAATGAATTCAGAAAGGGCTAATAATTGATGATGTGGATTTGAATGGTGCATTTTGAACACACAAAAACTCTGAAGTTCAAAAAATGCAAAAACTCTGCATTTTGAAAACTAGTTTGTGAATAACTTAACTTTAAAAATCAGTAAAGGCATGAAAGAATTTGTTTGCACATAAAATTTCTTCGCGTTTCAAATGCCAAAACACATAACTACCCTAACTATTACAGAGATTCCCATCTGGGTGTGAAACACAGAAGAAAGTGATGATAGTGAAGCCGATCACATCCCATATCTTTGGGTGTGAAACTTTTTCTTCGTGTGTGTCCCTTTGCGCCGTAACCATGGAAAATCTTCATCATTTAACGGGATGCTCGGGTCAATATTCACTGTGAATGGAGCAATTTCATCAAACTTTTCATAATCTTCTGACTTGTCTGTCTTGTCATCCACTCCCACGATGTCTCTCTTCCCAGAAAGAACTGTGTGCCGCTTTGGCTCATCGTACGATGCATTCGCTTCCTTATCTTTTCTTTTTCTTGGCTTGGTAGACATGTCCTTCACATAGAAAACCTGTGCCACATCATTGGCTAGGACGAATGGTTCGTCTGCATACGCAAGATTGTTGAGATCCACTGTTGTCATTCCGTACTGCGGGTCTTCCGTTACCCCGCCTCGTGTCATATTGACCCATTTGCACCGAAACAAAGGGACCTTCAAACCACGTTGATAGTCAAGTTCCCATATGTCCTGTATATAACCATAATATGTTTCCTTTCCCGTCTTGGTTTCTGCATCAAAGCGGACACCACTGTTTTGGTTGGTGCTCTTCTTATCTTGGGCGATCGTGTAAAATGTATTACCATTTATCTCGTACCCTTTGAAAGTCATTATATTCGAAGATGGTAACTGGGACAGCAAGTACAGGTCATCTTTAATAGAGGTGTCATGCATGGTACGTGTCTGCAACCAGCTAGCGAAACTCCTGGTTTGTTCACGTGTAATCTAGTCATCAGACCGCTCCGGGTGTTTGTAGTGTAGCAAATTCTTGTGTTCATCCATATACGGAGCCACCAAGGCGGAATTCTGTAGAACTGTGTAGTGTGCTTCAGTGAGAGAATGTCCGTCCATACATATTATTTGTTCCCCTCCTAGCGTGCCTTTTCCATCCAGTCTGCCCTTATGCCGCGATTCAGGAACACCAATCAGCTTAAGGTCAGGAATAAAGTCAACACAAAACTCAATGACCTCCTCATTGTGATGGCCCTTGGAGATGCTTCCTTCTGGCCTAACATGATTATGAACATATTTCTCTAAGACTCCCATGAACCTCTCAAAGGGGAACATATTGTGTAGAAATAGAGGACCCAAAACGTTAATCTCTTCGCATAGGTGAACTAGGACGTGCGTCATGATGTTGAAGAAGGATGGTGGGAACACCAACTCGAAACTGACAAGACATTGCACCAAATCATTCTCTAACCTTGGTATGATTTCTGGATCGATTACCTTCTGAGAGATTGCATTGAGAAATGCACATAGCTTCACAATGGCTAATCGAACGTTTTCCGGTAGAAGCCCCCTCAATGCAACCGGAAGCAGTTGCATCATAATCACGTGGCAGTCATGAGACTTTAGGTTATGGAACTTTTTCTCTGCCATGTTTATTATTCCCTTTATATTCGACGAGAAGCCAGACGGTACCTTAATACTGAGTAGGCATTCAAAGAAGATTTCCTTCTCTTCTTTGGTAAGAGCGTAGCTTGCATGACCCTGATGTATGTCGTCTTTTCCGTGCATACGTTGCTGGTCCTCCCGTGCCTCGGGTTTATCTTTTGTCTTCCCATACACGCCCAAGAAGCCAAGCAGGGTCACACAAAGATTTTTCGTCACGTGCATCACGTCGATTGCGGAGCGGATCTCTAGGTCTTTCCAATAGGGCAGGTCCCAAAATATAGATTTCTTCTTCCACATGGGTGCGCGTCCGTCAGCGTCATTCGGAACAGGCTGTCCGCCAGGACCCTTTCCAAAGACCACCTTCAAATCCTTGATCATATCATGTACATCAGCACCAGTACGGTGGCGAGGCTTCGTCCGGTGATCCGCCTCACCTTTGAAATGCTTGCCTTTCTTTCTTACGGGATGCCTGCTCGGAAGAAATCGACGATGTCCCAGGTACACATTCTTCTTACAATAAGCCAAATATATACTGTCGGTATCGTCCAAACAGTGCGTGCATGCGCGGTATCCCTTGTTTGTCTGTCCTGAAAGGTTGCTGAGAGTAGGCCAATCATTGATGGTCACGAACAGCAACGCCTTTAGATCAAATTCTTCCCCATGTGCTCATCCCACGCATGTACACCTGTTCCATTCCACAGTTGTAAGAGTTCTTCAACTAATGGCCTTAGGTACACATCAATGTCGTTGTCGGGTTGCTTAGGGCCTTGGATGAGCACTGGCATCATAATGAACTTCCGCTTCATGCACAACCAAGGAGGAAGGTTATACAAACATAGAGTCACAGGCCATGTGCTATGGCTGCTGCTCTGCTCCCCAAAAGGATTAATGTCATCTGCGCTTAGACCAAACCATACGCTCCTTGCATCATCTGCAAACTCCTTCCCGTACTTTCTTTCGATTTTTCTCCACTGCGACCCGTCAGCGGGTACTCTCAACTTTCCGTCTTTCTTACGGTCTTCTCTGTGCCATCGCATCGCCTTGGCATGCTCTTTGTTTTGGAACAAATGTTTCAACCGTGGTATTATAGGAGCATACCACATCACCTTGGCAGGAATCTTCTTCCTGGGGCGCTCGCCCTCGACATCACCAGGGTCATCACGGCTGATCTTATAGCGAAATGCACTGAATACCGGGCAAGCGTTCAAATCCTCGTACTCACCGCGGTAGAGGATGCAATCATGAGGGCATGCATGTATCTTCTGCACCTCTAACCCTAGAGGGCAGATAGCCTTCTTTGCTTTGTACATACTCTCGGGCAATTCGTTGTCCTTTGGAAGCATATCCTTTATCATTACGAGCAACTTTCCAAATCCCTTGTCAGATACACCATTCTCTGCCTTCCATTGTAGCAATTCCAGTGTGGTGCCCAGCTTTTTCTTGTCACCTACGCAATTCGGGTACAACAATTTCTTGTGATCCTCTAACATGCGCTGCAACTTCTTCTTCTCCAAATCACTTGCGCAGTTTCTCTTTGCATCGGCAATGGCCCGGCCTAGATCATCAACGGGCTCATCTGATGCCTCTTCTTCAGCTTCTTCCCGCATTGCCGGCTCAGCTTCTTCCCGCATTACCGGCTCAGCTTCTTCCCCCATTGTTGTATCATCGTATTCAGGGAACCCATGGCCAGGATAGTTGTCGTCGTCCTCTTCTTCTTCATTGTCTTCCATCATAACCCCTCTTTCTCCGTGCTTCGTCCAAACATTATAGTGGGGCACGAAACCGGACTTAAACAGGTGGACGTGAATGGTTCTTGACTTAGAGTAATTTAGACCATTCTTACAGACAGCACATGAACAAGGCATAAAACCATCCGCCCGCTTGTTTGCCTCAGCCGCAAGCAGAAAATTTTGCACGCCATTAATGAACTCGAGAGAGCATCGGTCATCGTACATCCATTGTCGGCTCATCTTCAATACACAGCACTAAAAACACCAACTTAATACAAGTTCATACATAAAGTTCATACAACACTTAAATGCAACAAACAAATAACTCTCTAGCAAAAGCATTTAAATGCAACAACAAATGCGATCAAGATCGCAACTAAGGTAACAATTGATCCAACAGCATAATGATACCAAGCCTCACTATCAATGGCATATTTTCGAATCTTTCGAATCTTCAAGCGCATTTTCTCCGTCTTGATCTTGTGATCATCGACGACATCGGCAACATGCAACTCCAATTCCATCTTCTCCCCCTTAATTCTTTTCAATTTTTCTTTCAAGTACTCGTTTTCTCTTTCAACTAAATTTAACCTCTCGACAATAGGGTCGGTTGGAATTTCCGGTTCACATACCTACATATGCAAACTAAGCGTTATTTTGGACCTCAAATTGCATATAAATCAAATTCTAGCACATATATTTCCTCCCAAATTACTAAACTCACGAATTAATCACTATATAAAAGCATTGCAAGAGCTAATCTAGCAATGAGAGATGAAAGGACAAAGTTGCTAACCTTTGTGATCATTTGAATGGATGGGGGGCTTCAAATCTTGACAAATTTTGGGCAAAATGTGTGATGAGCTCGAGAGGAAGAGGGGAAGAACAGAGAGGAGAGGGGAAAGGGGAAGAACAGAGCGAGCTCGGGTGGACGAAGGGTTTATGTACGACCACCTTTAGCACCAGTTCGTGCCAAGAACCGGTACTAAAGGTGCTGGAGGGGCCCCAGGCTGACAACATCATGCCACCACTCTCATTAGTACCGGTTCGTGGCACGAACCGGTGCTAAAGGTTCACCCCGAACCGGTACTAATGAGAGCGGCCCGGCTACCCGTTGGAACCGGCACTAATGTACACATTAGTGCCGACTCAAATTCAAACCGGCACTAATGTGCTTCACGTTTGACCCTTTTTCTACTAGTGCTCTTCCAGAAATCTCACTTTCTCCCCCTCATCTTGTGGCCCATAAACAGATGTGACCAGCCAAGCTCTGCCGTTGGCCAATGAGGTAACAGTGGCCGATATGGAGAATTCGAGCTTCTGGACATCCGAAATCCTCAAGCGGTCTGATCTCCAAGCCAACAGAATGCCTCCTCTGGTGCCTTGCTTAGGAAGAGCATCAAACCCATCAAAACTGGCCCAAGCGTTTGATTAACAACCATGGCATCCACTGCTTCCAACTTGGACTCTTGAAAGCAGACCAACGACGCATCACATGACTGCATGAAAAGGCGGATGGAATTGCGTCTGGCCGGGTTATTCAGCCCCCTTACATTCCACACCACTACTCTGAGAGACATGACCATAGAATGGCAACACCCCACAGCAACTACAAGAGAACTAGGCACCACACGGCTTGGTGCACTCTGGCAACTTGAAAGCAGAGAGCCCCTCCTGGGCCGGCTCGTCGAAAGCAACGCCGTCGGGATCAAAGAGGGCCGCCACCGCCCTGATGTGCTGAGAAGACAAAGGCATGTTGAAGAGCTTGAGGTATGCATCGAGCGCTTCGGGGGACAGGTGCTCTTCAGCCCTGGTCACCCCCAAGCTACGCAGCAGGACGGTTTGAGCTTTCTCGACCGAGCCCTGGCGCATGCCACTGTTTAGCTTGGAGAGCCGCACGCTCCTGCGCGGCGTGAAGTTGGGCGGCAACGGCTTCTTGCGCCTTGCTGGGGCAGAAGCAGCCGGACGGGGACCTAGGATTGATGGCCTGGGTGATGCTCCAAGCGCCGCAAGGAGAGCATCGGGGGCAGACAGAGGGCCAACAGTCCTCGCGGTAGCATTCGGCGCATCCAGCTGCGGCAGCAGTTGCTCCGGCTGCAAAGGAACAGCGAAGGGCGTGATCACTGCACTCTCCTGCTCATCAGACGGATTCGCCATAGGCTCCGGCATCCTGAGTGGGGGAAGATGCACTCCTGAGTCGGGCAGGTCATCGCGCAGCATGACCCGCGCCGCGCTGTGCGTGGACTTCCCTTCCAAGACCAGCCGGGAACCATCACCGGCCACCAGGCTGAAAGAGAGCCGCCGCGGCGATGGGCCGCATGGCCCCCTGCCGTAGCCGTGATCCGGAGTATGCCCCAGAGCATCAGCGCCACCGCCGTGGTACCCGCCGAAGAAAGGTTGCCAGGGGTGTCCACGCGTGCCGTCGAGCCGACCGCCGTAGATGCCATCGATCTGGCGACGGAGTGGTCCGCGCCGCCTGGCGTGACCGGAGTCGCCCAGGAGCCGTCCTGAGACAGAGGGCCCCCACGAACGGCTTGCGCCAGGTGCCTGAGCTCCATCCCTCCTGTCAGAGCGAGGAGGCCATTGACCCACCGACCGCCCCACTCGTCGGCAATGCCCAGGCCGCCCGGCCCGCCAAAGGGGTGGCCCCCCGAGCGGATAGCATTACCTCGTCCTTCTGCATCGATTCGCCCCCTGAAGCAGCTGTCGCAGTAGTCGTGCCTCCTAGTCATGTCTTCTTCGTCGTCTGGCTCAAAATTTGGGTGGAGCTCCAAGAACGGCACCGGGCGGTCCACCACGTCCAGAACATGAATCGTGAGGGAATGAATCAGGGTTCGGCGCTCAGAGGGCGGGGCTGGCGGCGGGGGCGCCAAAGGCCATTCCTCATCGATCACATTGGGCAGGCCCACCGGCTCCGGGATCTCCAGATCAAAAACCTTGGGGATGCCTGAGGGATTGCGCATCCAGGCCATGACATCGACCTGCCATCGTTCATCTTGTGGACGCACCTCGACCAACAGACCTTGCAGTCTATTAATGAGCTAGTTTAGCGAGTCCCACTCCCAAGCGCTCGCCGGCAGGCCCTCGATTCCAAGTTTGCAGAAGAACTCAAGCTTACCACCCACGGCTTGAGCACTCCTGTGCCAGCGCTGAAAAGCGATGGGCACCCCCACACAGCGAATCTTGCCTGGTTGGCTGAACACGCGGTCGCAGTCTTCCATGGACGCGAAGGAGATGAAGAAGTCGGTCGGGAAGGTGACCTCGACTCCGATGAGCCGCCTCTCCACCCCGCAGGCACGCTCCAGGGCCTGCAGCAGCACTTCCGGAGAAACCGCAGGCCGCCGGCCTTGCACCAATGGGAGCAGCGCGCGGCTGCGGAAGTCCGCCTCGAGGGCGTCCATGCCCGCGGTGCGGGAGATGATGCCCCCCCCCCCCTAGCCGGCCGCAAATCCGGATCCCCATGGGTGAGCGCCTCATCAGGGAATCGCTCGCGGGCCAACGGGGGGTAGTGCGCCATGTCACGAGGGGGGGGGAGGTGGCAGCCGACACGCAGGGCCCGCGGGCGGCGGCGGCCTGGCTTGCGGGCGAGGGTTGGGAGGAGCTCGGTGAGATCTGGATGAGGAAGGGGCAGGCCGGCCGCGTGATGAGGAGGAAGGGCAGTCGCGCGCGATGTGCCCCGAGATCCAGCAGCTATGGCAGCGAATCTCCCTGGAGCACTCCGCCTTGATGTGGCCGGGATCCAGGCATTTAAAGCAGAGCCCCACCAGCCATCGGGGAATCCTATGCTTGGTTTCATCTTGAAGATTAACGGCGGGCGAATCTTCATAACGGCGCCGTGGACGACGATTCCGCACTTCCACCCACCCCTCGCCATCTGGCCCCAAATCTCCTGAAGCAGGTCGAGGAACGTTATCTGGCCGTTGGGTTCGGAATGAAACCCCAGCGGGTGAGGCTGTGGTTGGGAGGAGCGGCGGACGTGGAGCCGACCATTGGCGGCGACGACGGCGTAGGAGCGGGCGGGTGGGAGGGAGGACCGTTGGAAAGCCATTTCCAGCTATGATGTCGTTCGTTAAGGGTGTTCTAATGCCACGGAACATCGCTAGCGCACTGCGTGCTCTTAATTTCCATTTTATTAGTACCGTTCTCATCGTGTTTCCCTGCCATCACCACTCCTGATTGCACTATGGTCGATCCAACGCGCATGTCAGAAACTCAAAACACGTACGTACGCCATCCTTTGACTATTCTCTCCTTCCTTCGTCAGTTGTCACCTGTCGGTCATCGCTCCTCCCACGTCTCCACCTGCCTCACCGCATCGGGCTTTCCTCCTCCGCAGCGCCTCCAGTTCCTCAGAATTCAGACCCGAAAGGCGACGGCAGCTCGCACGGTTCGGCGCTGCCCGAGAAGCTCACCGCTGTGCCCACCATAAATTCCCTTTACAGCCCCCGCCTTCCGTGCGTCATGGATGATGACGGGCGCCCCTATGTCTCGCTTAGAGCGAGACGTAGGCAAGCCTCGCTGAAGCCACAACCTCTATTTGTCACTTTTTTGCTTTTTATTTTTTATTTTTTATACTTCCAAATATTCTAAGTAAACATATTAAAAAACTTTACATAAAATTTGAAAATAAATGTGGACCAAGCACTTAAAAAATGTTAAATGTGTATAGAGAAAATGTTTCTTATGTATATTACAAAAAATATTTCTCATGTATGGAGGAAATGTGTGAAAAAGTTGATCATGTATTTTAAAATATGTTAACTAAGCATTTGAAAAAAGTATTAAACAAGTATTTGAAAAATGCGAATCAAGCATTCGAAAATATGTTAAATGTATATAGAGAAAATGTTTCTCATGTACACGAAAAATGTATTAAAAAATATACAATGTGTGAAAAAAGTTGATCAGTGTATATAAAATATGCTTATGGTATATAAGAAAAATGGTATATAAAAAAAGTTGAATGTGTACTGAAAAAGTTAACACGTGTTGAACGACAAACCTGATGAAAATTGAAAAAAAAAACAAAGAAAGACAATGATAAAAAGAAACAAAAGCAAAAGAATGAAAAACCAAAGATACCAATGCAAAAGAGTGAAACTGAGAAAGAAACAAATTAAACTAATAAAAAAAGCAAAGATGACAGAAAGAAACCGATGAAAATCATGAATAACAAAAAACCCAGAGAAAACGGAGAAGAAACAGAAAAACAAAAGAGAACAAAAATGGATTCAATGAGCGAAGCAATCGCTGGCAAGCGATCGTCGCATGCCAGCGATTGAAAAAAGAAGACAAACGGGCCGGCCTTGTTCTACATGGGATGAAGATTTCCTTCGGCGAGACCGAAGTCTTTGGAGTATTTCTTTGAACAGAGATTGATACCGCGAAGAAGATGTTTCCTTTTTTGCGAGAAAACTTCCAATCTATTCATCTTCAATCATGGTAGTACAACGAACACCAGAAATAAAAAAAAACATTCAGATCCGTAGACCACCTAGCGACGACTACAAGCACTGAAGCGAGCCGAAGGCGCGCCGTCGTCATCATCCCTCCATCGCCAGAGTCGGGCACAACTTGTTGTAGTATAGAGTCGAGAAGTCGTCGTGCTAAGGCCTCATAGGACCAGCACCCCAGAACAGCAACCGTCGGCGATGAAAAATAACGTAGACCGAAAGGATCCAAACCGAAGACACACGAACGTAGACGAACAATGATGAGATCCGAGCAAATCCACCAAAGATAGATCTGCCAGAGACACACCTCCACATGCCCACCAACGATGCTAGACACACCGCCGGAACGAGGGCTAGGCGGGGAGACCTTTATTCCATCTTCAGGGAGCCGCCGCCGTCTTGCCTTCCTGAGCAGGACACAAACCCTAGCAAGATCGAAAAAATCGACTAAAAGCGAAGCCCTTCCGCCGGCCCTTACCAGGATCCATCGCGCCTCCATGGCCCTGTTGAAATTTTTGCTAGTAGGCCTTTGGTCCAAAGCCAACCTAAAATTCTGAAATTCTCTTGGCCCATTCATGCACACATGTGAGTGGTGTGAGTGAAGCTAAAGTTTAGTCCCACCTCATAAGTTGAGGGAGAGTTGCACCTCTTTATAAGGTGAGCTCTTCTACCACTTGTATGAGCATGAGAAGAGGAGACCTACATACGCGCTCCTCCTCCTCGCTCGCCTCGCCACGCCACGCCTCGTCACGACGCGCCGCGCCGCGGGTTGCGGGATTGAGCCGAGCCGAGGACAGAGCTATGCACGTTGTCTATATTTTTGCTGCTCGGGAAAATTAATGAGTCATTAATTAATAATTAACGGACGCGTTAATTACTTTCCGATTCTTTTGGATCGTGACGACTGGGACGTGGGGTTTATTCCCACGACCTATCCGGTCCGCACTATATAGTCAGGCAAACGTCTACCCTAGCCGCGGCCGCTTCGTATGGTTTATCACCACCGTTCCAGATCATTGCGCCGCCAAGCAAGTCTTCTCCATCCCTCCTTTCGGCGTGCACCGGGAGAAGGGACAGCAGGCCTCCGAAACCCCGCCTCTCGTGATCCTGTACGGGAGAGGGGCGATCAGGTTTTTGGGGAGCGCACTCGCGCGACTGCTGGCAGCGACGACTTCGCGAACGACGACTTCTTCCCCGACCTCGGCAACTGATGGCTACACACGCTTCTACTCTTGTAGACTATGTTGGGCCTCCAAGCGCAGAGGTTTGTAGGACAGTAGCAATTTCTCTCAAGTGGATGACCTAAGGTTTATCGAACTCAGGGAAGTAGAGGTTGAAGATGGTCTCTCTCAACCAACCCTGCAACTAAGATACAAAAAGTCTCTTGTGTCCCCAACACACCTAATACACTTGTTAGATGTATAGGTGCACTAGTTCGGCGAAGAGATGTTAAATGGCAAGTAATATGGATGGCAAAACAAAGTAATATAATTCTGTAATAAAAAGTGCAGCAAGCAAACAAGTGGTAAACGTGAGCACAAATGGTATTGCAATGGTGGAAACAAGGCCTAGGGTTCATACTTTCACTAGTGGCAACTCCCAACAACATTAACATAATCGAATCACATGATATTTCCCATAAAACATGCAAAGGGGACACACTCGGAGGTCATTCCTTCGTGGTCAAGAGAGGACGAGAATTATGTAGGGCTACAAAAGCACACCTCAAAGTTCGTAGTTCTCAATCTAAGGATTTTCCAATGTCACTGCGGCCATCCAAAGAGAGTCCCACAATCACCACAACATATCTAAAGGATAGTCAAAGACAAGCACCAAGAGACTCTCAATCTTCAATCAACACACAAGAGAGGAAATCACTCATGAAAATACTTTTCTAATCCATGTCCAATAGACCGCTGTCACCTTGGTCTCGGGGATTATACTAGATAAAGACAAGTGAGTACATCAATCCAATACATAGAGGAAGGGGAAATATCATGGGATCAACCTAGATTAACATAGCCTATGATCACAAGGAAGATCACATCATGGGAGAGAGAATTGACCACATAGCTACTGGTAAGAACCTGAGCCCCGAGGAGGAACTACTCCCGCCTCATGGAGGGAGGAAGCAACGTCGATGGAGATGAATCCGGGGGCACTTCCCTGTCCCGGCAGGGTGCCGGCGCAGGAATTCTGGTCCCCCGAAGCTTGATGGCGATGGCGGCGGAGATCGGAATCGCGTCTGGAGAAAAGGGGTTCGGAATCAGGGTTTCCTCGACGCGGTGTAAATATATGCCAAAGGGGGTCACCGAGGGAGTCCTGGGGGGCCCAGGCGCCCCCCCGGCGCGGCCTAGGGGTGGGCCGCCTGCGCAGGCCGCCTGGAGCCCCTGTGGGTCCCCCCGGCTGTACTTTGGCCGCACGGTAGCTCCTGGAACGCTGATTTTTTATATATTTTTTCTGGATTTTTCCTGGCAGTTCTCGTAATGTGAAAACCTGAAATACAAAAACAGCCGAAAATAGAAACTAGCACTGGGGTGCACTGAGTTAGTAGGTTAGTCCAAATATGATCAAAAGTGTATGGAAGTGTATAAATATCATAGCAATATCACCCAAAAGAGGCATGGAGCAAGCAGAAATTATAGATACGTTTTGGACGTATCAACATCCCCAAGCTTAATTCCTGCTCGTCCTCGAGTAGGTAAATGATAACAAGAATAATTTCTGTGGTGACATGCTATTAACCATATAGGACTTATTCATAGTCATATGACAAAAGCTTACTGAGACAATGAATCTGTAGTAATTAAGTTGCCTCATGAGAAAATCACAAAGAACTGAAAGTTTTACAATATGATACTGAAACATCAAATAGATTTGCAATGAACATGATATGCAAATATGATAAAGTGATATCTAGCTTGCCCCCTTTAGTGAAGCAAAACATAAATGCACGGGAACCTTCAAGGTTTAAGTGATGACTAGATACAATGATTTCAAAATAAACGATATCACAATCATGCAAAAGACAATGCTACTTTGGAACAATGCACATTACACTTAGAATGACAATCATGCTCTCAGTAGTTGGTGCTTTAAAAGAAGGTGGAGACTCATCATAAAAGTAAAAGAATGGCCCTTCGCAGAGGGAAGCAGGGATTACTCATGTGCTAGAGTTTTTTATTTTTAAAACATAGAAGCAATTTTGTCAATGGTAGTAATACTTCATATGTGTTATGCATAAGACATCCTATAAGTTGCAAGCCTCATGCATCGAATACCAATAGTGCTCGCACCTTGTCCTAATTAGCTCGGATTTCCATGGGTTATTATTGCATTACATATGTTTCAACCAAGTGTCACAAAGGGGTACCTCTATGCCACCTGTACAAAGGTCCAAGGAGATAAATCGCATTTGATTTCTCGTTTTTGATAGATCTCAACTTGAGGACATCCATACCGGGACAACATAGAAAATAGATAATGGACTCCTCTTTAATGCTTAAGCATTCATAAGAGGTTGAGGATTAATGTCCAAGCTAAAACTTCCACCATGATACATGGCTTTGGTTGGCGGCCCAATGTTCTTCTCTAACAATATGCATACTCAAACCATTCAACTCATGGCAAATCACCCTTACTTCAGACAAGACGAACATGCATAGCAACTCACATGATATTCAACAAAAGTGTAACAGTTGATGGCGTCCCCAGAAACATGGATACCGCTCAGCAAGCAACTTATAAGAAATAAGATACATAAGCGACATATTCTTTACCACAATAGTTTTTAAGCTACTTTCCCATGAGCTATGTATTGCAAAAATGAAGGTTTTAAAGGTAGCACATGTAAATTTACTTGGAGTGGCGGTGAAATACCACATATAGGTAGGTATGATGGACTCATATGGCATAACTGGATTAAAAGAATGTGGATGCACAAGCAGTCAGTCCGCTTAGTACAGGTGGAGGTTAGCAAAAGACTGGGAGCGACCAACTAAAAGAGCAATGACGGTCATAATCATGAAGAGCGACAAAGCAACATTGAATCAGGCATGGTAGTTATATCGCTACTCAGAAACAAAAGATCATCAAGGCTTGACAGACTTTCTTTACAGTCTTAAATATGCGTGAGCATACGCCAAGTCAATCAAAATAAATTCTTGAAGGAAGATATTACTAAACCATACCACATCATAGGCAAACAAATCAAGTTGGTACTCCAATAACACATTGGGAATCCCCCAGCTATTTGAGACTAACCACAAGAAAACATGAACTACTAAGCGCCATTATGCACGTAGCATCTTTATCATAGACATATCAACCAATGCAACGGAATCAAACTCTCTTAATAAGGTGAGCATGGTAATTAAAGAGAGTTCAAGCAACCAACTAAACAAAAGCTCTTTGAAAAGATAAGCATGAATACTAAGAGCTGAACATGATAGTAGCTATTAAAAGACAAAGAACACACACAGCAAAGATAAACATGAAAATTCTATGTTGTGTTCTAGGTTGAAGTGGAGCGTGTTTCTCTCCCACACAAAGAAAGCGGAGTTCCAACAAGTTATGAAAAACAAGCAAAGCTAAAGAAAACTAAAAATGAAACTAAAAGCAAGACGCTCCAAGCATAGCACATAACACATGAAGTGATAAAAATATAGTGGAACGAAAGACGAACTGATAATGTTGATGGAGAAGGGGGTGCACGGGGGCATCCCCAAGCTTAGACGCTTGAGTCTCCTTGAATATTTCTTGGGGGTGCACGGGGGCATCCCCAAGCTTGAGCGCTTGACACTCCTGAATCTTTTTATCATCTTCCCTCGCACACTTGAAAACTCCCTTCATACATAACTCATCATAATCTGATTAGCGAGGTTAGTACCCATAATAAAATAATTGTTCCTTGCTGGAAATAAAGATATTCTTGAATTTCAACTGTTTCTCAAGATTGCCAAAAGGTTTTTGCAAAGAAAAAGCAAGCTCTTGGTTTGCAAAATGAAAGAAAGGCAAAACAGGACAGAATCTGTGAAAAACAGAACAGCAGGTAGTAAATGATTTGTTCGGGGCACTTCCGCAACTCTAATAAAAAAACTCAGAACAGACGCACAAAAGACAATTGTATAGAGCACGCTTTCGAAAAAATTCAGACCAAAAAGATGATCTGGTGATTTTATACAAATTTTTCTATCCAAGGACAGAATCTGTTTCCTGGACAGCACGTCACAACTTTTGAACTTTCTTGCAATCAGAGGCTACACTTGGCACAAAGTTGAAAAGTAAAGATACAATGATGATGCTACTGTAGTAACAACATCAAGACACAACAAAAAGCAAAATAAAATTTTATTCATTGTGGGCTGCCTCCCAAAAGCGCTTTCTTTTATGCCTTTAAGCTAGGCATAGGACTTTAATGATGCTCTCGTAAGAATAAGAGCTGAAGAACAAAAGAGGGCATCAAGAAGCAAATGCCAAATACATTTAAGCCTAACATTCTTCCTATGCATAGGAATATTACAATAGAATAATTCATTGAAGCACGAAGCAACTAGCATAGGAATGCAAAACAAGCATAACTTCAAAATATTCACCATAAAGAGAGGAAACTTCTTATTGTTAAGATATTTAGAACCAAGCCTCCCTCTCTCATTATAAATTTCAGTGGCATCATGGATGAACTCAACAATATAAGCATCACATAAAGCATTGTTACCATGATCCACATGCAAAAAGGTACTCTCACTCCCCACATAAGCATAATTTTTCTCATTGGTAATAGTGGGAGTAGGACTATCATAAACAACTTGAACACTATAGATTAGTTGTATATTAGGAGGGTGGTGTTCAACAAGGGAGTAATTCCCTTCATGATTATGACAAGTTTCATAAGGATAATTTCTCCTTATGTCATAGGTACCTTTATAATCACTATAGATTGGAGTTATAACATCATCATGGTAGAGAAGAGCATTATCATTGCTAGCAACTATATTTGTAAACATGTTGTCTTTATTCTTACTAGCAAGAGAATTATCAATTATCACATCACTAGTGGGGATAGGATTTGCAATCCTATCATCCCCAAGCTTAGAGCTTCCCATATCTTCACTTTCAGAGTTGGTACCAAAAAGATTTTCAAGATCATAAGCAGCATTATCATCATTTTCCCAATCACAATAAGTAACAAGCATATCATAATCAAAATCATCTTCAATAGTACCTACGGACGTATCATCAAGATGATAATTAAGGCAATAAACTTCACCTTCTTCTTTAAACTTATAACCGTTAGGATAAAAGTTGATGGGAGGAATATGCTCGGGCCAGGTTGATACCCATTCTTTTTCCTTCTTGCTCCTCCTCCTCCTCCTCTTCTTTTTCTTCTTCTTCACCTTAGGAGGGGGTGGTTGGAGATGAAGCTTCTCCACATATCCTGGTTTATCATTAGAAACAATAGGGGAAACTTGGGAGAAACTCTCCTTTTTATTAGCAGAAATATAAGAGACATTTTTATACTTTGGTAAAGTTCCCTCCTTTCTAATCTTACTTATGTAATCATTTTCATGGCAATTAACAACACAATAGAGATGGCAATTTTGAAAAGTGTTTTTTATTCCTATGGCATTATCATCCAGCCAAGAAGTCTTTTCTGATAACTCTTCACACATCAAAAATAACATAAGCTCATCATAAAGATCAGAGGTGATCATGTTATCACACAACTGGTTAACAGTTATGTTTTCAAAGTTCATGCATTGAAAATTAAAGTGACCCTCTATGCGGCAAAGTTCACAAGTAAAAGGATAAAGGTCACACAATTCTCTAGCAATTTCATTTAAATCTCTGACCCAAGTGATTGTTCTTTCATGCTTATGTTGCTTACAATACTTCTCTTATTCAATCATAGGCCTTTCACAAGGTCTATCCACTCCACAAAAATTAACATGCTTATATAAAACTTCATTTTTAGGAATTGGATCATGCATGTTGCAATGATCATGAGCAATTTCATTTTCTTTGCAAGCCTCTTTAAAAGGTTTATGATGCTTGATCCAATCCTCCTTAGGCATATTAAGATCTGAAGCAAAAGATTTGAGGAAATCAACAAGGAGTTGAGAATCAAGCCCAAACTTAGCACTAAACTTATTAAAACTTGTAGTTTCAACAAAGTACTTAATGCAATCATACTCATAAATTATACCTGACTCTTTACCTTTGTCGATCTCCCAATCTTTAGTGTTGCGTTGAATTCTTTCAAGGAGTTCCCATTTAGCATCAATCTTTTCGTTTGTGAAAGAACCCATAGAGGAAGCATCGAGCAAATCTTTATCCTGTCGAGAGAGCCTCGCATAGAAGTTAGTAATAATAATATCTTTGGGGAGCCCATGGTTAGGACATTTTAGCATTAACGTTTTCAGTCTCCCCCAAGCTTGAGCTATGCTCTCTCCGTCATGAGGATAAAAATTATAAACATAATTCCTATTCTCATGGACTTCATGAAGAGGATAAAACTTGGAGTAAAAGAGAGAATGGATCTCTTCCCACTCCAGCAGGTGAGAGTCATTTAGTAGCCTATACCATTCCAATGCTTTTCCTTTCAGTGACAAGGCAAATAATTTCCTCATGACAAACTCCCTCGATACACCTGCAAGCTTAAATAATGAACATAGTTGTGACAGATATAGCAAGTGTTCACCGGGATGTCTGTCTCCTGCATAACGATTAGCCAAAACATAATCGATAATACCAGCCGGTATTTTATAGGGCACAATTTCAGTAGGAGGAGGAGAAACCACCACAGGTGTGGGGCGTCCTCCCGCAAGCAACGATCCAATAGCAAGGTTTTTTCCATAAACATAACAAGTGAAATAAAAACAAGAAACAAAAAGATTTAATTGCAAGATCTAAAGATATACCTTCAAGCGCTCACCTCCCCGGCAACGGCGCCAGAAATAGCTTGATGTCTACACACGCTTCTACTCTTGTAGACTATGTTGGGCCTCCAAGCGCAGAGGTTTGTAGGACAGTAGCAATTTCTCTCAAGTGGATGACCTAAGGTTTATCGAACTCAGGGAAGTAGAGGTTGAAGATGGTCTCTCTCAACCAACCCTGCAACTAAGATACAAAAAGTCTCTTGTGTCCCCAACACACCTAATACACTTGTTAGATGTATAGGTGCACTAGTTCGGCGAAGAGATGTTAAATGGCAAGTAATATGGATGGCAAAACAAAGTAATATAATTCTATAATAAAAAGTGCAGCAAGCAAACAAGTGGTAAACGTGAGCACAAATGGTATTGCAATGGTGGAAACAAGGCCTAGGGTTCATACTTTCACTAGTGGCAACTCCCAACAACATTAACATAATCGAATCACATGATATTTCCCATAAAACATGCAAAGGGGACACACTCGGAGGTCATTCCTTCGTGGTCAAGAGAGGACGAGAATTGTGTAGGGCTACAAAAGCACACCTCAAAGTTCGTAGTTCTCAATCTAAGGATTTCTCAATGTCACCGCGGCCATCCAAAAAGAGTCCCACAATCACCACAACATATCTAAAGGATAGTCAAAGACAAGCACCAAGAGACTCTCAATCTTCAATCAACACACAAGAGAGGAAATCACTCATGAAAATACTTTTCTAATCCATGTCCAATAGACCGCTGTCACCTTGGTCTCGAGGATTATACTAGATAAAGACAAGTGAGTACATCAATCCAATACATAGAGGAAGGGGAAATATCATGGGATCACCCTAGATTAACATAGCCTATGATCACAACGAAGATCACATCATGGGAGAGAGAATTAACCACATAGCTACTGGTAAGAACCTCAGCCCCGAGGAGGAACTACTCCCGCCTCATGGAGGGAGGAAGCTGTTGGGGAACGTAGTATTTTAAAATTTTCCTACGATCACGCAAGATCTATCTACTAGATGCATAGCAACGAGAGGGGAGAGTGTGTCTACGTACCCTCGTAGACCGGGAGCGGAAGCGTCAAGTGACGTGGTTGATGTTGTCGAACTTCTTTGCGATCCAACCGATCAAGCACCGAACGTACGGCACCTCCGCGTTCAGCACACGTTCAGCTTGATGACGTCCCACGAGCTCTTGATCCAGTTGAGCTTCACGGGAGAGTTTCGTCAGCACGACGGCGTGGTGACGGATATGATGTATTCACCGGCGCAGGGCTTCGCCTAAGCACCGCGACGGTATGACCGAGGTGTGTTTCTGTGGAGGGGGGCACCGCACACGGCTGGAACAATTCAACTTGTGTGTCTTTGGGTGCCCCCCTGCCCCCGTATATAAAGGAGCAAGGGGGGAGGCCGGCCGGCCCTTGTTTGGTGCGGCTAGGGTTGCAATCCTACTAGGAATAGGATTGCAATCCTATTCCTAGTAGGAATCACCAAAAGAAGGAAGAGAGGGAAAGGAAAAAGGAGAGGTGGCGCCCCCCCCCCCAATCCTAGTCCAACTAGGAACCCTAGGTGGGGCGCCGGCCAGCCCTATGGGCTGCCTCTCTCTTTCCCTTAAGGCCCACTATGGACCATCCCTCCTCGTAGGGGGTTCCGGTAACCCCCTCCGGCAATCCCGTTAAATCCGAAACTTTTCCGGAACACTTCCGGTGTCCGAATATAGTCGTCCAATATATCAATCTTTATGTCTCGGACATTCCGAGACTCCTCGTCATGTCCGTGATCTCATCCGGGACTCCGAACTACCTTCGGTACATCAAAACTCATAAACTCATAATACCGATCGTCATCAAACGTTAAGCGTGCGGACCCTACGGGTTCGAGAACTATGTAGACATGACCGAGACTCATCTCCGGTCAATAACCATTAGCGGAACCTGGATGTTCATATTGGCTCCTACATATTCTACGAAGATTTTTTATCGGTCAAAACCGCATAACAACATACGTTGTTCCTTTTGTCATCGGTATGTTACTTGCCCGAGATTCGATCGTCGGTATCTCTATACCTAGTTCAATATCGTTACCGGCAAGTCTCTTTACTCGTTCCGTAACACATCATCTCGTGACTAACTCATTAGTCTTTTGCTTGCAAGGCTTATTGTGATGTGTGTTACCGAGAGGGCCCAGAGATACCTCTCCGACACTCGGAGTGACAAATCCTAATCTTGATCTATGCCAACACCACGAATACTTTCGGAGACACCTGTAGAGTATCTTTATGATCACCCAGTTACGTTGTGACGTTTGATAGCACACAAGGTGTTCCTACGGTATTCGGGAGTTGCATAATCTCATAGTCATAGGAACATGTATAAGTCATGAAGAAAGCAATAGCAGTAAAACTAAACGATCATAGTGCTATGCTAACGGATGGGTCTTGTCCATCACATCATTCTCCTAATGATGTGATCCCGTTGATCAAATGACAACTCATGTCTATGGCTAGGAAACATAACCATCTTTGATCAATGAGCTAGTCTAGTAGAGGCATACTAGGGACTTACTGTTTTGTCTATGTATCCACACATGTACTAAGTTTCCGGTTAATACAATTCTAGCATGAATAAAAGACATTTATCATGATATAAGGAAATACAAATAACAACGTTATTATTGCCTCTAGGGCATATTTCCTTCACGTGCTTGGTCGACGCTACATATATACTACACATACGTATATGGAGGACTAGAGTCACGCTAGCTAGCTAGCTAGCTGCTAGCTATACTAAGCAAACGAAGGAACAGAAGATCTCGTATATATAATCAACATATATATATATATATATGCATACAGAGAGATGTAATATCGACCACCTCTCCTTCTCCGAGAGATTGGTCGAACAACAAGTTCTCGTATATCGTCTATCCCGACACTACCGGGCACATATATACAATAATTATCTCTTACAAAAATAATCTCCTAACACATGGATGCATGGTCCACATAGTATTCTCCGTCTTCAGCGATCACGTGTTCAAGGAAGAATGCCGCCAATTCCTCTTGAATTGCTCGCAGACGATCTGGTGTTAGGAGTTCATCCCGCATCCGAAACATCTAATTTGAAGTAGGGGGTCAATACATGAAATGATGCTATAAATTTGTGAATATTATTGATTGCTTACGCACTTCAAATTGTTCATCAGTGTAGCCCCGCTCACAGGTCGTGTGGCGGATGGACTCGCAAATGTAGTATCCACAATAATCATTCCCGGGTTCCTGCCACAACCACTTTACAAGAAATAGAGCTCAATCAAACTGATAAGCAAGAATGCCAAATTGGTATTGATGAAACTAGCGCTTGAATCAAGATATAGGAGATGCGCGTGCGGAACATGCTACTATATAGTACTTACTTTCGGGTATCTTCAATTGTAGCTTCTTCGGCAGTCCCGGAGCTTTTTTGATGAATTTTTTCCAAGCCCTGCCAGACAAAGGAAACAATTGTTGGGGAACGTAGTATTTTAAAATTTTCCTACGATCACGCAAGATCTATCTACCAGATGCATAGCAACGAGAAGGGAGAGTGTGTCTACGTACCCTCGTAGACCGGGAGCGGAAGCGTCAAGTGACGCGGTTGATGTTGTCGAACTTCTTCGCGATTCAACCGATCAAGCACCGAACGTACGGCACCTCCGCGTTCAGCACACGTTCAGCTTGATGACGTCCCACGAGCTCTTGATCCAGTTGAGCTTCACGGGGGAGTTTCGTCAGCACGACGGCGTGGTGACGGATATGATGTGAACACCGGCGCAGGGCTTCTCCTAAGCTTCGCGACGGTACGACCGAGGTGTGATTCTGTGGAGGGGGGCACCGCACACGGCTAAAACAATTCAACTTGTGTGTCTTTGGGTGCCCCCCTGCCCCCGTATATCAAGGAGCAAGGGAGGAGGGGCCGGCCACCTCCTATGGTGCGGCTAGGGAGGGGACTCCTACTAGGAATAGGATTGCAATCCTATTCCTAGTAGGATTCACCGAAAGGAAGAAGGGGGAAAGGAATAGGAGAGGTGGCGCCCCCCCAATCCTAGTCCAACTAGGATTCCTAGGTGGGGGCGCCGGCCAGCCCTATGGGCTGCCTCTCTCTCACCCTTTAGGCCCACTATGGACCATCCCCTCTCGTAGGGGGTTCCGGTAACCCCCTCCGGCATTCCCGATAAATCCGAAACTTTTCCGGTATACTTCCGGTGTCCGAATATAGCCGTCCAATATATCAATCTTTATGTCTCGGACATTCCGAGACTCCTCGTCATGTCCGTGATCTCATCCGGGACTCCGAATTACCTTCGGTACATCAATACTCAAAAACTCATAATACCGATCGTCATCAAACGTTAAGCGTGCGGACCCTACGGGTTCGAGAACTATGTAGACATGACCGAGACTCATCTCTGGTCAATAACCAATAGCGGAACCTGGATGTTCATATTGGCTCCTACATATTCTACGAAGATCTTTTATCGGTCAGAACCGCATAACAACATACGTTGTTCCTTTTGTCAAACGGTATGTTACTTGCCCGAGATTCGATCGTCGGTATCTTTATACCTAGTTCAATCTCGTTTACCTGGCAAGTCTCTTTACTCGTTCCGTAACACATCATCTCGTGACTAACTCATTAGTCTTTTGCTTGCAAGGCTTATTGTGATGTGTGTTACCGAGAGGGCCCAGAGATACCTCTCCGACACTCGGAGTGACAAATCCTAATCTTGATCTATGCCAACACCACGAATACTTTCGGAGACACCTGTAGAGCATCTTTATGATCACCCATTTACGTTGTGACGTTTGATAGCACACAAGGTGTTCCTACGGTATTCGGGAGTTGCATAATCTCATAGTCATAGGAACATGTATAAGTCATGAAGAAAGCAATAGCAGTAAAACTAAACGATCATAGTGCTATGCTAACGGATGGGTCTTGTCCATCACATCATTCTCCTAATGATGTGATCCCATTGATCAAATGACAACTCATGTCTATGGCTAGGAAACATAACCATCTTTGATCAATGAGCTAGTCTAGTAGAGGCATACTAGGGACATACTGTTTTGTCTATGTATCCACACATGTACTAAGTTTCCGGTTAATACAATTCTAGCATGAATAAAAGACATTTATCATGATATAAGGAAATACAAATAACATCTTTATTATTGCCTCTAGGGCGTATTTCCTTCAGTCTCCCACTTGAACTAGAGTCAATAATCTAGATTACAAAGTGATGATCCTCACACCCATGGAGTCTTGGTGCTGATCATGTTTTGCCCGTGGAAGAGGCTTAGTCAACGGATCTGCAACATTCAGATCCGTATGTATTTTGCAAATCTCTATGTCTCCCTCCTTGACTAGATCGCGGATGGAATTGAAGCGTCTTTTGATGTGCTTTGTTCTCTTGTGAAACCTGGATTCCTTCGCCAAGGCTATGGCTCTAGTGTTGTCACAAAAGATTTTCATTGGACCCGATGCACTAGGTATTACACCTAGATCGGATATGAACTCCTTCATCCAGACTCCTTCATTTGCTGCTTCCGAAGCAGCTATGTATTCCGCTTCACACGTAGATCCCGCCACGACGCTCTGCTTGGAACTGCACCAACTGACAGCTCCACCGTTCAATAAAAATACATATCCGGTTTGTGACTTTGAGTCATCCGGATCAGTGTCAAAGCTAGAATCGACGTAACCATTTACGACGAGCTCTTTGTCACCTCCATAAACGAGAAACATATCCTTTGTTTTTTCCAGATACTTTAGGATGTTTTTGACCGCTGTCCAGTGATCCACTCCTGGATTACTATGGTACCTCCCTGCTAGACTTATAGCAAGGCACACATCAGGTCTGGTACACAGCATTGCATACATGATAGATCCTATGGCTGAGGCATAGGGAATGACTTTCATTTTCTATCTATCTTCTGCAGTGGTCAGGCATTGAGTCTTACTCAACTTCACACCTTGTAATACAGGCAAGAACCCTTTCTTTGACTGATCCATTTTGAACTTATTCAAAATCTTATCAAGGTATGTGCTTTTGTGAAAGTCCAATTAAGCGTCTTGATCTATCTCTATAGATCTTGATGCCTAATATATAAGCAGCTTCACCGAGGTCTTTCATTGAAAAACTCTTATTCAAGTATCCTTTTATGCTATCCAGAAATTCTATATCATTTCCAATCAACAATATCTCATCCACATATAATATTAGAAATGCTACAGAGCTCCCACTCACTTTCTTGTAAATACAGGCTTCTCCAAAAGTCTGTATAAAACCATATGCTTTGATCACCTCATCAAAGCGTATATTCCAACTCCGAGATGCTTGCACCAGTCCATAGATGGATCGCTGGAGCTTGCATACTTTGTTAGCACCTTTTGGATCGACAAAACCTTCTGGTTGCATCATATACAACTCTTCTTTGAGATATCCATTCAGGAATGCAGTTTTGACATCCATTTGCCAGATTTCATAATCATAAAATGCGGCAATTGCTAACATGATTCGGACAGACTTAAGCATCGCTACAGGTGAGAAAGTCTCATCGTAGTCAACTCCTTGAACTTGTCGAAAACCTTTCGCAACAAGTCGAGCTTTGTAAACAGTAACATTACCGTCTGCGTCGGTCTTCCTCTTAAAGATCCATTTATTTTCGATGGCCTGCCGATCATCGGGCAAGTCAACCAAAGTCCACACTTTGTTCTTATACATGGATCCCATCTCAGATTTCATGGCTTCAAGCCATTTTGCGGAATCTGGGCTCATCATCGCTTCCTCATAGTTCGTAGGTTCATCATGGTCTAGTAACATGATTTCCAGAACTGGGTTGCCGTACCACTCTGGTGGGGAACGTACTCTGGTTGATCTACGACGTTCAGCAGAAACTTGATCCGAAGTTTCATGATCATTATCATTAACTTCCTCACTGATTGGTGTAGGAATCACTGGAACAATTTTCTGTGATGTACTACTTTCCAATCCGGGAGAAGGTACAATTACCTCATCAAGTTCTACTTTCCTCCCACTCACTTCTTTCGAAAGAAACTCTTTCTCTAGAAAGGATCCATTCTTAGCAACGAATATCTTGCCTTCGGATCTGTGATAGAAGGTGTACCCAACAGTATCTTTTGGGTATCCTATGAAGACACATTTCTCCGACTTGGGTTCGAGCTTATCAGGTTGAAGTTTTTTCACATAAGCATCGCAGCCCCAAACTTTAAGAAACGACAACTTTGGTTTCTTGCCAAACCATAGTTCATAAGGTGTCGTATCAACGGATTTAGATGGTGCCCTATTTAACATGAATGCAGCTGTCTCTAAAGCATAACCCCAAAACGATAGTGGTAAATCGGTAAGAGACATCATAGATCGTACCATATCTAATAAAGTATGGTTACGACGTTCGGATACACCATTACGCTGTGGTGTTCCAGGTGGCGTGAGTTGTGAAACTATTCCACATTGTTTCAAATGAAGACCAAACTCGTAACTCAAATATTCTCCTCCACGATCAGATCGTAGAAACTTTATTTTCTTGTTACGATGATTCTCTACTTCACTCTGAAATTCTTTGAACTTTTCAAATGTTTCAGACTTGTGTTTCATTAAGTAGATATACCCATATCTGCTCAAATCATCAGTGAAGGTCAGAAAATAACGATACCCGCCGCGTGCTTCAACACTCATTGGTCCACATACATCAGTATGTATGATTTCCAACAAATCTGTTGCTCGCTCCATAGTTCCGGAGAATGGAGTTTTAGTCATCTTGCCCATGAGGCATGGTTCGCAAGCATCAAGTGATTCCAAAAGTCCATCATTATGGAGTTTCTTCATGCATTTTACACCAATATGACCTAAACGGCAGTGCCACAAATAAGTTGCACTATCATTATTAACCTTGCATCTTTTGGTTTCAATATTATGAATATGTGTATCACTACAATCGAGATCCAATAAGAATAGACCACTCTTTAAGGGTGCATGACCATAAAAGATATTATTCATTAAAATAGAACAACCATTATTCTCTGATTTAAATGAATAACCGTCTCGCAACAAACAAGATCCAGATATAATGTTCATGCTCAACGCTGGCACCAAATAACAATTATTTAGGTCTAAAACTAATCCCGAAGGTAGATGTAGAGGTAGCGTGCCGACGGCGATCACATCGACTTTGGAACCGTTTCCCACGCGCATCGTCACCTCGTCCTTGGCTAATCTTCGTTTAATCCGTAGTCCCTGTTTCGAGTTACAAATATTAGCAACCGAACCGGTATCAAATACCCAGGTACTACTACGAGCATTAGTAAGGTACACATCAATAACATGTATATCACATATACCTTTGTTCACCTTGCCATCCTTCTTATCCGCCAAATACTTGGGGCAGTTCCGCTTCCAGTGTCCAGTCCCCTTGCAGTAGAAGCACTCAGTTTCAGGCTTGGCTCCAGATTTGGGTTTCTTCGTGGAAGTAGCAACTGTCTTGCTATTCTTCTTGAAGTTCCCTTTCTTTCCCTTGCCCTTTTTCTTGAAACTAGTGGTCTTGTTAACCATCAACACTTGATGCTCCTTCTTGATTTCTACCTCCGCAGCTTTGAGCATGGCGAAGAGCTCGGGTTTGTCTTTTGCATCCCTTGCATATTATAGTTCATCACAAAGCCTTTATAGCTTGGTGGCAGTGATTGAAGAACTCTATCAATAACACTATCCTCGTCAACCTTGCAACCAAGTTGAGTCATATGATTGTAGTACCCAGACATTCTGAGCAAGTGTTCACTGATAGAACTATTCTCCTCCATTTTGCAGCTGTAGAATTTATTGGAAATCTCATATTTCTCAATCCGGGCATTTGCTTGAAATATTAACTTCAACTCCTGGAACATCTCATATGGTCCATGACGTTCAAAACGTCGTTGAAGTCCCGGTTCTAAGCCGTAAAGTATGGCACACTGAACTATCGTGTAGTCATCAGACCGCGATTGTCAGACGTTCAAAGCGTCCACATTAGCGGGAGGGGGCTTGTCACCTAGCGGTGCTTCAAGGACATAATTCTTCTGTGCAGCAATGAGGATAATCCTCAGGTTACGGACCCAGTCCGTGTAATTGCTACCATCATCTTTCAACTTAGCTCTCTCTAGGAATGCATTAAAATTCAAAGGAATGGTAGCACGGGCCATTGATCTACAATAACATAGATATGCAATAACTATCAGGACTAAGTTCATGATAAATTAAAGTTCAATTTAATCATATTAATTAAAGAACTCCCACTTAGATAGACATCCCTCCGGTCATCTAAATGATCACGTGATCCAAATCAACTAAACCATGTCCGATCATCACGTGAGATGGAGTAGTTTCAATGGTGAACATCTTATGTTGATCATATCTACTATATGATTCACGCTCGACCTTTCGGTCTCCAGTGTTCCGAGGCCATATCTGCATATGCTAGGCTCGTCAAGTTTAACCCGAGTATTCTGCGTGTGCAAAACTGGCTTACACCCGTTGTATTTGAACGTAGAGCATATCACACCCGATCATCACGTGGTGTCTCGGCACGACGAACTTTCGCAACGGTGCATACTCAGGGAGAACACTTATACCTTGAAATTTAGTAAGGGATCATCTTATAATGCTACCATCGTTCTAAGCAAAATAAGAAGCATAATAAGATAAACATCACATGCAATCAAAATATGTGACATGATATGGCCATCATCATCTTGTGCTTTTGATCTCCATCTTCAAAGCACCGTTATGATCACCTTCGTCACCGGCGTGACACCTTGATCTCCATCGTAGCATCGTTGTCGTCTCGCCAACTATTGCTTCTACGACTATCGCTACCGTTTAGTGATAAAGTAAAGCAATTACATGGCGATTGCATTTCATACAATAAAGCGACAACCATATGGCTCCTGCCAGTTGCCGATAACTTTACAAAACATGATCATCTCATACAAAACCGTATAACTCATCATGTCTTGACCATATCACATCACAACATGCCCTGCAAAAACAAGTTAGACGTCCTCTACTTTGTTGTTGCAAGTTTTACGTGGCTGCTACGGGCTTAGCAAGAACCGTTCTTACCTACGCATATAAAACCACAACGATGTTTCGTCAAGTATGTGCTGTTTTAACCTTCACAAGGACCGGGCGTAGCCACACTTGATTCAGCTAAAGTGAGAGAGACAGACACCCGCCAGTCACCTTTAAGCAACGAGTGCTCGTAACGGTGAAACCAGTCTCGCGTAAGCGTACGCGTAATGTCGGTCCGGGCCGCTTCATCTCACAATACCGCCGAAGCAAAGTATGACATCCTGGTAAGCAGTATGACATGCTGGTAAGCAGTATGACTAGTATCGCCCTCAACTCATTGTGTTCTACTCGTGCATATCATCTACGCATAGTCCTGGCTCATGATGCCACTGTTGGGGAACGTAGTATTTTAAAATTTTCCTACGATCACGCAAGATCTATCTACTAGATGCATAGCAACGAGAGGGGGGAGTGTGTCTACGTACCCTCGTAGACCGGGAGCGGAAGCGTCAAGTGACGTGGTTGATGTTGTCGAACTTCTTCGCGATCCAACCGATCAAGCACCGAACGTACGGCACCTCCGCGTTCAGCACACGTTCAGCTTGATGACGTCCCACGAGCTCTTGATCCAGTTGAGCTTCACGGGAGAGTTTCGTCAGCACGACGGCGTGGTGACGGATATGATGTATTCACCGGCGCAGGGCTTCGCCTAAGCACCGCGACGGTATGACCGAGGTGTGTTTCTGTGGAGGGGGGCACCGCACACGGCTGGAACAATTCAACTTGTGTGTCTTTGGGTGCCCCCCTGCCCCCGTATATAAAGGAGCAAGGGGGAGGCCGGCCGGCCCTTGTTTGGTGCGGCTAGGGTTGCAATCCTACTAGGAATAGGATTGCAATCCTATTCCTAGTAGGAATCACCAAAAGAAGGAAGAGAGGGAAAGGAAAAAGGAGAGGTGGCGCCCCCCCCCCCAATCCTAGTCTAGGAACCCTAGGTGGGGCGCCGGCCAGCCCTATGGGCTGCCTCTCTCTTTCCCTTAAGGCCCACTATGGACCATCCCTCCTCGTAGGGGGTTCTGGTAACCCCCTCCGGCAATCCCGTTAAATCCGAAACTTTTCCGGAACACTTCCGGTGTCCGAATATAGTCGTCCAATATATCAATCTTTATGTCTCGGACATTCCGAGACTCCTCGTCATGTCTGTGATCTCATCCGGGACTCCGAACAACCTTCGGTACATCAAAACTCATAAACTCAAAATACCGATCATCATCAAACGTTAAGCGTGCGGACCCTACGGGTTCGAGAACTATGTAGACATGACCGAGACTCATCTCCGGTCAATAACCAATAGCGGAACCTGGATGTTCATATTGGCTCCTACATATTCTACGAAGATTTTTTATCGGTCAAAACCGCATAACAACATACGTTGTTCCTTTTGTCATCGGTATGTTACTTGCCCGAGATTCGATCGTCGGTATCTCTATACCTAGTTCAATCTCGTTACCGGCAAGTCTCTCTACTCGTTCCGTAACACATCATCTCGTGACTAACTCATTAGTCTTTTGCTTGCAAGGCTTATTGTGATGTGTGTTACCGAGAGGGCCCAGAGATACCTCTCCGACACTCGGAGTGACAAATCCTAATCTTGATCTATGCCAACACCACGAATACTTTCGGAGACACCTGTAGAGTATCTTTATGATCACCCAGTTATGTTATGACGTTTGATAGCACACAAGGTGTTCCTACGGTATTCGGGAGTTGCATAATCTCATAGTCATAGGAACATGTATAAGTCATGAAGAAAGCAATAGCAGTAAAACTAAACGATCATAGTGCTATGCTAACGGATGGGTCTTGTCCATCACATCATTCTCCTAATGATGTGATCACGTTGATCAAATGACAACTCATGTCTATGGCTAGGAAACATAACCATCTTTGATCAATGAGCTAGTCTAATAGAGGCATACTAGGGACATACTGTTTTGTCTATGTATCCACACATGTACTAAGTTTCCGGTTAATACAATTCTAGCATGAATAAAAGACATTTATCATGATATAAGGAAATACAAATAACATCTTTATTATTGCCTCTAGGGCATATTTCCTTCAGAAGCAACGTCGATGGAGATGAATCCGGGGGCACTTCCCCGTCCCGGCAGGGTGCCGGCGCAGGAATTCTGGTCCCCCGAAGCTTGATGGCGATGGCGGCGGAGATCGGAATCGCGTCTGGAGAAAAGGGGTTCGGAATCAGGGTTTCCTCGATGCGGTGTAAATATATGCCAAAGGGGGTCACCGGGGTAGTCCTGGGGGGGCCCAGGCGCCCCCCCTGCGCGGCCTAGGGGTGGGCCGCCTGGGCAGGCCGCCTGGAGCCCCTGTGGGTCCCCCCCGGCTGTACTTTGGCCGCATGGTAGCTCCTGGAACGCTGATTTTTTATATATTTTTTCTGGATTTTTTCTGGCAGTTCTCGTAATGTGAAAACCTGAAATACAAAAACAGCCGAAAACAGAAACTGGCACTGGGGTGCACTGAGTTAATAGGTTAGTCCAAATATGATCAAAAGTGTATGGAAGTGTATAAATATCATAGCAATATCACCCAAAAGAGGCATGGAGCAAGCAGAAATTATAGATACGTTTTGGACGTATCAGCAACCTCATCCTCGACGACATGGGCGACAACGTCAACGCCGGCGGTGCTGCTCCCGCTACACCGTATGTGATTCTTTCCTTCCTGTTCGAGATCGTGGTAGAATTCATGTTTCTAGTATGTGCCCTAGATGTGATCTATTCATCTGCTATGCTAGTTCACATGAATAGTTTAATCTCTGTTGCTGCACTCATGACTTATCTTCTGTTTATTCGGATTAAACCTCGTAGTAATTTGCTCATATTTCCAACAATCCAAAAACCTGATTATAGGCAATTTACTCCGAGTGGTTTTGCTGCGCATCTGAAGCCGCCTGCTTTTAAGGGGGCGCAATATAAGAGGTGACGCACGAGAGCAGTCTACTGGTTTCAGACCATAGGCTGCTATGACGCCACCAAGGGCAAGCCTAAGGGCGATCTTAATCTAGCACAGCTGGAAGCTTTTAAAAAGATTGATACCCTCTTTAAAGGCGCTCTTCTGAGTGTTCTTCATGACTCAATTGTGGATTCGTATATGTCGTTTGACAACGGCAAGGACATGTGGGCTGCGCTCGAGGTCAAGTTTGGTGCCTCGGACGCCGGCAGCGAGTTGTACGTCATGGAGCAATTCTATGACTACAAGATGACTGATGAGCGTGCTGTTGTACAGCAGGCTCATGAGATACAGTCGCTCGCAAAAGAATTTGAGTACTTCAAGTGTGTGTTGCCGGACAAATTTGTTGCCGGGGGCATCATTGACAAGCTTCCACCTTCGTGGAACAATTTTGCTACTTCCCTGAAACACAAGAGACAGGAGTTTTCAGTTGCGGATCTCATTGGTACTCTTGATGTTGAAGAGAAGGCGAGAGCAAAGGACACACGTGCTCGAGTTGCTGAAGGAGGTTCTAGTGCCCACATGGTACAGAAGAAGAACTTCCAGCCCAACAAGTTCAAAAACAACAAGAACAAAACTCAGGGCAAAGGCAAGTTTGATACAAAGAACAAGCCATCACATTCTACCAACTTCAAGAAGAATTCTCATAAGAAGGGAAAGGGACTTTGCCATGTCTGCGGTGATCCTAATCACTGGGCTCCGAAGTGTCCTAACCGCTTTGAGGAGCGCAAACATGAGAAGAGCGGCAAGTCCGCTAATGTTGTCATCGGTGATACTGATATGAAGGAATCAGGGTATGGTATTCTTCCTACCATCCTTTCAGTATTTCAATCCCCTGATTGGTTAATTGACACCGGTGCCAATGTACATGTTTGTGCTGACGCCTCCATGTTTTCTTCTTACCAGGCCACTGGGACTTCTCCCGTGCTGATGGGGAACGGGTCACATGCCATCGTTCAAGGTGTTGGTACGGTCGATCTGAAGTTTACTTCGGGGAAGACTATGCGTCTGAAGAACGTTCATCATGTGCCGTCCATTAATAAAAATCTCGTTAGCGGTTCCCGTTTATGTCGAGATGGTTTTAAGTTGGTTTTTGAATCCAATAAAGTTGTAATTTCTAAGTGTGGACAATTTGTTGGAAAAGGCTATGAGTGCGGAGGCTTGTTCCACCTATCTTTGTCAGATATTTGCACTAAAGTTATTAATAATGTTTGCCACAATAATGAGTCTGATATTTGGCATTCACGACTTTGTCATATTAACTTTGGATGCATGAAGCGGCTAGCCAATATGAATTTAATTCCGAAAATCTCTACTGTCAAGGGCTCTAAGTGCCAAGTATGTGTGCAAGCTAAGCAACCTCGCAAGTCCCATAAGACTGTAGAGGCAAGAGACTTGGCGCCACTAGAGATTATACATTCTGATCTTTGTGAGATGAATGGCGTGTTGACAAAAGGTGGAAAGAGATACTTCATGACGTTGATTGATGACTCCACTAGATATTGTTATGTGTATCTTCTGAAATCAAAAGATGAGGCTTTGACTTTCTTCGAAAACTATAAAGCTGAGGCAGAGAACCAATTTGATCGAAAAATTAAACGGCTTAGGTCCGATCGTGGTGGAGAGTATTTTTCCAATGAATTTGATATGTTTTGTGCGGAACATGGTATAATCCATGAGAGGATGCCTCCCTACTCACCCCAGTAAAATGGGGTAGCCGAAAGAAAGAACCGAACTCTAACTGATATGGTTAACACCATGTTAGACACTTCGGGTCTATCCAAGGAATGGTGGGGGGAGGCGCTAATGACTGCGTGTCATGTCCTAAACCGGGTTCCCACAAAGCATAAGACCATGACTCCATTTGAGGAATGGGAAAGGAAAAGGTTGAAACTTTCTTACCTATGTACTTGGGGTTGTTTGGCGAAAGTCAATATACCAATTCCCAAGAAGCGCAAGCTTGGACCAAAAACCGTAGATTGTGTTCTTCTGGGCTATGCTTTTCATAGCATCGGCTATAGATTTTTGATATTAAAATCTGAGGTGTCCGACATGCATGTTGGTACGATTATGGAGTCAAATGATGCAACTTTCTTTGA
The DNA here is from genome assembly GCA_902687465.1 of Secale cereale. Lineage (NCBI taxonomy): Eukaryota > Viridiplantae > Streptophyta > Magnoliopsida > Poales > Poaceae > Secale > Secale cereale. Next base: position 701,314,581 of record LR738710.1, on the reverse strand, counting down.
GGACATATTTCCTATGAAGGATATGTCGAGTTCATCAAATCAGGAGATACCTACTCCATCTAGTGAGGAATTCACTGTAATTCCTGAACCCACCATTGCGATGGAACACGTTGAGAATCCTGTTGAGGGTGACAATGGAACTCCTGTGAGGAGTAAGAGACAGAGGACTGCAAAGTCCTTTGGTGATGATTTCATTGTGTACCTCGTGGATGACACACCCAGGACTATTTCAGAAGCCTATACATCTTCTGATGCTGACTACTAGAAGGAAGCTGTACGTAGCGAGATGGATTCCATCTTAGCTAATGGTACCTAGGAGATCACTGACCGTCCTTATAGGTGCAAACCTGTAGGATGTAAGTGGGTGTTCAAGAAAATGCTTAGACCTGATGGTACGATTGAAAATTACAAGGCACGGCTTGTGGCCAAGGGTTATACCCAGAAAGAAGGTGAAGACTTCTTTGATACTTACTCACCCGTGGCTAGAATGACCACAATTCGGGTGCTGCTATCACTGGCTGCCTCACATGATCTTCTCGTTCATCAAATGGACGTTAAGACAGCTTTCCTCAATGGAGAGTTGAAGGAGGAAATTTACATGGATCAGCCAGATGATTTTGTAGTACCTGGTCAGGAAGAAAAGGTGTGCAAGTTATTAAAGTCATTATATGGCCTTAAACAAGCTCCTAAGGAGTGGCATGAGAAGTTCGAAAGAACATTAACTACTGCCGGCTTTGTAGTAAACGATGGTGACAAGTGCGTGTACTATTGCTATGGTGGGGGCGAAGGAGTTATTCTTTGTCTGTATGTCGACGACATATTGATCTTTGGAACCAAATTTGATTTAATCAAAGAGGTTAAGGATTTCTTATCTCGCTGTTTTGAGATGAAGGGTCTAAGAGTAGCTGATGTTATCTTAAACATCAAGCTGTTGAGAGATGAGAATGGTGGGATCACACTGCTTCAGTCTCACTATGTGGAAAAGGTCTTGAGTCGTTTTGGGTATAGCGACTGCACACCTTCTCCAACTCCATATGATGCTAGTGTGTTGCTTCGAAAGAATCGACGGATTGCTAGAGATCAACTGAGGTATTCTCAGATTATTGATTCGCTTATGTATTTGGCAAGTGCCACGAGGCCTGACATCTCTTTTGCTGTGAGCAAGCTGAGTCGGTTTGTGTCAAAACCGGGAGATGATCATTGGTATGCGCTTGAGAGAGTTATGCGCTATTAGGCACCGCGAGCTATGGAATTCACTACACCGGGTATCCAAGGGTACTGGAGGGTTATAGTGACTCAAACTGGATTTCTGATGCTGATGAGATAAAGGCCACAAGTGGTTATGTTTTTACACTTGATGGTGGCGCTGTTTCCTGGAAGTCTTGCAAGCAGACCATCTTAACGAGGTCAACTATGGAAGCAGAACTCACAACATTGGACACTGCCACTGTTGAAGCAGAGTGGCTTCATGAACTCTTGATGGACTTGTCTATGGTTGAAAAACTAATACCCCCTATCCTGATGAAGTGTGATAATCAAACTGTGATCGTCAAGATAAACAGTTCGAAGGACAATATGAAGTCCTCAAGACATGTGAAGAGGAGACTAAAATCTGCCAGAAAATTGAGGAACTCCGGAGTTATTACGTTGGATTATATCCAAACGTCGAAAAACTTGGCAGATCCCTTCACAAAGGGTCTATCACGTAATGTGATAGATAATGCATCGATGGAGATGGGTTTGAGACCCACCGCATGAGTTGTCCATAGTGGTAACCCACTCTATGTGATCGGAGATCCCGTGAAGTAGAAGTGGGAGACAAGTTGTTGGTCAGCTGGGAGGAAAGTATCCCTATATTAACTATCCCACTCCGTGAAGATGCGATACTCTCCTGATCTGCATGGCAGGTTGATACTTATCTTAATGTGCTCCAAGTGGCTTATTCAGGTAAGCAGAGATGTTGTCCTGCAGAACATCTTCTGAGGAACACACATATATGAATTTGACTGTTAACGTCGCAGTCTATGAGAATTGGGTGTTCTCTAATAAATTCATGAAAAGGCCCTGGAGTATGACGTATACGTTCCACCCGCGGGGAAGCCTTGCGGCAGCCAAGTATCGGTCAAGAATTTGTGTGAAACTAGTCTCGCCGAAAACTTGTAGTTCAAGGCATAGTCCACTATTCAAGTTGTGATCTAGTGTAGCATAAATCTCTAAGTGGAAGTTCAACTTCACAGTCTCCACTAAGCACCGGTATATAAACAATGTTTTGGAACTAAATGATGAGATGTGCCAATGAGACTTTGTGGGGGATTGTTGGAATTTTTGCTAGTAGGCCTTTGGCCTAAAGCCCAACTAAAATTCTGAAATTCTCTTGGCCCATTCATGCACACATGTGAGTGGAGTGAGTGAGGCTAAAGTTTAGTCCCACCACATAAGTTGAGGGAGAGTTGCACCTCTTTATAAGGTGAGCTCTTCTACCACTTGTATGAGCATGAGAAGAGGAGACCTACACGCGCGCTCCTCCTCGCTCGCCTCGCCACGCCTCGTCACGACGCGCCGCGGGTTGCGGGATTGAGCCGAGCCGAGGACAGAGCTATGCACGTTGTCTATATTTTTGCTGCTCGGGAAAATTAATGAGTCATTAATTAATAATTAACGGACGCGTTAATTACTTTCCGATTCTTTTGGATCGTGACGACTGGGACGTGGGGTTTATTCCCACGACCTATCCGGCCCGCACTATATAGTCAGGCAGACGTCTACCCTAGCCGCGGCCGCTTCGTATGATTTCTCACCACCGTTCCAGATCATTGCGCCGCCAAGCAAGTCTTCCCCATCCCTCCTTTTGGCGTGCACCGGGAGAAGGGACAGCAGGCCTCCGGAACCCCGCCTCTCGTGATCCTGTACGGGAGAGGGGCGATCAGATTTTTGGGGAGTGCACTCGCGCGACTGCTGGCAGCGACGACTTCGCGAACGACGACTTCTTCCCCGACCTCGGCAACCTCATCCTCGACGACATGGGCGACAACGTCAACGCTGGCGGTGCTGCTCCCGCTGCACCATATGTGATTCTATCCTTCCTGTTCGAGATCGTGGTATAATTCATGTTTCTAGTATGTGCCCTAGATGTGATCTATTCATCTGCTATGCTAGTTCACATGATTAGTTTAATCTCTGTTGCTGCACTCATGACTTATCTTCTGTTTATTCGGATTAAATCTCGTAGTAATTTGCTCATATTTCCAACCCTAGGGCTACCGGTGACGAGGCGGACCTGCGCCGGCGCCGGCGAAAGTCAAGAACCCTAACTTTCTTTCTTGGAGGAGGAGGGGAGGTGGCTGTCCCAGGAGATTTCATTGTAATTCTTAGTCATATAGAAGTAACTTTGTATTTTTTAGATCTTAGGTCCAAATCAATATACCTGTCATTGTTATAGTATCAATAAAGTTACAGGTGTTTCTAAAAAAAAGAACTCTCAAGCTACAAGAGAGAACTGGACATATGCTCGCCTCCGCGGAGCACGTGACATGTTCAACGGTTGTGTTCAGTGTTCACCAACCTATCCTCCGCTCTCAGTCTGCAGAGAGGGACGTTCAACCAAATTTACCTAAATCTCCACCGACTTTTATGCGTAGGAACTTAACTAGTACGGAGTACTAACTACTTTCAATGTTGCAAGGCGTTATAGACGGAAAACAAGCCAACTCGGCCACACCTCACACGACTCGCAGTACTGAAACAACGAAAGACGGGCAGAGGACACAGGGAGCAGGCATGCACTCGGCAGGTGCATGATTGCAGGTAAGCAACTGCTGAGCCACCCGGCATTGACACGGCACAAGATGCATCTGACGAACTAGAGAAATCAGATTTGATAGGTTGTGGTTGGTGCCGGCATTCTGCTTTCTGTCCCATCGGCAGCGACCACCAAAATGCTCTACTTCGTTAGCTGAGCACTTTGAATTTTGATACAGCTCTGCACTCAAGCTGGTCTCAAGGACAAAAAGAAGAAAGCCCGTACCCCGCGACGCTGTACATATTTGGGCTGTGTCTCCCAGCTTGGCTCATTCTGCATTCTGCACACTCAAAACCACCGTCCACAAAGCAGCATTCTCCACCCCCTCTTTGTCTCTCCTCCGGATGGCGCCACAGGTATGGTTCCACTGAATTTCCTGCATGCTGATGAAATATCCCTCGCCATGGACGATCTCTTGGACACTCTCTCTAATAATTGATGGGTTCTTTGCATGGCAGCAGAAGGTGGTCGTGAAGGTCTCTTCTATGAGCGACGAGAGGGTGAAGCAGAAAGCCATGGAGACCGTTGCAGACATCTACGGTGAAGTAACCTGCACCTTGGGTTTTTTTCAGCTTGTTTTTTCATTTGTTTTGCTTTTCGCTTGCTATCTTTGGTCAGGTATAGTAGTACCCAAGGTCGAGTTAGTCTACTCAATTGACTATGATCTGAAGCAGGTATCGATTCGATAGCCGCGGATCACAAGGATCAGAAGATGACGGTGATAGGTGATATGGACAGCGTCGTGATCGCCAAGAAGCTGAGGAAGTTTGGGAGGATCGATATCCTCTCCGTTGGGCCGGCCAAAGAAGAGAAGAAGGATGATAAGAAAGGGGAGAAGAAGTGATCAAACTGGTATCTCTGTCACATATTCTCTCTATTGGGCCAGACAAGGAGAGACGGATGACATCTCTTGTTCTCATCTTTGAGGATGAACATACTGAGTTCTCTGTAGTCTAGTCTATATATGTTCAGATCAATATCTGCAGACGTATTTACAGGGTAGTAAAGCGTTCAAGATTAATCAGAGATTCAGCGGTGATATTTTTATGGCTGTATAATTGTTGGCATTTTCATGATGACTGCTCGTCTGGCAAGCCATTCAAAGTGGCTTGAGAACATCAGGGTTCTCAACTTTGTGAAGGGTTTTGGCTCAGTTTGTCGTCAAGATAAATGCTCCTTTTTTTTTCTTGCGAGGAAAGATAAATGCTCCCAAAGTGTGACGCAAATGTCTGAACAGAACCGGAAATCACCATCAACTGCATCAATCTAGAAAATGGTAAATAACTCAATAAAACAAGTGTTCTTTTTTTTGAAAATAATAAAACAAGTGTTCGCTGAGCGTCGTTTAATGCAACCAAACTAAGGTTCTTGGCAAAAGAACAGAGGAATGAAACAGAGACGACGGGCCCTCATCCATCGCAGCCCTACATTGCTCTGTCTCGAGTAAATCGAAACCGTCCATCGACTGTTCAATCTGAAGGGTCCACGACGTGGCCGAGGAACAAAACCTCGCCCTTGCCATACTCGACGATGGCGAACAGGAACGGGTGGTCCGCCACGAAGCTCATGGGCGGCGGCGGCGGGCGCGCAGACGGGCTATAGCTCGGGCTCGTAGGCGTGTAAAACGCTGCCACCGCCGTCGTGCCTTCCTCGTCCACCTCAACGGCGCACATCTGCTCGACGGCCGACACGTAGAGCCCTTCAGAGGGCATGTTCGACACCGCCCCCGACAGGTCGGCGGCCAGCGGGTCGAACGGCGCGGCGAGGCCGAGGCCGCGCAGCGCGTCCGTGGCGTCGAACCGGAAGGAGAACTTGAACTTGGGGAGCAGGCAGGGGTTGACCACCTGCTCGCGCCGGGGAGCGCAGCGCATGACGAAGTCCGGCTCGGTGACCGCCATCCGCAGGAGGTCGCGGAGCCCGTCGCGCCGGTGCGGGAGGAATACGAGCATGGAGAAGAGCGGCGCCTTGGCGTCGAGCTTGCCGTCGCGCCCCGCCTTCTTGTAGAAGCACTGCAGGACCTTGAAGCCGAGGTCGTCGTCGAAGCTGGTGGCGTACTGCATCCCGGGGGCGGAGAGGAACGGCACCCGCACGGACGTGCCGTCGAGGCGGTGGAAGTCGCGGCGGACGGTGTCCGACCGGTCGAACTTCCGGGACCAGGTGGCCTTGAAGTGCATGGCGTTGGCGAGGACGATCTTGGGGTCGCCTTTGAACGAGTCCGGGGAGACGAGGTCGTGGATGCGGCCCCGCGTGTTCTCTGCGATGAGGGCGTTCACCTCGGCCGCCGCTGCCGCCGGCTGATCCATGCAATGCAAAATCAGTTTCTTTGTCACGTACGTGCTCGCGTTATCATGCCGTACTTATCGTTAGTTTGTTCGTTCATGTTTATTTGCTGATTGATTGTCAATTTAGTGCTGCATACAAACGCCATTATGGTTCTACCTGGTTCTGAAAGTCCACGGATCTCACGGAGGCCCGGTGGGCGGAGGCGGCGGCGGACACGAACTCCGGCCTCAGCGAGAACGATTTGTCCGCGAAGATGCCGGCGGCGAAGGTGAGCTGCGGCCACGCGTGCATCTCGGAGACGAGGCTGGCGCTGGCCGCGTTGAGGAGGTGGAGGTCCTGGGAGCCCAAGAAGGCCAGCAGCTGGGTCAGCGTCTCGCCGTTGGTGCCGGTGGCGAGCACCGCAAGCCCGGTCCGTATGGAAATCGGCGAGAAGATGAAATTGGAACGCCTGGCGATCGCGTCCGTGCCGGCGAACAAAGCGACCTGCAAGCATTGGTCCATGCCGAACTTCTGGCAGAGACCACTGCACGGAGTGACGTCGAGCAAGTTAAATCTGGCGGCGAAGGCTTTCGGGGAAAAAGGAGGAGAAAGGGAGGGGTCGGCCAGTATTTATGGACGGGAGGGCGAGGGCTAGGGTACGCGTGCAGCGCCTAGAATACGATCTGACCATCTCAACGGTCCACGGAGAACGGACGGCTTGACGGATTTATATACAACAATGAATACTCTGTCAACACAATAAAAAACGGAATCAATAACTCCCGAACGCATTGTGTTTTACTGTTCGGTCCAAACACGCCCATCGTCGTCAGATCACCCGCGCGAATCTTGGCACAACAGTTAATGCCACGTCGGACGGGCCGCGCGTTCGGGCAAACCGACGCTCGCCACGAACGCCCACTACCATCGTCAACTGCTTAGGCCCTGTTTGGTTCATAAGTCCTAAGACTTATTTTAGTCCCAACTTATAAGTCATAAGTCCCTAAAAAGTCCCTATCTGTTTGGTTCATGGGACTTAACATGTACTAGTAGACCATATTACAACTATAAGTCCCTATAAGTCCCTCCTTGAGAGTCTTATTTGATAAGTCCCAAATGCCCACTTTAAGTCCCTATAAGTCCCTCCTGTTTGGTTTAGATGGGACTTATAGGGACTTATTTAAGTCCCTGGACCAATAAGTCCCTGGAAACAAACACCCTCTTAGCCCTTCCCACTATCCGGTCCATTCGCTCCCCTGCCATCGCGCAACCACCCCACATTTCCTCGCTTAATCTCGTCGTCTCCGCCTAGCTCCGTACCTCTTCCCCAATCCAGCGCCGTTTTGCCGCGGTGGCGCCCGGAGGTGCTCAACTCTGTCACCGCCGCCGATGTTTTTGCTGTGTCTTCCCGTAATCCATCCGGCGTCAAGGGGCCTCGCGACGGCGAGGTATTCAAGCTGTGCTTGAACCGCTCACGGTCACGGGCGTACCAAAGGTCGACTGCGAAAGGTGCTGTTCGTCGGCGGTTGTCTGCATCTGCATCATCGTCGTCACCGGAGGCTTCGCAAGTTCGTCGGCTCCGGAGGTTCGTTTTCGCAGATTTGTAGACCCCCCCTCTCGCACCTCTTACCCCGGCACATTCCGACCCACTTGCCGCGGAGTGTTGTAAGGCTGATATTGTTGCTGTAATTTCCACGAGCAGTCCTGATATTATGTTCACCGCGAATCACATACGTGGCATATCCATGAGGCTATACATGCAGATCTGTTTTTCAGTGCTCGAATTTGTGCAGGTTTAGGTTGTATGCATTTGTTTTCAGTTCGTAGTCATGTTGAGAATGTGACACTTTCGACAGTAGGGTATTCAGATCTGATAATTACTTACATCTTCATGATTTACTTCCGTTTACTTCTTGCCATTATATCATCCACCGAAGTTCACATACATGTTGTGATCTTGTAGTTTACTAGCTCGCATCACATTAGTGTAGGAGTGTGATATACTTGCAAATCTCCCAAGTAGTGACATTTCTTACCGTGTTAACAACAATTTTAGTTGATTTGTTATTGTTCTTACAGAGGAAATGGTTCGCAACACGCATGATGATGATGCCGACGACTTCATGCCTGATAGAAGGGATGTTGTGGATGCCAGCAAACCTGGTGCAAAAAAGGTATTTGTTGCTCGATGCATGGAATCCTCAAATGCGTGTTGAACGGCAACTTCAGTATTTACCCCATGGCAATTTATGGTTTCCCATGTGTGTACCTTTGTACGCCCGTTGTTTGATTTTTTTTTTCTATTTTCTTACACCGTGCTATGTTTACTGACCCTGCCCGGAGTGGCAACTTTTTCACTTTATGAGATGGAAGCTAAATACAGCAATCGTTTAGTGTGTACTCTCTTTTGTCCACTGTCGACAAATTTTAAATGTAATGTGACTCTACCGTTTTGCCCGACTGCTCAATTTACAACTCCACCATATGGTCATTCTAGTTTTTATAAGATGGTAACTTGTTTACTAATGCTTCTTCTTCAAGGTCTCCCAGCAGATTTGTTTCAACAACAGTTGTTTCTATTTAGAGTTGATCATTTTAGTTGTTTGTAGGTGGCAATTTTCCCATGTGGTACCAAGGAAACAACTGCTGTCAACTGTTCACCCAACACTAATTTCCAAAGCTCAATAAGTTAGCAGCCCCACCTTATCTACATGAACATCATTTCCGCAATGTTGCTCAATTTTACAACTCTAACACATGGTCATTTTAGTCAGTATAAGACTGTAACTTCTTTTACCACTTCTTCTTCAGGTTCTGCAATCAGATATGCTATAACAACCCCTGTTCACCAGTGTTGATCATTACAGTTGTTTATAGGTGGCAACTACTTTTCACATAGTTTCATGGACATAACTGTTGTCAAATGTTCATTCCACACTAAACTCCTAAGCTCATCAAATTAACAGCCCCTACTTTACCTACATAAACATCACTATTTCAATGAAAAATTAGCAACTTCTGTGATGGCAATTTTTCCATTTCACCAATCATCAAACCCATTTTTTCTAGTGTTAATGTTTGGCATGGTCACTTTTCTCTCACACAACAGGCCGACGCCCACTACAAATATTAGTTTTGCATGGTTACTTTCTAATTTCTCGCATCTGTCAACTTTTTTATCCAGTAACGCCCGAACATACGAATTTTGAGCATTTCGTCCCAAACATTTTTACATGGTAACTCTAGTTCATAGGGGATGGCAACTTTAGTTGATAGGGGAAGGCAACTTTGTCCTTTTTTGTTTTTTTGTCAGAAAATTGTCATGTTTCCCTAATCTCACGCAAACTAAAGTTGCCATCTAAAACGTTCGGGTTGCCATGCTTAAATCCCGAACGTTCGGGAGTTATCATTACCGTATTTTTATTAATTAATGTCCATTTTTTTCCACTGGCGGAAAATCCTGCGTAATAGGTGATCACATGAGCAGCTAACAGAGTTGTACAATGAATTCAATGACAACCAAAAAGCAGCTGCTGACACTATGGGTATGCGCATGCTTATGAACCTAGCTTGCACCAATCTGAACAACAATGTATGTGACTGGCTTGGGAGGACATACGAACCTGCGTCCAAAGAATTTGTTATCCCTCGCCGTGGAAGGATCCCTTTGGATGAGGACGTTGTTTACTGCACTCTCGACGTCCCAAACGGTGGAATGGACGTCCCCTACCAGGTGGACCATGAAATCCAAGACCGGCTTTTTTCTGAGATGTTTCCTGGTATGACATCAATGCCGCTGAGTTCCGTTGCTGCCACTATGCTTGGTCAGATGGACATCAGTGGCGAAGACTTCAAGAGGTTACTGCTAATGTACCTCATTTCAACTATCTTTGCAACGACGATATCCACACACATCAGCAGCAGATGCTTTCCAGTAGTTGTAAGTATCTGTGCTCCTCAGCCTTCCTACCTTATATCATGATTTCACTTTTTTTCCAGTATGTGTACATTTTTTTTCACAATTCCATTTTGTGTTTTGTATTTTCAAAATGCAGGACAACATAAGCAATGTTGCCAACATGAATTGGTGCAAGTTTATTACTCGCTTCCTACACACCGCGTTCTCTAAAGGGTCATACAACAAAGGGTGCCGCCTGCACCTCATGGCAAGTTTTTGTTGTGTCTTCCCGCGTTTTGTGCATTCGATTTTCCAACTATTTACTCTGTGTGCTCACCATTATCTATGCTTTCTTTTTTCAGCTTACGTACCACTACAATGCCTCGCAGGAGTTGCCTGACAGCCAGGAGGAATTTATGAACGATGCTGTCAACTCCGATCCTGAAGAATTTGTGCGCGGACATGATGGTTGCAGCCACGATGTGCATACGGATAATGTACAGCCAGGAGGTAAGGTCTCAACACCTACTTCGAGCAGTGCACCTGATCCAACCAATGTTCGTGTTGAAGTGACGAAAAGGGCTAGGGCTTCCGAGGATGAGTCTTGTGATGTTTTTGTTAAACGGTCCAAGTTCGACCCAGTTGCTTCTCGAAGGAGGTTGGTCTTCTTATCTTTGTTAGTCCACATAACTTTTTTGTCACTGCATTATTACTAATCATTTTTTATTATAGTTCTAATCATGTGTCTTTTTCAATTTTTCTTGTCAGTGAGGCGACTGCTGGTGGCAGAGTGTCCAATGATGCAAAAGTTGAGCAACATCCCCGTTTATCTGCATGTACCGACAAGGGAACATCCACGGGAGGTGTGCCAGGCTATGGAAGAGCTCACACAACTACTCGGTCCTCACCCTGTTTTGCCTCTTCCAATACGGGTGACCCAGTTGTTCTCGCGGATAGGAGGTAAATTGTGTTTGATAACTCATGTTTACTAGGCATGGCAACTTCAGTTCAATTTGTTAATTTCACGTCAACTTTCCAATTTTGATTCTTTTCTCGAACCCCTTCTGTGCGTCAATGCTTATTATCCGCACATGGAAAAATCATCTACAAATCATGGCAATAACATCTGCCATATGCATGACTTCTTAATTAGCACATAAGTGGCAACTTTGTTTGCGCATTAATGGCACGTACAACACCCATGCATGCCAATATCACTACACACATGCATGGTAAGTTCAATTCAAACATACATGGTAAGTTCAGTTCAAACATACATGGCAAAGTCGTTGCACATGCTTGTTAACTTCTATTTTTCATTTGCAGTCACACATCATCATTCATGTTTTCCATGACTTTCATACATGCCTTGCAAGATATGTGCCACCCATGCATGTCGTGGCATGTCAAAATCAACACACACACACACACACACACACACACACATGGCAAGAACTTTGCCTCCTATATGGCAACATCATCATCATACATGCATGTCACTGTTCTCAAACATGGGTGGCAACATTTGCTACACGTACATAGCGCGGTTATGTCAGCACAAACGACAAGCAAATTTTCCACCTCCTTGCCAACATCTTCACACACCCATGGCAGGACATTGCCAGCTACATGGGAGTAACTTCACACACCCACACAAATTAGTTTTCAACTGTCTTTTTCCGAAACCCACAACATGCTCGTCGTACATCTTCACGCATAGTCAACAGCAGTTTCATTACCATCCCAGACGGTCAATTTTAATACCACATCTAACTCTACATGGCATTTTTCACGTAAACAAGCTGTGACTATGCGTGAAGATGTGCGCCCAACTATGCGTGAAATCCATGTGTGTTACTGAAGACGGCCGTTGGCATCCATGGATTTCGGTAACACACATGGCCGTGAAGCTACCAGTTCATCCATACCCAAGGATTTGAATCTCCCGACAGATTGTACGAGGATCACGCAACAGAATCTGGGTCATAATCCTTGCCCAATTACCCCGCAGGAGCATTTATTATTGATTGGGCAATTTCAGTTTCCATGTAATATCACTTATCCTCGCCTACCAGAGTGTTCTCTCTCTTCGGCGTTCAAATATGCACCCCAGCATACATCTTGGCCGCCGGTGCTGTCCAACGCTCATATAGCGGATTTATCGCGGGCAGGATATGACAACAATGAAATTGCCAATCTCATTAACTGCTGGGGCGTTCTTTGCGCCAAATGCCTACAATGGGGGCACCCCAAACATAGTTGCCATGCTCGGATTATATGCCTAAACTGCTTTGCCCCCGGTCACAAGAGTTTTAATTGCCCCGCGCGACATATATCTTTTGAACAAGGAAACTCCTTTAAGTCACTTGCCATTACTAATGCAGTCAAATCAAGTGACCCCGAGCATCAAATCAATCCCTCCCTACTGACCCGGCCTTGCCCCCCCAAGGTAGCTAGGAGCCAGCTTCCCTCCACCGTCCGATGCATTTCTTGTGGCCATTACGGACACCTGGAACCCCACTGTTGGCGACGATGTTGGGCGCGGCGGTGGCAGTGGAAACCAAAAACCACCTCCACCTCCCTCGATGCCTCACATTCGCCCTCTTCGTCCACCTCGCTTCCCAACGCAGCAGAGCACTCTATGATAGCTGCACCACCACCAAAAACCCCCACCACCGCTCCCCATACCTCCACCTCCATCCCCACCCTCCGCCATACCCCTCTCACCTCCACCATGGCCAACTACCCCATCAACCCAATCCCGTTCCTCCCCGCAGGTTGGGCAGTCGAGCCAGGGCCGGCGGATCGGAAAGTGAGGGCGGACATGGCGGTCAATCCAACCCCCCCGCTCAACAACAGCTTCCTCGCCATCGCTGAAGTTAGCCGTTTTGTCCCCTTGCACCTCCGGGAGGAACTTCGCAACACCATTGAGGGCCTGCTTCACGAATCTGGATTCCTCACTACGGATACCTCAGACCATCTGCTTGGTATTGGTATGTATGCTTTCGCCAATTCTTTCATCCGGGATACAGCAGTCAATACCACCTTTCAGTTAGACGATGAAGACTTGATAATTTCTTCTGTGCGCCATAATGCTGCTCTGAACATGCGCAACACCACCTATGGCCCTGAGGTATGGTTGATGTATATTGGATTTCCGGATGACTATCAGACTGATTTTTACCTACAGCGCTCTGTTGATGATTATGGTAGATTAGTCTCCTGGAACATCCCCAATATGGATCGCAGTATAGTGCTTATCAAGGTTCGGGTGATTCACATGCGTCTGATACCCAAGAGCATTGTTGTTCGTCAGCTGGGTGGAGATAGAGCTTGCTGGACAGTCGCGGTGTTTATTCTGAGAGGCGCAGATTGGAATGCGCATGATCCGGAAGTTCCAGTTGCAGATGAAGAACCACCACCGGCAAATGGCATCCCTCATCCTATGTTTGGCGAAGGATTGACTGCAGAACAACTCTACCAACAACAGCTGCAAAATTGGCTTGTCCAAAATGGAATTGGGAATGATCAAGCCCCTCATCATGCCCCTCAGCAAGATGGACCTCAAAATGAGCAATGGGATCTCTGGCCTCAACCCCCTGCTCCTCAAATGCCTGCTGCTATGGTAAACTTTCAAGCTTGGCAGGCGGCACAAGGTCTTCAAGTTCAAGATGGAATCCTCCCTGAAAACAACCTGTCTGACAGTCTGAATTCTGCCTGGCTAGAATCTAGCTCATACACAAGCTCCCAGTGATCCTCTTCGGTAGCTATCATGCAGACCAACACTCTGATGGTGGCGCCTCCGGTTCTTCAAAATATCATCAATGTTGAGGTCGCAGTTGCTGCTAACACTCTGCAGGTCATCGTTCTGTTGGAAGGAAACAATCTTGCTACTGTCCTAACCTCAGACCTGATTCCTCGCAATGTTTTCACTGCCCATCTATCACAATCCATATTATCTGTGGTGGCTGCTTATGGAGCTTGGAGCGCTGGTTATGGGCTGCCCCCATTGGATCTGCAGGTACCCCCATCAAGATCCTTTCTGCAGGTCCAAGCTGTGGATATGACTCATCTGATATGCTTTTCAGCGGGTATACGGTATCCTCTAGTACTTTCCTCAGTTCAAATAACTGACATCTCAGATGCTCAGAGTATTTCGGTCATGCCTACTGAGCTATGTGAATCCCACCCTGATGGCAATCCTCTGCTGATTGATACTGCCACCTGCACCTTGACTATGGGCTCTACTGCTACTGATGCTTTGGCGCCACCTTTGGATTTGAATGATGGGCTGTCTCTCGCCTCTTTGCAGCCCACGGAGGACGAGCCGCTGTTGGGTTTGGCCCATATACTCACTGATGCCCCTGGGCCATCTACGACTCGGCCTCGCCGCTCCAAAAGCAGGGCTCCTCTGGTAACCACAGAACTCAGACGCAGTACAAGATCCACGCGGTTTGATGGATTCAGAGTGCCGCAAATCACTGATGGGCGTCCCGCTTCTTCTAAAGTTAAGCCCAAAGTTACTCCTGCTGCTGTTGGCCCTTCTGAACCCGAGACTATGCCGCCTCCACCAACTCCTCTCCGAGTCTTGCAGAACATTGGCGTCAACCCCTATGTTGTTCCTCCACAGGAGCTCACTGAGGCTACTCTGCTGGCTTCGGACACTGCGGCCCCCTTCAACAACAATGTGGAGGAGGATCCCTCCTCATCCACCTGATCACTGCGCTGCTTCATGACACTTTTGCGTAGCTGGAATGTCCTGTGTTGGAACATTCGAGGTTTAAATTCCGAAAAGAAACTTCTCGCGCTATCTAATGCGATTGTTGTTAGTGGTTGTGCTATCGTATGTCTGCAGGAAACTAAAAAACCTTTTATCGATCTTGCTTTTGTTAAAACCTGCTGCCCCAAGCGCTTCGATCAGTTTGCTTTTATTCCATCGCGTGGTGCCTCGGGTGGCCTTCTTACTATTTGGAATAGTTCCATGTTTACCGGGACTGTGATTATTCAGGAAGAATTTGCTCTTGGCATTCAGTTTACTAGCACACTCTCTGCCCAAGCCTGATCTCTTTTTAATATTTATGGCCCTTGCTCTGGCCCTGCTCGAGACAGTTTCACTCAATGGTTGTATGACAGAGACATTCAAACTGATGAGGACTGCCTCTTTTTAGGCGATTTCAACTACATCCGTAGCCCTGAGAATCGTAACAAACCTGGGGGTGATGCTAATGACATGTCAACTTTCAATGATATCATCCGAAAGCATAATCTCATTGAATTACTCATTAAAGGCAGATTGTTCACGTGGAGTAATATGCAACATGATCCTCTCCTTGAACAATTGGACTGGTTCTTTACATCTCTTCATTGGACACACGTGTACCCCAACACAATGGTTAAGCCGCTTTGCAAACCCACGTCTGATCACACGCCATTTGTTGTGTCCATTGAGACCAAAATCCCACGTGCTAAAGTCTTTCGCTTTGAATCTTACTGGCTTCTACACCCTGGATTCATGGAAGTGGTTCAGAAACTTTGGGATCGTCCTGTCCACTCGGATAATGCTGCCACCGTCTTATGTCGTAAGTTCAAACTCCTGAGGCAGGAGCTTAAATTTTGGAGCAAAAAATCTCCCGACTCTCAATTTCTATTGAGAATACCAACAAAGTCGTGCTAGATTTGGATGCCCTAGAGAGCCTACGCTCCCTCACACTACCAGAAGGAAATTTTCGGAAAATTATCAAGAACCACCTTTTACGTCTACTGGAATATCAGAAACAATACTGGAAGGAAAGATGCACCATTCGCTGGGTCAAATTTGGTGATGAGAATTCAAAATTCTTCCAAGCAGTAGCTACGGAGAGATACCGTAAGAACAACATTGCCACCCTACAAACGGACGAGGGCCTCATAGTAGAAGATCACACGGGTAAGGAAGCTCTCCTTTTTCATGCCTATACTGCAAGACTGGGTTCCTCTAATCCAACGCAGATGCACTTCGACCTTCCATCATTGATAAGGCCTACCCAAAATCTGGAAAATCTCACCATACCATTCACGCACGAGGAGATTGACTTAGTGATTAAAGAGATGCCTGGATATAGGGCACCTGGCCCAGACGGATTTAATGGCATGTTCCTCAAAGCATGTTGGCCGATCATTAAAAAAGACTTCTACAACTTGTGCAGCCAATTTCATGTAGGTAAGCTCGACCTACAGAGCATTAACGATGGGCTCATCACTCTCATCCCATAAAATGGATCACCGTCAACTTTTAATGACTACCGCCCGATTACACTCCTAAATTGTTGCCTCAAGCTCATCACCAAGCTCCTGGCCAACCGCTTGCAAAAAGTCATTCTCAGAATTATTCACCGCAACCAATACGGCTTCATTCGGGGTAGATCTATACAAGACTACCTCACATGGACGTTTCAATATATACATCAATGTCAAGCTTCCAAACGGCCGATCGTGCTACTAAAACTGGATTTTGCCAAAGCTTTCGATACCATTGAGCATGACCCAATGATCAATATTATGAAACATATGAGGTTTAATGAAACATGGCTCTCCTGGATCAAATCCATATTCTCCTCGGGGAGGTCTTCTATATTGCTTAATGGAGTGCCGGGCAGACAGTTCCATTGCCGACGAGGAGTTCGCCAGGGTGACCCTCTCTCACCCCTCATCTTCGTCCTCGTTGCTGATCTTCTACAATCTGCGATCAATGAGGCATTTCGAAATGGCCTAATCCAGCTCCCTTTCCCAAGTAATGGCCAAATGGACTACCCGATTGTGCAGTACGCCGATGACACAATTATGCTCATGCCGGCCTGCCCCCGACAAGCTCGTACCATCAAAGGCATCCTCACCAGATATGCCCAATCGATCGGCCTCAAGATCAACTTCAATAAGTCAACGCTCATTCCCATCAACTTGGACCAGGATCTTACCGCACAAATTGCATCCATCTTCGAGTGCCCGGTCGGCACTTTGCCCTTCACATACCTAGGCCTTCCTCTGGGCACGTCTCGGCCCACCATACAAGACTTTATGCCGCTGGTTTGCTCAGTAGAGAGGAGTATATCCCCCACGCTCTCCCTCATGTCGCAGGCTGGAAAATTGACCTTGCTAAACTCCATGGTCACATCACTGCTCATCTATGCGATGTGCACCCTTCATTTTCCACCTAAACTCATTGACTTGCTTGATAAAATAAGAAGGAGATGCTTATGGGTCAAGAAAATAGAGCAAGGTGACAAATGCAACTCTCTTGCAGCCTGGGATATGGTGTGCAAACCCAAAAGCAAAAGTGTCCCGGGAGTACTCAACCTATGTGTCCAAAATGAAGCCTTACTGCTAAAATTTCTACACAAATTTTACAACAAGATGGACATCCCCTGGGTTCGCCTAACATGGGACTCTTACTACCAAGGGAGGATACCGCACGCCACTGACCCAACTAGATCCTTCTGGTGGCGCGATATCCTCAAATTCTCTCCCAAATTTAGGGGAGTCTCAAGCATTAACATTGTCTGTGGCACCACGGCCTTGTTTTGGAAAGATCTCTGGGGAGAACAGACCCTGCAAGATTCACACCCCCGTGCGTTCTCGTACTCTCTGGACGAGGGTATCTCCGTCAAAGATTTCTTGAGGGTCACGTCACTGCGTGAAGCGTTTCACCTACCGCTGTCGCCCGAAGCGCTGGATGAGATCAGACAAATACAAACGATTGCTACTGAACTCCAACCGTCAACTGCGACTTCGGATGTGTGGCATTATGTCTGGGGTAAAACAATCTTCAAGTCAACGGACTATTATAAATTCTTCTTCAAGGACCTTCATTCACACCAAGTTTTTGACTGGGTCTGGAAATCTAAATGCACCATGAAACTTAAGGTGTTCGCCTAGCTTCTTTTCCATGATCGACTCAACACGCGTAACATGCTAAAAAGAAGGCACTACAACATAGGGGATGATCACAACTGCTTGCTCTGCGATCAGAACGTGGAAGAAACCGTCGAACATATGGTTTTCACCTGCGTTTTTAGCAAAATATGCTGGGAGAAAATTGATATGCGATGGGACCCCTTCACTAATAGGCTGCAAGCTATTCAAGATCAAAGGAACAACCACCCGACACCTTTATTCATGGAGAAATTCACCGTGGCTGCTTGGAGTATCTGGAAGGAGAGGAATAATCATCACTTCAGAGCTATACAGCCATCCTTCCAATCTTTGCTTGAGAGATTCAAGAGAGAATTTGGACTCCTACAACATAGGGTCAAAGAGGCACATAAGCCTCTAGTGCTTGATTTTGTAATCTCTCTCTAATACAAACTCCCTTCCCTAGTCTTCCTTCCCATCTGCCACAAAGTGGCTGGGCATCACCCCATGTAAATATCCATCTGTACAATGCTACATTTTGTTTAATGCATTAATACAGTAGGGGCCTTTCCTACTGTTCACGGTCAAAAAAAAGGTCTGATTAAGTATACCCTACTACTGACGCTGGCACATATGTCAAGCATGCAACTGTTGTGCCAAACATCAGGCTGGTTGTCACGCATCAACCAGGTCAGTCAGGCCCTCACGATGGAACCTTCGTCGTAACTTCTGTGCCGAAAACCGCCCCAGTAGTTGCCACACGGAAGCATGCACAAATCATTGTTGCTACAAGGAAGAGCCCTCGGAAAAAACCAATTCATCGAGGAACTACGCATGATCAGCAAGCGAAAGACGATGATTCTATGTACGTACCTGCTTCAACATTGTTCCCGCCTGTTGCATAAAGCAAGGCTGCTTATACCGTGCAAATGAAGACCACTGCTGACGCAACTGTTCAGCAACTGAATGCTTCTCGAGTGGCAAATGTTAGTGCTGCACCAAGTTTGAAGCATCATGGCAAAGGATCAGGGAAAAAAGTAGTTATTGACATTACGGACACCACGCCACGCCCCTAGTGAGACCTAAAGCAGTTGCAACAGACGAAAATGAAATGTTTGTTGATTTGTCTCCATTAGCAGCATTAGTGGGTGTTATCGAGCAGCAGAATGTTACCACTACTAGGCACCCTCTAGCTTTCACTCCACCATCCTGCAGTCTTGGACTTGACCTAAGCCAACCCTCTGAGGCAGTTGACGTTGTTCCGGTCTCCTATGCTTTCCCGGCAGCGCCCATCCCAATGATGGCACAGCATAATGTCGGCGGCAAGAAAGCTGTGAAATTTGTCGAGCCCATTTTTCAAAGTAAGATTTTAGGTTTCTCATCCGTAATGCACAAAGTTTTTTCAACAAGTTTTCTGCACTTCCAACACATGTTTCTCGTAAATTTTAAAAAGTGATGATGTAAATCCACTTTTTGTCCCCAATATGTGGTAACTTTAATTCTACAATCATGGCACCTATCTCATTTAATTATACACCACCATTTTCTATCAGCAGGGATGCAATGTAGGCATGTATTCCGAATATAGTCATACGTGCTTATGGAAAAGAACTTGCATGCCATCTTTTGTCCTACCCTCCCGTGGCAGCGGTGTCCTATTGGAAACTAAGGGATATTAAGGCCTCCTTTTAATAGAGCACCGGACCAAAGCATTAACACATAGTGAATACATGGACTCCTCAAACTATGGTCATCACCGAGAGTGGTCCCGATTATTGTCACTTCGGGGTTGCCGGATCATAACACATAGTAGGTGACTATAGACTTGCAAGATAGGATCAAGAACACACATATATTCATGAAAACATAATAGGTTCAGATCTGAAATCATGGCACTTGGGCCCTAGTGACAAGCATTAAGCATAGCAAAGTCATAGCAACATCAATCTCAGAACATAGTGGATACTAGGGATCAAATCCTAACAAAACTAACTCGATTACATGATAGATCCCATCCAACCCATCACCGTCTAGCAAGCCTACGATGGAATTACTCACGCACGACGGTGAGCATCATGGAATTGATGATGGAGGAAGGTTGATGATGATGATGGCGATGATCTCCACTCTCCGGAGCCCCAAACGGACTCCAGATCAGACCTCCCGAGAGAGATTAGGGCTTGGCGGCGGCTGATACGTCTCCAACGTATCTATAATTTTTTATTGTTCCATGCTATTATTTATGAAGTCTTGGATGTTTAATGGGCTTTATCATTCACTTTTATATCATTTTTGGGACTAACCTACTGACCCAAAGGCCCAGTCCAGATTGCTGTTTTTTTTTGCCTATTTCAGGGTTTTGCAGAAAAAGAATATCAAACAGAGTCCAAACAGAATGAAACCTTCGCGAGAGATATTTTTGGAGAAAATCACGCCAGAGGAACTTGAGAACCACATCAGGGGAGCGTCGAGGCGCCCACGAGGGTGGGGGGTGCGCCCCCTTCCCAGGGCGCACCCCCTACCTCGTGGGCCCCTCAAGCGTCCCCCAGTGCCCTCCTTCTTCCTATATAATTCTACGTACCCCAGAAACTCCATGAACAGAGAAAAAACCCTAATTCCACCGCCGTACCTTCTGTTCCCGTGGAGATCCCATCTTGGAGCCTGTTCCGGAGCTCCACCGGAGGGGGATCCATCACAGAGGCCTTCATCATCATCATCATCGCCCTCACCATGAGTTGTGAGTAGTTTACCACAGACCTTCGGGTCCATAGCTAGTATCTAGATGGCTTCTTCTCTCTCTCTGGATCTCAATACAAAGTTCTCCTCGGTCTTCGAGGAGATCTATTCGATGTAATCTCTTTTTGCGGTGTGTTTGTCGAGATCCGATGAATTGTGAGTTTATGATCAAGGTTATCTACGAAAGATATTTGGTTCTTCTCTAAACTTTTTATGTGTGCTCATAATATCCTTGCAAGTCTCTTCGAATTATTGGTTTGGTTTGTCCTACTAGATCTATAGTTCTTGCAATGGGAGAAGTGCTTGGCTTTGGGTTCAATCTTGCGGTGTTCTTTCCCAGTGACAGTAGGGGCAGCAAGGCACATATTGTATTGTTGCCATTGAGGATAAAAAGATGGGGTTTATATCATATTGCTTGAGTATATCCCTCTACATCATGTCATCTTGCTTAAGGCGTTACTCTGTTCTTATGAACTCAATACACTAGATGCATGCTGGATAGCGGTCGATGTTGATGGGCCTCTAACCCCTCGTTGGTTACCCCAAGTGGAAGGTGTAAGATGCAGTGTTGTGGAAGTTTTTCCCTTAGCAAAGATGCCAAGGATCAAATCCCCAGAGACTCCTAGGTTCAACAAGTAGGTGTCAACTGCTAACGGCGCCAGATATTAGCAATCAACGTGGACCTGCACACAGATACAAATAACTTTGCTCCCAACGAGTACAGAGAGGTTGTCAATCCCTCCGGCCTTGTAGTTCACAAAGGATTAAACGCAAATGATAGTAGTGATAGATAATGTTTGCAATAGTAAATAATAGCGAAAAGTAAATAGCGGATGTGATCAATGATGGTAATATGGACCGGAGTCTCATGATGTTCACTAGTGATGTCTCTCTCCCAAAAGACGATAAAACGGCTATGTGAGGTAAACGAATTACAGCTGAGCAATTGACAGGACCACGAACGCAAACCAATGCTGACTACATTGCAAGAAAGGTTGAGGTTCAAAGCATGGGCGGTACGCCAAAGTAAGTAGACCGAAATCCATCAATATCTACTACTAATCATCCACCTTGAGATATCTATCCAGAACATCTCGCTGGTATTAAGTTGTGTAATGCCCAAGGATGGGACTATATCTCCTACATGTCGAGGCACGACTTAAAGATATAAGCCCATCCTAGAATGATCTCAAGTTTGGTATCTTTGCACGACTCATGTAAAAGAGGGATTAAATTGCAAAAGGAGATAGTTGGCTTACACTCGCCACTTCACACAATACAATACATAAGCAATACATCATTCAAAACATCACAACCCGACTACGGGTGAAGATCCAAAGAAAGATACCAAAACAACATAAAACCACAGGTCAGGATCGAATCCTAGTAGAAACCACTACTGATCGTCGAAACATCACAAGCAAACGGCCACGCTCTTCATCGAGCTCCTGGTGAAGTACTGATCCAACTCCTGCATCAAACTCGGCTGAACCTGCATCTGGTGTGGTGAAGTAACTGTGAGCCACAGAGGACTCAGCAATCCCGTTCCCGGGTAACATGACTATTTAAGCCTTGGGTGAGGACAAAGCTGAAGAAAGAACAAGAGGTGAAGGAACAACAAGAGTCTGCAGCAGCAACTAGCACTAACTTACGTAAAAGAGAGCGAGAAGAGAAGGCGCATCGGTCGAGAGATGATCACGAAGTGATCCTAACTAAAGCCGGTCAAACATAACCCCACCGTGTTCATCTCCCGAAACCCATTCGGAAAATGACAGTCACGGTACTCATGCTGGTAGTGTATTGGAACATTGTGTCAAGTTATCTACAACCGGATATTAACAAGCTCCCATTTGCCACATAACCGCGGGCACGACTTTCAAAAGTTCAAACCCTGCAGGGGTGTTCCAACTTGACCCATTACAAGCCCACGATCCGCGGAGTCGCAACTCCATAGGTGGGAAGACCCGAGTATTCTCGGAATCTCGTGCTCAAGATACTCCGAACTAAGGTAAGGCTAATCCAGCAAATCCTCCCGGCGTGTCGACACCCTGATAGTAGCCGCGCGTATCTAAGTCTCAGGACACGACCGGATGGGCGATCCCACAGGTTTTTACCAAACCTCGAGTTTCCTCGTGGTGGCCCCGCGTAACCCCCGTTTCGGACCAACACTCATGTGGAGCACTGGCCCGGGGTTGTTGAATTAAAAAATAAAAGGGATAGCTAGTCCCTATGCAAGTTTTATTAGTTATTAGGCAAATAGTACCAATGTTGGGACTTGCTGGAAAAGACTTAGCACTTAGCGGTTTATCGAGGGGGTCCCATACACCCCAACCGTGTTAGGAACGCATAATCAAGGAACATAACACCGGTTTATACGGTTCCTAACGGCATGAGTGGAACAAATCACCAAGCAAAAGGCTTAGCCTTCCACCCTTGCCAATATATAGATGATTTCATTTTAAGCATTTATATAGTGTGATATAACCCAACAAACTTCATCATGAAGCAAGCATCTTCAATCTTCACCTGCAACTAACAATGTTATAAGAGGGGCTAAGCAAGCCTACGTATAGCCAATCAATGGTTTGCATAGGTAGGGTGGTTAAACAGGTTCATGGTTACAATAGGAGGCTGACAGGAAAGACATGGGCATCGAGGCAAAACTATAGATCGAGACTTCTAGCAATAGGCAAAAATAGTAATGGTATCCGGGTTCGGTCATCTTGCCTGGGATTCCACAAGGGAGAAGAACGGATCCATGAAGTAGACGGAGCAACATAGACGAGCGAATCCTCACAACTCCGGAACGAAACCGAAGCTAACAAGAGAAGCAACCGGAAAGAAGCAAACAACTCGGTAAACATACAAGCATAAATATGGCATACGATGCACATTCGAATATGATGCATGTCCGGTTTAAATATGCAAGGCATGGCAAAGAGCACAAACAACACTACAAGTTAAGTGGAGCTCAATATGCATGAGTTGCATATTGACGAAACACCACATTTTAATTATTTAGTTGACTCTCGTTTATTTACAAGACAAGATTAAATGTTTGTTAACATGGCAAGAGGTGAAGCAAAAACAAACTACCTATTAAGACATTTTAAATGAGGCCGGAAAATAACAACAACATATTCGGAAAATCCCCATGAGCATGTTTAGTAATTATAAAGCAACAACAATTAAACATTTTAGTGTTGTTAACATGATGCGGATGACATGATCAAGTTTATGCAATTTTATTAGAAGGTTAACAAGAAGATATGATGTATTGTCACCGTGGTGGAAGGAGAAGGTGCCACGGCAACGATCCGAAAATGATGCAACGGCAACATCACGGTTCCGGTAACCCGTTGAGAGTCCGGTGCAAAAGAAAGGGTGGCGTGAGCGAGTCACACGAGATGAAAGGTGGGGCGATCCCGTCACCGGGTTCCCACGAGTTGGCGACGAGGCGACCGAGGAACATGACAAAAGGTCGGTACGGGCAAGGAGCACACAAGGGAGCAACTCATACAACACAACATTCATCCACGGGTCATCGTCTCGGGTTATACGTTCGAAACACTCGTTTCGGGACGGTTCGAGATCGTAGAGGAAGGAGTCGTTCTCGCGAGTCGTAGAGGAAGTAGCCGTTCACGAGGCGGTAGTTGTACTCGGGCGATGGTAGCGGAAGTAGTGGTACACGGGTCATCAACGAAGTAGTCGTTCCGTTCGTAGATGTACTTGCGGTCTCGGCGACGGTAGGGGTACACGGCGACGGTAGTTGTTCATGTTCGTAGATGTACTCGTCATCGTAGCCGTTCGGTCGTCGTGGTACTTGTGCGTGGGGTACTTGTCGCGTCGCCGGATGTGTAGTCGTTCTCGTCCGTAGTTGTACTTGTCACGGAGGGGTAATCGGCGTCGGTCTCGTACATGGTTCTTCGGTCTTGCCGGTCTCGGTCTCGGATCGACGTTATGTAGTTGTACTAGGCACCGGCGACAGAGATTCTTGGACTTGCAGAAAAAAAAACAGTAACAAGAATAAGCACGGCACGGCACGGAGCAGCGAGGAGGAGCGGCGGGCGGCTCGCGCTGCGGTGCTGCTGCAGTCTGAAGATGGAGAGGAGACAGGAGGGAGCTCGAGGAGGGCCCGAGGTCCATGCAGGAGGGCGAGGCAGAGGCCGTCGCTGGCGGCTTGGAGAAGGGAGGCCACGGCGCTGGCTTGGGGCGGCCGGGATCGCGATGGGAGGAGCGGACTGGCGCGGTCCCGCGCTAGAGAGGGTGGCGTCCAGGCGCTGGCGACGGAGGGAGCTACGGGCATCTTGCCTGGGAACGGGTGCTCGGGGCCGGGGCAACCGACAAGGCCGGGGCGAGGCGCTGACTGCCTGCGCGGGGAGGAAAAGGCGTCGGGGGGCGCCGGGCTTCGACCTCCCTGGAGAACGACGGGGGAAAGGAGGGCCCCGCTCGCGCGACTGGAGAAGGAGGGAGGGGCGGCCGGCGGATCCTCTGGACGAGGCAGGGCGCTGACGACGGGCGAAGACAGAAGAGGGCGCTCGGGGTCTCGATCAGGGGAAGGGGCGAGGCACGGAGGGAAGAAGGACGAGAGGTGCGGTGGCTAGGGTCGAGAGGAGAGGCTGGCGGCGGGGAAGAGGGACGAGCGGGTCGGGAGTTGGGGTCGGTCGCTGGGTGAGCTAGGGTTTAGAAGGCAGGCTGGGCCTAGGTGGGGGAATGGGCCTTGAGGCTGAGATGGCCCAAGGAGACCTGGAGGAGGCTTGGGCCTAGGGAGGCCTGGGAGGGCGGCTCGGATCTTTTCCCTTTTAACTGATTTAAAAAAACAGAAAAGAAAG
The DNA here is from genome assembly GCA_902687465.1 of Secale cereale. Classification (NCBI taxonomy): domain Eukaryota; kingdom Viridiplantae; phylum Streptophyta; class Magnoliopsida; order Poales; family Poaceae; genus Secale; species Secale cereale. The sequence continues at coordinate 701,289,167 of LR738710.1, read as the reverse complement.
AAGAAGAAAAGGGAAGAAAAGAAAAGGTTAGGGAAGAGATTTAAAGACGGAGTTAAATCTCTGGACTCAAACAAAATGTCAGGGATTTAATTAAAATAGAAGGAGGGTTTTTGGAAGATGAAAATTCAAACAAGTTTGAATAAATGTCGAACTGTTTGAATTTAGAAAACCCTTTAGATGAAGTCCAAATGGGTTGGAATTTCAAGAGATGGCCCTACACATTAGATGTGATTTATGGGAAGATTTGGAACATTTATGGAAGAAATAAAATTGCAACACAATTTTACTAAAAGGCCTCAAAGGAAGAAATGAAGTTGAATTGGATAAAAGAAAATGGACGAACGGTGCAAATGTGTTATAGGTGATTCCAAGGAATGGAATATTTATTAATATAGCTCCCTAATAATATTGAGAGGCTTTCATATGTTTTAAAGAGAAGACATCTTCCCTCGATTTAAATGGACCGAAGGCCCACACAGATTATTTAAGTTGAGATGCAAAATAAAAATGACATGATGGCATGATGACATGATGCAATGCAAAAAATAAATAACGCAAGCACAAAAGAAACACACGGGCAACCCGGAACATCTGGAATCTTCTGGAATCTTCTGGGACGTCGGTCTTCGGGCGTCACAAGTTGCGAGCCCCACCCATAGTGTAAACTCAAAGCAACAGACAACTGCATTAAAAGAACTTTGCGTAAAGTAAACAATCCTTGTACCTGCGGGCACAAGCACCGTTGTTTTCCCCCTTGTGGCAACAGCACATCCCCTAGACTCATGTTTCTGTCACTCAAGCTAGTCATCGAGGGGCATGAACCCACAATCGAGCATAACGTTCCCTCTTGGAGTCACTACCTACTACTTGGCCAAAGCAATAAATAACAACGGAGAACATGCAAGAATTACTTATGAACATAAATATAAAAGAGGTAGATCAAATATATTACTCAAGACCAATCTGAACATAATCTCATAATCCATCGGATCCCAGCAAACTCAACATAGCAACAGCATAAGGATTACATAAGTGCCTTGATCATGTAGGGCAGCTCACGAGGACTAATTAGTGAAGCACAAGAACGGGAGGAGAACATCACATAGCTACTGGTCATGGACTCATGGTCCAAGGGAGACTACTCACGACTCATCCGGGAGGCGTCCATGGTGGTGGAGAAGCTCCCGGTGGTGATCCTCCCCTCCGGCAGGGTGCCGGGAAGAGTTCTCCTGGTGCTCCCGATCTTGGAAGCGGCGGCGGCGGCGGAACAGAGATGGGATCGCGAAAAGAGTTCCTGTTTTGAGGGTTTCGGAGGACGCTTTAAATATATGCCAAAGGGGGGCATCGGGGAAGCTTCGGGGGGCCCAGGCGCCCCCCCCCGGCGCGGCCCAGGGGGGGCGCTGCCAGGGCGCCTGGAGCCCTGGTGCCCCCCCGGCTGTCCTTCGGACGCACGGTAATTTCCGGAACGCTGATTTTTTATATAATTTTTCTGGATTTTTCCTGGCAGTTCTCGTAACGTGAAAACCTGAAATACAAAAATAGCCGAAAACAGAAACTGGCACTGGGGTGCACTGGATTAGTAAGTTAGTCCAAATATGATCAAAAGTGTATGGAAGTGTATGAATATCATAGCAATATCACCCAAAAGTGGCATGGAGCAAGCAGAAATTATAGATACGTTTTGGACGTATCAACATCCCCAAGCTTAATTCCTGCTCGTCCTCGAGTAGGTAAATGATAACAAGAATAATTTCTGCGGTGACATGCTATTAACCATGTAGGACTTTTTCATAGTCATATGACAAAAGCTTACCGAGACAATGATTCTATAGTAATTAAGTTGCCTCATGAGAAAATCACAAATGACTGAAAGTTTTACAATATGAAACTGAAACATCAAAAAGATTTGCAATGAACATGATGTGCAAATATGATAAAGTAATATCTAGCTTGCCCCCTTTAGTGAAGCAAAACATAAATGCAGGGGCACCTTCAAGGTTTAAGTGATGACTAGATACAATGATTTCAGAATAAACGATATCACAATCATGCAAAAAAATGCTACTTTGGACAATGCACATTACACTCATAATGACAATCATGCTCTCAGTAGTTGGTGCTTGAAGAAAGAAGGTGGAGACTCAACATAAAAGTAAAAGAAAGGTTATGTGCTAGAGCTTTTTATTTTATTTTGAAAACATAAAAGCAATTTTGTCAACGGTAGTAGTACTTCATATGTGTCATGTATAAGACATCCTATAAGTTGCAAGCCTCATGCATCGAATACCAATAGTGCTCGCACCATGTCCTAATTAGCTCGGATTTCCATGGGTTATCATTGCATTACATATGTTTCAACCAAGTGTCACAAAGGGGTACCTCTATGCCACCTGTACAAAGGTCCAAGGAGATAAATCGCATTTGATTTCTCGTTTTTGATAGATCTCAACTTGAGGACATCCATACCGGGACAACATAGAAAATAGATGATGGACTCCTCTTAAATGCATAAGCATATTCTCATAAGAGATTGAGGATTAACGTCCGAGCTAAAACTTCCACCATGATACATGGCTTTGGTTGGCGGCCCAATGTTCTTCTCTAACAATATGCATATTCATACAACCCACGGCAAATCACCCTTACTTCAGACAAGACGAACATGCATAGCAACTCACATGATATTCAACAAAAGTGTGCCAGTTGATGGCGTCCCCAGAAACATGGTTACCGCTCAGCAAGCAACTTATAAGAAATAAGATACATAGGCAACATATTCTTTACCACAATAGTTTTTAAGCTACTTTCCCATGAGCTATATATTGCAAAGTTAGTTCGCTTAGTACAGGTGGAGGTTAGCAAAAAGACTGAGAGTGACTAACTAAGAGAGCAATGACGGTCATAATCGTGCAGAGCGACAAAGCAATATTGAATCAGGCATGGTAGTTATATCGCTACTCAGAAATAAAAGATCACCAAGGCTTGACAGACTTTCTTTGCAGTCTTAAATATGCGTGAGCATACGCCAAGTCAATCAAAATAAATTCTCGAAGGAAGATATTACTAAACCATACCACATCATAGGCAAACAAACCAAGTTGGTACTCCAATAACACATTGGAACCTCCCAGCTATTTGAGATTAGCCATAAGAAAACCTGAACTACTAAGCACCATCATGCAAGTAGCATCTTTATCATAGACACATTAACCAATGCAACGGAAGCAAATTCTCTTAATAAGGTGAGCATGGTAATTAAAGAGAGTTCAAGCAACCAACTAAACAAAAGCTCTTTGAAAAGATAAGCATGAATACTAAGAGCAGAGCACGATAGTAGCTATTTGAAAGACAAAGAACACACACAGCAAAGATGGACATGAAAATTCTATGTTATGTTCTAGGTAGAGGTGGAGCGTGTTTCTCTCCCACATAAAGGAATGCTGGGTTCTGACTCGTTATGAAAAACTAAAAAGAAAACTAAAAGCAAGACGCTCCAAGCATAGCACATAACACATGAAGTGATAAAAATATAGCGAAACGAAAGACGAACTGATAATGTTGATGGAGAAGGGGATGCACGGGGGCATCCCCAAGCTTAGACGCTTGAGTCTCCTTGAATATTTCTTGGGGGTGCACGGGGGCATCCCCAAGCTTGAGCGCTTGACACTCCTGAATCTTTTTTATCATCTTCCCTCGCACACTTGAAAACTCCCTTCATACATAACTCATTATAATCTGATTAGCGAGGTTAGTACCCTTAATAAAATAATTATACCTTGCTGAAAATAAGGATATTCTTGAAGTTCTACTGTTTCTCAAGATTGCCAAAAGGTTTTTGCAAAGAAAAAGCAAGCTCTTGATTTGCAAAGTGAAGGTAAGGCAAAACAGGACAGAATCTGTGAAAAACAGAACAACAGGCAGTAATTGATCTGTTCGGGATACTTCTGCAACTCAAATAAAAAAACTAAGAACAGACGCACGAAAGACAATTATATAGAGAACGCTTTTGAAAAAATTCAGACCAAAAAGATGATCTGGTGATTTTATACGAATTTTTCAATCCAAGGACATAATCTGTTTCCTGGACAGCACCTCACAACTTTTGAACTTTCTAGCAATCGAAGGCTATACTTGGCACAAATATGAAAATCAAAGATACAATGATGATGTTACAGCAGTAAACAACATCAAGATACAACAAAAGCAAAAAATTTATTCATGTGGGCTGCCTCCCAAAAGCGCTTTCTTTTATGCCTTTAAGCTAGGCATAATGCATAGAGATCAAGTTTTATCAAGAGTAAAATAATAGCTAGCCCGTACAACGGACTCAAAAGGTAACTTGATCTTCTTTCGAGGGAAGTGTTCCATCCCTTTCTTGAGAGGAAACTGAAATTTTATATTACCCTCTTTCATGTCAATGATAGCACCAACGGTGCGTAAAAAGGGACGTCCCAAAATAATTGGACATGAAGGATCACATTCAATATCCATAATAGTGAAATCAACAGGAACATAATTATCATTGACAACAATAAGAACATCGTCGATCCTCCTCAAAGGTTTCTTTATGGAAGAACCAATGAGACGAACACCAAAAGAACAAGAATCAAAAGGTTTCAATTTAAGCATATCATATAGTCTTTTGGGCATAATAGAAGCACTAGCTACAATATCACATAAAGCATAGCAAGAGAAGTTGTTTATCTTAATTTTAATCATAGGATCCCAACCATCTTCTAACTTTCTAGGTATGGAGGCTTCTACTCTAAGTTTCTCCTCCCTAGCTTTGATAAGAGCATTAGTGACATGCTCTGTGAAGGCAAGATTAAGCATGCTAGTGTGGGGATCTTTGGCCATTCCTTGTAGAAAGGTGACAACTTCTGAAATACTACAATTATCAAAATCAATTTTATCACTAGTGGGCAGAATTGTAGTGTCATCCTCTTTGTTTAATTCGCTCTCTATTATAAGAGTTTGAACATCTTCCCAAGTTTGGGGAAGCTTAGGAGCAATTTTAAACTGAGGCTCATACTCTTTTCCTGGAAGACCATGCCATGGGCATAACCCTCCGTCAAGACTAATATAATCACAAGGTTTATTACTTTTGTAGATCCCGACAGTGGTAATTGGGGTAATGGAAGAAGGGGTGTACTCCTCCCATTTAGTGTTTTTGGTAGAACCCATAATAGCAAGCAAGCAAGATAACTATTTTTGTGATTTTCGATAAAAGGTACTAAAGCAAAAACTGAAAGGTAAACTAACAAGACTAAAAAGCAAAGGTAAAAGATAGCGTGCAACTCCCCTATCCTGAAGAATGGAGTCCCCGGCAACGGCGCCAGAAAAACTCCTTGATGGGCCTCTAACCCCTCGTTGGTTACCCCAAGTGGAAGGTGTAAGATGCAGTGTTGTGGAAGTTTTTCCCTTAGCAAAGATGCCAAGGATCGAATCCCCAGAGACTCCTAGGTTGAACAAGTAGGTGTCAACTGCTAACGGCGCCAGATATTAGCAATCAACGTGGACCTGCACACAGATACAAATAACTTTGCTCCCAACGAGTACAGAGAGGTTGTCAATCCCTCCGGCCTTGTAGTTCACAAAGGATTAAACGCAAATGATAGTAGTGATATATAATGTTTGCAATAGTAAATAATAGCGAAAAGTAAATAGCGGATGTGATCAATGATGGTAATATGGACCGGAGTCTCATGATGTTCACTAGTGATGTCTCTGTCCCAAAAGACGATAAAACAGCTATGTGAGGTAAACGAATTACAGCTGGGCAATTGACAGGACCACGAACGCAAACCAATGCTGACTACATTGCAAGAAAGGTTGAGGTTCAAAGCATGGGCGGTACGCCAAAGTAAGTAGACCGAAATCCATCAATATCTACTACTAATCATCCACCTTGAGATATCTATCCAGAACATCTCGCTGGTATTAAGTTGCGAGCCCCACCCATAGTGTAAACTCAAAGCAACAGACAACTGCATTAAAAGAACTTTGCGTAAAGTAAACAATCCTTGCACCCGCGGGCACAAGCACCGTTGTTTTCCCCCTTGTGGCAACAGCACATCCCCTAGACTCATGTTTCTGTCACTCAAGCTAGTCATCGAGGGGCATGAACCCACAATCGAGCATAACGTTCCCTCTTGGAGTCACTACCTACTACTTGGCCAAAGCAATAAATAACAACGGAGAACATGCAAGAATTACTTATGAACATAAATATAAAAGAGGTAGATCAAATATATTACTCAAGACCAATCTGAACATAATCTCATAATCCATCGGATCCCAGCAAACTCAACATAGCAACAGCATAAGGATTACATATGTGCCTCGATCATGTAGGGCAGCTCACGAGGACTAATTAGTGAAGCACAAGAACGGGAGGAGAACATCACATAGCTACTGGTCATGGACTCATGGTCCAAGGAAGACTACTCACGACTCATCCGGGAGGCGTCCATGGTGGTGGAGAAGCTCCCGGTGGTGATCCTCCCCTCCGGCAGGGTGCCGGGAAGAGTTCTCCTGGTGCTCCCGATCTTGGAAGCGGCGGCGGCGGCGAAACAGAGATGGGATCGCGAAAAGAGTTCCTGTTCTGAGGGTTTCGGAGGACGCTTTAAATATATGCCAAAGGGGGGCATCGGGGAAGCTTCGGGGGGCCCAGGCGCCCCCCGGCGCGGCCCAGGGGGGGCGCCGCCAGGGCGCCTGGAGCCCTGGTGGCCCCCCGGCTGTCCTTCGGACGCACGGTAGTTTCCGGAACGCTGATTTTTTATATAATTTTTCTGGATTTTTCCTGGCAGTTCTCGTAACGTGAAAACCTGAAATACAAAAACAGCCGAAAACAAAAACTGGCACTGGGGTGCACTGGATTAGTAAGTTAGTCCAAATATGATCAAAAGTGTATGGAAGTGTATGAATATCATAGCAATATCACTCAAAAGTGGCATGGAGCAAGCAGAAATTATAGATACGTTTTGGACGTATCAGATGTGTGGAGTAATAGTAGTAGATGCATGCAGGAGTCAGTCTACTTGTCTCAGACGTGATGCCTATATACAATGATCATGCCTAGATAGTCTCATAATTATTCGCTTTTCTATCAATTGCTCGACAGTAATTTGTTTACCCGCCGTAGAATATCGCTATCATGAGAGAAGCCACTAGAGAAAACTATGGCCCCCGGGTCTATTCTCAACATATCAATCTATATCTACTTTAATTTTACCGCTTTTTATTTATTGTTTTATTAAACTAAAAATACCAAAAATATCAACTATCATCTCTATCAGATCTCACTTTCGTAAGTGACCGTAAAGGGATTGACAACCCCTTATCACGTTGGCTGCGAAGTTCTTATTTGTTTGTGTAGGTGTGAGGGACTCGCGCGTGGTCTCCTACTGGATTGATACCTTGGTTCTCAAAAATTGATGGAAATACTTACGCTACTGTGCTGCATCTCCCTTTTCTCTTCGAGGGAATACAACGCAAGCTCAAGAGGTAGCAAGAAGAATTTCTGGCGCCGTTGCCGGGTAGGCTTACGCAAAAGTCATACACCAAGTACCTATCACAAACCCTTATCCTTCTCATTACATTTTTTGCCTCTCGTTTTCCTCTCCCCCACTTCACCCTTGCCGTTTTATTTGCCCTTCCTCCGCCATGTGTTTATCGTTCGCTTGCTTCTTGTTTGCTTGTGTGTGTTGGATTGCTTGCTTGTCACTATGGCTCAGAACAATACCAAATTGTGTGACTTCTCCAATACCAACAACAATGTTTTTATTAGCACTCCAATTGCTCCTATTACCGATGCTGAATCTTGTGAGATCAATGCTGCTTTGTTGAATCTTGTCATGAAAGATCAATTCTCTGGCCTTCCTAGTGAAGATGTCACTACCCATCTAAACAACTTTGTTGATTTGTGTGATATGCAAAAGAAAAGGGATACGGATAACGATATTGTTAAATTGAAGTTATTTCCGTTTTCACTTAGAGATCGTGCTAAAACTTGGTTTTCCTCTTTGCCTAGAAATATTATAGATTCGTGGAATAAGTGCAAAGATGCTTTTAACTCTAAGTATTTCCCTCCTGCTAAGATCATCTCTCTTAGAAATGATATTATGAATTTTAAGCAACTAGATCATGAGCATGTTGCGCAAGCTTGGGAGAAAATGAAATTAATGACACGTAATTGCCCTAGACATGGTTTGAATCTATGGATGATTATTCAGAACTCTTATGCTGGCTTGAATTTTGCTTCTAGAAATCTTTTAGATTCGGCCGCTGGAGGCACTTTCATGGAAACAACCTTAGGAGAAGCTACCAAACTCCTATATAATATTATGGTTAATTATTCTCAGTGGCACACCGAAAGATCTACTAGTAAAAAAATGCATGCTATCGAAGAAATTAGTGTTTTGAGTGGAAAGATGGATGAACTTATGAAATTGTTTGCTGCTAAGAGTGCTTCTTCTGATCCTAATGATATGCCTTTGTCCACTTTGATTAAGAATAACAATGAATCTTTGGATGTGAATTTTGTTGGTAGGAATAATTTTGGCAACAATGTTTATAGAGGTAATTTCAATCCTAGGCCTTTTCCTAGTAATTCCTCCAATAATTTTGGTAATTCCTACAACAACTCTTATGGAAAGATGCCTTCTGAATTTGAAACTAGTGTTCAGGAGTTTATAATCTTGCAAAAGAATTTCAATGCTATGCTTGAAGAGAAATTGCTTAAGGTTGATGAATTGGCTAGAAGTGTGGATAGAATTACTCTTGATGTTGATTCTTTGAAACTTAGATATGTCCCACCTAAGCATGATATCAATGAGTCTCTCCAAGCCATGAGAATTTCCATTGATGAATGCAAAGAAAGAACCGCTAGAATGCGTGCTAAAAGAGAAGATTATATTAAATCGTGCTCTTCTAGTTATCATGAAAATAAAGATGAAGATCTGAAAGTTATTCATGTGTCTCCTATTAGATCCATATTTTCTAGTATTAATATTGATGAAGATAGGATTGGAGATGATTCTGCTTTAAAGTGTCCCAATGATTCAGAGTTTTTAGATCTTGATGCTAAAATTGTTAAAAGTGGGAGTGAAGAGATTAAAACTTTGCATAGTGATGAACCCACTATTTTGGATTTCAAGGGATTCAATTATGATAATTGCTCTTTGATTGATTGTATTTCCTTGTTGCAATCCGTGCTAAATTCTCTGCATGCTTATAGTCGAAATAAAGCTTTCACTAAACATATAGTTGATGCTTTGATGCAATCTTATGAAGAAAAACTTGAGTTGGAAGTTTCTATACCTAGAAAGCTTTATGATGAGTGGGAACCTACTATAAAAATAAAAATAAAAGATCATGAATGCTATGCTTTGTGTGATTTGGGTGCTAGTGTCTCCACTATCCCAAAAACTTTGTGTGATTTCCTATGGTTCCATGAGCTTGATGATTGTTCTTTAAATTTGCATCTTGCGGATTACACTATTAAGAAACCTATGGGAAGAATGTATGATGTTCTTATTGTTGCCAATAGGAATTCTGTGCCCGTAGATTTCATTGTTCTTGATATAGATTGCAATCCTTCATGTCCTATTATTCTTGGTAGACCTTTCCTTAGAACGATTGGGGCAATTATTGATATGAAGGAAGGAAATATTAGATTCCAATTTCCGTTAAGGAAAGGCATGGGACACTTGCCTAGAAAGAAAATCAAATTACCATATAAATCTATCATGAGAGCCACTTATGGATTGCCTTCCAAAGATGGCAATACCTAGATCTATCTTGTATCGTGCCTAGCTAGGGGCGTAAAACGATAGCGCTTGTTGGGAGGCAACTGATACGTCCAAAACGTATCTATAATTTCTGCTTGCTCCATGCCTCTTTTGTGTGATATTGCTATGATATTTATGCACTTCCATACACTTTTGATCATATTTGGACTAACCTATTAACTCAGTGCACCACAGTGCCAGTTCCTGTTTTCTGCTGTTTTTCTATTTCAGGTTTCCCCCATATTAAAAGTGCCCTAAAAATCCCGGGAAAAATACAGGAAAAATCAGCGTATCGGGAGCTTCCGGAAAAACCAAGGGAGGGCCAGAGGGGAGCCTAGGGTGGCCCAGGCGGCCACCCGACGCGGCCCCACCCATGGCCGCGCCAGGGGGGCGCCTGGGGCCCCACCTCCGCCTTTGGTGACCCCCTTTGGCATATATATTGCTCGCGTCCCGAAACCCTCGAGGACGGAACCCTTTTTCGCGATCTCATCTCTGTTCCGCCGCCGCCGCGCTTCCAAGATCGGGAGCACCAGGAGAACTCTTCCCGGCACCCTGCCGGAGGGGAGAACCACCACCGGGAGCTTCTCCACCACCATGGACGCTTCCCGGATGAGTTGTGAGTAGTCTCCCTTGGACCATGGGTCCATGACCAGTAGCTATGTGATGTTCTCCTCCCCTCTTTGTTCTTCACCGATTAGACCTCGTGAGCTGCCCTACATGATCGAGGCACATATGTAATCTTTATGCTGTTGCTCTGCTGAGTTTGCTGGGATCCGATGGATTATGAGATTATGTTCAGATTGTGTGTGAGTAATATATTTGATTCACCTATTTTATATTTATGTTCTTGAGTAATTCTTGCATGTTCTCCGTTGCTATTTATTGCTTTGGTCGAGTAGTAGGTAGTAACTCCAAGAGGGAACGTTATGCTTGATTGTGGGTTCATGCCCCTCGATGACTAGCTTGAGTGATAGAAACATGAGTCTAGGGGATGTGCTGTTTCCACAAGGGGGAAAACAACGGTGCTTGTACTTGCGGGTGCAAGGATTGTTTACTTTACGCAAAGTTCTTTTAATGCAGTTGTCTGTTGCTTTGAGTTTACACTTTGGGTGGGACTCGCAACTTAATACCGGCGAGATGTTCTGGATAGATATCTCAAGGTGGATGATTAGTAGTAGATGCAGATGGATTTCGGTCTACTTGCCTTGGCGTACCGCCCATGCTTAGAGCCTCTACCTTTCTTTGCAGCATAGTTAGCATTGGTTTGCGCACATAATCCTGTCAATTGCCCAGCTGTAATTTGTTTACCTCGCTTAGCTGTTTTATCGTCTTTTGGGAGAGTGACATCACTAGTGAACATCATGGGACCCCGGTCCATATTACCATCACTGATCACACCCGCTATTTACTTCCTGTTCTTATTTCCTAGTTGCAGTCATACCTATCACTATTATCTCTTGCGTTTGATCCTTTGTAAACGACAAGGCCGGAGGGATTGACAACCTCTCTGTACTCGTTGGGAGCAAAGTTATTTGTATCTGTGTGCAGGTCCTGTCAAGCAAAAGTTTCTGGCGCATTGACACCTTCTTGTCGACCCTCGGAGTCTCACGGGATTCGATCCTTGGTATCTTTGCCAAGGGAAATTTGACGCTATGCTACATCTTAAACCTTCCACTTGGGGTAACCAACGAGGGGCGAGAAGCCATCAAGCAAGTTTCTGGCGCCGTTGCCGGGGACTCCACTCTTCAAGATAGGGGAGTTGCACGCTATCTTTTATCTTTGCTTTTTAGTCTTGTTAGTTTACCTTTCAGCTTTTGCTTTAGTGTCCCTTACCAAAAATCACAAAAATAGTTATCTTGATTGCTGCTGCTATGGGTTCCACCGAGAATACCAAGTTGTGTGACTTCACTAGTCATAACAACCATGACTTTATCTGCACGCCTATTACTACACCTGCCACTTCAGCACCCTCTTATGAGATTAAAGCTGCTTTACTGAACCTAGTTATGAAAGATCAATTCTCTGGTGCTGGAGATGATGCTGCTTTGCATTTAAATAATTTTGTTGAACTCTGTGATATGCAAAAGTACCGAGAAATAGATGGTGATATTGTTAAGCTTAAGCTTTTTCCTTTCTCCTTGAGAGGAGGAGCTAAAATCTGGTTTCAATCCTTGCCTAGTGTCGGGGGAAACTGTCCACCACGAACACCTATGGGACCGGAGCCCCTTGTACGTTGCGGTAAGGGAGCGGAGGAAGCACAAAGAGCAGATCGAGGAGAGCACGCGGGCAGTTTACCCAGGTTCGGGCCGCGACGGACGCGTAAAACCCTACTCCTGCTTAGATTGTATTGAGTGTTGGAGCTCGGAAGCTTGGAGAACTAGCTACACCGAGCGAGAGAGCTGTCTAGGTTCCGAACCCTTTCTACGTTGTGCATGGGCCTCCTTTTATAGCTCAAGGGGTCACCGACAGGTGCCAACGTAGAAGAAGGGTAAAAATGTAACTTTGGTGGTAGTTGTAACAGTGCGGGAACAGTGGATGAACAGTGGTCATCACCTAACTTGACAGTGGGGGACAAGAGCATTAAATGCCCGTCACCGTCGACCCCAAAAGCGCCCGCCCGTGCGTCTCCGTTCGCCACGGTGGTAGCTTCGTCACCGTGGAGTGCCACCATGTCCCCCAGGCTGCACAGCCATCCGTCACGCGTCCCTGGAACGGCCCCAGGGCGACGCGTGGGTTGATGAGCTGGAGCGTGAGCACACAGCGTAACTCTCCTCGGCAAGCACCTTGCCGGGGCCTTGACCTTGCCGGGCCCTGGAGCTTGCCGCTCCCCGGGCCCTGCCGGGGCGCATGTTGCGCCGAGGCATGTCTTCTGAGATGTAGTCTTCTAGTCTTCCTGGCAAGCTCCTCTTGCCAGGGTCTTGTGTTAATGTTATAGTCTTGAGCATGGGACGGCCTTCCCGGCAAGCTCCACTTGCCGGGGTCTTGATCTTCTGACTTGTATACTTTGTTTTTGAATGGATTAGTAAGGACCAGAAAGGTTTCCGGTAAGCACGTGGTAGACCCTGCCGCGGGAAGCTGCCACTGCCCGTGCACAAGTTGGGGTACTAAGGTACCCCTATCTTAGTACATCGACACCTAGGAATAGTATAGATTCTTGGGACAAGTGCAAGGATGCCTTTATTGGGAAATACTATCCCCCTGCTAAAATTATCCAACTAAGGAGTAATATAATGAATTTTAAACAATTGGATAATGAACACGTTGCCCAAGCTTGGGAACGCATGAAATCTCTTGTCAAGAACTGCCCTACTCATGGCTTGACTACTTGGATGGTTATCCAAACTTTTTATGCAGGCTTGAACTTTACCTCGCGGAACTTGTTAGATTCGGTAGCGGGAGGAACCTTTATGTCAACTACACTTGGTGCTGCCACAAAACTTCTCGATGAGATGATGACCAATTATTCCCAATGGCACACCAAACGCGCTCCAACAGGTAGGAAGGTAAACTCTGTCGAGGAGATTTCCTCCCTAAATGAAAAAGTTGACTTGATCATGTCTCTACTTTCCAAGCAATCTCCTATTGATCCTCATGATGTTCCTTTGAATTCTTTGATTGCTCAAGATCAAGTAGATGTGAACTTTATCTCTAGAAACAATTTCAATAACAATGCTTATAGGAGTAATTTTGGTAACAACCCTAGACCGTTCCCCTCTAATTCCTATGGGAACAACAATGCTTATCCTAACACCAGGAACTCCACTTCTGAACTAGAGATTATGCTTAAAGACTTTATCACTACCCAAAAAGCCTTCAATAAGAGTGTAGAAGAAAAACTAGACAAACTAGATAATCTCTCTTCGAAGGTAGACAATTTAGCCCATGAGGTAGAATTGCTTAAAATTAGAACTTCCCCTCTTGAGGAGAGGAAGACCACTCCTATGAATGCTATTCAAGTGCGAATTAATGAAAACATTAGGATGATGGCTAAACTTAAAGAGAGATGGGCTAGAGAAAAGGAGGAAGAAGATAGAATTAAGAGCCTTCCTACCCACCACACTATTGCTACTATCCAAGTTGTTGAGGATATCCAAACTCTTAGCACCCAATGCACTCCTGGTCCCATTGGACCTATTAATGGTGATGCTATGACCTCAACCGTAGAAACTCCTATAACCATAGAAGCTACCAAACAAGTGAGCCTAAAAGACAACATTACCACTTTACTTGATAGTAGTGACCTTGATTTTGATAATTGCACCCTTTCTGAAGTTATTGATTTTCTTCACAAGATGTCTAGAGATCCCCACACTAGCACACTTAATCTTGCCTTCACGAAGCATATCACTAATGCTTTCATCAAAGTTAGGGAGGAAAAGCTTAGGGTAGAAGCCTCCATACCTAGAAAGCTAGAAGATGGTTGGGATCCTATGATTAAAATTAAGTTGAATAACTTCTCTTGCTATGCTTTATGTGATGTTGGAGCTAGTACCTCCGTTATGCCCAAAAGAATATATGATATGCTTAAATTGAAACCTTTTGATCCTTGTTCTTTTGGTGTTCGTCTTGTTGATTCTTCCATAAAGAAACCTTTGGGGAAGATCGATGATGTTCTTATCATTGTCAATGACAATTATGTTCCCGTTGATTTTACTATTATGGATATTGAATGTGAACCTTCTTGTCCAATTATTTTGGGACGTCCTTTTCTTCGCACCATTGGTGCTATCATTGACATGAAAGAGGGGAATATAAAATTCCAATTCCCTCTCAAGAAAGGAATGGAACACTTCCCTAAAAAGAAGATTAAGTTACCTTTTGAGTCCGTTATACGGGCTAGCTATTCTTTTACTCTTGATAAAACTTGATCCTCTTTTTTTGCATTATGCCTAGCAGGCATAAAAGAAAGCGCTTTTGGGAGGCAGCCCACAACTAATAAAGTTTTATTTTGCTTTTGTTGTGTCTTGATGTTTGTTACTACAGTAGCATCATCATTGTATCTTTTCTTTTCAGCTTTGTGCCAAGTTTAGCCTCCGATTGCAAGAAAGTTCAAAAGTTGTGACGTGCTGTCCAGGAAACAGATTCTGTCCTTGGACAGAAAAATTCGTATAAAATCACCAGATCATCTTTTTGGTCCGAATTTTTTTGACAGCGTGACCTATACAATTGGCTTTCGGGCGTCTGTTCTGAGTTTTTTGATTTGAGTTGCAGAAGTGCCCCGAAAAAATTATTTACTACCTGCTGGTCTGCTTTTCACAGATTCTGTCCTGTTTTGCCTTTTCTTCGTTTTGCAAACCTTAAGCTTGCTTTTTCTTTGCAAAAACCTTTTGGCAATCTTGAGAAACAGTAGCTCTTCAAGATTATCCTTATTTCCAGTAGGGAAAAGTTATTTTACTATGGGTACTAACCTCGCTAATCAGATTATGATGAGTTATGTATGAAGGGAGTTTTCAAGTGTGCGAGGGAAGATGATAAAAAGATTCAGGAGGGTCAAACGCTCAAGCTTGGGGATGCCCCCGTGCACCCTCACAAAATATTCAAGAAGACTCAAGCGTCTAAGCTTGGGGATGTCCCCGTGCATCCCCTTCTCCATCAGCAATTATCAGTTTGTCTTTCGTTCCACTATATTTTAATCATTTCATGCGTTATGTGCTATGCTTGGAGCGTCTTGCTTTTAGTTTCCTTTTTAGTTTTCTTTAGCTTTGCTTGCTATTCATAACGAGTTAGAACCCAGCTTTCTTTGTGTGGGAGAGAAACACGCTCCACTTCAACCAAGAACACAACATAGGATTTTCATGCTTATCTTTGCTGTGTATGTTCTTTGTCTTTCAATAGCTACTGTCATGTTTAGCTCTTAGTTTTCATGCTTTTCTTTTTAAAGAGCTTTTGTTTAGTTGGTTGTTGAACTCTCTTGAGTTTTCATGTTTATCTTGTTAAGAGAGTTTGTCTGTTGCACTGAGTTGTGTGTCTTAACTTAAAGTAGGTAATTGAGGTTGCTATTTAATTTTAGTAGTAACTTGCAATAGTTTTGAGGTATTGCCATGAGTAATGTTTGAACTTTTGGTGTCAGGAGCTTTAGCCTATTAGTGATAGATGTCGTATTTTGGGCAATCCGTGTTTATTTTCGAAAACCTACAAAATAGTTGAGAACTTTAGCTACTAAATGGATCACTAATCTTTGGAGGGATCGAATATTAGAGTACACTCACGTACCATGGGTCGAGGATGCGCAAGGGTAACCAAACCCCCATACACACCTCCTCGGGGTACTTGTCTCTTTGTGAACCTCCTAATTAGATTGAGAGTTACCGATAATAAGTGCATGAGTTCTTCGGACTAATGTGAGTATTCGAAGGTTGACACTTCCACCTATCCATATTTTTCTAGCCTCTTCGGTACCGTGCATTGCCCTTTCTCACCTCGAGAGTTGGCGCATACTTCGCCGGTGCATCCAAATCCTTGGCACGATACGCTCTGTCATCATAAGCCTCATTATATCCTTCCTCAAAATAGCCACCATACCTACCTATCAAGGGATTTCCATAGCCTTTCCGAGATACATTGCCATGCAACATCCATCTTCTCATGACTTGATCTTCATGTCATACATGCTTTTTGCTTGATCGATGAGCCGCATGCTAGTTGGGCCTTGCCCTAATCATTGCTACATGACGCGCTAGTATCATTGCATATCCTGCTACACTGGCAGAGGCATACATTTGCATACATCATGATAGTTTCATTTTCTTTATGTTGAGTACTTTTGTAAAGTGTGAAAGATCTTCTATACTTCTTGTAATACATAGAGTGTTGCCCCTAAAGTGAGGAAAAGATCCCAAAGAGGATAAAATCAAAAGATCCCAAAGAGGACAAATGAGAGATAAATAGAAAGAGCCATTGAGGCCATAAAAATAAAAAAAATAAAAAAAAGAGAAAAAAAGAAATAAAAAGAGAGAAGGGGGCACACTACTATTTCCTTTTGAGGGATCCACACTCGTACTCCATCTTATACCTTGTACTCCATAGAGATTATCATTCATGCATATAGCTATGTGGGGACCTTTACACTATAGAACTTGGCTTGTATATTCCAATGATGAGCCTCCTCAAAAGAGCTCTAGGTCTTCTTGAGCAAGCAAGTTGGATGCACCCCCACTAGTTCCATTGGAGAGCTTACCTTAGCTCATATGTGCATCCGTTGCATGGCAATCCCTACTCCTAGCATCATATCTATCATTTGGCTTTCTCTCGCCGATGATTGTCCTCATTGATGTGAGCCTTTCACACCTTTTTTGTCTTCCCCCTCTATCATTTCTCTCTTTGCCATCCTAAGTGTCGACTTTCTTGCTTACGCTCATCCATTGCATGAGTGCTCAAAATATCGAAAGGGAGTGGATCATTTTGACTTGTACCTGGCTGACGGTCTGGGGATGAGTCAAGATAAGATTCCAAAGAAGACAAAGTGTGAAACTTTAGTAGATTAAGTTCTCAACAATACAAAAACTATGTTTTACTCTCTCATATATCCCTATCCCCTTTCTTCCACGCAAACACCATTTGGAGACATTCAAGTCACGGACAGCGAGAGCTCTTGCACCTTTATGTTCTTATGTTACTTGTTACAATGCTAATATAGACTCTTGCTTGTTATGACTTGAATTGGATTACATGCCTTGATTACTTTACTTAAAAGTTCTTATATGGTTGGTAGCATGTCACCACAGAAATTATGCTTGTTATCATTTACCTACTCGAGGACGAGCAGGAATTAAGCTTGGGGATGTTGATACGTCCAAAACGTATCTATAATTTCTGCTTGCTCCATGCCTCTTTTGTGTGATATTGCTATGATATTTATGCACTTCCATACACTTTTGATCATATTTGGACTAACCTATTAACTCAGTGCACCACAGTGCCAGTTCCTGTTTTCTGCTGTTTTTCTATTTCAGGTTTCCCCCATATTAAAAGTGCCCTAAAAATTCCGGGAAAAATACAGGAAAAATCAGCGTATCGGGAGCTTCCGGGAAAACCAAGGGAGGGCCAGAGGGGAGCCTAGGGTGGCCCAGGCGGCCACCCGGCGCGGCCCCACCCCTGGCCGCGCCAGGGGGGCGCCTGGGCCCCACCTCCGCCTCTGGTGACCCCCTTTGGCATATATATTGCTCGCGTCCCGAAACCCTCGAGGACGGAACTCTTTTTCACGATCTCATCTCTGTTCCGCCACCGCCGCGCTTCCAAGATCGGGAGCACCAGGAGAACTCTTCCCGGCACCCTGCCGGAGGGGAGAACCACCATCGGGAGCTTCTCCACCACCATGGACGCTTCCCGGATGAGTTGTGAGTAGTCTCCCTTGGACCATGGGTCCATGACCAGTAGCTATGTGATGTTCTCCTCCCCTCTTTGTTCTTCACCGATTAGACCTCGTGAGCTGCCCTACATGATCGAGGCACATATGTAATCTTTATGCTGTTGCTCTGCTGAGTTTGCTGGGATCCGATGGATTATGAGATTATGTTCAGATTGTGTGTGAGTAATATATTTGATTCACCTCTTTTATATTTATGTTCTTGAGTAATTCTTGCATGTTCTCCGTTCCTATTTATTGCTTTGGTCGAGTAGTAGGTAGTAATTCCAAGAGGGAACGTTATGCTTGATTGTGGGTTCATGCCCCTCGATGACTAGCTTGAGTGACAGAAACATGAGTCTAGGGCATGTGTTGTTGCCACAAGGGGGAAAACAACGATGCTTGTACTTGCGGGTGCAAGGATTGTTTACTTTACGCAAAGTTTTTTTAATGCAGTTGTGTGTTGCTTTGAGTTTACACTTTGGGTGGGACTCGCAACTTAATACCAGCGAGATGTTCTGGATAGATATCTCAAGGTGGATGATTAGTAGTAGATGCAGATGGATTTCGGTCTACTTGCCTTGGCGTACCACCCATGCTTAGAGCCTCTACCTTTCTTTGCAGCATAGTTAGCATTGGTTTGCGCACATAATCCTGTCAATTGCCCAGCTGTAGTTTGTTTACCTCGCTTAGCTGTTTTATCGTCTTTTGGGAGAGAGACATCACTAGTGAACATCATGGGACCCCGGTCCATATTACCATCACTGATCACACCCGCTATTTACTTCCTGCTCTTATTTCCTAGTTGCAGTCATACCTATCACTATTATCTCGTGTGTTTGATCCTTTGTAAACGACAAGGCCGGAGGGATTGACAACCTCTCTGTACTCGTTGGGAGCAAAGTTATTTGTATCTGTGTGCAGGTCCTGTCAAGCAAAAGTTCCTGGCGCATTGACACCTTCTTGTCGACCCTCGGAGTCTCACGGGATTCGATCCTTGGTATCTTTGCCAAGGGAAATTTGCCGCTACGCTACATCTCAAACCTTCCACTTGGGGTAACCAACGAGGGGCGAGAAGCCATCAAGCAACCCAATTTTTTGTTTTTTGTTTTTGTTGCTGTTAGGGAATAAATATTGCATCTAGCCTCTGATTATATGTGGTTTTATGTTTTGTTTAGTGTTTGTGCCAAGTAGAACCTTTGCGAGGACTTGTGTGAAGTTTATATGATCTTGCTGTGAAAACAGAATCGTTAGCGCTTGCTAAAGTAGTCGTGGGATTTTACTGGAGAGTGCTTTTTAATTGATTCTTTTCGCAGATGATTGGTAGACAAATTTCGCAAATTTACCAATTTAGTTTGAATTTTTTGGAGTTCCAGAAGTAGGCGCAAGTTGCATATTACTACAGACTGTTGTGTCTTTGACAGATTCTGTTTTTCGTGTGTTGTTTGCTTATTCCGATGCATCTATGAGTAGTATTGGAGGATATGAACCATACAGAAGTTGGAGTACAGTAGGTTTAACAACAATATAAACAAAGAATGAATTCATTGATGTACCCTTGAATAGTGGTTTGCTTTCTTATACTAACGGAGCTCACGAGAATTTTTGTCTAAGTTTTGTGTTGTGAAGTTTTCAAGTTTTGAGTATTGCTTTGATGGACTATGGAACAAGGAGTAGCAAAGGCCTAAGCTTGGGGATGCCCATGGCACCCCAAGTAAATTCAAGATAATCAAAAGCCTAAGCTTGGGGATGCCCCGGGAAGGCATCCCCTCTTTCATCTTCATCCATCGGTAACTATACTTGGAACTATATTTTTATTCGCAACATGTTATGTGTTTTGCTTGGAGCACCTTGTATAATTTGAGTCTTTGCTTGTTAGTTTGCCATAATAATCCTTGCTGGACACACCTATTTGAGAGAGTTAAATATGGCCTAGGAATTGTTAGAACACTCTATGTGCCTCACTTACATCTTTTGAGTTGAATAGTTTTTGCTCTAGTGCTTCACTTATATCTTTTAGAGCACGGTGGTGGTTATATTTTGTAGAAATTGTTGAACTCTCATACTTCACTTATATCTATTTGAGAGTCTATCAAAACAGCATGGTAATGTGTTTAGGCTAAAGAAACTAGTCTTCACATGATAGACATCCAATGTCAATGTAGTACAAAAATTCACACTAAGTGCATTGAATAGAATGAGATGTTGGATGCTTGATAATTGTTTTGAGATATGAGGATAGTGATATTAGAGTCTTGCTAGTGGAGTTATTATGAAATTAAGAAATACTTGTGTTAATGTTAGTGATTCCCAAAGCATGCACGTATGGTGAATCGTTGTGTGACTAAGTTAGAGCATGAGGTATTTGTAGAGTGCCAACCTTTATGTGGAGGTCGGGGGCGCACGATGGTTAACTCCTACCAACCTCCCCCTAGGAGCATGCGTTGATTGCTTTGTTTTGATGACTCGTAGATTTTAGCAATAAGTATATGAGTTCTTATGACTAATGTTGAGTCCATGGATTATACGCACTCTCACCCTTCCACCATTGCTAGCCTCTCTTGTACCGCGCAAATTTCGCCGGTGCCATAAACCCACTATATATCCTTCCTCAAAACAGCCACCATATTGTTCCTCAAAACAGACACCATACCTACCTATCATGGCATTTCCATAGCCATTCCGAGATATATTGCCATGCAACTTTCCACCGTTCCGTTCATATGACACGCATCATATTGTCATATTGCCATTGCACGATCATGTAGTTGACATCGTATTTGTGGTAAGGCCACCATGCATAATTTTTATACATGTCACTCTTGTTTCATTGCACATACCGGTACACCGCCAGAGGCATTCATATAGAGTCATACTTTATTGTTGTAGTATCGAGTTGTAATATCGAGTTGTTATGAAAGTGTGATGATCATCATTATTAGAGCATTGTCCCTTGGGAGGAAAGGCTAAATATATAAAGCCCCTCCGCAAAAAAAAGAAAAAAATAAAAAACAGAAAGGCCAAAGAAAAAAATAAAGGCCCAAAAAAAGAAAAAGAAAAGGCACAATTGCTACTATCTTTTTTCCACACTTGTGCTTCAAAGTGGCACCATCTTCTTCATTGTAGAGAGTCTCATGTTTAGTCACTTTCATATACTAGTGGGAATTTTCATTATAGAACTTGGCTTGTATATTCCAACGATGGGCTTCCTCAAATGCCCTAGGTCTTCGTGAGCAAGCAAGTTGGATGCACACCCACTAGTTTCTTTTGTTGAGCTTTCATTCATATTTAGCTCTAGTGCATCCGTTGCATGGCAATCCCTACTCACTCATATTGATATCTATTGATGGGCATTTCCATAGCCCGTTGATACACCTAGTCGATGTGAGACTATCTCCCTCTTTTTGTCTTCTCCACAACCACCTCTATTCCACCCATAGTGCTATATCCATGGCTCACGCTCATGTATTGCGTGAAAGTTGAAAGGTTTGAAAAGATAGAGTATGAAAACAAATGCTTGGCTGAAATCGGTGTTGTGCATGATATGAATATTTTTGTGTGAAAACAAGGGAGCATAGCCAACACTATATGATTTTGTAGGGATAACTTTCTTTAGCTATAGTATTTTGAGAAGGCATGATTGCTTTGTTAGTATGCTTGAAGTATTATTGTTTCTTATGTCAATATTGACTTTTATCTTGAATCTTTCAGATCTGAACATTCATGCCACAATTAAGAGAATTACATTGAAAAACTCTATTGGTTAGCATTCCACATAAAAAATTATTTATTTATCATTTACCTACTCGAGGACGAGCATGAATTAAGCTTGGGGATGCTTGATACGTCTCCAACGTATCTATAATTTTTTATTGTTCCATGCTATTATTTATGAAGTCTTGGATGTTTAATGGGCTTTATCATTCACTTTTATATCATTTTTGGGTCTAACCTACTAACCCAAAGGCCCAGTCCAGATTGCTGTTTTTTTGCCTATTTCAGGGTTTTGCAGAAAAAGAATATCAAACGGAGTCCAAACGGAATGAAACCTTCGCGAGAGATATTTTTGGAGAAAATCACGCCAGAGGAACTTGAGAACCACGTCAGGGGAGCGTCGAGGCGCCCACGAGGGTTGGGGCGCACCCCCTTCCCAGGGCGTGCGCCCCTACCTCGTGGGCCCCTCGAGCGTCCCCCGGTGCCCTCCTTCTTCCTATATAAGTCTACGTACCCCAGAAACTCCGTGAACAGAGAAAAAACCCTAATTCCACCGCTGTACCTTCTGTTCCCATGGAGATCCCATCTTGGAGCCTGTTCCGGAGCTCCACCGGAGGGGGATCCATCACGGAGGCCTTCATCATCATCATCATCGCCCTCACCATGAGTTGTGAGTAGTTTACCACAGACCTTCTAGTCCATAGCTAGTATCTAGATGGCTTCTTCTCTCTCTCTCTGGATCTCAATACAAAGTTCCCCTTGGTCTTCAAGGAGATCTATTCGATGTAATCTTTTTTTGAGTTGTGTTTGTCGAGATCCGATGAATTGTGAGTTTATGATCAAGGTTATCTACGAAAGATATTTGGTTCTTCTCTGAACCTTTTATGTGTGCTCATAATATCCTTGCAAGTCTCTTCAAATTATTGGTTTGGTTTGGCCTACTAGATCTATAGTTCTTGCAATGGGAGAAGTGCTTGGCTTTGGGTTCAATCTTGCGGTGTCCTTTCCCAGTGATAGTAGGGGCAGCAAGGCATGTATTGTATTGTTGCCATCGAGGATAAAAAGATGGGGTTTATATCATATTGCTTGAGTTTATCCCTCTACATCATGTCATCTTGCTTAAGGCGTTACTCTGTTCTTATGAACTCAATACACTAGATGCATGCTGGATAGCGGTCGATGTGTGGAGTAATAGTAGTAGATGCAGAATCGTTTCGGTCTACTTGTCTCGGACGTGATGCCTATATACAATGATCATGCCTAGATAGTCTCATAATTATTCGCTTTTCTATCAATTGCTCGACAGTAATTTGTTTACCCGCCATAGAATATCGCTATCATGAGAGAAGCCACTAGAGAAAACTATGGCCCCCGGGTCTATTCTCAACATATCAACCTACATCTACTTTACTTTTACCGCTTTTTATTTGTTGTTTTATTAAACTAAAAATACCAAAAATATCAACTATCATCTCTATCAGACCTCACTTTCGTAAGTGAC
Organism: Secale cereale; assembly: GCA_902687465.1. Classification (NCBI taxonomy): domain Eukaryota; kingdom Viridiplantae; phylum Streptophyta; class Magnoliopsida; order Poales; family Poaceae; genus Secale; species Secale cereale. Next base: position 701,265,817 of record LR738710.1, on the reverse strand, counting down.
CATAAAGGGATTGACAACCCCTTATCGCGTTGGCTGCGAAGTTCTTATTTGTTTGTGCAGGTGTGAGGGATTCACGCGTGGTCTCCTACTGGATTGATACCTTGGTTCTCAAAAACTGAGAGAAATACTTACGCTACTGTGCTGCATCTCCCTTTCCTCTTCGAGGGAATACAACGCAAGCTCAAGAGGTAGCAGCGGCTCAGTCTCGTGAAACGCGATAATTCTTTCTCCTTGATTTTGTTCTCCCCAAAAGTGAAGATATAGGATCTGGAGATACGTTGGTGGAGCACTAGGGGGCCCACGAGGCAGGGGGCGCTCACCCACACTCATGGACAGGCCATGGGCCCCTTGGTGTGGATCTTCTTGCAGATATTTTTTATATTTTCCAAATTAATTCTCCGTCGATTTTCAGGCGATTCCGAAAACTTTTTATTTCTGTACAAAAAACAACACCATGGCGGTTATGCTGAAAACAGCGTCAGTTCGGGTTAGTTCCATTCAAATCATGCAAGTTAGAGTCCAAAACAAGGGCAAAAGGGTTTGGAAAAGTAGTTACGTTGGAGACGTATCAACTCCCCCAAGCTTAAACCTTTGCTTGTCCTCAAACAATTCAGTTGATAAACTGAAAGTGATAAGGAAAAACTTTGACAAATTCTGTTTGCTCTTGTTGTTGTAAATATGTAAGCCAACATTCAGGTTTTCAACAAGATCATGAACTAACCACGTTCACAATAACTTTCAGATCTCAAGACTAATCACATCAATGGCATAATCAACTAGCGAGCAATAATAATAAACCTCGGATGACAACACTTTCTCAAAATAATCATAATATGATATAACAAGATGGTATCTCGCTAGCCCTTTCTGAGACAGCAAAACATAAATGCAGGGCACCTTTAAAGATCAAGGACTGACTAGACATTGTAATTCATGAGAAAAGAGATCCAGTCATGATCATACTCAATGCAAATTAATAGTAATACATGCAACGACAGAGGTGCTCTCCTACTGATGCTATTTGATAAGAGGATGGTGACTCTGCATAAAAGTAAATAGATAGGCCCTTCGCAGAGGGAAGCAGGGATTTGTAGAGGTGCCAGAGCTCGATTTTTAAATAGAGATGAATAACATTTTGAGCGGTATACTTTCATTGTCAACATAACAACCAAGAATCTCGATATCTCCCATGCTACGCACATTATAGACGGTTTCCAAACAGAATGGTAAAGTTTATACTCCCCGAACCACCAACAAGCACACTCCACGGCTAGCCCGAAACAACGGGTACTGTCCAAACCAACAACAGCCCTGGGGGAGTTTTGTTAAATTATTATGATTTTGAGCATGGGACTGGGCATCCCGGTTACCAGCCATTTTCTCATGAATGATGACCGGAGTCCACTCATCATGAGAATAACCCACCTAGCATCGAAGATATAGACAACCCTAATTGATACATGAGCTGTTCGAGCATACAAAACAAAATTTCATTTGAAGGTTTAGAGTTTGGCACATACAAATTTACTTGGAATGGCAGGTAAATACCGCATATAGGAAGGTATGGTGGACACATGTGAAATAACTTTGGGGTTTATGGAAGTGGATGCACAAGCAGCATTCCCGCTTAGTACAGGTGAAGGCTAGAAAGAGACTGGGAAGCGACTAGCTAGAGAGCAACAACGGTCATGAACATGCATTAAAATTAATCAACAATGAATGCAAGCATGATTATGATATAAATCACCATGAAAATAAATATCGTGGAGGCTATGTTGATTTGTTTCAACTACATGCATGAACATGTGCCAAGTCAGATCACTTAAATCGTCCAAAGGAGGATACCACCCATCATACCACATCACAACCATTTTAATATCATGTTGGCACGCAAGATAGACCATTATAAACTCTCAGCTAATTCAGCATGGCATAAGTAGCTATGATCTCTAATTGTCATTGCAAGCATGTTTCATTCATAACAAGCTGAATCAGGAACGATGAGCCATCATATTTAAAAAAACAAGAGAAGTTGAGTTCATACCAGCTTTTCTTATCTCAATTAGTTCATCATATATCATCCTTATTGCCTTTCACTCGCATGCCCGAACGGTGTGGATAATAATAATAGTGCACGTGCATTGGACAAAGCTGGAATCTGCAGACATTTAAATACAAGAGAGAAGACAAGGTAATATGGCTCAAGATTAAATCAACAACAAAGCATATGAGAGCCACTACGCATTTTAATCATGGTCTTCTACTCTTAACCCCCAAAGAAAAGAAAAGAAACTATTTACACGGGAAAGCTCCCAACAAGCAAAAGAAGAACATGAAATCTTTTTGGATTTTCATTTTTAACTAGTACTACAAGCAAAGAAAGTAAACTAGCTAGAAGCTACAACTAATATATTTTTTTCTAGGTTTTTCTAGCACACAAGAAAAAGACTAAGAAAAAGAAATCAAAACTAAACATGAATGGTACAGTGAAAGAGTGTGAGCACCGACAACTAGAATGAGCGTGAACATGAATGTAAAGTCAGTGAGAAACACGTACTCCCCCAAGCTTAGGCTTTTGGCCTAAGTTGGTCTATGGCCAGTATTAGCCTGACGGATATCCAAAGTCATAGTTGGGGTTGTACTGGGGTGCAGCAGATACTGCATGCTGAGCTGCAGCTCAAAGGCGGGCTGCCTCCATCATGTTATAATAAGCATTTGCCTCCTCCTTAGTTATAGTGTATCTCCCTTTTTCCTGAAAGTTAAACAAAGTAGGGGCAGGAAGAACAATAGGGATGGCATCCTACCTGTTAAAGATTAGTCGGTATTTGAGGGTTTGATCATCCCACTCTATAAACCGGTGACTAGTCATAGCATGGCAATCTAAATAAGCAGGAGGTAAAGGTTCATCATTCTCGTTCACAGGCACACCAAGACGGCGGGCTATGCGAGTGGCATAAATCCTACCAAATAAATCTCCATGCAAACCATTATGATGTAGCCTACGTGCAACAATGGCTCCCAAGTTACATTGCCTATCACCTAGTACGGCACTCCTGAGAACACTAAGATCAGGGACACACATGTGACAAGCCTCATCCTTACCTTTTATGCATCTACCGATAAAGAGAGCAAAGTAATGAATAGCAGGAAAATGAATGCTCCCTATGGTAGCCTGTGTGATTTCTCTGGATTCCCCCACTGTAATACTAGCAAGGAATTCTCTAAATTCAGATTTGCGAGGATAACTCATACTGCCCCACTGTGGGAGCTTGCAAGCGTCATTAAAATCCTATAAATCCATGGTATAAGATTTATCATACATGTCAAACAGTACAGTGTGAGAATTACGCGAAGATGAAAATTTAAACCTTCTCACAAAGCTATCAGTTAAGCCACGGTATTGAGGGCACTTATCTTGTATGAAGCCCTCGAGGTCAGCGTTGCGCACGTATGCGTAAAATTACTCCTTGATGCCAGCTTGACCCATGAAGTCATCTCACGGCCATTCACAAGCCCGCACATCAGCATTCCTCGGTGGTTCAGCATCCGGCTCACGGAACGCGAGCCTCGGTTCTTGCTTCCTTGAAGGACCACCTTGGAAGTTTCTCCTAAACATTTTTCCGAAATTTTTAGTAACTCAAAATAAAAGCTAACCGAACTCAAAAAGATTGATAGCAACAACTCCTATAAATGCCTAGAGACTATATCATGCATTAGAACTACTTGGTACCAAGAAAATTTGACATGCAAGCTCAATAACAAGGTCACCACAGCAGCAAAAATTTGCAATAAATAAAGCACTAGAACAAAAACTAATTGGAGCAATGGAGGAGTCACATACCAAGGAACAATCTCCCCAAATAGTTTGGTGAATGGTGCTTTGAGCAAGGGGATCGAAAATGGCAGCAAGATGAGCTAGAACTCGGGTTTGAGCTGGTTGGTGATTTTTTTGGGAGTAAGAAGAAGAGCATGGGTGCAGGAATAAGTGGAGGGGGGCCACATCGGGCCCACGAGGCAGGGGGCACGCCCTGGGCAGGGAGGCGCGCGCTGAACCCTCGTGGCCAGGTACTGGCTCCCCTCGCTGTGTGTTCTGGGCCATATTTTCTCAAATATTCTAGAAAAAAAATCATATTTCATTTTAATGGCATTTGGAGAACTTTTATTTTCGGGATATTTTTTATTGCACGGAAAAGTCTGGAAAGTGACAGAAAATACTATTTTTGCTTTTATTTATTCTAATTAACAGAAAGTAAAAAGAGGGTACATAAGGTGGTGCTATCTAGATTCACCTATCCCATGTTCATCAAAAGGAATCCATTAACAAGGTTGATCAGGTCTTGTTAATAAACTCTTTCTGAGTAACATGAAATCGGAGAATTTACGAATAACACTATGTTACCTCAATGTGGATATGTATGTCCCCAACAATAAGGATGTCATATGTCTTCTTGATAGTAGGAAGAGGAAATTCAAAACCTCCAATAGTGATAGTTGAAGTTTTTCATATATAATTGATACTGTGACCTGAGGTTGTTTCCTCGGAAAGTGTACCGTATGCTCATTACATTGACATGAAAAGTGACATTGCCTTTGTTGCAATCAATAACAGCCCCTGCAGTATTCAGAAAGGGTCTTCCAAGAATAGTAGACATACTATCGTCCTCAGGAATATCTAGTATAACAAAGTCCGTTAGAATAGTAACATTTGCAACTACAACAGGCACATCCTCACAAATACCGACATGTATAGCAGTTGATTTATCAGCCATTTGCAAGGATATTTCAGTAGGTGTCAACTTACTCAAGTCAAGTCTACGATATAAAGAGAGAGGCATAACACTAACACCGGCTCCAAGATCACACAAAGCAGTCTTAACATAGTTTTTCTTAATGGAGAAAGGTATAGTAGGTACTCCTGGGTCTCCTAATTTCTTAGGCATTTCACCCTTAAAAGTGTAATTGGCAAGCATGGTGGAAATTTCTACTTCAGGTATCTTTCTTTTGTTGGTAATAATATCTTTCATATACTTGGCATACGGATTTGTTTTAAGCACATTAGTCAAACGCATACACAAAAAGATAGGTCTAATCATTTCAGCAAAACGCTCAAAATCCTCATCATCCTTTTTCTTGGATGGTTTCGGAGGAAAAGGCATGGGTTTCTGAACCCATGGTTCTCTTTCCCTACCGTGCTTCCTAGCAACATAGTCTCTCTTATCATAACGTTGATTCTTTGATTGTGGGTTATCAAGATCAACAGCAGGTTCAATCTCTACATCATTATCATTGTTAGGTTGAGCATCATCATTAATATTATCACTAGGTTCATGTTCATTACCAGATTGTGTCTCAGCATCAGAAACAGATATATCATTGGGATTCTCAGGTGTGTCAGCTACAGGTTCACTAGAGGTATGCAAAGTCCTATCATTTTTCTTTTTCTTCTTCTTAAAAGAACTAGGTGCATCTAAATTAGCTCTTTGAGAATCTTGCTCAATTCTCTTAGGGTGGCCCTCAAGATATAGAGGTTCCTGAGTCATTTTACCACCTCTAGTTGCAACTCCAACAACATAGTCATTATTCTTACTATTTAATTCATTGAGCAAATCATTCTGAGCCTTAAGTACTTGTTCTACCTGAGTGGTGACCATAGAAGCATGTATAGTAATAAGTTTCAGTTCACCTTTAGCTCTAGACAGATAATCAATGAAGCATTCAATCATATAAGCATTGTGTTGTAATTGTCTACCAACATAAGCATTGAAGTTTTCTTGTTTCACAATAAAATTGTCAAACTCATCTAAGCATTGGCTAGCAGACTTATAACGAGGAATATCACCTTCATCAAATCTATAAAGAGAATTTACCTTTACTACCTGTGTCGGGTTATCAAGACCATGTATTTCTTCAATAGGTGGTAAATTCTTAACATCTTCAGCTTTAATACCTTTTTCTTTCATAGATTTCTTTGCCTCTTGCATATCTTCAGGACTGAGAAATAGAACACCTCTTTTCTTCGGAGTTGGCTTAGGGGATGGTTCAGGAAGTGTCCAGTTATTTTCATTGGCCATCATATTATTCAATAGTAATTCAGCTTGTTCAACTGTTCTTTCCCTGAAAACACAACCAGCACAACTATCCAGGTGGTCTCTGGAAGCATCAGTTAGTCCATTATAAAAGACATTAAGTATATCATGCATCCCAAGAGGATGATCAGGCAAAGCATTAAGTAACTGGAGAAGCCTCCCCCAAGCTTGTGGGAGACTCTCTTCTTCAGTTTGCACAAAGTTATATATTTCCCGTAAGGCAGCTTGTTTCTTATGAGCGGGAAAATATTTAGCAGAGATGTAATACATCATATCCTGGGGACTACGCACACAACCAGGTTCAAGAGAATTAAACCAAGTCATAGCATCACCCTTTAACGATAAAGGAAACAACTTAAGGATATAGTAGTAACGAATCTTGTCATCGTTGGTAAACATGGTGGCTATATCATTCAACCTAGTAAGATGTGCCACAGCAGTTTCAGACTCATAGCCATGGAAAGGATCAGATTCAACCAAAGTAATTAACTCAGAATCAACAGAGAATTCATAATCCTTATCAGTAACACAGATAGGTGAAGTAGCAAAAGCAGGGTCATGTTTCATTCTAGCATTCAAGGACTTTTCTTTCAGCTTAGCTAATAATTTCTTAAGATCATATCTATCATTGCAAGCAAGAAAGTCTCTAGCAGTTTCTTCATCCATAACATAACCCTCAGGCACAATAGGCAATTCATATCTATTGGGAGTAGTTTCATCATCACTTTCATAAATATCATCAGTTTCATCATTTGCACTCTCCCTAACCTTAGCAATTTGTTCATCTAGAAATTCACCTAGTGGCACAGTATCAGGCATAGAAGTAGTTTCATCATACATAGCAGAAGTGGCATCATCAAGAACATATGACATATCAGATTCAATAGCAGGAGCAGGTGTCGCAAGTTTACTCATAACAGAAGGAGAATCAAGTGCAGAGCTAGATGGCAGTTCCTTACCTCCCCTCGTAGTTGAGGGTAAGATCTTGGTTTTTGAGTCCTTCAAATTCTTCATAGTGATCAACAGATATAAATCCCAAGTGACTTAAAGAATAGAGCTATGCTCCTCGGCAACGGCGCCAGAAAATAGTCTTGATAACCCACAAGTGTAGGGGATCGCAACAGTTTTCGAGGGTAAAGTATTCAACCAAAATTTGTTGATTCGACACAAGGGGAGCCAAAGAATACTCTTAAGTATTAGAAACTGAGTTTTCAATTCAACCACACCTGGAAACTTAGTATCTGCATCAAGATAGTTTAGTAGCAAAGTAATATGATAGTGGCGGTAGCAACAATAAAAGTAACGATAGTGTTTTTGTAGCTTTTGTAATATTAGCAACGGAAAAGAAAATAAGCAACAAGCAATATGTGAAAAGCTCGTAGGCATTCGATCGGTGATGGGGAATTATGTCGGATGCTATTCATCATGTAGAAGTTATAACCTAGGGTGACACAGAACTAGCTCCAGTTCATCAATGCAATGTAGGCATGTATTCCGAATATAGTCATATGTGCTTATGGAAAAGAACTTGCATGACATCTGTTGTCCTACCCTCCCGTGGCAGCGGGGTCCTATTGGAAACTAAGGGATATTAAGGCCTCCTTTTAATAGAGTACCAGACCAAAGCATTAACACCTAGTGAATACATGAACTCCTGGGGTGGCACTGCTGTGCACGTCCTCGGATGGAGGGGCATGTGCTGCACAAGAGATGGAGGTAATTAGTGCATGATTTTATGGTGTACGTGGCGACACCCACGTCCATGTTATAGAGTGATTCGTGCACGGACTACGATATGTGATAACCCACAAGTGTATGGGGATCGCAATAGTTTTCGAGGGTAAAGTATTAGACCCAAATTTGTTGATTCGACAGAAGGGGAGCCAAAGAATACTCTTAAGTATTAGCAGCTGAGTTGTCAATTCAACCACACCTAGAAACTTAGTATCTGCAGCAAGGTAGTTTAGTAGCAAAGTAATATGATAGTGGCAGTAGCAGCGATAAAAGTAACGGTAGTGTTTTTGTAGTTTTTGTGATAATAGCAACGGAAAAGTAAATAAGCAACTAGCAATGTAGGTAAAGCTCGTAGGCATTGGATCGGTGATGGGAAATTACATTGGATGCAATTCATCACGTAGAAGTTATAACCTAGGGTGACACAGAACTAGCTCCAGTTCATCAATGCAATGTAGGCATGTATTCCGAATATAGTCATACGTGCTTATGGAAAAGAACTTGCATGCCATCTTTTGTCCTACCCTACCGTGGCAGCAGGGTCCTATTGGAAACTAAGGGATATTAAGGCCTCGTTTTAATAGAGTACCGGACCAAAGCATTAACACATAGTGAATACATGAACTCCTCAAACTACGGTCATCACCGGGAGTGGTCCCGATTATTGTCACTTCGGGGTTGCCGGATCATAACACATAGTAGGTGACTATAGACTTGCAAGATAGGATCAAGAACACACATATATTCATGAAAACATAATAGGTTCAGATCTGAAATCATGGCACTCGGGCCCTAGTGACAAGCATTAAGCATAGCAAAGTCATAGCAACATCAATCTCAGAACATAGTGGATACTAGGGATCAAACCTTAACAAAACTAACTCGATTACATGATAGATCGCATCCAACCCATCACCGTCCAGCAAGCCTACGATGGAATTACTCACACACGGCGGTGAGCATCATGGAATTGGTGATGGAGGAAGGTTGATGATGACGATGGAAACGATTTCCACTGTCCGGAGCCCCGAACGGACTCCAGATCAGCCCTCCCGAGAGAGTTTAGGGCTTGGCGGTGGCTCCGTCTCGTAAAACGTGTTAATTCTTTCTCCTTGATTTTTTTCTCCATGAAACGGAATATATAGGACCTGGGGATACGTCGGTGGAGCATCGGGGGGCCCTCGAGGCAGGGGGCGCGCCCTGGGAAGGGGGGCGCGCCCCCACCCTCGAGGACAGGGTGTGCCCCCCCCGGTTCAGATCTTCTTGCAGATATTTTTTATATTTTCTGACATAATTCTCCGTTGATTTTCAGGCAATTCCGAGAACTTTTTATTTCTGCACAAAAACAACACCATGGTAGTTCTGCTGAAAATAGCGTCAGTCCGGGTTAGTTCCATTCAAATCATGCAAGTTAGAGTCCAAAACAAGGGCAAAAGTGTTTGGAAAAGTAGATACGTTGGAGACGTATCAACTCCCCCAAGCTTAAACCTTTGCTTGTCCTCAAGCAATTCAGTTGATAAACTAAAAGTCATAAAGAAAAACTTTGACAAACTCGGTTTGCTCTTATTGTTGTAAACATGTAAGCTAGCATTCAGGTTTTCAACAAGATCATGAACTAACCACATTCACAATAACTTTCAGGTCTCAAGACTACTCACATCAATGGCATAATCGACTAGCGAGCAATAATAATAAACTTCGGATGACAACACTTCTCAAAACAATCATGATATGATATAACAGGATGGTATCTCGCTAGCCCTTTCTGAGACCGCAAAACATAAATACAGAGCACCTTTAAAGATCAAGGACTGACTAGACATTGTAATTCATGGTAAAAGAGATCCAGTCATGATCATACTCAATCAAATTAATAGTAATACATGCAACGACATAGGTGCTCTCCTACTGGTGCTTTTTGATAAGAGGGTGGTGACTCTGCATAAAAGTAAATAGATAGGCCCTTCGCAGAGGGTGGTGACTCTGCATATCTATTTACTTTTATGCAGAGTCACCACCCTCTTATCAAAAAGCACCAGTAGGAGAGCACCTCTGTCGTTGCATGTATTACTATTAATTTGCATTGAGTATGATCATGACTGGATCTCTTTTACCATGAATTACAATGTCTAGTCAGTCCTTGATCTTTAAAGGTGCTCTGCATTTATGTTTTGCGGTCTCAGAAAGGGCTAGCGAGATACCATCCTGTTATATCATATCATGATTGTTTTGAGAAGTGTTGTCATCCGAGGTTTATTATTATTGCTCGCTAGTTGATTATGCCATTGAGTAGTCTTGAGACCTGAAAGTTATTGTGAATGTGGTTAGTTCATGATCTTGTTGAAAACCTGAATGCTAGCTTACATGTTTACAACAACAAGAGCAAACAGAGTTTGACAAAGTTTTTCTTTATCACTTTCAGTTTATCAACTGAATTGCTTGAGGACAAGCAAAGGTTTAAGCTTGGGGGAGTTGATACGTCTCCAACGTATCTACTTTTCCAAACACTTTTGCCCTTGTTTTGGACTCTAACTTGCATGATTTGAATGGAACTAACCCGGACTGACGCTGTTTTCAGCAGAACTACCATGGTGTTATTTTTGTGCAGAAATAAAAAGTTCTCGGAATTGCCTGAAAATCAACGGAGAATTATTTCAGAAAATATAAAAAATATCTGCAAGAAGATCTGAACCGGGGGGGGCACACCCTATCCTCGAGGGTGGGGGGCGCGCCCCCCTTCCCAGTGCGCGCCCCCCTGCCTTGAGGGCCCCCCGATGCTCCACCGACGTATCCCCAGGTCTTATATATTCCGTTTCGTGGATAAAAAAACAAGGAGAAAGAATTATCACGTTTTACGAGACAGAGCCGCCACCAAGCCCTAATCTCTCTCGGGAGGGCTGATCTGGAGTCCGTTCGGGGCTCCGGACAGTGGAAATCATTGCCATCGTCATCATCAACCTTCCTCCATCACCAATTCCATGATGCTCACCGCCGTGTGTGAGTAATTCCATCGTAGACTTGCTGGACGGTGATGGGTTGGATGGGATTTATCATGTAATCGAGTTAGTTTTGTTAGGGTTTGATCCCTAGTATCCACTATGTTCTGAGATTGATGTTGCTATGACTTTGCTATGCTTAATGCTTGTCACTAGGGCCCGAGTGCCATGATTTCAGATCTGAACCTATTATGTTTTCATGAATATATGTGTGTTCTTGATCCTATCTTACAAGTCTATAGTCACCTACTATGTGTTATGATCCGGCAACCTCGAAGTGTCAATAATTGGGACCACTCCCGGTGATGACCGTAGTTTGAGGAGTTCATGTATTCACTATGTGTTAATGCTTTGGTCCGGTACTCTATTAAAAGGAGGCCTTAATATTCCTTAGTTTCCAATAGGACCCTGCTGCCACGGGAGGGTAGGACAAAAGATGTCATGCAAGTTCTTTTCCATAAGCACGTATGATTATATTGGGAATACATGCCTACATTGCATTGATGAACTGGAGCTAGTTCTGTGTCACCCTAGGTTATAACTTCTACATGATGAATTGCATCCAACGTAATTTCCCATCACCGATCCAATGCCTACGAGCTTTACCTATATTGCTAGTTGCTTATTTACTTTTCCGTTGCTATTATCACAAAAACTACAAAAACACTACCGTTACTTTTATCGCTGCTACTGCCACTATCATATTACTTTGCTACTAAACTACCTTGCTGCAGATACTAAGTTTCCAGGTGTGGTTGAATTGACAACTCTGCTGCTAATACTTAAGAGTATTCTTTGGCTCCCCTTGTGTCGAATCAACAAATTTGGGTTTAATACTTTACCCTCGAAAACTGTTGCGATTCCCTACACTTGTGGGTTATCACATATCGTAGTCCGTGCACGAATTACTCTATAACATGGACGTGGGTGTCGCCACGTACACCATAAAATCATGCACTAATTACCTCCATCTCTTGTGCAGCACATGCCCCTCCATTCGAGGACGTGCACAGCAGTGCCACCCCAGGATCTGTGCAGCGGGCTAGGGTCGTGTAGCCCCCTAATGCTGACGATGCTGACCCTCCAGTTAAGGCTTCCAAGCAGCAGCAAGCATTTTATGACATTATAAGGCGTTTTGGCAATGCGCGGAGCGGCGCTAAACACATGGACGCCATCAAAGAGTAATTGCATTTATCAACTTTCTCTTTCTACAAAAATTCTTAATCAATGCTCCGTGCATTTCTTTTGTATATGTGTGCTCACTGCTGCACGCACGATACTGTAGTACACTCACACAATCCCTTCTTACCATTATCAAACATGGCAATTCCATTTGTGAACCCATGAATTTTTTTGCGGTAACACACGTGGCATGTTACATTAATCACAACCTGGTGGAGTTCAATTTTATTTTCACTAGTGACATGATGCACACACACAGGAACTTTACATGCTTACATACGGCAAGTTCACACCCCTCTCTTGTGCCATACCTTTCACATGCGATCAGATGGAAACTTTATTGATCCACACATGGGAAACTATACAGTCATTTTCCATGCCAAGTTCATCAAATTTTACAACACATTCTACTCATTTTGAAAATTATCTCTTGGCAATTTCCTTTAGCGCAAAACATGGCTCTTAACTTTTCTGATGACTCATTGTGACATTTCTTAAATTTGAACATACGGTAACTCAATTACAAAGAAAAATATTTACCTTTTTAATGTTCTTGTCCCATTCATTACTTTTTGATTTCTTATTTATTCCAGCTCCTGTTTGGACAGAAAAAAATTATCCAAAGATCTTCGACGTATGTAGAACTAGGGGATCTTGCTCAGTCACTCATGCCCAATGGTAAACTATCCCGGAATGTTGTTGCTGCTGGTATCGACTTCATCAATGAACAATTTGACATCCACTGTGACAAGATTATTATGAATCCCACCATTACGAGGAGAATTTGGGAGGGAAATTTCTCTCACCGTGAAGTCCGTAAAGTTTTCGCCCAGCATGGTGACTTCAAACTCACATTAAAGAAATTTGTACGCCCATATCCCCCTTTTTTCACATTTTTTACTAGCACTCTAATCTACCTATTGTATTGTTCAATACTATTTTTTCAACACAATAGTCACTTACATTTTTATCTTTACTTTAAATTTGTCTTGACAGTTTCATTGACTTTCAAACATTGTTTTTTCTATTCTTTTTGTGAAACATGCAGGTGATGTTTACCATGTACCAGGAACCCACACCTGATGACCCGGTTGACAAATGTGGGCATTACTACACGGTCTGCATCAACCTCCAGAAGCAACGCTTCGATGTCCTCGACTCTCTCCGTTCGGGAGATGACGAGAGTCTCCGTTCGCATGCAGAGTTTTTCATTAACAACTTGAAGCAGGTCTGGTTGCGGTATTACGAGGGTTCTAAGGTGCAGATCATGGACTTTCCTATTAAGTATGTCAAGACGTCGAAGCAGGGGACAACGTAAGTGCTTCTTCCTTCCTTTTTTCGCACCAAATTTGTTATTCCCATATGGCAACTTTCAATCAGACTCCTCTATCTACTAGACTACAACTTGAATATCCTCATTATCACAATTGTGTACTTTGACATATTCAAATTTTCCACTACATGTGAACTGGCATTTTATCTTTTTGTTTGTCTTTCACTATTTCTCATGGCAACTTCACCAAGATCTGAATGGAAACTTTACTGTTTACCACATGGCAACTCTTATTCATCGAACATGGCAATTATCCTCCTTTACCCCCACCACCCTACTCACCATCTACCTATTTCAATTACATACTAATGCTGCGCACACTACTAGCAGTTGATTCAAAATACTAACTTTTTGTTTGTTGCCATACTTTTTTTTGCTGTTTACCACATGTCCATTTATCTGTCTTCAACATGACAACTTCCTGTTGTTTGCCACTCTCTCTCCCCCATCTTCCCCCATCTCCTAATCAAGTCACCGCCCCATAGTGTTCTGTTATCATAATTGCACGTAAAATGTACTGTGAACCTTTTTTGGATTTTCTTTTACTGATGAAATAAATATCAACTCTTCTTACAATTTGTTACTTTCTGGTCATGTTAGTCTACTCGAGCACCTTGCTAAGTGGGAAGGAAGGAAGGTACCAACACTCAACAAGGAAATCGTATCAGAGTTGAGGAAAATCTACCTGTGGAACTGGGTGACGAAAGTTGATTTCAATAGGCGGGAGGGCGCAAAGGATTGGATTGAGGGTGCTGTCAAAAATGCTGTCAAGAGATACCGGTGAATACGTCATGACCCAAACCCAAGCTTTTCTATTTTTCACTTTTGGTACTTACATTGTTTGTTCGGATGAATGTAAGGTACTGCTACCCAATTCACCTCGACTTTCTACGCTCTTCCTTACCATTTGTACGTGTCTGCTGTAGCGACTTTTATGGTGTCTGTCAGTACCCTACTATATTTGTACCTTCCAACACACATTTTTTATGTCAAGTATTGTTACTTTTTTCCGGGTAAACCGTAATGCATTTGTACTATCCCACCCTGGTCTAGTCATCCTTTATTTTCTTGCATTTCCCACACATATTACGTTGAACAACCTTTTATCGTTATTAACACTCTAAAGTATGTATTCTTCACACTACATATGTTTTTAGATGCAAAACATTTTTTGCAACATCGTTTAACCCATGTGCATTAATTCTTTGTGGCTACTTCTAAATCAAGAAGGAACACCATGAAACTCCTCATTCCATGTCCAATGATGCTACAACTCCAAATGACATTATTTCCGTCCAAATAGAACCTTCGTGTCGCTTGCTTGCTGTAAATAATAGTTTTAAGCATAAATTGGCAACATTCAACTCCGTGTGCATGGCAAGTTTACCGTTTCTCCTATACACACTTCACCACAGTGCGAACCATCATTTCAAAATCCTATGGTCTCTGCTTTTTTCAAGTTTATGGCACTACAATAGTCTGAGATTTATAGTATTCAAACAACATATTTCTTTTTCATGCCAGTCGGTGGCAACTTTTTTAAACCCATGCTCAATAATTCTAACTGGTGTTTATTTTCTTTATATCAAAAGCAAGACCATGAATTGGTCATTCCACGGCCGATAGTGTTACAAATCGGAGTATTCTTTTTGGACCTCAATAAGTCCCGAATGTTCGGAATTTAAGCATGTCATCCCAAACGGTTTTTTGATGGCAACTTTAGTTGCCGTGAGGTGACAACTTTAGCCGTTACCACATGGCAACTTTGTTCAAATTTGATTTTTGGTCACAAAGTTGCCATGTTTGTCACCATCGCCTCAACTAAAATTGCCACGAAATGAGTTCGGATTATCATGCTTAAAAACAAACGTTTGGGATTTATCTACTCCCTTCTTGTCCCCTAAAAAAAATACTTTGCGCTTGCATGCTGTCAAAATAGTTTTGTGTCACACATTGGCAATATTTAGTTTTCTAGGCATGTCAAGTTTACCATTCTCCATTACAAATTTCATCTTAGCGCGCACCGATTCAAACCACTGTTTCAGATGCACACATCTGCATGCTACTCTCCTGCAAGTGATTTCTTCGTACTCTTCTTGTGCTTGGCTTGGATCTCAAGCGCTAACTTGTACCTAATCTACTTCGGTCTCCCTTTTGTTACTGTCCTGGGAGGGTTTTGGACGTGTGTCTGCGTGTTTGACGTGCCAGAGCCCACCTCAGAGTTATCTGTTGATTGACCTGTTGATGTAGTAGTAGCAGTTTTCGTCTTTTTTGGGAACATATGTAGAGCTTCCTCTACCATCCTCTTCTTGATTGACTCTAGTTTCCTCTCTAATGCTTTAGTGTCCCTCTCAACTGCCCTGCTCATCTCGTCGTGCTTGCATGCATCGTCTGCTATGTGGGCAAATCTTCTTGTCAGTACCATATGCCTCACTGTGTCTCCATACCTGTGCTGGGACCATCTTCATGCACCACGAGCACTTCCTGTCCGCTATGCCGGCAAAGTGCTTCATCAGCATTCCAAGTCCATCACTCAAGTATGTACTTGGCTGACACCTTTTTCACGACACTGAAGTTCATGGCCCGTAGCACATGGCAGAAGAGCATCCCATCTCTTTCAAACTTGCAACATTGACAGTAATACACACCATTCGCTATGTCTGCTGTCACCATGTAGTTTCTGCCCTTGTCTAGGTCCTCATTTTCTGAGTCAGACAGGTCTCTCAGCGTGCACACTTTATAGTTGTACTCGTCAATTCTAAGCATTGTGTACCCGCTGCATAGTTTTAGCTCATGTTGAAACCTGCAAGGAGTCACCTTTAGTTAGCTGGCCATACATGGCATTTTTAAGCTCTACATACATTTCAACATTTAGCATCGCAAATACACAACATCTTTTTACTTAGACGTGACTGGCAAAATCATTGGACTACGCATGGCAAGTTCATTCAAAGACGCATGGAAAGTTCATTACAACATGCATGGTAAGATCATGTGTACCCACACGACAAGTTCATTTACATTTACATGGCAAGTTCACTAACATGTGCATGTCAGGATCATCTGCACTTACATGGCAAGTTCAGACTATCACACGCAGAGGCAACCTCATTTTTTGTTAATAAATGGCAACATCAATGTCACGCACACATGGCAAGTTTAGTCTGCATAGAGTAGCATTCTCCCAATTTTTGTATCCACTACTTGACAACATCAGTGCCACATCCATGGCAACAATACTGTCTAATGCATGGCAAGTTCAGCACATTATTTCTAATGGCATTTTCTGAATGATGCAGTCAATTATTCGAAAGCCAAAAACAAATTTGCATGGCAAGATCTCTAGCACGTGCATGCTAATTTAGTTTTTTTGTTCCTACTCATGACAACATAGTCTGTGATGCATGTCCTATTGCACGGCAAGATCATTGGTTATGCATGCCAATATCAGTGAATTTCACATACGCTTCATAAGAAAAAGATTCTAACCTGTAGAAAATTTGTCTTGTGTAAATTCTCATCATCTGTCTCTCCAATGGATTGCATGAGTAAAGCTAGGGGTCTTTGAGTGCTATGTTTGCTAATTGTTGTAGCTCCGCGCCTAGAATATTTTGTTGTATTGTGATGTACTGTTGGACAAACCTGAGAATTGAATTACCAGGGTTCACATACCTTTTTATAACAGCGTTAAACCCCTCACTGTGTTGGGTAGTCTGCAGGAATGGGTAGAAACACTACATAAAATAAGCTGGCACGTAGAATTTTCTCTTACTCCAGAGGTTCTGTAGTGTCTCATTGTCCTGGACTTGGTACTTTTCTATCATTGCCTTCCAGCTCGTTTCGAATTCCTCCGGTGTTAAGCTGTGGTCAACACATAACTCAAATGCCTTGAGAAGTTTCGGCCTGTCAGCAAAGAAAGGACCTAATGTCTCTTCCGCCTTCTTTATGACATGTCACCTGCAGTGCCTGTGTACTGTTGTTGGGACCACCTCCTCAATGCCTCCATGCATCCCGAAATCCTGGTCTGTTATAATGTTCATTCGCACGAGGCCGCCCATACAATCCAGAAATGTCTTGAACAACCAAACATAGCTGCTCGTATCCTCGTTCTGAAAAAACCCACACCCGAACTACAGTGACTGGTTGTGGTTGTTTATGCCAATGAATGGACAACATGGCATCTTGTACATGTTTGTTAGATACGTCGCATCGAACGACACGTAGTCACGAAAGTGCTTGTAAGCCCTGCATGCTGCACCATCTATCCAGTACATGTTAACAACATGGTCCTCATCGTCGAGTTTTATTCTGTAGAAGAAATCAGGATCGTCTTTCTCTTTCCGCATGAAGTATGCAATTGTGTCATCCATGCCTGACAGTTGACTTTCCCTACAAACTTTTCCACCAGGTTTACCACATCCGAAGGCAGGTATGACAGGCTGCTCGGCTTGCCGTAGTTGCTATGAGTCATTGAAAATATGTGCACCATTCTCTCAGCAGGTTGCAGTCATGCAGTAACTTCACGAACTCTTTCTCTTGCGGGGTGAACCCACGGTGAGCGCTCAGAAACTTCACTAGGTCAAATGTCTTTATCATGTCATGGTTGTGCTGCTCAACATATTTTGTTACCACCCACCAAGCTCCTTCCACGTTGAGTTTCATCCGGGTAGGGCAATCCATTTTCACCACAATATCTTGTCTACGTTCCGGGACTACTGGACCATCACTACCTTTTTTTGGTTTGTCTCTCCTAGATTTGTGGCACCTCATCTCTGCCCGATTGTACTCTCTAGTTTTCTTAAGAATTCGTCTATGATCTGTGTATATTGCAAACCCATTGTATTTTGCATAATTCTGATAGTACTCCTTTGCATCTTCAAATGTAGCAAATCTTATCCGCTCAAATGGTGCTGCAGGTGGCGCCATCGGAGACTGCAGCTCATCCTCATGCGGCTCTTGTTCATATTCTCCATTACATTCATCTTCTTCATTATGTTCGTGCCCTCTCTCTGTACCCGAGTTTCCATCGTCAGATTCTGGGTTGGTTACTTCAGTCTCCACAGTGTCATAACCAGTTGCACTTGACGTGCCTGCCATGCTGATAACAACTGGTCCATGTTTGCTTTACTAAGAGGTTTGTTGTTTGCGTGAATGTGAAGTAGCCCCTGGATTTGACGCCATTTGGTTCAAAGTACAAGGCACTGTAATTTGCAATAACAAACTTTTCAATTGTCAAGCATTCTTTATTAGCACACATAAAAAGTTCTATTACTGACAATCGACACACTTACGCATATTTTTCTTTTTTCTCTACTACTGGTGGAGGTTTTTAACTTTTTATTCATGCACACATGGCAATTTCATCTGCTGAATCATGGCAAGTTACTTACTTTTCTGCCATATCCATTCTAGTGACACATTAATGGCAACTGTACTCACACACTTATGCCAAGCTTCACCCCCATCGCCCGCCATTGTTTTTCAATATTCAATTTCAATGCAGTATTTCATTCAATACTATGAAGCGGCCTACCTCACCGACCCAACAACATGCAAACCTTTTAACGACCTCGGTAACAGCAACTTTTACAATCTTGTGGTTGGCCATTTTTTAACTCTGTTCTCTCAAAACACATGGCAAGTTTATTAGACCCATCAATGAACTTGACATGTGAATAAAATTTTTACATTTTCACGCATGGAAAGTTCACACGTGCTCGCACGTCAATCTTAGTGAACTACCCGTAGTGGACACCCTCAACGCTGATGGCAAGTTTCTACGTCATTCTCATTTTTTCTCAATTTCATTTCACGGCCATGCGAAGTTGTACATTCAACACATGGCAACTTTCATTAATGCACACTCGTTCGTACCCTATAATTTTTTTGAACTACATTGTAATTTACTTAGTTCCGATACAGAACCCTCATCTGCGTAAGATGATGCAGGTGTCACTACCACCCCTGTGCGCCCCATGACATCGTCTTCTGTTCCTGCATTTTTTACACGGTAAGTACTCTTGCATGCAAACCTGCATTTTATTCTTACCAAGTATAGTTTGTTATACTTATAATTCCGAGTTCACCACATAGCGCCTTCGGCATGTGCTGCTGCTGTATTGCTTGTGTGCTTCCACTAGGCATTCCTTGTTTGTTTGCCCCATACACCATGGCATATGCGGATGCGTCGAAACCACCTGCATTTTATATCTAGTCAGTCATATTCTCCTCCATATGTAAGGTGTTTTATAAAATCATTACTTAACACATTATTTGCCCTTTCAAGCACCTGTGTCCATGTACTATTGTAGTAGTGGCAGCAAAGGCCCATTTGAATTTAGTTCCTCATAGTCCTGCACACCCCATGGGGTTACTTGTAGCGAGCCGTAGAACCAGGGATTCCCTCCATTGCTTTGGTCCATCCTCCGTTTTGATTGCCTTTTGTCTGTCTCCTTTGAATGTACATGAAAACAAAGTGTTTAAAACAATTACTTTTATGTTCAACATGGCAATATTTAGCAACACACACATGTCAGTATCAGAGGTTTATAAATGGCTACTGCCGCTAGATCATGGAAACTTTAGCATCGGACAAACGGCAATACCAGTTTCTCACACATGGCAACATTCAGAGCACACACGTAGCAATGCAAACATGTCAGAGGTTTACACATGGCAACAACAACATTGACACATGTAAACTTTTGCTACATCGGGGAATCATTAGCAGCACGCATACGGCAACACACATGGTCCACACAAGGTAAAACCAACATTGATACATGGCAACATTAAGAGCACACACATGGAAACATTACTAGCACACAGACGGCAATACTAGTGGTTCCCACATGGCAGTACTATCATTGATACAATGGCAACATTAAGAGCACACAGATGGCAATGCTCACTAGTGCACGCCTGCAGACAAGCAAAAACTATACCCACGACAAGCTCTTTTAGCATAATTGGCATGCTAACAATTACTTCAAACACATGGCAAGAATTTGTAAGCAAATTCCTCCACATCAACCACATCAATTACCTGTTAACAATACAATAAGGCTACTACTTTTTTTTTCTCTTTTTATGTGGTACATTGTACTAATTTCTCACTATTCCATTTGATGGCAAGAACACCAGAACACAATTGGCAATAATTTTCGTACCAGTTTGAACTTTTCTTTTCCAAATTTTCATCACACAATCTCTTCTCGGCAACCAGGGTAAGTTATACTCGCCGGGAACAGCAGAGAAGGAGTGAGCGGGTAGGGAGTGTGCGTCGGTGAGGAACAACTAACCTGCAAGCAGCTCAGATCTGGCCTAGGCTTCCTCAGATCTTGCCATGGCAACTTGCGACGGGAAGGTTAATGGCAAGAATGAAGGGGCAGGGGAATAGAAACAATGTAGGGGCAGTGGAAGGGGAACAACGGAGGGGCAGGGGAATGTCAACAATGGAGGGGCAGGGGAAGGGGAACAATGGCGGCGCACGGGAAGGGGAACAATGGAGGGGATAATGGGATCGGGATGGTAGGTGACGGCGAGTTCTGGATACAGCGTCTGGTAGGACTGGGGTCGTCATGTGGTTATCGGGGTTAGTGTAGGCGTTCGGGCCTTATGATTACCTGCCGGAACACTTTCGTTCGGTACATGCCGCTCCCCGCTCCGAACGACTAGTTCGGATCGGAGTCCAGAAACCCCGAACGTTCGCCAGTTATCGGCGTCCATAAAAAAATGCGGAGTTAATTTTTGTTTGTTTCTGACACACATAAATGAATATCATTTCAAAACCAAATTTTATAAAGTTCGATTTGAAATTCATATTCAAAAGCGTATGTGAAACTTCACACGGGAGAGGGAGTATTTTTGGCGCTAAGTTACAAGGAAGGTTTACGAAAAGGTTTACCTTCCCACTGGATTTGTGTGTGTGTGTTGGG